>CM077016.1:10873169-11473169 GCA_039090855.1 Macrothele yani
TTCTGAATACGTTAATCTAAAACAGAAGAAGATGATGCAATCGGAATATAAATTGCGTCGTGTCAATGTTTCAGACTCTTCTGCAACGTAGTGGTGTCAGAACGACGGCTACCAGCTTTGCTGTGTGGACGTGGGATTGTTTGAAAATAGAACGGCGCAGCTTCGAACTCAGTTCGAGTCACAGCGTTAGAGAAATGCCTTCGACTTGAAAAATAGAAACTCTGCGAGCAAAAGCTCCAACACATGATCCACGCTGGTTTTGCAAGAAGTTTGTAGTAAAGGAACTCTGATCGGATGCACAGTGCTTCTTTCTGAGGGACAGAGTTGAGACCGAAATTCGTCAAAATCGCCCCAACGTTCTGGAAGTGGGAGCGATTTTGCGGCATGACAACGCACCGTTTCATGCTGCAGCGTTGGTTAGGGGGCTTTTCTCGAAATATGGCTGGGCAATTTTATTCAACTCACCATACAGCCCTGATCTCAGTCCACCTGACTTTGATATTTTCCCAAAGTTAAAAAATCGGCTCCATGCCATATCGATTGCAGAACGAACTGTCATTGGACCCGACCCGAGTAATACAACAGCTGAAAAAAAAAAAGATGGCGTACTAAATGAAAAAAAAAAAAAAGATGGCGTACTACGAGCATCCACGACCTACCTCGACGATGACAAGGTGTCATTAGCAGCGTTGCGGAGCACATTGAACGGCAATAAGGTAATTTTTATCTGTTACTTCACAATTTTCTCAAAAGTTAACAGTGTGTCTTGTTAGGACCCCATTGTAGTGGCACCGGTCTTCTACATATTCCCTAATATCGTGATTACAACATGGAAATCGATAGTGTTGCAGATAAATAACTTGACTGACTTCTACCAAATGCGAAGGGGAAATCCCAATGCGGTGACGTACTTCCTATTACGTTTAGTGTCCACCATTTCATATAAAAGTAGCAATGCTTTTGCACCGCTTATATTCTTGACCTTGGAATATTTCGCAACCTCATTGTACAGCCCAAATCCACGCGGTGATGCGCACAAAGCTAACTAGTGGTATCCTGCATTATTGTTTTTTTCAATATCTGTCAGATTTCGTGACATAGTTTGCGAATTCGCCGCAAAGAGCGCTTTAGTGCAAATGCTAAAATCCGTCCGCCTTGCACAAACACCAATGCCGCTGGATGAAAATCTAGAACAAACATATATATTTATCCTGATATTTTAATTATATTTCATCAAAAATGTTTGAGGTCTATGTATAATCCTCATTCATTGGTCAATGTTTAATCCGGACCATAAAAATTGCATTAAACAATTTCTCAGGATATTTCAATTATATTTCGTCAGCAATGTTTGAGCGAAATGTTATTCTGCAGAGAAGCCAATATATATTTTTAATTATTAAAGTATTTGTAGGCAGATATGTAACAAGATAATGCTAAAAATGTGGAACAACTCCATGTTCTTTATGCTTACTTATAAAAGTTGAAATACGTTTTTTTTTTTTTTTTTTTTTTGTAACAATGTACATTATTCACGTTGCTAAAGGAATTTGAAATCATTTCCTGTTTGGAATGATTAAAGCACAAGTATAATGAATGATTTGTATCAGTAATAAATTGGAATAAATAGATTTACTAACATTAAATGAATTTGTTTTTTAATCTATGCTGTCGTAGTAAAGATGTTCCTGAAAGCAGTTGAAACTGCGTTTAAAAACACATAAAATAATAAATTACGATGTTGTATAAGATCTGCACTGTGACAACAAATAAATGACATATCTGTTATTAGGGTGTTCGGGAAAAAACCGCTGCGTTTGGTACATTAGTTTCATTTACCCAGAATCTCGGAAGAATTCATGTTAACTATCGAACCAGTACGTGATTTCATGTTCAATATTTTGAACTCATCTGTTTGCCAGTTGTTGAATTCTTTCACAGGGTTAAGCTTTAGGTTTAGAAGCAAAGAATTCATGACACTATGGATCGACGAAGCCCGAAGTAGTCAACTACTTGCCTTGAAGAAAGTGCGGGATCACCAGAAACATATGGCAGTGTGAATGGGCAAGGGAGAGCGGTATTCTGCATTAGGCAGTGGCTAAATTCATGTAGTTCTTGAACTTTAGATTTGTTGCGATTAGCGGTGTGATGTTTGTCTAGTCTTATTGCAGCAGTGCTTGCTTTCGGTTGACAAAATCTAGATATTTCCTCTGAAGTTTATCATGCATCCTGTCCCATTCAGAATAATACTGTTAGGCATTGATAATAGCCCAACCATTCAGAATGAGCTCAAAGTGCTAAATGAGCTCACACCTTCAAAATTCCAGCTGACATACAGCTCAAACCTTTTTCTCGAAAGTTCCGCGTGTTGGGAGATGACAAAGATGGCTCATTTCTATTCAATTACTATAATGAGGGATCCGAAGTACGTAGATATATCCACTTTTTCATCTCCAGTAACTATACGTTTTATAAATTTTTTGTCTCGTGGATTTCTGAGCACTTCGTTGCATACTTCGAAATGTCTTTGAGGTTGAGCATGTATGAGCTTAAGAGGAAACTTACCGCATCGTCTGTAAACCCTTCGGATCTCGTTCGACGGAAAGGTTTACAGACGCTCAGTGATTGAGCAAGTGCAACGCATGGTTCGCGACATGTGCTTCACGCTTCACTTGATTTCGCCCAATTCACCCTTTCAGTCGTTTTCAACACAGAAAATCTTCACAGCAGAAATTACGCGTATGTAAGTCATTGAACTGCCCTATGAAATATCGCCATTTTTTCCGGAAACTACAATCGGTGATTATATTACCTTTATATAAATTTACAGAGGATTTAATACTCACATTTTTTTTTATTTTTGACTCCTCTCTCTGTCTCAGCTACCGTTAATGCAGATATACTATACACATAACTGTGGTATAGATATAATGGAACGAATGTGTGGTATAGGTATTCTTCTTTCACTCAGAGTTCAGTGTCTTTATGGCAAATTTGTTACAGACACGTATCTGTCAAGAGCAAAACATTTCCTCTGTCGCTTGAGTGTTAAATTGTTCAGGGCGAACTTAAGCGCAAATATGTCTAACGTGGAAACGGAAAACATATTCTTTAAGAGAGCAAAGGGAGATTTGTACATATTTGAAAAGTTCAATCTGTATCAATTCATGGTCTCTCAAAAAAAAAAAATCTCATATCACACTTTACAGTTCTTCCATCCATTTTATTGATGCAGTCTGGAAGTATTTGTAATGGCTTCTAATAGGGGTTAGCAGGAACAAATGGATAAAAATGCTTGAGTCCAACATGTTGATTTAACCGGCGGTTTTACGGAAAGTTCCTCTGTTGGAGTTTCGTTGGAACCGGGTTGTACCTGCATCCTTCCCTTTAGAAGAAAATATAAAGAAACCGCTGGATGTAACTTCATATTCTGTAGCCCGGTTGAAAAGATAACTAAAAGTGCTAATTTCTACTTCACAAGAATCGGGAATTCCACGATTTCGTTAGTCAGTCTTGGAAATTTAAGGAACTTTCTTCATTTGAAAACACACCTCTGATCGTTTAAGGCTTCCAGAAGCATTTTACAGTTAAAGATATGTAGCGGAAGGCTACAAATTCTTGCTTGTTCCTTATTTTTTGGCCAATCCATCAGCACAGAGTACTTAAATACCTCATACATATGTGGTAGGTCACCGTTTCTAATCTTTATAAGTTTTGAGGTGTATCCGTAGCCACTTCAGAACTCGTCATTTTTTAGTATACACGGTTGGTATGAAATCAGCTGTTAAACCTTATTCACGTGTGTTTGAGGCGTGCTGTGATTGCTGAAAATCTCCACTGGATACAATTCGTGTGTTATGGATTTCGTGTATTACTGTTTAAAATAATCTCCAGCCGCTTCGCCTTCGAATATTGCCCAGATATTTACACCCACAGTAAGACCGTTGGCTACTTGTTTGGCTTTCTGAACACCGCTTATTATACACCCTCGATGCAGCTGTTTTGCGTTGCCGTGAATATTTTCTGTTTCTAAAATTCTTGTATTTTCCCATCCATACATAGCCCACTATCATACTTCTTTCAGATTCGCTTCAAACACAAATGTAAAAATGCGGGTACCTGTGCTTCGTGCACGTCGGATTCCTTTAAAGTCAGCTGTTTAACGTCATAGTTGCGCATAAATTCATTTTACAGTCAACCGTATCAACGTCATAGTTGCTCATAAAGGGCAAGATGGTACCTGCCCGGTTGCTCTTCGGTCGTCTTGCATTTAATATTGTGACGATCCCCCCCCTCGCATAATTAATTGGCAAAAGGCGTGGTTAATTAACGGTAATTGAAACTTGATTGGGGGTTTTAATTAACGGTAATTGAAACTTGATTGGGGGTTTTAATTAACGGAGAGTTATAATTTAAACACTTGCGAGGGAGCGGTATATTAAGAAAAGATCTTCTAGCACTTTGAATTCAAGTGGCGAGTTGCAGGTGTTTGCCACGAGAACAAAGAGCCTATAAACGGAAATGGGACGGGTCAGAGTTTAAAAGCTATTTCCCATGACTCAAAAGTGTTTGGACGGCAAAAGCGTTTGGAGATTTTGCCTGTGCCGCGCGCGAAACAATGGAAGCTCTTAGACTTGAAGAGCGGTTTATAATAAAAAAGTCGCGGTTTCAAGTGTTGGAATTCACCGCTTACCGATTTCTTGGAGAGGGGAGATTGTTGTTAAAGGGCAGATCCCGTTTGATATCCGAGAGAGCTTTGCCTCGATTTTCCTCGTGCTAGAAAAATGCTTGCAGTCCGTCTGCGTGCTCTTGCAATTCTGAGCATAAGGAGTGAAGCCCGCTGAAAAGCATAAGCTGATGAAAATAACCACCAGATTTACCTAAAAACTTTCTGATCCTCGCCGGACTACGGATACCTGTCCTAAAGAGCGATTTCCGGTGAAATGCGGCAGAGAGAAATAATAATTACGGAATATCGCCTCACTCATTCAGAGCGGAGAAGAGAAACTCCAACAAAGGGGAACCACGGAGGAGGACCCCCCCTGCCGAGCCTCTTCGCAAAGAAAGCGGGGAGAGAACATTTGTGCGTGTGTCTAAGTACGTGCGTTCAGCGACTAGGGATGATGTCGTTTTGACGAAGAGACCGTAAGCAACGCGGCCTCATCCAAAAAGGGAAAAAGAACTAACCGTAGAGCCGACATATTAGTGAATGTGAGTGAGTGTTGTGTTGTTCGTGTTATACTGTGGATACTCAAGGACCTATGTAAGTACTTTTTACCAGTATTCTTTGCGGCTCATTGTGAACGAACAAACTTTCGTTAGGACACATTTTCTGAAACACCGAAGAGGGCCAAAGCTGGCCGGAAATTATAGCTTTGTAATTAGATGAAGAATCCGGTGTAATTTATGCATGTATACATTAAATCCCTGTTTTAATTGTTATACTGTGCCTCCATTGGTTTATTGGTGTACTGTGTCGGCTAATTGGCTAACTAGGTATTGCCGGATTCAGTGATTCGAATCGCCGTCCGGAAGTAATTGGGCATCCTGACAACTAAGACCCAAAGTACGCAACAATATGTACCTTCTGCTTCAGTATACATCGAAAATATTCCGATGGAAGTCTCTGAAAGGTGTAAAAAAACGAAACAAAGAGCGATGATAAGTACTGCAGCACGGTAAATGTTTGTTGATAACTCAGATCTAGGTAGAGAACACAAAAAAATATAAACAAAAAATCGCTGAAGAATATCAACAAAATTAAAGGAGGAATTTGAAGTTGAAGACATGTTAAGAAGAAACACCAGTAACGAAATCGGCAAATGCTGGAAAACAAAGCATGGGTGCCTTTATAGAAGGAAGAAAAACAACGAGCAGGTGATTTCAGGTATTTAAGCAGCTTTCATACGAAACATGATAAGGTGATCACAGCGTGATATTAATAATAGCACGGGCCACCGCAACTTTCATTGCAAAAAATTAATTTGATACATCCATACATCATTAAAAATTTAAAAACTAGCTTTTCGTGTGGAGTGTTGTCCTATGGATATCAGAATCTCGGATATTTAACAAGTTCCATATATTGAAAACATTTTCATAGGCACTTATCAATGTTCGTAAAATTATGTGATTTGGGATGTGGTCCTAGATTTGAATGAATACAATTGAAACAATTGAACCAGAAAATATTGAGCGTATTTTGGGTGGAATGACACATTTGTGTGTGTGTGTGTGTGAGAGAGAGAGAGAGAGAGAGAGAGAAACAATAATTAATAATTTCGAAAGACAAATAAAAAAGCACAAAATCCGAACACACAACGCAATATTGTTGGCTCTTCAAGAGCCTTTTGAATATGATGTGTTCTTTTTACTTCTATTTTTAATTTCTTTTAGGTTTGAGGTTTTGAACTCTTTTTAAATTTATATATATATCGAAAGTATGCTGCTGGAGTAACATGGAGGAGACAGACTTAAGACAGAAAATTGAGGAAGAAACTTGGGGAGACCTTCATGCAGCCATGAATTGATAATATTTGACAATGATGATTATATATATATATATGTATACATAAAATCTTATCAGTCCCCTGGTGAATGAAGTTCTCTCCAAGCTTCCTCCATAACTGTCTCTCTTGAGTTGCTCTCTTCCATGTAATGCTTAGCATGTTTCCGAATTTCATTATTCAAAGCCCATGTGCTTTTCTTCTGGTCTTTTTTCTGCACCTTCGTATCTAATTTAAAATTATGGCTGTCCATTGGTTGTATATCCTACAGGCAGTATGTGCAGCCCATTGCGATATAATTAGTTTACTCTTATCATGATGTCTTCTTCTCTCATAATTTTTTTCCATATCCCCGAGTTCTACATCTTATCTCTTCTGTTTACACCAAGCATACATCTCTCCATGCTTCTCAAAGTGGCATCCAGTCTTTTTATGGCTTTTTTAGTTAAGGTTCATGTCTCTGCTCTATGCGTAAGAATTAGAAGAATGCATTGATTAAACACATTTCTTTTAAGACACAATAACACATAGCTCTTAAAAATTGCAGTGTGTCCAAGTTTTAAACGTTGATTAATTTCTTTAAAAATGTGGCCTACTTACTGTAGTTTGAAAGAATCAATGACGAGTTGCTATTCTTCAAAACTATGGTACCTCCTAACCCGGTAAACGGTCCTTTAACAGAACTAAAATAAACAAGATCGTCAATCTTGGAGAAAAGAGACGACAGATGCTCAAGACGTTTTCTATAATTTCTGACTTTAGTGCCAGGATGAAGAAAATGCCCCATCCTTGTAACAGAGCATCTCACAGTTTAGCTTGTTTTTGCGTAAGATTCAGGTCTCTCACTAGGTCGTTCAGCTTGTACTGTAAAATTAAATGAGGATCTTCCGGTCCAGGCAGGTATTCGCGATCAGTAGAACAGGATGGTCCAGCTTCATAAGAGGAGTTTGATGTTTTGTCATTCACGATCCATTTTTGCGGCAGTTTAGGAATTGGTACAGGATCAACGTCTTTAACCAGTGTCATGGATGTGGGTAAATTCGGATAAACTATAGTGGGTTTATTTTTCGAGGAAAATACAGATACCTTAGTTAAATAAATGTAGCAGTCAGAAACATGGTCCTCAAGAGACGCAAATAGCGTATTAAATCTGTTTATTTTTGCGGCGTAGTAAGAACAAATATTCGCATAAGCTTTCGCACTCCACTGGGAGACTTTCGTAAGACAATGGTAGACATAAAAATTTGGGGAATTGGAAGACGTAAGGAACAAAGACGATTTTTTGAAATAACGCGGGTGACTTCACGAGCGTATTACACGAACTTTCATCACGCAATTATACGATGTGTAGCGATGTATTTCCATCTGATAATAACGCATGCCAAGCTCTTGATAGTTCAGTAGAAACTATATCATTGCACGCTGGTTTGCTGGATAGGATTTCAACTGTTTCCCTGATGGCAGTCTCTTTAAAATTCGTGTATGGGGCAATTCTTCTAATATTATTCTATTGAGGAGAGGCCGAGGAACGCATGACTTCTTTG
The DNA here is from genome assembly GCA_039090855.1 of Macrothele yani. Classification (NCBI taxonomy): domain Eukaryota; kingdom Metazoa; phylum Arthropoda; class Arachnida; order Araneae; family Macrothelidae; genus Macrothele; species Macrothele yani. The sequence goes on from CM077016.1 coordinate 10,881,220, forward strand.
GCGAGGGCTGTATTCTGCATGTCCTCATTGACACTTCGCACGTGCTCTTTACACCTAGTGTCCTAGGATCGCGTTGTCATTCCGATATATACCTTTTCCGTGTTATCCGAATATACAAATGATATAGCGTACACACATGCCTTCCCTGCATTTTTATTGTCTACCATTGCCTTGAGAAAGACTCCCAGCGGAGTGCGAAAGGTTGGCGAATCTTCGTACTTACTTCGCCGCAAAATAAACGGATTCAATACTCTATTTGCGTCTCTTGAGTGTTCAGAGTGTGGTGTATTTATAATTACGTTAGAAACACGATCCTTTGGATCACTCCAAACCATTGGGATAGCAAACGGTATTGAATGGTGCAGGTCGTTTAACCAACTTCTTAAATATCGCGATAATTTCCTGTGACATAAATGAAGCGCCCATATCTTATCTTGATCAACAAGTTTGCAACAAAAGAAGCACTCATATGTCTTCTTTTTCATCAGATAAATAACTTTACTTTGAGCATTTGTAGTAAATGCAAATCTAAAAACAGAGATTCGAAGAGTTCGCAGTTTTGCTCTACCCCGGCTCTGTAATTACGTAGGAATAGTAAATACAATGCTCCGAACATCACGAAGAAAGAGAAATTACTTATTTTAGTTCACACAAACAAAAGAAGTAAAGACTCTGACTGACCGAAAATGCGACTTACAATGGGAGAAGGGCATTCTAACTTTAGCCGAATACCAGGGGATTCAACCACACGTATGCGCCAAATGTGACCGTTTCACAATGAATGACTCTCAGACTATCACAAAGGGTTAGGTGCTTTAAAAGAAATTAATTCAGTTTCACTTATAACACATCCGTAAATCTATTCGCAATGTTTTGAGTAGGGCAAATTTCAGTTCTGTAAAGTTTCATCTACAGACCAGGTCCTTAGAGAAAATGAAGTTTTCATATCAAAAAATGTTTTTCCAATTTAAAATTATTTTATTGTAATGCCCATCGAAGCAGAAGCTCATTTATCACAGTTAATCAGTGTCATCTGAAATTTGATTTATACATTAATATAACATTAGAGTGATTAGCAGGGTATAATTCCAAACAATTCGAATTAGCCGGTTATCTGTCTTCATTTTTTGTTGAAATACGTGCAAATTCTGCATTTCTCTGACTTAGCAAGGCATTGACTTCAACAGACACCGTTTCCTGGTGGGAAAACATTTGCATAACAGGAATATTTGATCAAAGTACGTTTAAGCAATTTCTTGATTTATTGCGGCTGCTTTTTTGATGTTAATCGAAATTGTTAATATGGTTTTATATGTGGGTTTAGGAACAATTTTTACTTAATTTCTCAGCAGTGGTCAGTATAATATCAAAATAAATATTAAAAAAAAATAATAATGTAACATGATTTTGTATTGTTCAATTATCTCCACAATTTTTCCAAAGGAGCTGATTTGTTCCTGCTAACTTAAACAAATTAAAAACACACAAGAGCTCTTCTGAAAAAATGAAATGAAAGAAACAGAAAGTAAAAGAAATACCTGTATTCAATGACTTGGATTTAAGATCTGTTCTCGCTGATTCTATTATGTCTGGCAGTTTTCTGGTTCGTTCATAGAACAGAGTTAGAAATAAAAATTTCCAAAATCGCCTTATGCGACCACTTCCCTAATACATGTTGACCAACTGCCAGGGCACGAATGCCACACTTAAAAGGTCAACAATTGGAAAAACCAGTTTAAGGTGTTATGTACACTCTAACCAATTTCTTCAAAAATGCGGTCATTATGTTTTTTAAACTGTATCTCTATGGAGGCAGTGACGAATCAGTGAAAAGTACGTTTTTAGAATAGAAATATACTGAATTGGAAGAGTAAAACAAACAACGGTTTTATTTAATAGCTTGTTTCACGGTATTCAAGAGTTTGTAGCCACCCTTCTGCAAGGCGTTTACACCCCGCACGGTTCCATTTCTCCCACTTAGCCACGAATAACTCTTTACGTCAGCGTTTGAACCATTTCAAATATACACACCATCCAGCAGGTAGAAAATTTGTGATTGCCCAACTAGTTAACAATCAGAAGTGGGCATTGTGTTGGTTGTAACCAAGTTGCAGCGGTAGGTAGTCATTTTCGGAAAGCACTGCACGACCCACAGAGGAAAGGAATGCCAAATTCTGTTTGAATAATGCCGAGATTCGTGGACTCAGTTTGTTTTAAATTCAATCAAGCTAATGAAAATGCTTTCCGATATGGTATCTTAGCAATCCGGTTGGAGCTTAAAGTTAAACACTCTTGTAATTCCACCAGGCACATAGCATTAAATTTTCCGAAAGAAGATGTGCTGCGTGTCAAGAAGTCGTGATTCATTCGAGGAAATCGACATGTGCGAGATGTTCGGTTTGCGCAAAAAGATGCAATATAAATCGCAGTGATACATCTCATTTTAAAGACGCGTTGCATGCGAATTATTGAACAGTTGTAGCACACTAGGAATATGACGTTGATCCTAAGCTATGCTGTACTCATAACATATACCCCAGGCAATCATCTGTAGAAATTTTGAGTTCGTGCAGATATTCAGCATAGAAAAGATTATTAATTCCAAATTGTTTACGGGTGTTGGTTATTGGATTTGTTTCAGCAGCTGTGGTCACTGCGTCCGATACCGCGACAAAGAGTATTGCCAAAAATTCCATCCTCTTCAAGCTCATGTCGCAAACCACAGAGATCATGTACCATATTTGCTCGCTCCGTCGGACAGCACTACGTTTACATAAGATTCGGTTGAGATTTCGGCTTCTTATGGTACTTTGAGCCAAGTAATTAATTAAAACAAAAACAATTTCCTCTTTTGTGGCCATATTGCGCAATGTGTTAAATATTCAGTGAGAATTTCGAAAAGCAAATCTGAAATATGAACTCTAATGAAATATGAAATTCTGATCTTCCTAGCTTAAATCTTCATTTCCACTAAAACATTTTGTGCTCCTTCATAACAGGAGGAACTTAAAAAAAATCCCCAAACGATTTATTTTGAAGTCTTGTCGTCTTACTACTTGTCAAACTTCCTGAAACTCGATTTTGATGAAATAGACAAATTAATTATTACAGTAATAAGAAAATAATTTTCTACCTGTTTATAGCTTTGTTTTTATCCCAAGCGTTGGAGGTCATTCTTTTACATTAAAATTATGAGTGTTGTATCCTCATGGTAAACCAAACCTATATGTTTGACAAACTTTGGCATAACATCCGTTGAGTTTATTAAGATAAAACAATTGATATTGCCATGCTTTCGCTCACCAAAAGGGAGTTTTTAACTACTTGATTATTTGCTATATGTTTGACGTTAAAAGTTGTGTCCGCTGATATTTTTTGTATCTAGTTTGCATATTCATTGCAACTGATAGTATTTAATTTTAAAAGTTTTTTCTTTAAGTTTAATGTATTATGTGGTTTTGAAGAACCAGCACAAAGTCTGGTAACTTGACGTGGTGTGAGAGCTTAGCTGCGTTCCAGCTGCGGAATCCAGATCGTTTCTTCTGCGGTTGAGTGATAGACTACTTGCATGTAACAAGTAATACTACATTTCCCCCGTGTAATGTCATCGTTGCTAGTGAAATTTCTTTCTGCTATCCTTGGTGCTTGAGGCAACGCCTCTTCATTTCGCCCTCTGTGTCGGTGACACCACCTGCTTAGCTGGTCTTCGCACTGCCTTAGAGCTCCGCAAAAAATGTGTGTGTATTCGTGGATCTTGGACTAGGTAAGCAATTTTTTTTTCTAATTTGCTATATCACTTCGTACCTTAGCAAGTGGTTTATTTGTACGTTCTTTAAACTTTCCTAAAATCTAGTCTAATTTCTTTTCAACTGCTAATTGTGCAGACACTATCTGCAATTAGTATTCACGCTATGAAAACTGGGCATACCAAATTTCCAGTAACCATCCTACGACTTCTTGCCTTTCTCTTCAACGTAGCTGTGTAGACACTGTCCGCAGCTATGTTATTTATATCATTTACTGGGCAGACACTCTCCCCAGTTTTTTGGAGCATAAAAAAGGAATTATCGTGTTTATCTAGGGACTCCATTGTAAAACATTTATAGAATAAAAAAAGGGCCCGTTTCAGGGTCGTATTCAGTACGAAATTTTTCAAAAAGGATACCAGTAGTACACTCATGCTGAAAATAAAATCTAAGCTCTTTTTTACAAAATTTTCAAAAATTCCTTTCTTAAAGGATATTGAGCGAAAACCAGTTAGAAAGAAAAACCATTACAATAAATAATTAAATTAGCTATCACTTTTCTGTAGACTATTCTTCACACGTGTGAACATCAACAAATATAAATGAACTAAACGATTGATAACAGTTAGCATCACAGTAAAACAGTAACCTTACACTTGTATGCTAACATAGCATCACTAAGCAATCACACAAAATAATGCGAACAACAGAGTAAAAAATGAAAGCGATTACTTGAGTAGATTTTGTATTTGTAACCAACACCTGGTTTTAACTGAAAAATCAAGTAAAAGGGGCATTCTTCACACGTGTGAATCTAAAAGTTGATACCAGTTGACATGTAGTAAAACAGTAGCTTTACCTTGTTATGTTAACTTAACATCATTTAACTTTATAACAAGAGATCCTTGTGCTCTTAACAAACACCAGGTTATAATCGAAAAAAATAAGTCAATTAGCACTCTTATTTACACGTGGGGATCTGAAGCTAATCTTCACACGTGTGAATAATAAACAATATCATTTGGCATTACAGTAAAACAATGACTTTATACTTGTCATCCTTACAAAACTTCAATTCCTGGTGCTAACTGAAAGGTCAACTAAAAGGAGTATTCTTCACACGCGTGTGAATCTAAACGTTGATACCAATTGACATTCCGTTGACATGCAGTAAAACAATAACATTGCACTTGTTATGTTTACATAACATCATTAATCATTGACATTAGCATTGCAGATTCAACATAGTAGAAAATTAAAGTGATGACATTTGCCCAGCAACTAACAGTAAATGAAATAAAGTATTTACAAAAAATACTCTGGTTAATGGAAAAAAATGCTTAAATAGGACTGCTGGCCACCCAAAATGCAAAACCCAGAAGGAAGCATCCGAGTGGCCTGAAATTCGCAGCATGCGTCGCCCGCGAGACGACATGCAAACGATTAGCATTGCAGGGCATATGCAAATCATGTGCGTCCGGCACGCCACCGAGAAGCACTATAAGATGGGTGCACAAAAGGCGGGGTGTAACTAGTTGAAGTGTGTTGTGCTGCCGGACCTGTGCGTCTGAAGCTTCCTGATGCCTGTTCGCAGAATACGGCAGTCATTCCAGCAAGTTTCGGAGTTCGACAGAGGACGAATAGTGGCTTATCGCGACATCGGTTTATCGTACCTAGACATCGGTGCCCTTGTGGGATGACATTCAGCAACAGTGAGGCGAGTATGGATTCGATGGGTGCAGGAGGGACGGAAGGACCAACGTGAACGATTGCCGCAGCCGCGGCACAACACCCAACGAGAGGCCGGCATGTTGTGCGGGGGTATTGACGGCTCGCACCGCTACATCACGAACGTTAGCGCAGGAATTAGGGTGTTTTGCGCAACAACCTGTGTCAGCACGTACATTTCGACGTCGTCTGCAGGAGCGGGGACTTGTAGCACGGCGCCCATTGCTCCGATTACCATTGACGTTACACCACTGACGAGTGCGGAGGCAGTGAGCCGTTGAACGCCGCACCTGGACTACGGAATCCAAAGCTTCTTTCGTTCGATGCCGCGGCGTGTAGCGGCCGTTATTGCCAGCCATGTGGGCCACACGAACTATTGATGCCCGCGTGTTCCGCAGGTCGCACGGGACGAGCCTGTAAGCTCAATCGTTTCATCTTTGTATCTGTTGTTATGTGTCCAGTAAATCTGACTATGCTATCTCGTGTTCTTTTTTGTGTTGCATTTGGATTGCCAGCAGTTTATATGCTCTATTTAATGGAGCTAGTGCGAAAGCACTTAATTAAAATGAGATATGGGCACCATAGAACCAATGTGCAATACATTGAAGCAAAAAAATAACCTAAGGAATGAATAATAAAAACCCAAGATGAAAAACAGTTCTTCCAAAAAAATAACGAAACAGTACATCGTATTTTAAATAATAAAAAACATCCTAAATAGTAATTGATATGTGAAACATAGGCAAACTTGGCAAATGTTACTGATTATATATACATATTTACATATGTGTGCATATATATAATTTTTAAGACCTTCGCTTATCATAAGCAAATTTTCTTTTTCCTCTTATGTAGTGTTGTTGAAAGAGGTCGTACTCCTTCAGAAAGTGATTTACTAGTTATCTCTCAGCTGGGTTATCGTGTGTGTGTTGGGTAATGTGGTTAAGTTTGTTGCTTTTAGGGCAATTTGACGCTTTTAACATTCGCAAAATTTAACCTTAATATTTAACTAGGTCTTGTAGCAAACTAAACTAGCAGAAACCCACACTTCTCTGGTCTGTGTAGGTATGTGAGGGAGTCTCTTCATGCTTTACCCTGACGAAGCCATGGGAGAATCAGTCTTTGATCTATACTCCCTATTTTCTTCTGGTTTTCTTTCTAATTGTTTTTTTTTGCCTGCTCCGGGGCTTCTTTGCTTCGGGAGCAGGGCTTTGACGTTTTTGTTTTTTTCTTTCTGTACTTCGTTCTTAGTTTTTTCGTTAATTTTTTTTTTATCTTCTCGGGTCAATTTTCTTCTTTTTTTAAAAAGTTTTTCTTCTCTTGTTGGTTGCATTTTTAGTATATATACATATATTATTTTGGTTGTTTGTCCATCGGTGGACCGTTCTTCTAGCAACATGCCCATCTCATTGGCATTTAAAGGATTTTATCCTGTTCATGATATCGTCCTCTCTTATTTTTCTTATCCATGATAGTTTCTCTTCTTCCTTCTCCTGGTTACAGCAAGCATGCATCTCTCCATGTTTATTTCAGTCTTCTGCAGTCTTTGCATGTCTCTTCTAGTTCAGGTCCACGTCTCTGCTTCGCACTGGAAGGATGCATTGATTAAACACGTTTCTTTTAAGATATAAAGCCACATTGCGCTTAAAAATTGTACTGTTTCGTTCAGAAGCTCTTCAAACAAGTGTTATACGTCGATTACTTTGTTCGTGAAGGTGACCTTTTCTTGATATCTACTGTCCAAAGTATATGTAGGTACCGGTTGTCTCCAGTTTTTCCCCATCAATCGATGAATCTTTATTTCTTGCAAAAGCACAGCACATCGGTTTTCTCTTCTGAAAATTTATTTGTAATCCCACTTCTTTACGTTAGTCAGCAAGTTCCTGGATCATACTCTGCAGTTCTGAAGGGGCAGCTGGTAAAATGAATACCTACGTCATCAGAATAGCGAAGGTGAATTAAATAATCCCCATTAATCTTTATCCTTTTGTTTCCCAGTTCAACCATTGAAAGACATTTTGCAATGTAGCATCGGAGTTTGGGAGATGTGGTGTCACCTTGTCACATTCACTTTACAAATATAATTGCTGCTGTATCTTCAAAATTACCGAAACCTGGCACTTGCGTTTTCATAGATGTTACTAATAATACTAATGTATGTATCTTCATGCAGCAGGATTTGAAAGCCAGTGTAACTGCTGACCGTTTCACGGAATAAAAGGATTTTTCATAATTGATAAAAGCCATGCATAGTGGGAGATCATATTCCTTCGTTTTTTTTCAATTTGTTCTCTCAGACACACACGCACACCATATAGTGTGTGCTTGTGTCCAATTAGTGGTCGATATTGATGCTGCTCTCCCCTTCCTGACATCATTAATATCGCTTCACTCTAAAATTAACTAGATGAATCAATCTCTTTGTGCCAGGTGTAGGCATAGAATGGCATGAATGTTAGGTCCGTACCCGTCAAAGAAAGTTTTTATTACGCCCTAATTACTTTGAACGCTGTCAGCTCAGTGTCAACAACTGCCTGTTCGGGGATTTTATTGGGTAATCTAATACCCTTTTAGAACAATAAAATTAGATTTCTCTCTACGACTGGGAAGCATGATTCTGCGTAAGTAAAGTAACCCCTTTGCTCATTCACCTCTTTCACGTGTGGCGTGAATTATCATAAAGTAGGGTTGTCAGTTATTTGTGAAACATGGGAAGCAAATTATTTTTATGCATTGGTGGAAAGTGATTATGCGAAATCGAGTTCGATACTACATTCTCAGAAACAGTAACTAATTTTTTAGTTAAATGTTGAATCGAACGGGACGGTGCATCGTACCATTGGTAAATACACCCCGATAGATTCTTCATATAGACTGTTTTCTTTTGCTATCATTTCTTAATCTGATCTGATTCCAATGAGGGTCATGCTACACGTAATCATTGTACACCCTTTTACTATTCTGAGAGCAAAGCTGATTCTGTTTGAAGTATGAGCAAGTGAAGCATGTAAAACACTTACTATTATATGGAGTAGTTTTTTCACATAAATTTTAAAAAAACATATGTATTCCAGCATTTTTAGAAAGGAAAAAAAACGGATGTTTTCGAGCAGATGAAAAATTTGTCAACCATTTGAAATCATACTGTTCTTGTAAAACCCGTACATGATTCACAAAATATGTTTCAAACATATTTTACAAAACATGAAATGCTTGTTTTTAAATATCGTTTTTGAAGTTTAATGTTAGGACCATATGTTTTCTAAGATGTCCAAATTTCATCTCCTATGTACATTGAATCGGCAGGATATTTAGTAGCTCTCACATCTTTCATGAGACTGTCCAGAGTATCTGATATATATATACATATGGTGTTTCATAAAGAATGTCCCGATTTAAATAGTGGATATCTAGGCAACCACGAACCACCGATGAATGCGACTCGTATTATGTCTACGGGCGTGGCCCAGAATTAGTTAAGACTAACACTAGATGGCAGCACGAGCGTCAAACAACCGCTACGCTTAATGAGTGAGAACATGGCGTCGAGGCAATAGACGGCGTTTTGTGTGCTCGAATTTAGCAAGACCATGTCCGTGATTACGGTACAACCTTTCATGTAAGCGGAAAAGTATCGCGCCTCAATGTTCGCATATGAGCACTGGAGAATCCACATGAAATTCTCCAACATGAACGTGATTCCCCAAAACTGAATGTTTTTTACGCGGTTTCTGTTACAAAGGTGTATGACTCTTTCTTTTCTGTGGACAACACGGTTACGGGCAACTCCTATCTTGCAATGCTACAGGACTGGCTACTTCCACAGCTGCAAAACGACTCTGAAGATTACATTTTGCTGCAGGACGGCGCACCGCCACATTGGAAAATCCAAGTTCGTCGGTTTCTAAACGACACATTACCTCAGCTTTGGATTGGACGCAGGGAACCCCATGACTTGGCACTACACGCTTGGCCTCCAACATCTCCAGACATCATACCATGTGACTCTTTTTATGGGGATAAGTAAAAGACCGTGTCTATGTTCCTCCTTTACCCGCGGACTTGGATGAGCTCCGAAGGAGCATCACTACCGCGGGAAATTCTGTGACTGAAGACAATATCCGACGCGTTTGGGATGAATTCAGCTATCAGCTTGATGTTGTCCGTGGAGCAGGTGGAGGGCACATTAAGCATTTGTAATTTTGGTGCATTAAACTTTAGACCTTTTTTCATACTTCGCTCTTTGTTTTATAACTATCCCACGTTTGCCTTATTAAATATACTACTTTCAAATCGGGTCATTCTTTTCAAAACACCCTGTATATATTATATATGGGATGTAAGGTCAGGTGATGCGTAACATCACAGCCTCTCCTTGACAAATGTCAACCCCGCCTTCTCGTGGTGCATCCTGTTCGCACTAAAGGGGCTCTGACGACCGCCAATAGCGGTAGAACTATGCCATCGGGATTAAAGGAAATGCTATCCCACACTCACCTACCCGTTTGGCCAGCGTGGTGAGTTATGGCCAAACCCCAATAAAATGACTCCACAACTTAAATCAATGCCATCAGTCTCCGGCAGCTAGAATGTACCTGGCCAAGGCAGCGGCTAGTGCGACCATAAGGCAGAGGGTGCAAAGAATCCCCGGAGGACCGGACTAGGCTGCCATCTGATGCTGACCTTGGCTACGTATAATGGACGCTCCCTATCTTCTGATTCAAGGCTTCTTGAATTGGAAGAGGAACTACAAAGGATCAAGTGGGACATCGTCTAGCTAAGTGAGGTAAGGAGAAAAGGAGATCTCATTGAACTGAAAAGTGGACATCTCTTCTACTATCGTGGGACAGATACTGGAAGAACTAGTGGTGTTGGATTTATAATAAACAAGAAACTGAAGGATAAAGTTGTAGAAGTTGAAAGTTCCTCTGACAGAGCTGCACGACTCGTTATCCAACTCTCGAGAAGGTAAAAGGGTCAGATTATTCAAACTTATGCACCCACCACAAGTCATCCTGAAGAAGAAATTGAAGAATTTTATGAGGAAATTCATCATCTAAAAAATAAAGGTAAGCAGCACTTAAAGATAATTATTGGAGATTTCAATGCAAAAATACGGCAACGGCAACAGAATGAAAATTCAGTAGGTAAATTCGGTCACGACAACAGAAACCAGCGTGGAAATACTCTCGTTGAGTTTGCAGAGGCCGAAGGGTTTTTCATCTTGAACTCCTTTTTCAACAAAAAGCCACGTAGGAAATGGACATGGAGACATCCAAATGGGACAACAAGTGAAATTGATTTTATTATGTGTAACAAAAAATTCGTCATAGAAGATTACAGTGTGCTAAACAAGTTAAACACAGGTAGTGACCATAGATTGGTGAGAAGTAAGGTAAACCTCAACACTAAACTCGAACGTGGCAGGCTCATAAGACAAACAAAATGTATTGACATAACCAACCTTAAAAAGCAGCATAATACCTTCAAGTTGGAACTGAAGAACAGATTCTCTGCTCTAGAAGGCCTATCATCGGAAAAAGTGGAGTTTTCTGAAGTTAACAGAAAAGTAACCAAAGCTCTTATGGAAATAGCAACAAAATTAGCTGGGTCTAAGAACAAGTTGCATGTGAACAAATTATCAGGAAAAACCAAAATGCTGATACAAAAAAGATGAGAGATGAGGACAACTAAAGAAGTGGCTTCCAAAGTGGAATATATAGAGCTATTCAAGACAGTACGAAAAAGTATCACTAAAGACGTAAGGAAATTCAACTGCGAACTAGTGAGGAAAGCAATTGAAAACAACCAATGCCTAAAGATAGCAAAGGGACATTTCAGTAAGGGAAGAAAACAGATTATGGCACTGAGAAAAGAAGATGGTTCTGTAACAAGAAATAGAGGCGAGATTTTGACAAGAGTGGATGCTTTCTACTCAAAATTATACGAAAGGGATGATACATGTACTCCAGACATCATGGAAGGTACCAGTACCAGAGTTCTTCCAATTCTTCCAGCAGAAGCTGCACATGCAATCAAGAACATGAAGCGGGTAAAAGCTCCAGAAGCAGATGGAATTACTCTAGACATCATACAAGAAAAAAGTGGAGAAATCGAAACAGTGCTCGCCCAAATTTTCACTCGATGCCTTAATGAAGGGAAGATTCCTGAGGATTCGAACAACGCTACATTGATCCAGCTACATAAAAAAGGTGACATTGAAGATCTCAGGAATTACAGGACTATTAGCCTCCTATCAATGGTTTATAAAATCTTGACTAAAGTGCTTTCACACCGCTTGAAGGTAACACTGGACATGGCTCAACCGAGAAAACAAGCTGGATTCATTAGTCGCTACAGCACAATAGATCATATCCATGTACTGAGAGAACTAATTGAAAGAGTGAGGGAATATGAACTTCCATTGTGCATGGCTTTTATCCATTATGAAAAAGCCTTTGTTTCGGGTAAACCATCAGCAGTTACAATGGCTCTGAAATCCTGTGGTATTGATAATGCATACATTAATATTATTAATAACATCTATGAAAATGCAAGTGCAAAGATTCTTCTGTTTGAAAATACAACACACATAAAAATTGGAAAGGGAGTGAGATAAGGTGACACCATATCTCCGAAGCCCTTTAATGCCACATTGGAAAATGTCTTTCAATCACTGAACTGGGAAAACAAAGGGTTAAAGTTTAATGGAGATTATCTAACCCACTTTCGTTTTGCTGATGACGTAGTCATTTTTGCAACTACCCCATCAGAGCTACAGAGTATGATCCAGGAACTTGCTGAAGAGAGTAAAGAAGTGAGATTAAAAATGGACTTTCAGAAGACAAAAGTGATGTTCAATGCTTTTACAAGAAATGAAGATTTATCGATTGATGGAGAAAAGCTGGAGATAACAGACACGTGCGTTTATCTTGGACAGCAGATATCAAGTGAGGGTCACATTGATGAAGAAATTAATCAGCGTACAAAACTTGCGTGGAGAGCTTTTGGAAGAAACAGCATAATTTTTAAGAGCAATATGCCATTATGTCTTAAAAGAAAAGTGCTTGATCAATGCATCCTTCCACTGCTTACGTATGGTGCAGAGACGTGGACCTTAACTAAAAGAGACATACAAAGGCTGCAGACAATTCAAAGAAGTGTGGAAAGGTGTATGCTTGATGTAACCAGTAGAGATAAGAAGAGGAACTCGTGGATCCGAAAAATGACAAGAGTGGAAGACATCATGATCAGAGTTAAATCATTGAAATTGCAATGGGCTAGAGCCAGAAGGAGAGACCATCGATGGACAGCCGAAATTTTAGATAGGATTCCAAGGGACAGGAAAAGACCCAGAAGAAGACCACACGGGAGATGGGTGGATGAAATTCCAAAGCATGCGGGAGTGACATGGAGGAGACTGGCACAAGACAGACCGTTGTGGAGGAAACTGGGGGAGACCTTCGTCCAGCAGTGGATTGATAATGGTTGACAAAGATGATGATGATGATGATATATATATATATATATATACATATATACACAATCTGCCAACAAGTAATTGGATACCTGTGATAGCAAAGGAAAACGAATTTTATTCACCTTCAATATTTGGTGGAGCCTCCACGAGCGGCGATTACAGCTGCGACCCTCAGGGGCATACTCTCAACCAGGCGTCATACGACGGCTAGCAGTATTTTTTTCCACTCGGCTTGGAAAAAGCAGTTCAGTTCTTTCACCGATTTCGGATGGTGCGGGCACCCCTTAAGTCGAAGCTTCAACTCTTCACAGAGGTGCTCGATAGGGTTAAGGACCGGACTCTGCGCAGACCAGTCCATTCTATTAACCCCATTGTAACCATACCAAGCCATAGTGGATCTCGCAACATGACAGGGGGCATTGTCATCCCGAAAGTAACATGGGTCCACCCCGTAAAACTGCCACAACATAGGAAGCGCTTGGTCATCCAAAATGGTGCAGTAGGTCTCGGTGTTGAGTCTACCAGGAATTGCGACCGAGGGCCTCGTGCCATACCAGGAGAAACACCCCATAGCATACTTCCAACGCAGCCGAACTTCACAGTTGGCACAATACATTCCAGCAGGAGACGCTCTGCCGGCAGACACCAAACCCAGACCCTGCCTCTCGAACGGTAGAGAATGAACCTTGATCAGTTGCTCCAGAGAACCTGTTTCCACTGTTCAACGGTCCCCTGTCGACGTTCTTTGCACCACATTAGCCGAGCAGCGCTGTTGGACTTGGTGATCACAGGTTTGTGGGCGGCAGCACGTCCATGATAACCGAGCAGATGGGCTTCCTTACTGATGGTATTTATCGAAAGAACACTCCCGGATGCCTTTTGAAACTCCTCGCGGATGTGGCCCATCGATTTGATGCGGTTCTTCCGAATTTCTCTGGCCAGCACCCGTCGGTCTCTAACTCCCAGTTTTGTGGGTCTGCCGGGTCGGGGCTCATTCCGTCAGTCACATCTAATCTTCCACTTGCCAATCACGTAGGCCACTGTCGATTTTGGGTACTTCAACTCGTTGGATATGTCACGCATGGATCGGCCATTTCTGTTATACCCACTAGTTACACCTTTCTCGAAATCAGAGAGCTCCGAACTGCGTGGCATCTTGCATGCGACTGGATGCATTGTTGTTTCCCACACGATATTTAACGGCGGCGCCCGTGACGTGTATCAGGGCCACATATATCGTCGATTTCAGGGGTGTCCAATTACTTGTTGGTAGATAGTGTATAAATAATGTGAAAAAAAGTTTCAGAATAGTCAGTAATTATGATCGTCTATCACTCATTTTGCTTGAGTAACGTCTTGAATAAAGGAAAGGGGTTCTTTCTTTTGTCAGTTACGAAAAGAAGTATCCTGCGATCGACTTTTTGAATTATTGTGTTTCTACAAGCATTTTTGACTGACGAACAAAAAGACGCACGTATCGAAAACACTCTGACCTTACATTCTTCCACCAGAAAGAGACTTTTTTTCACCGCAATGAGAAAGGATGTAAGGTTTCTGTAGAAGGTACACTACGAAATAAAGCGATGATAAATTTTAGTCTTGCGAACGTTATTTTAGGCCTTTAGCGGGGGAGGGGGAGGGGGAAGGAATGAAGCGGCGATATCGCTTCTCAGAAAGAAAGACTGAAGAGAGACAAAACCAAGACCTCATTTTGAATTCCATTAAAAAATTCAAAAACTATGAATTATTTGTCGCGTCACTTTATCATGGCGCTTTCATATTCCGCAAAGTTGTGAAACGTCAGCATTGCAGGCAGTTGCAAGGGAAAACGTGAAGCATTTAAAAAATATATCATTGAATTCCAATAATACCTGTGCATCAATCAGACTCAGTGGAAAAATGTATAGAATTTATCATTTGAAATGGCAAAAAATTTGTTCTAAAGTTACAAATTTAACGGGGAGTGAATTTTACAAAATTGTGTCTCCTTAGGTTTTAATTAAATCCTTGCAGTCACCTTAGGCTGTTTATTGTCAATATTCTGTTGCAACTTGAAAATACTTTCTTTAGGGGCAAATTTCGGAAAACGAAAGTGAGTCAAATAATCATTGTTCGGTTGGTACTGGAAAATACCTCCTTAGGTGCAGATTTCGGGAAATTAAATTGAGCCATAAGTTCACTATTCCGAGTACTGGCCATTGGATATACTTAATATTGAACTACGCGTCACCTTAGTTCTTCGAAGGAGTTAACGTTCGAGTTTATTATTTTGCTCGTAAAACAATCACGCAAATAAATAATGTGAAATCAGTTATTCGTCTTGTGTGAAATGCATCAACACAGATTGACATGACCCCAGTGGCGCAGTGGTCTAAGTGATGGCTTCTGATCATTCGTCCGAGATGGGTCCGGGTTCAAATCCATGTGAGGCGTTGATGTTGTGTTTGTCTTACGGCAGTGGTTCTCTCCCTTCTCTACAGTCAGTGACCCTAAATTGAGGACAGGCTACTTACTGCTTATAGTACATTTAGTTGAACGTGGTGGCCGTCAAACCCCCAATTAAAAGATGGCTGGGGGAGCGCCTAGGATTTAAGGAATCTGTCAGTGAGTTCTCAGGTCGAAATTCGAATGACGAATTCAAGCAAACACTTTTTTTTTGTGTGTTTTATTTTGTTTTTTGGTTTTATAAATTGCCAGCTATGCATCGTTTAAAGGTTTCTTCATAAAAATAAATGAAACGAAGAGGGCTTTACAAAGTGTTTAAACCTGTATCAAAACTGAGCTTTTAGTGAGCAAACTGGGATATTTCACACGGCACAAAAAGTTTAATGTTTTTGAGGTTTTACAGTTGAGGATATTTACTGTCCCATGGAAGAAGACATACCCATTTTTCAACAACCGAAGTTTCAGCATTTCCTCGTTTTTGCTTCACATTTCACTAAAAACATGCATTTCACATGCTGAAGAAATGTGTCAAAAGAGCGTACGTAGTCGTATGTGATAATAGTGCTGAATAAGTATAGATAAAGTGAAGGAATTAGATGAAAGGAATTTGTCGTACTTCTATAAGTTATCTGAATCAAGTTCACCGTTTTGTTAGATGACAGACACATCACAAAAAGGTTTTCCACGGGTTTTCCTTCAACCGATTGTTTTAAAAAATATCCTGCATAGAGCTATGAAATGCTGTCAATTCTATTTTTCTGATGTATATATACCACTGCTTTATGTGTGCTGCGATATCTTATTCCGATAGATCACACAAAGCACTCTTGTGTTACATACTTGATATATGCCCACGATATATAAATACTTCGGGGGATACATTTATATTTTAACAGTTAGGAAGCATTTTCTACATTTAAATATTTGAAGCCACGTTCGTGCAGCCCTCCTTAAAATGCAAATGAACAGAATCTCAGTTGTTTAGGTGCCCAACTACCAAGCGAGTATTGTTTAATGAAGAAATTTAACACGAATACCTCCTTTATCTAATTAGTGAATATTTGGTGCAAGAAAAGTTTCGGAGATTCTTAATTCTATTGCAAATGATCCGCATGGTCACTTAATATCGAATTAAAGCAAATTGAATCTTTTTCTGAAACCATATGTAACAAGTACTTACCCACTTAAAATAACGTGCACAATATGCAATATTTAAGTCCCCCCAAAGGAAATTCAACAATCGCATGTAGACTCGCAGGTGGGAAAAATCCTAATTTTTCAGGGATTACATACACGAATTCGACAGGCGATATGACAGCAGAATGTGGCCTGTGTCAATAGATTGTATGAACGGAATTCAGGGCAATACATTTAACAACACCGTGGCACCGGTTGGAGATGTCCAAGGATAATGGTTTCGGCCAACGCTCACCATGGGTCGTGAACTGGCTCTAGAATTTATCGACATTGCGAAGTTACGTGCGAAGGCGTTACAAAATCGTCAGTGAAGTTCGACACATTCAATATTCGGAAGACGAATCGGGCTTGCCCGATCTGTACACCTATAAGGCTCTGTCAATTAATGTTGGGTATGTTCCAGCGAGCCTTTTATGGTTGAACCTTGGAACTATGGAGACCACGGAAATACGGCAAAAATGAGATATATAATCTTATCGACAATTTGTCTTGGTATCGGTGCAAGAAATATGCATAGGAGAGGCGAAAGTCTTTCAGAACTTTCCAACCATTACAGCAGGCTGAGAAGCCTTATATCACTCACGGATAACAACTAGATTAAACCGGTTACCACGTCTTCTCGTGATTCTTAATTGGCGAACGTCGGCGGTGATGCAGAAGAGATACTAGTCGATGAATGCGACATTGTTCCATTTTTCAAGATATGCGTTTCTGCAGCTCCACTGCAATCTTGCACGCCAATGTTTTGCGTTGTACGTTATAACGGCTCGCAGAGAGCCATCCTTCCACAGCCAATCAGAGATTCGCACTCGGTGTCGATGCGGGAAGACCTACGCTACCCGTACACTTCACGAATTTCCGTCTGCTGTGCATCCCAGGACTGGTACAAATTGCCGCTAAGTTACGAGATCTAGACGCTTACATGAACCAGTCCCACCATATTGACGCACGTTATCCATCTCCACGTACTCTCTTCACATTCGGCCGACAACTGTGGCAACGAGGTGCGTTTTCACAGCGGAACTACGTAAAAAAACCAGCCATATTTGTCCTTAAGATGAAGCCTTCTGTGAAGGTGTACGTGTGAAGGTAGAAATCCAGATGACGTCACCCAGCCAGTCTTAATCCTTACCCGTGCTTTGTCTATCGAGATCGTTTCAAATCATTGGCTTGTACGCCTAGATGAGGTAAGCGAAACATAACTACCCCTAGATTTATTGAGCACTGATTTCTTTGAACTACCATGTGATTGGTTTGCAACTGCGAGTAATTAAATAACCTAGCTGTAGACACAAGCCCACCAGCTTTCATGGAGCTCTGACATATACTTTCTTCTGTGGCATTTTCTACATCAAGCAGTATAGCTTTCTGGGAAAGTTTGGAAAACATTATTTTATATTAAACGTCAGAAAGCCGGACAAGACAGTGCTCGCCGAATGGTATGAATTTAATGCACAAGCATTTTGAAACGTATGCTGTTGAACAATGGCAGACCAAATTGCCAAGTCATGGTTTCGTGTTAATACAAATTTATAAGTCCTGATTTTCATTTTTTTAATACATAAGGTCAAAAGTAAAGAAAAGGTATTGTTTAATATTATAATGGAGATCACGCACTTCCATGATTCGTGATTCATTTTTAAAACTGATGCTGTTTCTTCTAAACGAGTGAAAAGGAAAGCGAACTTCGTAAGTCATTCACATCTGTTTCTTTAGGCATGTATATATTATCTGATCAAAATTATCCGGACATTAACATATTCATAAACTCCCAGCAGTTCGAAAGGAGTTAATGTTAAACTGATCCTCCATTTGGTTTTATCTTAGCTTCCTCATTGGTTGGAAAGCTTTCCACTAAATTTTGATACGTTGCTGAAGGAATTGCCTTCGATTATGTCATCAGGACATAATGGCCGATCGGTGAGCGATGTTAGGCCATTCCGGTTGGCTCGCCGTCGGCGTTTGAATTTACCCCAAAAGTGGGTTGGAGGTTAGGGCTGTAATCCAGGGTGATGAAGTTCTTTCACACACATCTTTTCAAACGATTCCCGCACGTCTGTCGCTTGGTGGATGAGACATAGTGTTGTTGAAAAACGAGTGCATATTCACCGAACCGTTTGCCATAATATTGGGAGCACAGAACTGCCGAGGATTTAGTTGTTAGCCACGAAATTAAGACTTCCATGAAATGAAGCTAGAGTACCTATCACTAATGATTAATAAAAAGCTTTAGTGCATGGCTTCGCAACCAAACTTCACTAATGGCACAACTGACCTAGACCATTCCTGCTCGGACATGGCTATCTGGAATGGGAACTGTGCTGTTTGGAAAGTAATAGGCATTTACAGATCATTTGCCACATCTTTAGAAGCACAGAATTTTAGAGTCTGTCATTATAGTCCCCATCGTGAAAATTTCCCAGCATTGGAATGCTGCTCTCGGCACAAACCATGAAAAACAGATTCATAACATGTTGCATCTTCCACCAAGATTTACATTTCGCACAAAACAGTTGGAAATGTTCACATTGCAACCTCCGTACTGTTGTTTTCCTTCTGTTTGGTTATTTATTGTTATCGGGTTTTAAAATACTTATAAGCCTTCAGAAATTCAAGAAAGCTTGTACTTGATTAAAATATTGTAGCTCTAATTCAAAACATTAAGAACAATGACTTCATTTAGCTAGGCTGAAATATGTTTTATAACGAATGTATTGCTTCTTATCTCTAAACTATAGATGTATATGCAGATTGCTTACAAAACGTCGTATATTTTCTATTCTTTTTGGTCATTCCTAATTATTTTTTTTTTTAAACTGAGTATCCTTGTAATGAGCAAAGTTTTGGAGTGTTTTCATTTCAGGTAACCATTGTAATATATTCTTTCTTTTCGGTACTTTTGGTGTTTGTATTGCTAATTTCGATTAAGAGTGTGGAAGGCAGGCTACTACTTATTTTTTATCGTTCGAACACTATCCGTTCGTTAATGAATCCTAATCAGCTTTCGTTGGACACAGCTTTGAAACTATCGTTCTTGGAGGCAGAGTTCCTTCTCCGACAAAAATTTGGTGTCTAGTTTCCTCACAGATCGAAATAAGAGCAGTTATATAATCTTTGTCGCAACTGTTTTTAGCGATCGGTTTTAATTTTGAAACCACAAAAAAGTGCTGGAGCTTTTACTATAAGATAAGAAGTCTTACTTAGAATACTATTTCTAAATTGGTACTTAGATATAACGGGTGTTTTATTAATGACGAATAAAAAAGTAACCCAAAGAGCAGGCGAAATTGATGGGAAATGTCTGAATAAATAAAAATAGTTATGAACAATTTGTTATTTTCTGAGTACGGCAGATTTCAATTATTTTTACTGTAAGGAACGTTTTTAATGTAATACATGATATCGACTGAGATTTAAACAAAATAAAGCCCTGAAAAAAAGGATAAACCTTATATAAGAGATTAATCATGCTAACTGGTTGAATTTAAGTACATGCGTACACTCTAGAGAAGTGCGATATTTCACTACGTGTGATTTGATAACTGTTATCGAAAAATCACAGGTGGCACCTGCTACTGAAAACCTGAAGTAAAGGTGATTGCAACAGCATATATGTTCCTCACTCTGTCACTGCTAACCAGCATGCTCTTCGTGATGTGTCACAGCTCCGTGTTAACTGCTACCAAGTGATTTTTGTTCCTGCTATCTGATGTCATTATTTTTACTCCCGCTGCTTGTAATTCGTGATATTTTCACAGCGTTACTTGTCAGTTGAATTTGTGAATTCGCTGTTACTTCATTCTCGGGCGAGAGAGCTCCATCACAGGTGAATAAAATGTATCATCGTTAAGAAAAAAAGAACTTTGTTTCAAATCATCCGACGGTTAAACTAAAACTTCCAACAGATTCACTAAAAAAATATCGATCGAATAAACTAAAACTTCTTAGATTTCCAGTATACTGTTTTATTTAAATTTAAGTTTTTCTCGCTTTCTTTTTCTAAAGGGGCGCTGGTATAGTGGTTATAAGCGCCGGTATGCCTCAGAAACTGAATTGAATTTTTAAAACAAATGTCTCAGAATTTTACTGGGGCCCTATAAAATAAAAATATAACTATGCGCTGGATATCTAAATGAAATATCTAAAAAAAATATATTTTTTTTATTTTGAAATTCACACTGCTGTGGGGCTTAAATGTACTGATGGAATACGATTTACATTAATTTCTCTCAATTTCGCATTAAGGCGCGGTCCACGATTCTAGTGTTAATTATTAACTGCTAATTTAGGTGTGTAGGAATGTGGTAATGCATCTATAGAAGCTATTAACTGAACCTTCACGGAAATCCGTCCATAGGGAACTAAAGTCACCCTTTACTTACGAAATGTGTTACATGATGATAATTATTTCTTTTCCCAAACTTTGACGCAATTGACCCATCCCTTTCTGAAAGAAATCATCCGGTATTAATCACTTTGCATAATCTGATATTCTGACTTATTACAAGAGGTTACTTCGGGACCGAAATTTCTGTCAGGCAATTTTATGTGTGCTGTGTCCGTATGTTCTTCTGAATCAGAAATCTAACAAATTCATTATTTTGTATTCTGTCATAGCCAATAGTAGATATTCGGCCGAGACACACACATATGTATGCTCAATTACGTGGGCTGTCATATGCTATGACACCACACTCACACTCTCGTTGTAACTTTAGCTGATTCTGCTATTACTTTCCTGGGACAGAAGTGGAAGAACAGGTTCTAAACTGTGATTCTAATCGCAGTTAAAAATCACTGTTATTTTTGGGTAGCAGTCACAGTTTGCTCCGTGATCACCAAGTAGCAGTTAAGTTCATCTCTAGTACACTCACTCAAGGATTCATGCGACAGAACGGCCATGAGACATTTGAAAACCACGCATTACCATAGGTTCAGTACCATGTACTCTGAATTGTTTAAAAAATTATCGTACGTATGTACGTTTTCTGAGAAAAACTTTAGGTCATTTGACACACGCACTGCATTATGTAAAATAAATTTTAAGACTATTAAAGTACAAAATATATTAGTACATGGAAAACTGCCACAAGTATGTTGGTGTTGGTGAAAATGCGCACCTATGTTCCATAACGGACTGGTTTCTGAAACAAAAATAAAATGATTAAGTCTGACTATTGTGTTCGGTGAACGGAAATTATCCATATGCGTTACTTATTGCTGATGTTGATAGGGAATTTCGAAAGATAAATTGCATCCGAACTGCTGTGTGCAGGTCACCCTTTTTACAGAAGACATCGCGTTTTCAGCACGTGTAGAGAAAAATCGATTCGTCTAAAAACCGGATGGAAATAATCCTATTTCAGTTACTAGATACTTCTAAGTGCGAGTACTATTTGCTACATTGCCTTCTCAAAATAACGCAAAAAATTCCCACTAGGCAGCTCGAAGTTATAATCTGTTTTCCGCAATATCACTCCAAAACGTCCAGTTCACTAAATTGTTTTAACACCGGATAGGATATACATTGTGAAACACTTTGCCTGTACTCGTGCTTCTTTAAAATTCACAGTTCTGGTGCTAAGTTCTGTTAGATTGTATTTTTGTTTTCACCTGTATCCCCTCTTCTAAAATTTCCGTTGGAGAATTCTTTTTTTGTACTATATTCCGTTTGCTACAGTAAAGATGGGAATACATTATCATTTCTAAATAATGGAAAACTTTGCGGTTAAGATGCGTATAACGTGTATCATAAAAACCCTTAAACATTTTTTTTATCATAAAACCCTTTTTACTTTTTTTATCATAAAATCCCTTTTCCGCTATCTCTGTTTCCAAGAAAGGTTCTAAAAAGTTACTTTTCTTAGAATAGCTTTTGCTGTGAAGACTGCTTTCCGATATTTTCTACTTTTAAATTACTTAAAATCGGTTTGCTACATGACATAAATACATGGTCATATAACATTTTTGTGACCACCAGCTAATATACAGAGTAATTGCCATGTGCAGCGCCGAGAGCAGCTAGACAGGGTGAGAGTGATTCAATAAGGTGCTGAAAAGTGTCCGTAGTTATGTGGATCCTACTGACTGCAGTGCATCTGACAGCTGCTGGAGGGTGTGTGTTGAGATACCCATAGTGCGAACGAAATGACCGAGGTTGTCCCACAGATGCTTAATTTGGTTTACGTCTGGGGAATCAGGGGGCCAAGGAAGTTATTTGAAGTCTTCGTCGTATTTTTCAAACATATCTCGGACATTTCTAGCTATGTGACGCGTCGCATTGTCGTGCTGGAATATCCTATCCCCTCCCCCCCAGGTAAGACAATCATCATGCATGGGTGTACGTGGTATGCATGGATGGATTCATAATGAATTCGGTCCACAGTGTCTTTCCCAGGTATAAGTGGACCCAGATAATGCCACGAAAACATTTCACTGACCATAACGATGCCCTCCCCTCCATTTGTGTTCGGCCAGCAGTGGTTGAAGAGTGTTTGTTCTCCGTTGTTTCTCGCCTTATACGACAAAGTCCATCCGTTTGATAAAGCAGAAATCGGGCCACATCGGAGAAAGCAATCCTTTGCCAATCAACGGACGTCCCGGACGTCCAGTTCCGATACTGCAGTGCAAATGTAAGGATTTTCTGCCGATGCACCTCAGTTAGGATAGGTCCAGTGACTATCCGTCTGCATCGGAGACACATAATCAGCAGGGTTCGCCGAACTGTCCTTTTTCGAGACCCTTTCGCTAGCCCGCTGGTTCATTCGGCTAGTGAGTTGCTCCACTATAGGTTGTCGATCAGCCCTCACGCAAATTCGAAGCCGACGTTCACGTCGCACATCAATGGCACATGGTGTTTCTCAGTTTGCACGTCGCTTATTCCCAGTGGTGACATTTCTCCAATGCTGATACACTTTAACCGCAGTCGCATGCAAACAGTTCAGAAACTGCGCTGTTTCAGAAATACTGCTACTCTTGGCCTGAAAGTCGACTATCATTCCATTTTGCAAATCTGATACATTGCTCCTTTTATCCATGTGAGAAACGGGTGATATATTTTCAGATGAACTACAGCACACCTTATATACATTCCAAGCCATCTCCCGATCCGTACCTTCTTTCATCGGTTACGCACTGTTGACGTCAATAGTAGGGTGTGATCACAATAATGTGCCTCGACTGTGTAAATGTAAATATTTCTTCTATGTCTCTTGTTTTTACTGTTGGATTTGATAGTTTTTTTGCCTCTGATATCGTCCTTGATCAGCGGAGATGCTTTTTACATATCTGTAAAGTTTCATATCTGTAATTTTGGGTCACATTGGAGAAATGTAGCTCTCTCATTTACTACGAAATGACTTTAATATATTTTATTCGTGTCCGGAAGCAGTCAAAAGAAGTACTCATTAGAACACAAATTTAGCTTTCGTTTTTCTTGTTTATTAAATCTTGACACTGAATAATCATTATTCGGTAATATTTTATAATCTTGTTTCGTTTCTGTTTTTATTTGAGAGGAAAATATCTTAACGTTTTTGCATTAGAAATATGAACAAATATTTTTTCCGAATTCACAGTTTTGGTACATCTTGTAGGGAAGTGGTTGCCAGCCCGCGGTATACGGAGGATTTCTAAGCGGCACTTACGCTTAAAGTCTCTTTTTGTAATTTTTGTAATTTATTAAAATGGTTCATCAACACTATCGCTGTTACTCGAACTCGCCTGGCCGTTTCCACTCGAAAACACTCATCCACCTCCTCCCATTTCCTGAAAGTTAATGACGAAAGAGGTCAGGCAATTGCAACGCTCACGAGTTTTTTTGTTTGCCTCCGAAGCCGCTGGAATGGCCATACACTTCTTATTTAGCTTTGCTTGTCACCCTAAGGCTTCTTAGAACTGTAGTGCCTGCTGTGTTGTGAATATGGCTCTGAGCAAGCCGTGTGGTTCGAAATAGAAGTATGAAAATGATATGGCTCTACAGGAGTTTAGATCTGAATGGGAAGAACATTTTTTTTTACGAAGGGGGAGTTATCAAATCTTATGTGTCTTATTTCTGCGGCGTGTGTCGCAGTTAGTTCCGAAGAAATTTAATTTTGAGCGGCACTTCAAAGAGATGCATGCAAATATATGCTCACAGTGTCGGACTGGTTTAGTAACGAGAACATAATTTTGAAATAAGAAGAGAGACTCTGAGGGAACAACAAACATTTTTTAAGAAAAAAGTGATAAATTGACGACAATGGTGAAAACATCATATGAAACTGCCCTCATTATTCCCAGGACAGAAAGCCGTACTCTGATGGATAAGAAATAATAAAGCCGAGTCTCATGACTTTTGAAAAGCTGCTACAGATTTGAAGGTCATTACTCACTAAGAACTAAGCTGGGTTTTTTTCATGTGAATGGAAATGTAATCATACATATTTAGAATATGTTTCTTTCTTTGCAAGTAATTTGTGTTTTTAATATTCTAGTAAACTATTTCATGAAAGATTATTAGTGTTCTAGTACAATAGTATTTCTTTAACGATATTTTTATCTACAGTTCTATTTGATTTGAAGTATACAGAGATATATAATTTTAGTATCCTTCCTGGCAACCGTGGAGGAGGTGTGATAGGTTAAGGTGAGTGGCACGTTCAAGAATATCTACTCGGAAGTGGCACGTGTCGGGCCGTGGGTTGGTCAATCCTACCCTACGGCGATTTAATACATGCTTATTGACAACATTACGTGTGGAAGCATTGCTTTTTCTCCTAGTCACGAAGAGGTCCTCAAACATGACTGTGGTTGATTCCCTCTTTCCGAACACAAGCACTTTAAACTCATCTAATTGTGCACAAGCATGTTCTTATGCACTAATAATTCAATAACATTCTGCATTGTACATATAATGGCAAAATGTCAGACTCTACTTAAGAAAAATCATATAAAATGAATTTCCTGTATCTGTCTCTTCTGATGAGTATATATTTGTTTTTCTGTAATATGAGGTATAAAACGCACATATCCGTAGCAGCAGCGTGTCATATTCTTTAAATTAATACATAAGGCAATGGGCAGGAAAATAAATGTATATCTAGAAAAAAATTATTTTCCCAACTCGTATATGATTCTCCTGAAAAATTAATTTTTAAATCAGTTGTAAATAGAACGTAAAAGACTTTGTGGTATAAGTTCATTTTCATGTTACCGATGTTGTCTGTGGAATATGTTCTACTCCATCGTAATATGTATGCGAAAGAGAAAACTTGCCAGGCCGCCCCGGTGGCGCAGTGGTCTAAGGCGTTGGCTTCTGATCATTCGTCCGTAAGGGGTCCGGGTTCGTATCCCGGTCAGGCATGGATGTTGGTTTTGTCTTACGGCACTGGCTCTCTCCCTTCCCTGGAACCAGTGACCCTAAATTAGGGACGGGCGACTGCTTATAGCCCATTGAGTTGCTCACGGCGGTCGTTAAACCTCCAATAAAGAAAAAAAAAAAACTTGCCAGTTTCCCAAAAAGAAGGACTAGGAAATGATGGTTTAAAACAAATTTAATTTGATACTGTGATTTGTCTTCAGGAACATTGCTCAATTTTTAGACCAAACCAAATTGCATGCAATTTAAATAGTAATTTATGCCATGCAGCAAAACGATACATTTTTCTAAGGGAAATTTCAAATATATTAGTTACATATGTTACCGGCAATGTTTGAAAAACAAGCATTGTTCAGACTGCCTTGGAAATCGGCAGAATGTGTAGCATTTTTAGGAAAAGCATGAGCACGTTTGGTTATTTTAAAAATGTATATACCTCTTCTAGGCATTTTATATAATTTCAAGTCATTTTATAAAACGACAAGGACAATTTAGAAAAAGTATGAAAATATATATATATATATATATTTTTTAATTGGAGGTTTAACGACCACCGTGAGCAACTCAATGGGCTATGAGCAGCCGCCCGTCCCTAATTTGGGGTCACTGGTTCCAGGGAAGGAGAGAGCCAGTGCCGTAAGACAAACACGACATCCATGCCTCACCGGGATTCGAACCCGGACCCCGTTCGGACGAATGATCAGAGGCCATCGCTTAGACCACTGCGCCACCGGGGCGGCAATATATTTATTGAAATGGTTTTACCGAAAAGACTTATATGAAAAACAAGGAAGAAATACAAAGTAAAGTATACGACTTTTCCCTGACACTACACCTTACTTCGACATTATCATACAACACAGTATGTGTTAACATCTGCTGAGCAAATTGGAACTCGCGTGTTTTGTCACTGCCGAACAAAGACAGAAATGAAAAAGATGATAATACTGAATACTGTGCGCTTGACCCAAGCGATGAACGCCACGTGCTTCGCCAAGTGAAAGAAACACATCATAGGCGGCGCTTTGGTCACGCTGAACGCGAGAACTGAAAGTCACGTGCTTCGTCACGTGAGAAAAAAGACACTGGCGGGAGTATTTCATACTTTGCCGATTTGCGTTTTGGCATTGCATAGAATGCCTAGGAAGTGTGTGAAATATTAAGCGTTTCAGACTTTTACGTCCCGTTTTCGGCATTCTACAGCTTTCCGATGCAAAGGCATTGTTCAGAAGCACACGGCCTACTTTCCGAAATTGCCGGTATCATATGTACTACGGAAATCAGAGCGATATCAATTGAATGCAACTTTATGTTTTGAATACGTATAATCGCTGAAAGACATAGTTTCAGTTCCTACTTTAGTTCACACCTTTTAGGTCTTGTGTGAAAAGATTGTTGACTGAACATTAAACTCCAGACTTTTAGTGATATTGAAGTTCGATTGTAAAATAACTTATTGTAGATTGTAAAAGTACAAGTTTGTCAGCTACGGACATCTAAACCGTGTCCCCTCACTGCGGAGTATGTCGCTCTCCCAACTGAGCTACGCGGACAGAATGCCTCGCTGCAGATTGGTCGTCATGACACATATTTTCACCTCTATAGTACGTCACAAGATAAGATATTATACCGCATGTGATAATTATTTTTTTTGGTGGGACCATATCTATGTCCCAAAAGGAGCAATATAGTGGTTTTCAAAAAACGATGCTCAGTAAAAATGATTTGCAGTATTTTATTGCGAATGGACCAAAGAAGTGGAAATAAATGCCCTTTAGTTCGTAAAATGGAGGTATGTAAATAATTTTGTTTTCTTCATTCCATATGTAAATATGTTTTCTTGAATTCTGTTGAGAAAAAATAACTCAAAACAGAAATCCATAACATCGATTTCCGAAACACAAGGAAACGGAACTTTGCAGCTCAAGGTGATAAATGACGACACGCCAATTTTCTATTAACATCTTCGATGCTGTGCTATTGGCTGAGGTCAGGAGAAGTCCGAGAGCAAGAAAATTACAATCTGCAAAATGTGCGTGGGCATGAACGCGGTAATACCCGTCTTCGCAGCTTTATAATAGTTGATCTGTGGAAGCGTCTTCAAATTAACAAATGAAAGTCCGCACATGCTATTGTGATTACCGTTGTTTCTTCTATGTACGCTTAGTCCCTTGAAATTTATTCCAGCTATCCCTTCTTATTCTCTTCAATTAGAGAGAGAACTGTACAGCATGTGGATTTTCATGCATCTGTATTAGGTAATTAGTGGAGAAGTAAAAAAATTCCTTGCATCCTATGTGGAATTAATTTCTCCTACTTCAAGATGTCGAGGAAATCTCAAACAGATTATAGATATAACGCAGATTTTCTTGTTATATCAGATGCATCTGGACTATCTGATAAGGAGAACTACGAGAGTATGGAAACAGTCCAGAATGACATATTTTTTTTTGAATTTCCCTCGATTTAAAGACGACTCTTACATTCCATTTTCGAACACAAAAATATTTCACTTGCGTGAAGCCGTAAGCAAATATCCTACTTAAAAATTTCCAATTGGCAAAATTTGTTATTTTTAATCTGAACAGAAACTTGAACGTTGTTACTGCTCTCTGGAACCCACTCAATTTCTCCCCTAAGACCTTACCGTTTCCTGTTCCTATTTCATCTTCAGAATATAACTTTTAAACCACATATATTAATGATAAAGCGTTCTCAAAAGCAAAAACATAAAAAAAAAGAGATATTTGAAGTTCAACATGTCATTAATGTATGACAAACGGCATAACATTTACCATCTATAAGTATTCCATCAAAGCATCAGATTGAAATGTATTCCTTAAAACAGTCTTTGCACCACACTATCCTAAATCAAATGTACAAGGAGCTAACATATTTTAAATTCCTAACTTCAACATATTTTTAAAAAAGTATGAAAATATGAGATCAACAAGTGTTCGTAGATGTAAAAGAAATATTATTTATTTTCAAAAGTAAGTATATATAATCATACAAATCTATTATGTTTTTACTTGTCAGGTGTTTGAAGAAATTTACTTGGAAATTTGTAATTTCGAGTGAAGCCTTAGTTGAAAAACTTCGTTTTGTTAAAAGAACCAAATTTGTGTTGAAAAGTCTGATTTTGTTATTTGCGCAATTCGTTTTTGTGTTGTATTGCGCTAACCATGAACTCAGGTTCAGAGTTTTATATTTTATAAATCTTTGTTCAAGTTTTAGAGAAATGCTGGTAGTGGAATCTCAGAACTTGCATTATACATGCTAAATGGCGTGAAACGCCCTTATGAGAATTCTACATAAATGCAAATAAAATGACAAACCAGTTTTTATCAATATATATATTTCATGTTTGTAATATTTTACTGAAAATTGAATTAAATAAACATCTGGATACAAAATTTCATGAATGCAAAATATTTAGGCTAAAAATTTACTGAAGGATATGGAAATTACTGAAAATTGAATTAAATACACATCTGGATACAAAATTTAATGAATTCAAAATATTTTGGCTTAAAATTTACTGAAGGATATCGAAATTATTAAACGGAAATTGCAATAACTTACGAAAGAAAAATTCAACAGCAACCAATTATCGTGTTTTAATCAAAGGTTTGTTTCAGAAATTATCGGTGCTTATAGGACTGAACGGTGTTTTGTTGTTTCATGAGATTCTGGCGATGGCTTTAAGAACAGAACAAACATTTTTCAGTTTTAATTCTTGGCGATGGTTCTTAGGAAGTATTTTAATAAATCTGGATAATCGAGTCAGTAAAAGGAAAAAAAACATATTAAATGCCAAATACAATTTTAAACTGAAATTCTTAATATATTATATTGATATTTCACGTCAAAGTAACAAAATTGTAATGGTAGTACGTAAAATTTATGTATTACTGCTGCAGCAGTGGAAAGTGTTTAAAATTACACTATGCGGAAATTTTGTTCTACCAGTGCACACGAGACATAAGAACCGTAAGCTAAATTTGGCGTAGCACGGTAATTCCTTTCTTGAAACTAATTGCTGAAATTTTGACCTGATTAATATATTGCATATTACTCAGTAAGACTTATATCACAGTCTTTCCGAACGCATACTGGTATGCGAAATTTAGCTGATACTAGTTTTATAGAGTTTAAATTTGATACTGGGCGTATCAAATATGAAAAACGTAGAATGCTTTTCCCAAATTTTATTAACATTATACCTTAAAGTACGTCGTTAATTGCAATATATTTTTGGTATAAACTGCTGCATCACCTAGTTCAGTGAGAGATTATTTTTTCCGAGAAAGAGCCTCGTGAAGGATATTGAATAGAATTTCAAGAATTACATTTTATCCGTTTCGAATAGCAATGTATTGCCAACAACATGACCTGAAATTTAGGAAGCTTAACTATGGTACGCAAACGCTAACAATTACGGTTTTGAAGATGGAGCAAGTTTTTTATCAATTCTATTTTATACTTAGTGCATCTGATTTTTAAAATTCTTTACTGGTGTATCGGTAATTTTAATTTTTGAAATATCCTTCTCGTTGAGTGTAAAACCTCGTTAAAGAATAACATAGTATTTTTTTGCCTTGGAATGTAGCAATATCCTCATGAGAATCCTAACTTTTAACATAAGTACATTGCACTTCTTGTCGATTCTCCAGATTCCTTTTTGTTATCCAAACAATGACAGGTCCTGTTCATGTCTGATAAAACACGGCTAGCACGACGGAATTTCCAGCTTATCAAAACCACACGCTCATAGTTAGCAATGGAGATACATAAAATCATAAAGTACATAAAAATAGTGTATACAAACTTAGAGCTGAGACTTTTACCTTAATTTATGGAAAATATATGTGGAGCTTCAATTATGGATCGGACATATGGACCTTAACTAAAAAAGACATACAAATATTTCTAACAACTGAAGGGACCCTGGAGAGAGGAGCGTGTGCTGTAGCCAGGAAAGGTAAGAAGAGAACTCGAAGATACGTAAAATGATAAGCGTGGAAGACATCATGATAAAAAAACAATCCTGGAAATGGCAATGGGCAGGACATATTGCCAGAATTACGGACAGTCGATGGACAACCGAACTTTTGTACTGGATTCCAAAGGACAGGAAATGACCCACAGAAACGACCAAATGAAAAATTTGTGGACGGAATTCCAAAACATGCGGGAGTGACACGGGTTTGACTGGCGCAAGACAGAGCGTTGGGGAAGAAATTTGGAAGAACTTGAACCAGCAGTGAATGGAAAATGATGATGATGGCAATGATGTACAAGCATTTCCGGTACACGACACTGTAAAGAAAGTACCTAAAATATCATTTACTGTACCTAAGATAAAGCGATGATATTTTAACTCATTACAGCTCTTTATATCAACATACATGCATGTACATTCCTGTTGGTGTTATTAACCTTAGGTATATAATACCAGGGCATTTTAACACTACCTTTTGTAGAAACAAATGTCAACATGTATGCCAAAAATTGAAAAAAAAGTGTCAGAAACAAAATAGAGTCGGCATTTAATGATTTCCTGTGAATGACGAAGTAATTTCTGAGGCCGTCGTTGTCTCAGAATGGAAGACAGAAATGGGATAATAGAATATTGTTCATTCTCTTCCTAATTTTTGTGACCTCTTCAGCATACTATGCCATACAAAAAGAGGTCGACATCATCAACAAAATAAGGTTGAATTTCGAGCTGCATTGGTAATGCCAGAAAAACTAAGACGTTTTCTACACGATTATAAGTTAAAAACTTTAATTTGAACACATGGGTTAATGACACTCATGGTTAAAATACACAAGCACTTTCAAGACTGCAACAATCCTTTCATCAGGTGTGAGTGTTAACATGATGACAACTGTTTATATACGTGAGAGATGGTGTGGGTCACAACAGACATGCGCAATAGAGCAGTGTTATGAACATCTAGGATTAAGTTCGTTTTAAAACATGAAATGAAATAAAATGAAATTACAATCGGTATTTTAACATACACTCCCTGACAATGAAATTTCGGCACGAAGAAGGAAGCAACGAATTGAACTGAAATTTTATGAACGTAATGATACAGATGAAGGATACACATTTTGGCAGAAACAGAGCTGCAGTACAATCACAAAGGGATCTGTGGCATGCAGTCCGGTCATCTTCAATAGCGCGTCTCACCGCCTCGTGCGGCTATACATGTTGCAATACGATCCGGCATGGACCGTATCGGATTACTGATAATACCGGATTACTGATAATATGGCACTCCTCTGATTACGATGATATATAACCACTCTCTACAAGTACATGTTTAGCAGAGTCTAGAGTAAACTGGAAATTTTGGCGTTTTTTTAATTTGTTTATAAATTTTACAAAAACATATTATTAATATCTCTGATAAAGGCCATTTAATTATCATTCATTTCTTTGGAATTAATTTGTAAAAGTAACGGATTTGATGCGTGATACGTTCTTTCATTAGTTTAATGGGCTTTCAGATAATTCCTAAAAACATATATGGGAAATATTTTTCATATTCGCTTGAACTTAGACTTTTTTCAGAATTTATAAGGAATTTCTTATTTCTAATAAATGCGGTACTTTTGATTACAAGTATCTTCATGAGTCTGAAGAATATGGTTGTTTTCTTGTTAGAAGCTAAAATCAACTATTTGCTTTGGGTTTTAAATCAACTTTTTCGCACTGGTTAGTTTTTGCTTCTTTGAAATATTAAAGAACTGATATAAACATGTTTACAGTTGAGAGCTGCAAAAGTACTGTGGAAATTCAGATGAGAGCTAAAACAAGCTTCTTTGACAAACTGTTTAAATTGGATGACTGACAGGATTATTAACACGACAAACATAATTTTCAGATTTACTCTTCAAAATGGAACATGAATTCATATAACTTGGGAATTAGGAAATAACATCGCATTCGGTAGGGGATGAAACCCTCATTCCCCCATTTCGGTTCTACCGCGATAGTAGTTACACTACCTAGGACAAATCAGAAATTTTCTGGTATTTGCCAGTTGAACCACATCAATGCATCCTTGCAGGGTATGTCGGATATGGAAATCACGGGTGAAACAAATTCAGATTCCTTGCTTTCAGATAGTTGAAACGTCGATGTTCTGAGTGGTGTAACTTGTTAGCCCACATGAATGAAAATCGGAAAACGAGAGTACAATTTCTGCTCTAGGGCGATATAATTCCTGGATTTCTGAAATTAATTAACATGATAAGCAGTATACTGGGTAAATAAAGCTACTTTTTGTACCATGTAAATTATCATGTAGTTCATATATTTGGGAAGATTTAGTTATTTATAGCTTATGAATCTCAGAAAAAGGTGATTTATTACACTACGAGGACGCATCTGATTGCTTCGACTGGCAGAATTTCGGACGTTGTGACCTAACAACGGCTCACTGATATTAGAGGTGTGCGAAGGTTATACTGTATGGTACGAGCCAACGGAAACGATACTGGGGTGCAAGTCCACGGTAATATGAATGCTGGTGACAGAGGTAATATATCCCAACACACAGTACACCGATCCCTCCGGAAAAGAGGCCTGCGTAGCTGCAAACCATTCCGATTGCCAATGCTAACCGCGTTCATCGTCAAAACCGTCCATAATGTGGATAATGTGAACCGTCTACAATGTCTACAAACTTGACCTTGAGTGATTGGAGGAAGGTGGTCTGGTCCCATGAATTTCGTTTCTTGCTGCTTCATGTAGAAGTCAGGGTACGTTGGTATTGGTTACCTGGGCAAAAGTTGGCCACAGAATGAACCAATGGACAAAAGCTGAATGAACCAATGCACAAAGCTATTGTAAATAAACTAACGCTTTGTGAAATGCTCTGCTTTAAAACCATGAATCCAGTCATTCGTGTGCAGGATATTAGACCGTCTACAACCTAAAAACCATTACTACAGACCAAGTACATCCTTTCATTGCAAAGGTATCCTTCTCTACACTACCCTTCTTTCATTAAGATAATGCTGCATGCCACACTGCTCGGATTGCTCGAATTGAAAAAATCCTTTTAAGCCTGGCATTCATAGGAGCAACAAGTGTACTGCCAAATGTGTTCAGTTAGCAGTTTTTTCTTTATCGCCAGTCGTAGCTTTACATATAGTCGTTAAACATTTCAAGATTTCTGTTTCAATGATAATATGGGACACAAGTCGCTTGGAAAAAGTTCATATTGTACCAACATTTTGCACATTTTCATATGTCGGAATGCTGAAATTTCGGTAAGGTTACAAACATCATTTAATTTTTAATGATGAGTGAGAACTGACATCTAAACGCAGGAACTGAGGAAAAAGGCTCTCTTAAACACAAAACTGAAGGAATTGCGTACCCTGTCAGCAATGTAGGATTTTTCATTGACAAATACTTCATCAGAGGTAAATATGGAGATAGTAACCTACAATTTCCTGACAAAAAAAGTGTCTGTAATAAAATAATGCTGCGGTTAACACGAGTTTTATTAGTTGTGTAACGTGTAAATAAAGCAATACACTTTTTATACTTTAGTTGAACCTACGCATTCCGGTGAATACGCATAATGAAATGCATATATCGCCCATCAGGAAATTCATTCAAATTAATATGTTCCGAGCTTAACGGCAATCCTACCGCTCGCCCCTAATGTATTTCGACGGCGTTATTCACCAACACCGCCACCAAGTTTTTATAGAACGCACAGGAGGCGTTTTCATACAATTTAAATCAATTTCTAGATTAACCAAAATAGGACGGTCTCTAACCAAGAAGAGCTGTATATTGTGAGAGCGCTTCCTCTTAGAACTTAGTTTGGCATAGTAAACTTAATCAGCATTTAATGAAAGTCAGTCGATAAAGATTTCTGTCATTTTATAAAATATTTTTATATCTCAAAGTCTCATCTGTTGTGAACTAGAAAATTAATTCACAGTATTGTTTAATTAACACGCGTTACTTATAGAATTCAGTGGATGATGAACTGGTGTTCTCGAGTAAAGGTTCTAATCCCGAAAAGTGAGTTTTCTCTCACTAAACTGAAAAATTAAGGAAGTTACCTGATCCTTTCTTAATGTTGCTTTGCAGCTAATGCTCGTGAAAAGCTCTTCGCAATTCTGTATTGAGTATCGAATAGATGTTAATGTCGTTTTAAATATACGAGGTCTTGTAAAGAAACTACTGAAAGTAATAATTCGAACTTTTGAGTAGGACCTTTTCAAAGCTTTATAACAATGCTCACTGAAGTAGCAAATTATTACGGGCGCCTATCTTACAACGACATTGTTCTTCAGATTAGCCTCAGTTTGATGTAGCACGGATTCAATGACTCGATGATTTCATTCCAGAGGTATCTTCACCCAAGCGGATGTAATGCACTTTGTAATATTCGGTGAAGGACTATCTTTATTACGAAGGGCTCTCATAATATCATCTTGCAAGTTTCAATTGGGCTAAGGTATTGGGACTGTGCGTTCCATCTCAGTACAATAGGTAACTGTCATATTCCTGGAAACATTGTGTATCGATGGGAATTTTATGGTGTGGCCAATTATCCTGCCGGAAGTTACTTTCTTCATCAAGAAGCGCCATGCAAATGAACTGGTGTACCTGGTCTGCAGTGTTTTTAAGATACTAAGTGACACTCAAATACTGTACTGGAAGTATTAACGTACCAAGTACGACCTATCAAAGCAGATGCCAGTTCATCACGCCTCCTTTCCGGCTTATACAATTAAACTTACAGAACTGGAGTCCATCGATTCCTGTTATTGATACGCCAATCTGACCCAGCTAACGCTGTGTATAGGCTTGAATATTGATTCTTTTGGCCAGCCGACCGTTTTTTCTTTGTCAAAGATAAGGTTTTGAAGCTTTCACTGCAGACGAATTTGTCGATTTTTAACAAAAGCGAATTGTACACGAAGGAGGGGTATACTGCTCTAGCCTATGTGCGACAATGTGACATAGGCTGTTTACCCTGAAATTCTGATCTAAATTCCACTGTTCTACCGCGTGGTTATTCGAGACAATTAAACTCGTTTGTTACCTAGTTCAATCGTCTTCATCGGCAGTTTCCCTGGAAAATCGACCAGTCGCTTCCTCTCACAAATCAGCTATTTACTTTTTTGTTGTCTGTGCGCTGCATATTGCACGCCCTCCATATAGTAGCTCTGGCATATACGAGAAGGTTTGCCGTTTCTGAGATACAAGCGTTTTCCCTACTACACTCACTATCATACCTTTATGGAAGGCCAATAAATCCCCATACTTTCGAATATTGCCGCTTCGAAAACTTCTGAAACTTTTGCAGTGAGTTTTTTATACAGCCATATCAAAGTTATAATCGCGTATATAATTGAGAATGGTGCGAACCTAACTGCTGTTAGGTGTTAATAATGATTTTCTTCTGCAGTGTAAATTTTTGTTGGTATTACATCACAAAACGTAAGAGCACACAAATCAGTGGCGAAATGCAGAATTTCAAAACATGTTGTTAACAGAAAACATGTGCAGTTTCGGTAAAATAGATTATATCAGGCAAAAAAAATCGTAACACTTTGTTTTGTTTGATTGAGATATACCTTATGATTTAGATACCTATCAGGAATAATGTTTTTATATAATAGTTTATAGAACGCTGTCATGAGGTCACGAACAAATACAAATACTTACATTTATGTGATTATGCAAGACTTTATGGTCCATATTATACGACAGCAGGAAAAACTAAAATGCATGATTTTCAAACCGACTATGTTGTATGATTGCAGCACAGAAATTAATTCAAAGCAATTACGTAAATTTGCAAATCATTAGGTTCTTCTCGGTCAGGGATTCTCTTGGTTTAGATAAATATTTGTTACTAGCCAAACGATTCGGAGTCAGATCTTCTCGTTCGTTGATAGTTTCTGGTTTAGTGGGCGCTTTTTAGGTATAAATTTGTTTTTAATTCTTACGTAAATTTTGGTTCAATCGGGTACCTGAAAAGTCATTTCTGAAACGTGCAAGTAATTTGTTGTGGTCGTACACTCCTGAATAATGCAAGATGTTTTTACTGGAACATGAACCTCGCCGAGACACCAACGTGTAATTTGGATTTCTAGTAACATGTAGTTCCAAAGACATTGACTTTGAGTACGTCTGACGAATCGTTTAGGGAATCGGCTCTTTCAGGCAATCGATCTTTTCAGGAGAGATTCATTCGTCATCGACTCAGTTTGCTAATTCGTTCTTTTTAAATCAATCGTTCGCTAATGACATCTATAATTTCCAGACAAAAAAGGACAACAATGATTTTTTGGTCAAAATTTTAAACACTGGTTCATTCCCATCTCGGGAAAGGCGTTGGTAAATTTCCCAAGCTGTGATAATGTTTGCTGTATTATTTCTAAAATTAATGCACACAAAATCCTGTCAAAGACAGAAACCTTACAGTGTAGAAAAAATTTCCGTGTTCCATAGATTTTTTTACAACATAGAATAAACCAGGAAAATACAAAGCAAATGCAATTTTTTTTTATCACTGGAAGAAAATCTTTTGAAATTATATACAGAATTACTTATTACTTTTATTGCTATCATGAATTTCATGTCCTAAAGCAACGTACTTGACATATGAAAATTACTATGAATTTCTATGTCACTCTTCCTTTGTAACAAGCCAAGAATGGGAATCGTCAAAGAAACTTCCGTACTTTCCAATATAAGTAGGATATTTTTTTACAAAAGAAGTGCGCAATGTTGTAACATATAAACAGAAATACAGATAGCTAGTCTGGCCACTGAAATTTCACGAACATATTAAGCCCTAGCAAGACAATTCGTATTCTTAATTTGAAGTTTGTTCTTTCAACCTTTATAAATTTGCTAAAGGATACGTTTTCCGTGAACATCACTCAGATTCATCAGCACAGTTATTTTCAACCTAGAGTGTATGTGCAACCGACGTGTATCCGTGACTAAACAAAGAGATTACAATACGGTGGCCAACAATCCACGGTGCTATGTGCGTTTTTCTGTCAGCATCTGACATTAAAAATCCGTAAGATGGGCTCAGCTACTGAGACGTCTCCATCTGGTGGGCATTAACGGCACTGGCTATATATTAATTATGGCAGTTATTTCAAAAATATACTTTATTGGCAAAAACATAAGCGGATACAGGCGTACCACATATGGCAAAATAAACAACAAAACAATGAGCGATACTGATGAAATTTTACAGGTGAATGTGATGCGGCAGTCAACTAAGGATGACAAAATGTTAAAATCACTAATAAGGAAGAATACATGCTTGAGGAAAATGTTGCACAAGCAATAGTAATGATTAGGATATTACAGCATGCGATGACTTGCACAGTAAGAGCAGAGCACAAAACAATAGGTAAATATATTTACAAAAATATGGCTGTACAACGCAGTGCACGAAAAGAAGGGAACATGTAAAACACAACAAAAGCATATACTACGATAAAGATACAGAAGTTCCCACAATCGAGGAAAGCACACGATATGTGACAAAAACATGATGAGTATTACAGAACATAGTGAAAACTAGGGCAAAATCCTCAAGTGAAACACAAGGATACACAAAATACAAACAGTAAGCCGTGCAGTATTGCATCGGTCCAAAAAAAGCAATGACTTGGGTCGAGCAAGAATTACAGGAACTTGTATACAAAATCATAGGTAAGAACAGAAAACCCTCTGCCGAGCAAGACAAAACACAATTGAAACAACTTAAAACAAAAGGAGACACAGATACCCGGGGCAGTACAAATAGAACACCCAGAGATATCAAACACCACACGCTCCGGTGCAAAAGGCAACAAGAAAAAAACATCAAGGGTCCAAGAGTCTACTAGCCTTGAACACAAAATCTTAAAGCCCACAAGGCACATTGCGATGAGGAAAGTACAATAAACAAGACATCAAAGAATGTGAAAAAATGCACAAGATCTCAGCCGATGCATTCAGTAGGTCGAAGCTGGGAATAAACAAAATAATCAGAAGGAAAGATCAATGGGAAATCCAGTGATTTTAAACCATCCGGTCCCTTGCGCCCAGGTAGACCGGACAGAGGCTTGAGATTGAGGGGTGGAAGCAGCGAAGTTCTCCAGGCGTAGTCGAGACACGAGGCGATTCCTAAAAATCGACCATAAGGCCGCGCCAGCAGAGAGAATACTAGGTGTGATAGCAGGAGAGCGGAGAGATTGATGATAAAGAAAAACGACATGTTTGACAAGTACGAAGAGATAGGCACAGGCATCCGGCAAAATAGCCGGGGGATGTTTGGTAAGCAATAGCCACTCGTACGCTTGAAAAGGGATGTCTCTGGAGCACATGGTGCCTACAAGACAAAAGGCAGTACTGAGAAGTGGAAGGAGAGCGGGACAGTGACAGTAAACATGAGGAACATCACCTTCAACACCACAAAAGCAGCAGAGAGAAGCAGAAGAAATAGACATGTGAAAGAGAGAAGAAGGAACAAAAAGGCGGTGGTGAAGAAACCGCCAGTGGATGTTTCGCTCTAACGGGGTAGAAAGAGGAGAGAAAGAGGCAGACCAGATAGGCAGCAGAAGAGAAGGAGAAGCATCAGGAAGACCATGCGGAGAAGTGAGGTGCGCACGGAGGAGCGCATAGATAGAGGCAGTGGAAAAAGAAGAAATGGGAGCAACAGAGTCCCGAAAGGGAAGGAAGAGGGAGACTCGGTCCGGAGACAGAAACAATGCCAGTGTCAGAAACCAGAAGTGGGAAGAGGGTACGGAGAGCGGAGCGAAGAAGGTCATACTCCTCTTCCAAGGTGGAAGAAGGGTCAGGGAAAAGAGAAGAGAGGGGTTTCCAGGTCAAATCGGAAGTTAATAAAGCTTCGAAAGTGAGAATTCCTGAGCGGAACCAAGGGGGGAAAAGAAAGTATGGTTGATCGGGTGGATGAATCTGAGTGGAAAAGAAAAGAGGTTCTGCAAGCAGGTCCAGGGTGGTAGGGGGAGGAGCGCGGAGTAGCGGGAGAGAATGAAATACCACTAGAGCGTCGATAAGAAGTGGTGGGAGTCGTTTAGTAGTAGAAGGAGATGAATCCATCCGAAGAAAAAGGAGGAAAGTGAAGGATGGATCATGAAGAGAAATAAGAGTATTTAGGGTAGACGAAAGTGCAGGGGAGGGCGAAAGGAGAAGACGAATGAAGGAGACGATTCGGTGAGCTCGATAATATGTTCTGACATCCGGGAAATGAAGACCACCAAATGATGTTGGCAGAGAAAGCGTGGCAGCAGAAATCCAATGTCTAGATGACCATATCACTGAAGTGAAAATACTATTAATGGCAGAGAAATGATGCGATTTAAAGACACAGGAATCCCAGGGATAGAACCATTGTGAGAGAAGATATCGATCAACAATTTGAGCACGTTGAAAGTAAGAGGAAAAGGAAAACGTAAATCGCCAAAAACCAGCCGTGCGATGAAATCGTGGGCGGAGAGCTTGCCAAGTGACGTTGCTTGCGGTAAAGGAGTGTCCAAAATGAGCTCCAAGACATGTTTGGGTCTAGGAGGACCACACTGCTCCCCACGGTAAGTCAGTGCGGCCTCTCCAAGAACCACACCACAGGCCAGCACTTTTCTGAATATTCAGGACAGCACCAGAGAGAGCAGCATACTGTTCATAAGTGGCAAGAAGAGTATCAAATTGGTCATCGCGGCGAAGACAAAAGGTAACATCATCTGCGTAAACAAATACAAGAAAACGGTGGTGCCGAGTACTAGAGACAATCGGTCCTACCGCAGGTAAGAGAGACGCTCGACTTGCAATCGAAAAGGGCTCAAAGGCGAGAGCAAAGAGTTGTCCTGATAATGGACAACCTTGTCTGATGCTAGATCGAAAAGGAATCGGGGCCGTCAAAAATGTGGCCGTCCGAACGTGCAAATGGGCGCTCCGGTAGAGGCTAAGGATGAGAGAAACAAAAGCGGGAGGAAAACCAAAGTGAGTTAATACGGTAGAAAGGTAAGTGTGAGAGACGTTATCAAAAGCGGATTTCTGGTCAAGATTAAACAAAGCTAAGGGTTCGGAATGTTTTAGTACAAGAAAGAAAAGGTTATGAAGAAAGGAGATGTTGTTAGAAATAGAACGACCACTCAGGGTATATGTCTAGTCGGGGGATATGAGGAACAGAAGAACAGAATTTAGGCAGCCAGAAAGGAGTTTAGTGAAGAATTTGTAATCCAGGTTGAGAATGGAGATGGTGCGCCAATTCGACAAGTCCAGAAGGTCACCCTTCTTCGGCAGGAGGATGATATGTGCAACTGTAAATTCCGGCGGAAGCGCAGGAGAAGAAAGAGCACACGAAAAAGCGGCAGAGAGAAAAGGTAGGAGTGACGGAAGAAAGGCCCGATAGAACGAGAGCGGGAGGCCATCAGGTCCCGGGGAAGAGCCTCTCTCAATTCAGGCAAAGAAAAATCAGCAATGAGAGGGGCGCAGAGAGAAGACGGGACCTGAGGGAGAGAAGAAAGAAAAGAGGAGGAAGAAAAAGAAGAACCCTGCGCAACCGCTCGGAACTTCTCCTGAAAGAAGTGATGGACATAAGAGCAGATGAGAGATGTATTGCCAGTAACGGTGCCATCAGGCAATCGGAGATGCCTGATGGAAGATGACGTGCGTCGCATGGATTCCATCTTCGAAAGGACTTCGAAAGAATGCATCGATGGTGAAATACGTAGGAGCCGCAGACGACGAACTGCTTGCTGAGCATACGGTTCGAGGCAGGCATGAAGTTCATCACGGACGGAGGCATAGTGCGGGTCAAACATTGGCGTCGCGGAGAGGAGTCCTCGTAGGTTACTCACCTCCATCGAGCGAGTGGTGGAAATAGTAAAGGAGAGTTGACGAACGAGCAAGAGAAGATCCCGTTTGACATCAAGCCACAAACGCAAGGCGCTTGGGGTCGTTGTGAGCAGCAGCTTTCGATCAGAAAGGAACTTCTCAACTTCCTTACAAAAGGAACGGTCTTGCAAGAGAGTGTCATCAAACGTCCAATGACGACGCATTGATGAAGGTGCAGGAGAGACGCAAATTGATAGTGAAACTGCAGAATGGTCGGAAGAAACAGTAGGTGAATGTCGAGCAGCAGTGATAGCAGGGAGTAAGGAAGCAGAAACATATATTCGGTCCAACCGCGCAGCAGTAGAACCGAACGTCGGCGGATTACACCACGTAAAGGAAATGGAATTAGGATTTAGCCGTCTGAAGGAATCGACAAGATGAAAATTATCAAGGAGCTGAGTCAGCTATGAAACTAAATTCATGCGGTATTCGCTAAAAGACGAATTTCTGTCAAGAGAAGGCTGCAGAGTGCAGTTAAAATCCTCCCCAAGAACGAAATAATTCCCTGGAGGAATCGCTGCAATCGCTGCACGAATATTACTGAAAAGATGAGCAATATATATTTCATCAGTGGGAATATATACATTAAAGATATGAAAAGTAACATTATGCACACAAAAGGTAAAACACTGAAGAAAATCAAGGTGTAAGTTTGTCACAGAAATAGAAGTCAGCTGAGTCAAAAACCGCTGGCGCACACCTACAGCTATACCTCCATACCGCGAGAGGCGATACGAGTGGTAAAAGGTGTACGAGAGGCGATACGAGTGGTAAAAGGTGTAGGTAAAGGTATACGAGTGGTAAAAGGTGCAGCGTCTCTATAGGTGAGTGGGAGTGTCAGCAGAGCTGTGAGTTTCCTGGAGAAGGAGAACATCTCCACCAGCGGCAGAAATGTCCTCATAAACGAGGGAGTTCAACACTGGTGTCGCGAACACGCGACAATTCAAGGAAGTCACAGTGAAAGTGCCATGTCTCTAGTGGCAGTGATAATCTTTTCCAAATGGGAACGGAAGTTGTTGTACCGCCGTTGGATGCACTTCTGAGGGGCAGCATCCTCGTCAGATGGACTCTTGATAGTATTGTAAAGAATTAACAGTTGTACCAGTTGATTCTCAACTGCTGGGTAGCGACCTTCAAATCGGTTGACATAGGTGGGTAAATTAGGAAGAAGAGTCTTGGCACAAGCAAAGTCGTGCAATTCGTTATAAGGGAGAGGAGTGTCCGGAAACACATTCATGTGTAGGCGTGCGGAAAATTCCTCAAGAGGCAAGAGGTAGATAACTGGCTTGGAAGACTTGACAGGGCGACGCGAAACAGGTAATCCAGCAGCTTTAGTCGTTAGAGGTTTAAGTAGAGTGGTCAGATTGTCGCCGTCGTTTCGCAGAGCCGCGAGGAGGTTTGGCATCCCTTTTGTCAGGACGGGTCTGGAGATAGCCATCCGTCCCATCACTCATCACTTGCTCGCTGACGCTTTGATAGGCTGTGTCATCAGCGGTCGAGGTCTCGGTATCAGACTAGTCAGTCGCAACGGACTCAGCAACTGCTGTAGGGTCCGCAAGAACACGAAAAGATGCTGAAGATTGTAAAACTGGGTAGTGTTCCTCCGAGAGAGAAGGTGGAACAACAATTGGCGTAGAGGTTGCCACCGAAGGTAGGTTGTTCGCAGGAACCACCGTCGGTAACGGAGCGCTACTAGGATCTTGATGAGAAGGCGTCGGATCTTGATAGACAGGCGAAACAGACTTTGGTGGAGCAACTGGACACTGCTTATAGTAGTGACCAACCTGGTGACATTGACTACAATGGAATTCCGTCAGGAAGTTTATTTGCCTGACCCGATCCTAGCACCGAACAGTGAAGTGTGTTGGAAGACGTTCGATTGCTTCTTGTGATGGAAATATGACCCTCGCAACACGGTGAGCACCTTGGATCGACGCATGTCGTGGATCACGTAATGGGTCGTTTCGGGCAGCAAGATGCGTTTGTATGCCTCCCACTACCCGACCAACCGAAGATAAGACAGCATACAGCATGAGATCTGTCACTTCCAACGGGACCGGGAAGAAAGAAACGTTAATGGGTCTTTGGCCCACCGGTTCTGCAGAAAGATGTCTATCACCAATTGTGAGGCCAGATGTTAGGAGAGATTTCGCCATTTCAGCCGTGGCCAGATAAACGACCAAAAGTCGTCCTCTACGATGCATTTGCGGAATAGATTCAGATTGGAACCGCTGTGCAATGGCATCGGCATATACTCATAAAGGAGTGTCCGGAACAGCTTCGAAATGGACGCCTTTTGCAAGATTCACAGTAAAAGCTGTGCCAGCTGGACAGCTGGCTGGGATATTAAACACGATATTATTGCCAGCTTGGGAAATGAAAGATTTCAGCTTTTCAGCGCCAACATAATTATTCTTGGATGCTGGACGAGAGACTTTGGCGGCTGCAACAGAAGAAAACGAAGGTAATGACACGTTGGGCTCGGCAGTGCTAGAAGAGGCTGCATTTCCAGTGATGTCCATTGTGTCATCATCGATAGCGGAAGCCGGGAGATGTGACGTAGCTGGAGAAGGCAAATTGGCAACGCCACGAGCGGACGCTTGCGTGGCAACACCCCCATCTGGGGCATTAGAAAAGGAAGAGAAATTAGGGCTATCACTATCCCTACCCGAATTCGCTATCTTTAATGGCGGCGCCCAGTAGCGAGCTTGGCCATCTCGGCCAAACGTAAATAAGATGAAATACAACAAAATAGGCACTCACCGCGCTCGAAACGAAGCAAAATGAAAGACGATACCTTTATACTTAAGGTGAACGTGAAATTAAGGAGCGAAGAGTCCAATAAAACACCCAAATCACAAGAAAATCGCAGAGCAACAAACACGCTGCGCAGTTAAATCCAAAGGGCAAGATCCAAAGTGAAATTCCTTCAAATACGTGGCGTAAATTAATAGACAAAGACATTGCTCTTTCCACGTTTAGCGACGCACAGCAACCGAAAATTTTTTATTCGGCCGACGCCGGGGAGTTGAATCCCGAACCTCTCGATATCCAGCCAAGCGCGTTA
Source organism: Macrothele yani (assembly GCA_039090855.1). Taxonomy (NCBI): domain Eukaryota; kingdom Metazoa; phylum Arthropoda; class Arachnida; order Araneae; family Macrothelidae; genus Macrothele; species Macrothele yani. Next base: position 10,926,160 of record CM077016.1, read on the forward strand.
GCCTTACACCACGTTGGTCAACAATTCACGGCGCTGTGTGCGTTTTTCTGTCAGCATCTGACATTATAAATCCGTAAGATGTGCTCAGGTACTGAGACGTCGCCATCTGGTGGGAAATTAACATCACTATCTGTATAATTCACTGGCGGAAAGTGAAAAAAAAAACACCAAGAAGGAGACGTCTGATACCAACGAAATTTATACAGCATAATAACGGAATACAGAGCATAACGTGATCAAATCATAATGGCAAAATACAGCTGTATTTGTTGGTAAACTGAAAAATAACATTTCCATGTAACATGGTTAATACGAGGTTAAACCGCCATGAACTGCGTCACACTGTGCAATTCTGGCATGGAGTCTGTCGTACAGATGTTGGATGTAAGTTTGGGGTATTGAGCTCCAAGCATCCTCAACCTGGACGCGTACATCGGGAATGGTCGAGGCTGGCCGTGGGGACCGAAACAGTCGTTGTTCCATAAAATCCCACACGTGCTCAATGGGGGACCAATCCGGTAAACATGCAGGCCATGGAAGTGGTCTCACACCCTGAAGTGCATGTTGCGTTCCATGTGCCATGTGTGCGCGTGCGTTATCTTGCTGGAAAACAACACGATGGACCGACCTTACAAATGGCACAACAACGGGCGGAATGATGTTGTTGATGTAGGAGGTGCTGTTTAACGTACCCGGTACAAACACTAGTTGTGTGCGGGAGTGATAGCTGATCGGTCCCCACACCAGGAGACCAGGTGTAGACCCTGTGTCTTGCTTGCGGATGCAAGAAGGGTGGAGACGCTCTCCTGTGCGTCTGCGAACACGCATACGGCCATCGGGGGCTCCCAAGCAGAATCTGCTTTCATCGCTGAACACGACAGATCGCCATTGCGTTCTCCAGTGCAGACGTTGGCGACACCACTGCAGCCGTTCCTGACGGTGGGCTGGAGTCAGCGGTACACATGCCAGAGGCACACGTGCACGTAGTCCTGCATCCAGTAGACGGCCTCGGATTGTTCGCACAGTCAACTCAGGTGCAACGGCCGCTCGGATTTGCGTCGCAGTGGATGTTCTGCTTGACAACGCCGCTCTTCGTATGCGTCGATCGGTCCGCTCATCAATCCGTCTATGACTCCCGGCTCCACGTCTTCTCGTGTGGGAATGTTCCTCAGACCATCTACGCCACCATCGTACCCATACCGACACTTCCCATCCAATTTGCTCCGCAATACGACGATATGACCACCCGGCCTCGCGGAGTCCGACTAGACGACCTCGCTGAAAGTCCGATAACTGCTGAAATCTTACACGTCTTCCATGTCCAGGCATTGCAGTTTCTTCAGGGTCTTCGCACGTGTCCGTACGCCGACGACTGATTGCATTCACTTTGCCGTACTCCTTAAATACCACCGACGATAATTTACCTATGATGCCGTGCTGTGGCGTAAGCGCTCACCGGTTGGTCTTCAAATTAACATCACACGTACGTAAACTCGATCCCATTAACATATGTAAATTTCATGATCGACCGCCAATTCCTTCTTGGTGTTCTTTTTTCACTTTCCGCCAGTGTAATTATAAAGAAATCGTTTTTGTAATTATATTTATTTATTTATTTATTCATTCATTTATCCATTCATTTACTTGAAACGGTAGATGAATTTAGTGTCTGAAAGTCTGGAATTCTTGATAACCTCCGATGTTAATAGTTTACCTGCAAATGTATCATGTTGTAGTTTAGTCTGCATGCTTCAATGGTTAAAATAGGGTTTTAAGGGAGAAAACCGAATTTTAAATTAAATTTAAAACAAATTTTCACAAATTTTGTCCCAAGTTTCTGTGACACCTAATCATTTTATAAGGAAATGGAAAGATTTCGTTTTTCCTGTATTACTTTGTATCCTTGATAATTCCTGCATAAATATAGAAGACCCTTTCCTTCTTATGGTTTTTATCTATTGTGCTTCACATGCAACACACTTTTAATACCCTATGCAAAAATAAAACTGAATTCACCTCGTTTTGAAGTGATCGGACGTTTCATTTAGTATAAATCAGTGTTGAATTAGTTCAAATCGAAAAGAAATGAGTTTCAGCATTATATCAGAAAAAATAATATTATAAAATAATGAATTTTTTTTGAACTGATATTGCTGTTGCATTAAAATTGCGCAAAGTCTAATGAGAATTGGACTAAATCCTGTGACTTGACCTTCAAATGTATTGGTTCTAGTTGAAAAGAATGTTGTCGTCGTAGGTATTTGGGTCGCATTTCATTAAATCAGCCAAACGGATTATGCTGTGTCTCGTCTCTCTGAATATGCTTCACGCCTCTCTTAAGCAAGTTATTCAGTGAAAGGCAGCTTTAAAAAATTAAGCATGACCACATGTGAAATTTTCAAACTAACATGCTATACTGTCATTTTCAAGGGCTGTGAGAATTGCTGTGTAAAAAACAAAGCAACTGTCCTGCAATCTGTGTACTGTGCTTTTACACTTAAGAAACGTTTATCCTCTAATCTCTTTAACCGAATGTACGTAATTTTGGTGATGATCGACTACCCTAAGCAACTAAACTTGCTATAGGCGTTCGCCCGTCCTAATTTAACATCACTTATTTTAAGGAAGGTAGAGGGCTAAAGCCGTAAGTCAAAGACAACATCCATGATCAATACCTCAATGTGATTCAAAACCGGGCTCATTTTGAAGGAACTGTCAAAAACCTGCGCTACCGTGGCGGCTGCACATCTTTTTCAGAAACTAACATTTTTAAACACACATAGTAAAATATATATGTATTTCAAAGTACACTTATTTAGCTTTGAATTAGGAACAACCCTGTTTTGACCATTCGGATCGATAACGAAGTTCCATGTGATATCAACGCCATTTGCGGATAATATATATTGTGCACAACCATTCTCTGCACGTAATAAGTAAGCATTTACAAGTAATGAGAATAATTGGCGACTTAAGCCAATTCGACCGCGGATACACAGTTGAGAGCCCGCGGGCAGGTGCTTTTTCTTCGGAAAAAGACCATTTGTCCAGTTTTTTCGCACTCTTCGCTGCTATTTCTTTACAGGGATTATAGTGAAGCCTCTTAGACAGACCTTTCTAACTGGCACTCATGCCAAAAACACAAACACATAAGCTCAAATCAAAATGCAGAAAAGAGATGCGCAAATTCGCTTAGTAATTAGTAGGTGTAATGATACCGATTTACCTGTGATTATTTAGAGGTCGTTTTTCAAGCCATGCATTGTGTAGCTCACTCAAATTAATTTTCATCGTTACGTACGTCTTTGATTTCTTTCTGCTAGGAGGCAAAATGGTAAATTGCGTTTTTCCCGATATTTCTGCTTCTAAAACTCCTATTTGAAAAATCCTTCCTGTATCGCATACAGCTACTGATGGACGAGGGTTTCATATGATGTCTAATATTTGGTAAAGTATGGTTTGGCCTCTCAGTTATTTTCTGCTTCTGTGGTATTTGCAGCAAAATAAGAGCTTTTGAAATGTCGATTAAATTTTCTTTTCTTGGACCGACACCGCTTACATCGAACAACCTTTGGGGAGGGCTTTCTTCTTAAAATAATGCATGGTTTTCCGCTATGCGCGTGTAGGCATATCTTATATTTACCCATATCTCTGCTTCAAAAAGTCCGATTTGAAACATTCCTACTTTGTTGGTAACCTATCCGCTGCGAAATGTTTCTCATATGAATTCAAATGTTTTTTAACTCAAAAGTATATATGCAAAGGGTGAAGGGTGAACTTACAACCAAATAGTGTAAGTTCAAGATTCTGTTTACAGCAATATCTGCAGGAATAAAAACCCGATTCAAAAACATTTCTTCCGTCAGATACAATTGGTTTCCATACCGGTTCCACTCACTTTGAAAAGCTTTGATAAATTTAATTTGCGTCAGAACGGATTCAAAAGACGTGCTCATTACACCCGAAAATTCATTGCAAGATAAATAGGCCAAAAAAGGCTGTCATAAAGGCTTTTGCTATGGTAAAACTAAGCCAATCCAATGATGCGTTTTATCCAGAGTGAAATCCTTACTGCATCCTGTAGTCTAAACCAAATTTGATAGACAAATGTTCGAGTAATTAGAACAAAAGTTGTTTCCTCCTTTTGAAATAAATCTGTTTATTAACACACCATCACTGAATGAACAACGGTATGCGCCTTCTAATGCCCATAGCGTATTGTTTGTTCTAGGAGTGTCTAGAATTATATTTTCCAATTAAACAAAACTCCAACGAATAAGTAGAAGAATACTGATGAAAGCTGTTCAAAACAAAGCAAAATCTGTGAGCTTAACTGTGGGGAAAAATCTTCAGGATAACAGCCTACTTGTTGGTGCTGATAAAGTAGGAATCCAAAGACTGAAGGAGATTTACGATGGTAGAATTGTGACGTTCGTAACTTAAAACTACACACTCAATTTCGATTGATATATCCAGCAAGCAATTGTAAGCGTTTATCGGGACTGATGTATTGGAAGTTGGAACGGTTCAAATTAAGTATCTGTAAATTAAACATAGTGCCGATACATCTGGATATTCCAGGATTTTTTGACTGATCCGGCATACCTGAATTTTTTCACAATGTAAAGCTGCTTTGGACAGCCTTCTTAACTGAAATATGAAATGTCGAATATTTTTAAAACTAAAAAAAATGAAGAAAAGAGAGAGCTGTTATGGCACTATCATATTGAATTTTATTGACTAACGATTATTACTGGTTAATTACTACTATTGCCGTAGTGAACGTGAAAGTTTCACGCTGCAGACGTGAAAAGTTTTGAAACTTTTCACGCCGGAGAAAAAGTGCACTACTCTAAAATGTGGAAACTCAATACTGCTGTCTGAGGGTGCTTTTTTTGTTGTTGGTGGTGGTGGTTTTTCAGATGTGTTACTGTCATTGGATAAAAAAATACTGAATTCTAAAGTTTATTTGTAAGGTGTAATTGCACGATGCACTGCAAGCTAGATCTGTGGGACTAAATATTGTTATAGAAAAAATGTGCTGTCTGCACTGGGGTTCTTGAAATCGGACTGTTAAAGACTGAAAATAAAAATGATGCTACCTTAAAACTGAAAATATGTAGATAGGAATTGGAAAAAATATGAACGAGCCGAATGTGTATGCTGGATTATGAGCGATAAAAAGTATTAGCTCAGATGTGATGCATTTGTAGAATCACGCACCTTTTAATGATAACGTTACAGTATTAAAAAATAAAATATTCAAATGAAATCCCACACAAAATTTTTGACTTGATTGGTTACGCCTTTTCATTGTATTGAGCACCCGTTCAGAGCTACATGCGTTTGAATGGGCGAAAGATGGTATTCGCCATTACCTCCAGAAGCAAGGTTTGCTAGTCGTCAGACTTTTTCTCATTGGGCCTCCCTGAAATGGCGGATGCCAACTAGATAACAGAAAAACGTAAATTTGCCAGAATGTTGTAGGACCCGGTTGAGCACCATCTACATCTGTAGGTAAGGTTTTTCGCGGGTTGTATGATTTCTCTTTCTTGGCACGGCTATCCCAAATCAGTTTCGTTGTCCAAATTGTGTAAAGACATTCTGCAAGAAAATTTATTTTTAATAAACGCTATTCGAAATTTTTATCCTGATGTTTCAATTGTTCATTTACCTAGTATAACTAATTAAAATGCAAACAGATAAACATGCACACACTGCACACACTGTGCAAGAACATTTGGAATGAAACAAGATTTACTGAGATATATTAGAAACTTACGTCCCAATGAAATTGGTCGTGTTTCAAATAGAAACGACCCTGTTCCCATAAATTACGCCCGTTACTTCCAGGAATAGTGTTAAGTATTCAAGTAGTGATACCTTTGCCCATATTGAGTGCATATGAGGCAAACATTTTAATGGTTAATGGGTTTGCAATGGAACGAAAGGAATGCCCATAACACATTCATTCACTGCCGTAACAATCAGGACATACATGTTACATTTTAAAAGGTAAATCTGGGTTTCAGCTTTGGAAGTTTTTAAGACTAAAAGCATATGGAAGAACATGTATTAAGCCCATATAAACTCGTATTGAACTTCTTTTACTTCAGTTCAAACCTTTAGGAATCAAAAGTACAGAGTGTATCTTATCCATTATCTATGAAAGATGGTACGAAATTTAATATTCAACTGCAGGGAAGTAATATCTGCAATTCGTGTTTGACCGCTACTCGTTCGACACATATTTTCCAACAGAGACCAATCGGGTATATGATTCGCCCGAGCACGGACGCACTACATAACGAATCAGCGTGATCCTAAGCACCTCTAGAAACCCTAACTCATGGGAAGACTGAATACCCTGCTCATAAGTTAACAAGTTAGTAAAATCATGCAGAAATCATTACTCAAGTTATGAGGATAATGGCTGTGGAATAAATCTCGGTCCGGTGCCAAGACCTTTAATCCCTTTCAATGATATTCAACAGAACCAGCTCAGTATACCTCCAAAATAACATGACACATTTTTTTTGCAATCGAATCATTTTTTCGTAAGGTATGATGCATAAGGACTGTGGAATAGATGCCGCTCCTGTGTCCTAGCGTATGACCCTATTTTGCCCATTTTCAATGGGATTCGTCCCCAGGAAGGCCCCTACATTATACTAACATTTCATCCAAATCGAAGCATTTTTACTTAAGTTTTGACGCATAATGGCGATGTAAGTAATTCCGATCCTATGTCCTGACCTTTGACCCCATTTCGCCTATTTTCAACAGGGTTTGTGCCCAGGTGGTCCCCTACCACATACTAAAATTTCATCGAAATCGAACTTTTTTACGTTGGTTGTGACGCATAAGACAAGTGGAATGGATCCCGCTTCGATGTCCCGACCTTTGACCCCATTTCGTTCACTTTCAATAGGGTTCCTTCCCAGGTGTTCCCCTACCATATACTAAAATTTCATCGAAATTGAACGATTTTTACGCGAGTTATTGTGTGGACAGGCATACGCACACAACGCGTGACGTAATGAGGCAGATGGCGTGACCGCGCCAAAATCTCAATCGCGAGGCGATCGCGACAGTGTGACGTCATAAGATTTCTAAGGCAGATCGTGCCAACGGGCATACGCACACAACGCGTGACGTAATGAGGCAGATGGTCGCGAGAGCGTGACGTCGTAAAAAATTAATAGGATCCACAGACAACGCGTGACGTAATGAGACAGATGGCGTGACTGCGCGCCAACATCTAATGGAACGACGTCATGACACAACACTAAAAACGTGGTATTTCGAGGTGGTTATTTAACCCACTAAACGAATTTTCCCAAAGTCGAGATCAAGCTAAATCGATTTCTAACACCAGAAAACGGTAGCTTAGCGACTTTCATCAAAATCTTTAGAGCCGTTTTCAAAATAAAATTTACATACATACAAGAATTGGTCCTTTAAAATGAACGTCAAGTAATTTTGCTTCCTGTAGTTCGAATGGAAAAATTTCTGTACACAATTTTTTCCAAATTAATGCGTTCCCAAGGATAAAAATTTTAACATTGATTAAAATATCTATATTTTATAAATTACAATACTTAATATTTTCTAAAACATAACCATAATTTTACAATCCAACATTTGTTTGTCTACTGACGTCATGAAAATACAGGTCGCGCCATATTTTTTCTGGGCAATTAATGCGTTCACAGGGATAAAAATTTGAACATCGATTAAAATAGCTTCATTTTATAACTTGGAATACCTAATATTTTCTAAAACATAACAATTATTATGCAATCCAACATTTGTTTGGCTACTGACGTCATCAAAGCACAGGTCGCGCCATCCTTTTTCTGGTTTTAACGCCACCAAAGGAAAAGTTAAACAAAGGAAAAATGTTTAATATAATTATGGTTATGTTTTAGAAAATATTAAGAATTCCAAGTTATAATATCAAGTTATTTTAATCGATGTTTAAATTTTCATCCTTGGGAACACATTAATTGTGAAGGAAATGTGTACAAAAGTTTTTCCATTGGAAGTATTTGAAGCAGAATTACTTGACGTCCACCTTATTTATTTTTTTTTGATTGGAGGTTTAACGACCACCGTGAGCAACTGAATGGGCTATAAGCAGTCCCCGTCCCTAATTTAGGGTCACTGGTTCCAGGGAAGGGAGAGAGTCAGTGCCGTAAGACAAACAAAACATCCATGCCTCACCGGGATTCGAACCCGGACCCCGTTCGGGCGAATGATCACAGGCCATCACTTAGACCACTGCGCCACCGGGGCGGCACGTCCACCTTAATAATATGAGATAAGGGCGATGGAATGGATCGCAATGCTATGTCCTGACCTTTGACCCCATTTCGTCCATTTTCAACAGGACTTGTCCCCAGGTGGTCCCCTACCACATACTGAAATTTCATCGAAATCGAACCATTTTATGCACGTTATGACGCCTAAAGGCAATGGATCGCATCCCGCTCTTATGTCCTGACCTTTGGCCCAATTCACCCATTTTGAATACGGTTCGTCCCCAGGCGGTCCCCTACCACATAGTAAAATTTCACTGAAATCGAACCATATTTACGCAAGTTATGACGCATAAGTGCAATGGAATGGATCTCGCTCCTACGTCGTGACCTTTGACCCCATTTGCCCCATTTGTCCCATTTTCAATAGGGTTCATCTCCAGGTGGTCACCTGCAACATACTAAAATTTCATCGACATCGAACTATTTTTACGCCAGTTATCGTACGAACAGGCGGATGGACAAAGCTGGAGCATATACGCTTCTTGAACCTTCGGTTGGAGAGCGTATAACATAGCTGAAACAAAATAAAATAAAAATAAATATTTTTGAAAAAATTCAAAGAAAATACTGTAAGCTATTTAAAAGTCGACACCATGTTCCGTTTAGTCTTAACTTTGGTTTCTACTTCGACATCTGCTCCCACTTTAGCTCCGTCAACAAGAACTAATGGTGTGCTGAAAATAATTAAAAAAATAATTTTGAGTCAAATCAGTTTTTAAAGATAGCCGATGATAACTGTAAAATATTACTAGAAATATATTTACCGAAGTGCAGACTGCTCTTCCTGTTTTTAATGATTGGATGTATTATCGACAGAAACGGAGTCAGTCACTTGCTAAGTATACTAGTTGTTGAGGGAACAAACAATTTCTCCTACTAAGTATTTCAAATAAATAAGATGACTCACAGGAACAAACGCTTCGTGCACCCAATGTTGAAGAGCGGACCTTTTCTCGTGTTGAACGGCAGAGCGCAGGTGAAAGTTGAAACGTATGTTTTGGGCATGCTCCACAACTGTTACCTGAATCTCATCGCCTCCTTCACTCTGCAGATCTGAGTTAAAAATGAGTGATTAAAGTTTAGAGCAGCGCATTAATTTCAAATACTGTGTGCAGAACGGTGAAGGTGATCCTGAAGTAAATGTTTCTGTATTTCTCGTAAGATAAAGGTGCTTTGTAAAGTCAAGTGTCTTTAAGTAGCATAAGAGCTGATATTGATTAATTAATAAACACATTTTTATCAATTTACTCAATTGAGTTTATCAATTATTACACCATTTTCGTCGAAGCATTTCATTTCAAAATTGATGGACGCCATTTGTAAAACCACATGGCATGGAGGTACTCGATGGAACCTAGGTCTATACCTGCAAATCATAAATCATACTTAAAATTATGCATCATAAAAAAGGCAGGAAAAACAAACCACCGTTGGCTTTTAGATGTAAACGCGACAAAACATAATCACAAGCCATTATATATTAACGAGGATCTGAATTATTTCGAAAAAAGATTACCCATAAAATGTGTGTTTCAATGAATGAAAATTTATTTTTTTCTGGAGAGGTTTTTCTCGTGAACATTTGAGTTGCGGTGATAATGTTGTAAACAAAATAATACACTTACCACCCATGCAGGACCCTATTCAGTATGAGTAAATAATAAAAAAAATGTACATAAATAATGCACTTCGCGTGGGTTAACACAGCAGAAAGAATTTTTCATATGCAAATATTTAAAGAACAGACAGCGAAGGAAGTTTATTGGAGGTCCTGTATTTCAAATAACACATGGGAGATGGGTGGATAAAATTCAGAAGCATGTGGAAGTGAACTGGAGGAGACTGGCGCATGACAGACCTGTCTCCACCAGTGGGTTAATAATGGTTGACAAAGATGATAATGATGATGATTTCAAATAAAAAAAAATGTGCGGGAAAACGTTTTGTTTGTAAAACAAACCGATGAAAAGAGTAATATAAGACTCAAATAATTATTTCAACTATGTCGAATGAAATATATGTCGAAGGAAATGGTTTCTGCGATTACCATCACATCTGCAAGTTTATTAGTCTAAAACCTACGAGATTTTCAATCTCATTCTCCACGGTTTGACGGAAAAACCCATTTTCTAACATGAAATTGCACAGATTTGGTGTTTACTGATACAGAATATTACAATGATAAAACAGGCATGTAATAATTTTCATTAAATCATTTTAATTGAAGCGTAACCCAGCTATTTGCTTATTTTCGCATCCACAGCAATAAATAACTCCAAGACATATATCGTTTCGGAGAAAAACAAATCGTGCGATTTCAATAATCTTTGCAGAGTCTGACGTGTGTGCACTACACGGAGAGCACCGAAACCGAATTGTTCTCTCATCGGACGGATTTCACCAACGCTACGACTAATCAATTCCTTTCCTCTATGATGTCAGGAATGCCGACAGCAAACCTGTCACTGTTTATGAGTGTTCCCTTCTTGTCTCCTATTCTCAGATTCGTGCTCCAATAAACTGCCTGAAGAGGAGAAGCTAGTCACTCAAATACGGACATCGTGATATTTCGAGCAAAAATATGATATGAAAACTTTCTCTTGCCTTTTTTCATTCGTTCCAATTTATATACCGATTGTGGCAGGAAGTCACGCAGAATCAGTATGTATAACTCATCTCCTGCCGCCCCGGTGGCGCAGTGGTCTAAGCGATGGCCTCTGATCATTCGTCCCTAAGGGGTCCGGGTTCGAATCACGGTGAGGCATGGATGTTGTGCTTGTCTTACGGCACTGGCTCTCTCCCTTCCCTAGAACCAGTGACCCTAAATTAGGGACGGGCGACTGCTTATAGCCCATTGAGTTGCTCACGGTGGTCGTTAAACCTCCAATCAAAAAAAAAAAAAAAGAAAAAAAGAACTCATCTCCCTAAATGACTACTTTGAATAAGAGAACTAAGTCGGAACCAACGCTTTCCGACACTCAGGTTCACACATTGCAGGCGTGTTAGGGTAACTTTTTATGCAGCGAATACATACTTTTTGGCGGATTTCAGTCCATACCTAGCACTGAGTTAAGTAGTTCTATCTAGAATAAAAGAAACATGTAAAGCAAGGAATGAATCAAATTTTGCTTTTACAGATGTGCATTTAAAACTTCAGTAAATACAATGCTGGCCACCCAAAATACAACACCAAGAAGGAAGCATCCGATTGGCCTGCAATTCTCAGCATGCGTCGCCCGCGAGAGGACATGCAAATGATTCTCATTGCAGGGCAGATGCAAATCATGTGCCCCCGGCACGCCACCGAGAAGCACTATACGAAGGGTGCACAGGAGGCGGGGTTTAAGTAGTGGAAGTTTGTTGTGCTGCCGGACCTGTGCGTGCGAAGCTTCCTGATGCCTCGTCGTAGAATACGGCAGTCATTCCAGCACGTTTCGGAGTTCGACAAACGACGAATTGTGGCTCATCACGACAGCGGTTTATCGCACCGAGACATCGGCGCCCGTGTGGGAAGACATCCAGCCAGAGTGAGGCGAGTATGGATTCGGTGGATGCAGAGGGACGGACGGACCGATGTGAGCGATTGCCGCAGCCGCGGCACACCATCGTACCAGAGGACTCGCATGTTGTGCGGCGGGCATTGACGGCTTGCACGGCCACATCAGAAACGTTAGCGCAGGAATTAGGGTGTGTTGCGCAACAACCTGTGTCAGCACGTACCGTTCTACGTCGTCTGCAGGAGCGGGGACTTGTCGCACGGCGCCCATTGCTCCGATTACCTTTGACGTTACACCACCGACGAGTGCTTCGGCAGTGGGCCGTTGAACGCCGTACCTGGACTACGGAATGGCACGACATTATATTCTCCGACGAATCCCGCTTCTGCCTGCAACACCGCGATGGTCGGATCCTCGTGTGGCGACACCGCGGCGAGAGGCTGTATGACGCCTGCATTATGCATCGCCTTACCGGTCCGTCGCCTGCCGTTATGGTTTGGGACGCAATTCGATATCACAATTCGATAACCCAAAGGCATCCCCTATACGACAAAAAATATTTAAAGTGCAATTAAACCTATTACCGTTTCTGTTTTAAACTGAGTTTTTTTTTTTTTTTTGTTTGCAGAAAATATGCCCTATAAAAGAAAACTAGAAAAAGACATAAAGATGTACCCTGCACCGCACCGAACTTTGCTTTATGACATAATGGAAACGGACGTACTCCAAATGGGAGAACAGTTCATTACTAGTTTGAAGGAAGAGACAGAGGAGGAATGGAAGTGTTTTACCTGCGTCATGGCGCCACCCGTTGCTACGATATGCATACAGATGTTCTAAACACCTGCAATACGCCTCCATTTTCTCAGTCTTGCTTTCAGGAAAAAAGTCACTTTTCAGGGAAATTCATCCAAAAATGTCCTTTTTATTGAAAATAGCAAGATATCTAAAAATAACGACTTAAATAAAACAAAATCATTAAAAATGACTGAAAAAGCTAAAAATAAGGCATATAGCTTACACGCCAGGAAAAATGTCTTAACAAAGTTGCTTTACTGAGCTTTACTTCCGCATGAAAGACATTTGTATGCACTTGAACAATTTTAGTAATTCCAAAAAACATATGCAACATCTTAAACTTTTTAGCCCAACTAATCAGTAAAAATGTTTACTCCTTACACTTTGGTGACAAAAGCTTTTACAATTCTCATGTTTTAAAAAATAATACAAATGCAATTGGATTTTAATTTTATATATAAAATTTTATTTGCGTATACTACTGCAAACAATTAAGGAGAATTTCCATTGTAATAGAAGAGATAAAGATTTAACAAGAAGGCATCATTTCTCATTACAATGATTATTTTACGGATGAACTCTCTTAGTAGGAGGCGAAGATTCGCTGGCTCTAAATCGGCACGGATAATAACACCAGCCCTGATTCAACAATCTGCTTAAAGGATTTACACGCACAAGAAAAATTTTAGGCAGTCCTGTTTCTCCTATAATAGGCACTTGAGGAGGAGTGCGAGAAGGAGATATACGTTAGGTGAAACCTAGAGCTTACGAGAGCAAATTATGTACACATAGAGAAGTCAGTAAATATAGATACTGAAGAAGTGCCGGATGAACGGCTGGCGTCACACGATGCATACGTACACAACAGCATGTTAGTACAGAGAGATGGTTAAGGAGGAATAGAAGTCATGTTTAACCGGGGAGGCGAGAACCTGGGTTACGACTTCTAAACGCGCCGTTCTACCGAACGACGATATTTATCAGTTTAAATCTTTTTTACCTTCCTGCGATCGAACCGGTATTATTCTCCACTCAAAGGCGCGCTTACACTGTTTTACCGGTATGTTCAGCTAAGCGGATCTGGGGATTTGCAGTGAGTTTTCTATGACTTTAAAGTCAATAATGTACCTTCCAATCAGCGCGTGACAATCCAAGCCTTGTGTCACATCCCAGTACCTTTTTGAATGTACCTCCAACCGCTGCATTATGCAATACCATGAATGGTTCTAATTGGTATTTAGTCATGCTTTGATAGCTCATGGTATACGTATGATGTTTCAGAGAAGCAAACGGACCTAACTCGCCAATGAAAAAAACACAGATAATTTCACTGCCTCCACAAATTTTACTGTTAATGGTAGGAAGTTCTTATCCCTACATAAAACTGCTTAGGTAATATTCTGGCATGCCATAGTAATACATCAAGTGCAAACGTTTGTCATCGACCCAGATGGCCTTTATCCATTATCCAAGAGCCAAGGTTTTCTTCCTGTATTCATTGCAGACGAATTTGTAGGTTGTCAGCCGGAAAGAGTTGAGCGCTAATGAGTCATCTGATGTCATTGTCCATTCGAACATATGTTTGGTCGTGCTGTTCAAGCTCAAATTATCTTCTCAATGCCACTGTTGCACTGAGTGCTTACTTGATAAAAGGGGAATCGCTTGTCACAGTATATAACACTTCCCAACTGCTGTTGTTCCCTATCAGCACTTACGTGCTTCATCCCACAGAAAGAATTCTGGCTGTTTGTGTTGTCGTTTGTATCACGCACTTTATACCCTGAACACAGTTGGTTTTGCATATCAGAGAAACCGTCCTCGATGGCGCAGTAGTGCTGGCTTCTAACCGTTCATCCGTCAGGGGTCCGGGTTCAAATTCCAGTGACGCTCTGATGTTGTGTTGTTTGTCTTACGCCACGGGCGCTCTTCTTTTCCTGGAATTAGGAACCCTAAGTTAGGGACAGAAGACTGCTTACAGCCTATTGATTTGCTCACAGTGGCTGTCAAACCTCCAAAAAATATTCCAAGATGTTTTGTATTTTTGGAGATGCTCGCATGTGCCCGACTATCTAGTACACTTTTCACAGTCGGTTTAACCACAAATCGTTCTCATATTGTCATTCTTCACGGTTCGTACGCTCCTGAAATGTTTTAATTGGCAATGGATTTCCATGTAATAATTGCATTCGTAGATGAGTATGGTGAACATGTTTTATTTCTTCCAATGGAGTTCCATTCGTGCTTCTCAAACGCAAATCAGACGTGCCATCCATAGAAAAAAATATTTGTAGAAAAAAGTCTCAGTAGAATTTAATACATATTAACCTTATTCCTGTAAAAGGTACGCTGCATTTTGTTAATACAATCCACTTCTATGCATTGTACTCATGAAGTAAGACGTCGTTTTAGTTCTGCTTCTGCTGCTTTAAAGAACATCTTCCCACTCATGTCAATACGAATTAACGAAAGAGTTATTGATAGCAGATTATTATTTTTAGTGCACTCTATTACTGAAAGCAATATTTCGTATTATGATGTAGGCGCCAGAGCTTTTGCGCGAGAACAATGAATTCATTAGGCCACGTGAATAACATACGGTGCTACAAATGAAAAGAAAAACGTATTTCAAACGTATGTAATAAAGACTAAATAATCAGGAATTGGTACACATAGTTAGCATTTTCTTGTTATACATTTGCCTACAGATACTTAGGTGCATAATGTATTGGCTACTCTGTAAATGAACATTTACCACAAACGTCATTTGGCGAAATATATTTGAAATTTAATCAGTGAAATACTTATTTCAAATACAGTTGTTATCGTCATGAGTGCACGCAGAAGAATAAATAAGACTTAAATTCCGTACAATATATTTTAGTTCGATATTCGTTCAGTTATATTTTGTTGAACACCTATTTTTTTTAATTTAGTGGCGGTAATGATGTATAAACATTCTGTTACTAAATGTTAGTCGTAGAAATGTTTTCAGTACTTTTTTCCAATGTCATTGGTGTAGGTGCGAGAACGACAGTTCCCATTATTTAGACGAGAGCACTCCTTGCGGCGAATTCCGGAACCTATCTCACCGAATTCGATACACACTGAAAAAAATCTACTTTTATTCTTCGTTTGCAACAAACAGTCCAAAAAATGCACATCAACGTGATAATGTAGTCTTTACAATAAAGAGGAACCCAAGGTCGTTCTTAATGGTGCAATATCATTGGAATTACTATAGGAGCGGATTCCTAAACGTAATAAATTGTATATCATGACACTGCAAATCGCCCGTCATTTTTAGAAAAATCTGCAGAGATCCTTCCGTTATTTGAAGTACCACAAACTCGCATGTCGTAATCGGTCTATTAGGGGAAATGCGGTAGATATGCGTTACTGTCGACAGTGTTTTAAAAAAAAGAAAGAACATAGTTTCCCTTGTCTGATGCGATGACTCACCGTATGTTGTTTATGTAATTCCGATATCTCCTTCCTGCAAGGATGTGTACAGTGTACAGCCCAAGTTGGCATGTTAACCGATTTGTGATCATCAATTGCTTACAAAGAACGACGCCCTTCAAAATTGCAGATGGGACGTTTATTCTACATATCATTTTTTTTTATTTCGAATTTGTTGCTATACAGGCTGATCTCGGGATGATCAGATTGACCCTGTAGCACTCAATAAAATCCCGTTTATTTCACATTGTAATGAACCCCCGTGTACTTGTGATGAATCTTAATATCTCTGTAGGAACGCGTTCTTGGTGGTAATAGTTTTTGTGACCATTTTCATTTTAATCTTCGGTAGAAAAATTTTACATGTCGTGCCAAACGTATTTGTAACATCGTATACAACCGTCCGTTTTGACGCATCGAACCAAACGTACCACAAAAATCTCTACTGGATGGCAAGTTCATAATTGCTAACTGTGTTTGGCATTCGTGGATATATATAATTATTTTTGAAAAATGTAAGCTGTCATGGTACATTAGTCAGAGTAGGTTATTATGTGTATAATATTTACTACAAACTATAACCGCTAAGTAATTAAACATACACACGCCTTATCCTAATTATTTCCACTGCTGCGGCAGTTGAAACAATCCAATGAAAATGTAGGGTATACATATTCACTTGTGCAGTCCTATGCTTACTTCCATTCAAGAATTCGATTTTTTTAAAGAGTGAGGTCGTGGTTTCTCACGCCTGCTATTAAAACTTGAAATATGAAGTACCGTATTTGCTCGAAGTTAACGCGCCTCCGAATGTAACGAGCATTCCCAAACCCCAGGTTTTGTATCAGTTATACTGTATATAACTGTATATGTACATACTCTAATAGAAAACGCAAAAAGCGGTAGTCTACAAGCATTTACAGAATTTCAGCTACAAGCAGATAAATACATTTGAGTGCAAAAATATATTATCTGTCACTGTCGCTGACAGCTCTTTCCACTTCCGATAGTTCATTGTCGGAGCCCACTTCATAAAACGGATCCTTATTTCACGGTTTCTTTCTCGTATGCTAGAAACACAGCAGGTATACAACACAAGTATTTTTACTATATACTTAAGTATTCACATATGCTTCAAGGGCATTAGTGATAACCTTCTAACGCATTTGACTGTTTACGGTGTTTCATGCGTATCACTGCATTCAACGTGTTAAATCTCCGGTTTTACGGTGCTTGTTTTGCTCATCAATATCATTATTTAATTGATGAAATGAAAGTGGGACTGTCCCTTACGAAGTGCAAGCAAGGTCAACGGAAATTACTGATATTTGAGAACTTATTCTTTGCTATATGTCAATGTTGTGAATCTTTTTTTCCTGTTTTCCAGAATTTGCTGTAGAAGAGAACAAATGGAATAAGACTGACATAGAGTTTAGCAAATCCAACTAGCACCTGATTTCATGATGAAAGGTACAGGAATAATTAGGAATAAAAATAATCCGAATCTCTTCACAAAACATGTGCATTAGCCAAGTACCATTCGCCAAATAATACCATCGAAATTGAGAGACTGAAAGTGTAGATACCGGTTTTTCTAAACTTGTTAACTGACGAGCAATGATAGATGCGAGATGAAGAATACGTAAAAGTCATTTTTACCATTGAAAGCCAACCGAATATTCTGAATTCCATCGTTACGGGTGTCGAGACATGATGTCCTCTACGATACCGAAACGAAGTGACAAAGTGTGTGGTGAAATTTGCTATTTACGGGAAAACCAAATACGTAAAACAAAAAGGTTTGAAATTAAATCAATGTTCATTCATTTTTATCACGGCGAAATAATTTTGCGCCAAATGTTCGGTCCAAAGCTTTGAATTTCTTCCTTTCTGCATCTTTTAAAACGTTTGCTGTTAAGAATCCTTCGTAAAGACATGAGGTTACTTTTCTTTGCACGATAATTTGCAAATATAGAAGCCTCAGTTATTACGTGAATTATTTGCCAGCAAGAATGTTTTCGTGTTCCGCATCCACTATTTTAAATGCAGGCACCCTTTTTCCAGTATTTCATGTTCCAAGAACACAATTTACTTTAAAAGAGTGTTACTATGACGCCCTGGACCAAATACATTTTTCTGTGACTAAAACACTGAAGACTATACCATATATGCCCTTATCCAGTCTATCTGAACTATTTATATATTTTTCTGGCAGCAATTACTTTGAATGAACCAAAGGCAGTTTCTCATAAATGCGCTCACTATTTTTTAAACATTACTTTCGGTTTTCAAATTGTGGCTTTCAAATGCACTTCAATATTTCCTCTTCACTCCGTAATTTAGTATTCTTTACGTTTTGTACCTTATATCAAAATATTCAATTTCAGCATGGTTTTACAGAACCAACCTTCACCTTGTAACCTCAAATAATGTGCTTAATGATTTAGTGTAGTGAAACCGAACTCACTCTTAATGAAACATTGGAAGTCTGGTTCTAGGTCCAAAAAAATTAATCTTGAAAAATGTATCCTCAAACTTGAAATTCTAGTTAATGGTTTAGAGTAATGAGGTGTACTCATTGTTCAAGAAACGTTGAAAGACTATTCGGTAAAAGCGAACAGAAATTCACTTTATAAGTACCATGTTTTCAAATAATTATACTGTCAACTGATTTAAATTCATAGTGTACCATCACATGTTAACGATTGCTATTTAAACACAAATTTTTTTTTCTTGGATACTTCTATTCTATCCTTTACACAAAAGAATGATTTTTAAAGCCCGAAATACGCTATTTATTAAAGTAACTAATAAATTGTACAGATAGACATTTGCGGAAATTAACTTATGTCTTTCTACGGAAAATGCCAAATGAATGCATATAATATATCTGAACATATAATTAAAACATCTGTATTCAATTTTTCTGGGATTCAATGTTTTAAAAAGGGGAAAACTGTCCTAGAATAATAACGTCAATGGATTCTCTTTACTTAGCCACAAACTGTTAGCTATACCTCATAAAACATGTAAAATGTATTTAATTGCGCGCATAGTTCTCTAATTGCTGTTCTTCGGCTTCGTGAGTTGTATGACGGGTACAGTTAAAATATATTTCAGCATTCTTGTGTATAATGGTTGCTTATGTTCTACTGTCATTGGAACTGTAGGGATAGGTTTTTCTTGTAATTTATGCATGTCGTTCTGATACTTCCGCAAACAAATGAAGTTGTCGTTTCAAAAGGATCAAGGGCATTCAATATCATTTATTTTGAAAATTTTCCAAGCAACTCTTTATATATGTATATTGAGGTTTCTAGTTTATCTAATTTTTCGAACAAGAAAAGGTGAAAAAAAAGTCACATACATTGTACAAATGTGTTTGGTGTGAATTTGAAATTCCCCCGAAAAGAAACACACACTTATCTGTGATAGTAGAATAAACAATACAACATTGAATTTTCTCTAAGATGTTTGAAACATTACAACATAAAACAAAGCAAAAAAAAAAGGGAGGGGGGGGTGTTGATATGTTATCTCACCTGTATGCATTTTTTAAGCTTTCGAATTACAGAGTTTAAAATAATTATTTTTCAATTTCCAAACGCAGCAGTATCATGAAACCGTTCTCAATATTTAAAAATTGTAAAAAACAACAAATGTTCCAACAAATTTTATTGCAATATATATTGTTCGCGTACCAAATATTCCCGAAATTTCAGGATCATAAATGTGGTTACGCAAGAAGATTTAAACATGAAGTACGCAAACGATGGTTGTACGCTTAACAAAGATTGTGGGACATACTAATGGCATTCTGTAATTGCTGAACCTTTATTTGAATATTGACGTAAGAGCATGATGACCACACACCCCCATTTATTCAAACAGAGAAATATAAATCTTTCTGACTACTGCACGGCAAGAACTTAATCGTAATTCCTTATCTCCTTAAATTCGACACATTATTCGGTAAATGTTTACTTTAGCGTCCTAAATTATTTCATCGGAAAAATTTAACTGTGTGGGAAAAGTGCTACGTACAATATTTTAAGTATGCAAAAAATGGGGAAATGTGAAAAAATATAGTACTTTTAGATGAAAGAAAAATATTTTTCAAAGAACTTACCTTGGAGTACGAGAGTTCGGAAGAGTACGTGTTGTAGGCCTAAGATGTCGGAGCGTCGACAACGTGAAGGTGGAGGCCGGTGAATGGAAGCGTCGTTGAGAACGGCAAAGTTACGTGCGGAACAATACACAAGGAAGCGGTTCAGCAGTACGTACTCATCAAAGCGGGTTATAGGAATACGCTGAAGGAAAGAGGTCGGTTTTATACTGCATTGTAATATAATTTTCTCAAGGGGAGTTTTGCGAAATCGTAAGTAGAAAATTTCCAAAACGGCTTAAATGTTTCATAATCCCCAACAATTCGACACGAAGCTCTAGGCCTCCCTGCCACAGTACGATTCCTGATTATAACAAAATCGTTTATTTTCAACAATATCCCTTTAACAAGGGGAAAAAAGGACGAACAATGAACGGAATAACAGCAGAACTACAAATGAGGTGCTTGAAGATATCACCGACCCCTTAACAACTCCGAAACCATAACCAAAACTTGGGGTTCCCCCGGAACCAATTCTTCTCACTCAAAACTTCTGCCGCACATTATATCATTTACATTTCTTCATTTAATTACATTCTCGGACATTTTTACAATAAAAACAAAAACATGTAGCACATTTATATATTAATAATCAATGAAACATTTCTGAACTACTTCTTTTTGCACACGATTACACGACGCATCACACTCCTCCGAGACATAAACCCCACTCTTGTTGTATTCTTCCGCGCATTCAATACTACCTGATATTCTCTTCCGACGCACGGACCCTTCACGTCGTGGCCGCAAGCATCGCTTTAGCCTCCCGCACCAACTGCTGCAAACCATCGTACTCGCACGTAAGTTCTTCGGAAAAAATTTTCCTTTCATATAAAAATACTATATTTTTTCACCTTTCCCCATTATTTTGCATGCTTAAAAGATTGTACGTAGCACTTTTCCCACACAGTTAAATTTTTCCAATGAAATAATTTAGGACACTAAAGTACACATTTACCCATTATTCTATTTTACAGTGTACACATAACTTGTTCCAACAGTGGGTATTGCTTTAAATAAATTTAAACAAAATGTATATTCTTTTAAATCGGATTTGAAACAACGCACTTCTCAATTTTTAAGTGGTATGACGAATTTCACTACTCATTGGCCACACCTGTGTCTGCATCAAAACATATGTTGGCCACTTCTGGTCTAAATGACTAAACTATAGAGTAGATTCTGTTTCGAAAGCATTCGTATTATGTGGGCGAATATGTTATATCATTTCCTCAGTTTTTATTTTATTTTTCCTTGTTCTTTTTTGGACATGCGTTTGACATTCTAATGTAGTCAATCAAATTTATTAAATTGTCTTTCATTCAGCATAAATTCTGAAATGTGATCCTAAAAGTTCACGGCCAGATTTATTCGGGAATGCCATAGCATTTGTGAACTTATTCATCTGAATTCTGGCAAGTATAATGCCCCGTTCATTTTTTTATTTCGTTCTCATGTTACTACGAAATGAAAATCTGATTCTTCTTTGCTTGGTGCAGGTGAGATGTCCGAAATGAGAGTGCAAACTACATAGGAAGTACTTACCTGCCAAAACATTTTAGTTCCCCTTCGCATCGATACGTTTCAGCCAACTGTTACTACGCTGTGGATACTAGAGTGATAAAACTCTGAAGTCTGCCACGCAAAGAAAGTGGTGACGGTCACAATCACAGATTTGGGGTTTGGAAAGGTTATCTGTGAGTGTATATGGTCTAGATTTTGGAAGCGGTTTCAATCCGTGGGATCGGGCCTTCCAAAATACGCAGGGTTTGGCAGAGATTCTTTTTCTAACTGAAGGATTCATTGAACGACATTTGTGAGATATATGGTTGGATGTTATCGGGCAAATAAAGAACGCCATGCCTGTTGACTAAAACTTTCTTCTGAATGAGAAACATTATGTGGAGCTCATCCATTTTGGCCCAATAGTTGTTTGAAATCATGTTCTGAACAGTTCAGAGACATGGTTGACGGATCAAGCGGAATCTGTCCACCATACGGGAACCAGCCCTTCCCACTAGTGTAGGGATGGCTTTAATGATTTTCTTAAAGGATCTCATTTTCATCGCAAGAAAAGATCCGATGCAGGAATCCCACTCATATGTCTCTTGCGAGGAGATAAATGAGCACCTCCAGACGACGTGCTTATTGGCTGTTGTGAGTTCATGTGGAGTGCTTAGACACCAAGGTTTTTTACTTCTCCGAGAGATACCATGCGCAGGACAATTGTCAAACAATGCAAATGGACCTTCTCTTCGATCTCACGGAATTTTTCCATGGGTCAGTATCCACCATATTCATCGTCCCTTTTGTTTCAATTATTACAATTAATGGTTGAATAACGCAAGGTGTGTGCGAAAGTGATTTATCTACAGCTTTAAATTACGCGAACAATCGGCGCATGATGCATTCATATGCAGTACCCACTGCAATTACCGCAATCAAGTTTTTAATCATATTATCCGCGGAATGTCAGTGATTGAAAATAAACCAAAACAGTTAGGCACAACGGTCCTGTGTTCGCGGTCCAATTCGACCAAAACGAAAAGTGTGTACTCGCACTAGAGACGTTTTTCGCGAAGTGAGTTCCATAACGCCTGCACCTGATATATAACAACTTATGACGAAAGTCGTGGGACAGTGTTGGACGGCATCATTTCGTTGGAGGGATTGAACATGTGTACCCGCTGAAAGAGGACGTTTGACCTGTACCAAATGAATAGAATTGCAAACTTTCCTTCAAAATTCCTGCCATGCAACTCCATCAAGACACTACTTCCATAGTAAGATACCTGCTAGAGTTCATCGTACACCATGGCGCAGAACACCCACTGAAGGTTAAATATATGATAACCAACTGTCTAACATGATTTTGGACTTCCACTTGCCGCTGAAACCTGTCTTATGTGGCAAGAAATCGATGCTACAACTTCTTTGAAGGTGAGGTGCCTTAGGGTATCTTGTTCCAACATTTTACCAACAAATAGTTTACTCTTGTAAGTTACATAGTTGAACCGCTGCAGATAGGATTTGCTGTTCCAAAACGAACAAATGATGTTATATTGGGTTGCTAATTGGCAATTTGGAATCCAGAGCGATAACTCAAATTCTCCTTAGTGTTAAACAAATTATTAACGAACAGGTCGTATAGTGGAATGGCGCATTATCCCGCTAGAAAGAGAAGGCACTTTTGGAAGTGACTCTGATTTTTACTGTGAAGAAGAATTTCTTTCCTCGGCATATTTACCTCATTTCTTTAGATTAAAGAGGTTAAAGGAAAATATTTCAAAATTTTAATAATAATGTTAAATACTCGTGGAATACATCAAAGTTAAAACATCGATACCAAAAAATAAATACTGATATAGAGTTTCAGATCCAGACAGTAACATAATATACGAGTATAAACATTCACATATTTTTTTTTTACTTTTGAGTTTTACAGAGCAATCAGTATTTATTTAGAAAATCTGTTAAATCGCTAGTACTTTTTTTTCCAGAGTACAAAATTCTAGATCGGCGAAGCGTTTCTGATGACCGTATTATTTTACCCCAGTAAACTCGAATTTTTTCTAGATTATACTCGGCCCTTAAATAGAACTAGATGCAAAATAATGTTTTCTAAAGATTTAATTAATTTAGATCACTACTACTTTCTGCAATAATCGGGTGAGAGATACCTCACGGAATATGAAACGCTGAACACAATGAATGGTTTATATTTAATTTACACAATGGAACAACACATTCTTGCATTTAGAATTACAATAATGTTCTATAAAAAGTTGTATCATCTAAATGACGGATAAAATCTAACTCTTAAATTTTGTATCATACGCACCCCAAATTACAATCAATAAAATGAACAAATCTATTTACATTTATTAAAATATTAGTGTGTTGTTCATTTTTTTCTTGAAAACTGTACCTTTTGTCTTCAAAACACGTTTTCCTCTTTCAGCATTACAAATGCTACTTATATATAACATTTGTTTTATTCAAATGGTCAAAATTTAACAGATTTTCTATAAACTTCTCCACAGCAAACTATAAAATTACAAATGATGGTTGATTGAATACTCGTCAAAATATTACACGAAACAACCCAATGTTTGTTCTTCACATTCCAAGAGTTAGATTTGACTCTGTTATCCAGGGAAGCTCGGGTACTCTTTGCAGTCGGCACTACTGTTTGTTTGTAATTCCGCATAAGGCCAGCTAGGGAGCAAACGATCTCAAGATCTAATGCTTTTATATTGTTCACGGTGTGTGTCACTCACTTCTTTTTTTCCTTATATATTTTTAGAAGAAATCCAGGGCAGTAAATACGAAAGTCCGGTATTGTATTGCGGCTCTTTATTCAATTGAAGACCGTGGTAACTGTCACTCAAAGAAGATCATTTGTCTCTACTGTAACTGATCTGTCAACACAGTACATGTCAAGTGAATGGAGGTACATGGTCAAAAAAGTAAATGCACTGAAGTAGGAAAACCAAAAGCCAAATGCGGTATGTACACAACTTTGAATGAGAAACAAATATATAGGTAGTCAACTTATATCAACACGACAGCAATTGAGTAAATGTAGGAAACACTCCAATAATCTGTTACAAAGCAAAGTTGCTAGTGTTTTAGTTAAATTCTTTACTAAGAACAAGACTGAGTCCTTGTTAAAATAAAGAAGGAAATATTCCGAAAAAGGTTTATCGACGTGAGTTGTATCGGCCCACGGAAAACGTTTTCAATTGAGATTTTAACAGCTCAGATTTTTCTCCAAATACATAAGAAGCAGATGTCAAACCATACGCCCCTTGGTGGCGAAACCTTTTTTACCAACAAATTAGATATTATGGGCAAACGATTTCCCATCAGTAGCTGTATGCGATGCAAAAAGAATTTTTCAAATCCGATGTTTGGCAGCAGAGATATCAGGAAAAACGTAATTTAAGTTTATCCCAAACAGCGGAAAATCTATGTGTAACTTTAAAAAGTAACTATACCTAAAATAGTCTGTGACATAAATGGAATTGAAAGATAAAAGCGTTTTTTCAATCGGATGTATAGAAGCAAATATATGGAATAAAACCTATATTGAATTCGACATCACAAGTTTTAACGTTCTATAGCGGGAAAATTGCACATCGTATAAAAATACGAAATGAAGGATCATTATTCGTGCATATCTACTTTCACAGTGGAAAAAAAAATTTAAAATCGCATTAATAGTTGCAGATATATGGTGTCCTCGAAGGGACAGACACACGGATCGATCGACAGACAGACGGATGGACAAACCAATAATATAAGCAGTTTTTTATTTACAAAAGACATGCTAAAAAGAAAGAGATTTGCCTTTTGTTTTTAGAGTGCAATAAAATATAAATTCTGGGTTACAGATATATCTTTCTCTACCTTTGATCGAATAATACGATAATATTGGTTACATTAAGTTAATTTTCACTTAATTTCCGGATATTTTCTTTTCAAGGAAGCTACTAACGTGCTAGATCTTTGGTTTTAGGGCATTATTACGTACAAAATTGGGAATGATACATAAAGCCAAACTTTGGCGTTTGCTCTAATTGTTAAATGTATTTGTGCCAGCTCTGAGACCCTTCTTAAAACAAGACACATTTTAATCAGCTGGAGTGTAAACACTTTTTATTGAGTGGGGAAATGCGTAGATGAAATTCGAAAATATTCCTGAGGGACACTGTGATGACGAGCTTTAGAGTGAAAACTGGAGAAGAGGCTTGTCTAGGCATTCATCTGATAACTGTTTTTGATGCTGATCATTATCATAAAAGTATATCACAGAAATTGTAAATACTAGATGTGATATGCGATATAAGATGTTATTTCTTCACCGATATTTTTAACATTTCAGCTTAATTACAGTACCTTTTGCAATGACCATTTCCCAAAATTCGAATAATGAATTTCTTCAGGATAACCTATTCAAAGGTCATATATAAGACTGCTGTCTATGTACGATAATTAATTTACTTTACCATCATGCTCCAATTACAAATAAAATTATTTTATTTCAATTTAATAAAACTTACGGACAAGATATTTCGGGATCAAACTCATACCCTAATCTGGACGAGTGCAAGTCGAAAAAAGTCCGTTAGAAGTTCATGATTTATATAATGTTCACTCACGTGACAAAGACGCTTTAGTGTTGCCAACAATCACAAGATTAAAATGAGAAATAAATAAATAGGTATACAATATATGTATTTTAAGTATACAAAAATAAAGGTAAGTTTCGTTAGTGTTTTTACATACATTCAGCGAAACAGTGCGTCCCGTTTTCTTACGCTTAATTAATTATAGGGCACTGGGTACAAATTGCAATCAACTATCTCTATGGGGTTGGAATGTAAGTGGGGAGGTCATCATTGCAGTATAACTGGTTGTAACTAGAAATAAAAATAAAGGCACTTTCAGTCAATAACAAGGAGCATTTGTTGGATGACAGTATCCTTTTCAAGGATGGAGGACTGGCATTTTCAAGGAATTTCTTGTATATTATGGATGTAATCATTAAAAAGTGGTTAAATATATTTGCTGCTATTTAACATCATCAGTGCAAATGCTGATTGACGGTGTTTGTTAATATCAATATAGATTTAAGGACAAATATTTTCTGAAAATAAGATTTTTGCTTAATACCTCGTACGATAAGCGAGAAAGAAACATTATATTGTTTCTCAAAATATGGAAGAACGGATATTCAATTGTATTTTTAAAATAGTTTGTTAACTAATAAATTTGAAATACGTAATTCTCTTCTATTTTCTTTCAAGGCTATTTAAATGTTCCTCACATATGTTATTTCGAATATCTCGTAAAAAAAACTCGTTTTTTAATGAAAATCATATTTTTCAAAATTTTTAGTAAATTATTAAAAAAATGGACTTCGTATCTATTTAATTTTAAAAACGTTTTATCACCTTTTCCACCTAAGCGATGTTTGTAAGAAGCTCTGATAAATTCGCAAATTCGAATTTTTTTCTTTTATTAAGAATCAACTTTTCGTTTTGTTGTGTGTAGACTTGCAAGTGGTGGCGATATGGACATGCGACTCGCTGAATGCAATCACATCGTATTTTTTCTCAATAATCTTATTAATTTTAAGATTGGAATCAAGACTTGGGTTTGGATTGGTGAGGAGGCATTGTGATACAAAAGAAACACCCTTTCACATCAATAACGGTTGTTCATTGATTGCAACATCTCGTTTGAGCCAGCTCTTAATAAAAAAGAAAGGGATAGGTCAGAGGTCGCAGCTCCGAAAACACGTGCTGATTTTCTCTGTTATTTTAGACATTTACATGTTGCATCCTGTTTTAGATATCCTTTATGTTTCAAGCTAATACCAGCAATCTTTCATGGATTTGCAATTTTCGCAAGCAGTAGTGTATTTTACTTTTATATTCATATATTGGAGAATTCGGAAGAGATAAAATCTAATAAAAGATATAATACTTTATATCTGACCTATAAATCCAGCACACACATTTCAGGTGTGTGTACAAAATTTTAAAACGCTATCTGCGGCTTGTATAGATCATACAGTTTCAAAAACATGAAACATGAATTTATATGTATATTTACCGGTAAAGAATCCAATATATTTTGTGTTAAAGGAATTCTAATGAAATATATAACAAGCTAGTGCTAATGATGCTTCGTAATTCCTAGTTTATGGTGCTTAATTATAACAGCTGGAATATTTCTTATTTTGTTTTGCAGCACGGCATATTTCTGTTTCACGTTGCCTGAAACCAGGGAACTCTTTCATTTCATTTCCTCTTTAGTAATTACTTAAATTGTAAATGTTGATAAAAGGAACAGTTGTGCACATTAAAATATTAGAATAAATAATTATATATAAGCTAAATTGCGTATGCTTAAAGGCATTAATGGCGATTTTTACATCTTCTTTTAAGCAGCGGAAACTGTTATTAAGGCTCTTCGAGACCCTCCATTTTGTATTCTGCCTTCTCTTGTTAACTAACGGGCAAGCGTATTTCACAAATTGCTCTGGCAATTTTGCACATTTTGGAACACCGTTTGCGGCTAACGCAAGATGTGTGATAAATAAAGAGTTCCCTGGTTTCAGATTTTCATTTTGGACTCTTTAAGTATTTTATATTAATTAAAAAGCTATGGAAGACGCCTTGGTACGACTTTCGCTGCAGATAAAAAATGAAGGGAAAGGTCAATAAAAATTCTGAAACCAGGGAACTCTTTATTTATCATATATCTTGCGTTAGCCACAAACGGTGTTCCAAAATGGGCAAAATTGCCGAGCAATTTGTGAAATACGCTTGCCCATTGGTTAACAAGAGAGGCAGCAATACAAGATGGCGGGTCTCGTAGAGTTAACAACCATCTATTAAAATAATTCAGTAGTATTTTGTACGCTGTGTGTGATAAAAAATACAAGGCACGCACTTTCTTGCTACCGTCTCGAGAGAGTATTAGGATCCCTCTTATTCGTTTTTCAAATAGTGTCTGGAGATCTCCAAGGGAGCACCTCAGCAAAACCACTCCGTTATCTCATTGGCCAGAAGCAAAAACTAAACCCAACAATTGGTGTAAGACTCGGCAAATTCGAAATGCGTGCGTGACGTGTGATGATGAAACACAGCAGAACACTAGCAGATCAACCTTGGCAGTTGTTCATTTTATATGTACGATTTTTTTTGATTGGAGGTTTAAGGACCACCGTGAGCAACTCAATGTGCTATAAGCAGTCGCCCGTCCCTAATTTAGGGTCAGTGGTTCCAGGGAAGAGAGAGAGAGAGCCAGTGCCGTAGGACAAACACAACATCCATGCTTGATCGGGATTCGAACCCGGACCCCTTACGGACAATTGATCAGAAGCCAGCGCCTTAGACCACTGCGCCACCGGGGCGGCAATGTACGTTTGATAGGATATACACAGTCGAGTCACAGTATTGTGACCATCTGCTACATTTGACGTCAACATGAAAGAAGGCAGGTGTCGTGAGCCGGCTTTCAAGTTACACAAAGCGTGATGCAGGCATTCTGAAAACATATCACTCATTGCTTCCATGGATGAGAGGAGCGATTAATCCGATTCCTAAAAAGTGATGATTATCGTTTTTCGGGACAAGGATGGCAGTATTCTGAAACAGCGCAGTTTGTGAAGAGTTCGAGTCCTGCTCTAGTTAAAGTGTGTCATGATTGCGGAAATGGCACCATTGCGAGTAAGCGACGTGAAAACTGCGAAGAACCACGTACATTTGATGTGAAAGGTGAACGTCGGCTGCGAAGGTGCGCGATGGCCGATCCACAAGCAATAGTGGGCCAACTCACTGACCAAATGAACCAGTTGGTTACCTGAAGTTTGCGTAAAACGACACTTCCTGTGAACCCTGATGCGTATGGGGGCTCCTCTGCAGACGGATGCTTCCTGCACCTATAGTATCGAAACTACATCCGCGTAAAAGGCTTAAATTTCCACCGAAGTATCGGAATTGGACCTCCGCCGATTGGCAAAGTATTGCTTTCTACGACAAAGCAGGTTTTTTGCATCATCGAACGGATGGACGTTGGTCTATAAAGCGAGAAAATCGGAGAACAAATACTCCACAATTGCTGGAAGAACACAAGCTAGTGGGCCCAGCGGCATGGTCTTGGAAATGCTTTCGTGGCCTTCCCTGGATCCACTCATACCTGTGGCAGGCACTATCGACCGAGCTTCTTTTAAATCCCTCCTTGAAGATCACGTATACCGATACATGATGATTTCCTCCTTTGGCGAGTATGGGATGTTCCAACACGACAATGCGACGTGTCCCACAGTTAGGAATGTCCGGCAGTGGATGAAAAAACACGACAAAAATCACAAAGAACATATCTGGCCCCCTAATTCCCCAGAGTTAAACCGAATCAAGCACCAGTGGGACCGTTCGATAGTGTTCTTCGCTCTGTGGATCCTGCACTACGCACCCTCCAGCAGCTGTCAGATGCACTGCAGTCAGCATGGCCGGACATAACTGTGAACACCTTTCAGCACCTCACTGAGTCACTTCCAGCCCGTCTAACTGCTGTCCACGCTGCACACGGCGGTTACTATGGATATTTGTCAGTGGTTATAATAATGTGAGTCGACTGTATATATATACACTGCCAGAAAGTGAAAAAAGAACACCAAGAAGGAGACGTCTGATACCAAAGAAACTTATACAGCATAATAACGGAATACAGAGGATAACGTGATCAAAACATTATGGAAAAATACAGTTGTCTTTGCTGGTAAACTGAAAAATAACATTTCCATGTAACATGGTTGGTACAAGGTTGGACCGCCATGAACTGCGTCACATTGTGCAATTCTGGCATGGAGTCTGTCGTACAGATGTTGGATGTAAGTTTGGGGTATTGAGTTCCAAGCATCCTGAACCTGGACGCGTAAATCGGGAATGGTCGTGGCTGGCCGTGGAGACCGGATAAGTCGTTGTTCCATAAAATCCCACACGTGCTCAATGGGGGACAAATCCGGTGAACGTGCAGTCCATGGAAGTTGTCTCACATCCTGAAGTGCATGTTTTGTTGCACGTGCCGTGTGTGGGCGTGCGTTATCTTGCTGGAAAACACCACGATGGACCGACCTTACAAATGGCACAACAACAGGCTGAATTATTTGTTGGTACAGGAGGTGCTGTTTAACGTACCCGGTACAAACACTAGTTGTGTACGAGAGTGATAGCTGATCGCTCCCCACACCAATAGACCAGGTGTAGGTCCTGTGTGTCGCTGGCGGATGCAAGAAGGGTGGAGACGCTCCCCTGTGCGTCTGCAAACACGCATACGGTCATCGGAGGCTCCCAAGCAGAATCTGCTTTCATCGCTGAACACGACAGATCGCCATTGCGTTCTACAGTGCAGACGTTGGCGACACCACTGCAGCCGTTCCTGACGGTGGGCTGTAGTCAGCAGTACATATGCAAGAGGCACACGTGCACGTAGTCCTGCATCCAGTAGACGGTTGCGGATTGTTCGCACAGGCACCTCAGGTGCAACGGCAGCTCGGATTTGCGTCGCAGTGGATGTTCTACTTGACAACGCCGCTCTTCTTATGCGTCGATCGGTCCGCTCATCAATCCGTCTGTGACTCCCGGTTCCACGTCTTCTCGGGTGGGAATGTTCCTCAGACCATCTACGCCACCATCGTACCACCACCGATACTTCCCGTACAATTCTCTCCGCAATACGACAATACGACCACACGGCCTCCGGAATCCGACTAAATGACCTCGCTCAAAGTCCGATAACTGCTGAAATCGTGCACGTCTTCCATGTCCAGGCATTGCAGCTTCTTCAGGGTCTTCACACGTGTCCGTACGCCGACGACTGATTACATTCAGTTCGCCGTACTCCTTAAATACTACCGAAGATAATTTGCATATTACGCCGTGCTGTGGCGTAAGCGCTCAACGGTTGGTACCGAAATTAACATCACACCTACGTAAACTCGATCTTATTAACATATGTAAATTTCATGATCGTCCGCCAATTCCTTCTTGGTGTTCTTTTTTCACTTTCCGCCAATATATATATATATATATATATATATATATCGGTAACTACGGAGTAAAAGCATGTCGTATTCCATTATTCAAAAAATACTCCTTTCCATTATTTACCTTAAACATTTCTCACACAATTGTTGCCTAATATACACTGACGGAAAAAAAAAAATCTCAACACCACGAAAAAATAGTTGTAGAGGAATGAAATGGCGGCAATACATCTGTATTGGTAACATATTTAATCGATTAAGGTTTCAAGATCACAGCTTAATGTAAGCGCGAGATGAGCCATTTTAAATGTGAGATGCTGGTACATTAATAGCCGGTGTAACCGCTAGAATGTTGAATGCAAGCACGCATTTCTTAATGCATTGTGTCGTACAGGTGCTGGATGTCAGTTTGTGGGACAGAGTTCCATGCCTGTTGAACTTGGTCGGTCAATACAGGGACGGTTAATGCTGGTTGTGGGTGACGCTGGAGTTGTCGTCCAATGATGTCCCATACGTGCTCGATTGGTGAAAAAATCTGGTGATCTAGCAGGACACGGCAACATGTCGACACTCTGTAGAGCATGTTGGGTTACAACAGCGGTATGCGGGCGAGCGTTATCCTGTTGGAAAACACCCCTGGAATGCTGTTCATAAATAACAGCACAACAGGTTGAATCACCAGACCGACGTACAACGGTGCCGTCAGGGAGCGTGGGATAACCACGAGAGTGCTCCTGCTGTCATAGGAAATTGCTCCCTAGACCATAACTCCAGGTGTGGGTCCAGTGTGTCTCGGCCGCAGACAGGTTGTTTGCAGGCGCTCACCTGGCCTCCTTCTAACCAACACACGGCCATCACTGGCACAAAGGCAGAACCGGCTTTCATCAGAAAACACAACAGATCTTCACTCCGTCCTCCAATGAGCTGTAGCTTGACACCACTGACGTCGCAAACGGCAGTGGTTTGGAGTAAGTGGAATGCACGCTACAGGGCGTCTAGCTCGAAGCTGTCCTTCAAGTAACCGATTTGCAACAGTTCGTTGTGTCACTGTGATGGCAACTGCAGCTCGAATTGCTGCCGCAGACGCAGTACGATGCGCCACGGCCATACGCCGTACACGGCGGTCTTCCCTCTCACTAGTGTCACGTGGCCGGCCGGAACCCTGTCTTCTTGAGGCATTACCTTCCCTTGACCACCGCTGCCAACAATCATGCACAGTCGCTACACTCCTGGCAAGTTTTTCTGCAATATTGCGGAAAGAAAATCCACCTTCTCGTAGCCCTATTACACGACCTCGTTTAAACTCCGTGAGCTGTTGATAATGGCTTCTTCGATTTCTTAAAGGAATTCTTGACTAACATCAACACACTTCGTCGAATATTAACGATAACTAACGCTCACGAACGTTACAGCGCGTATTTACAGCAAACCTGCTTTGCATGTTCCGAGGGGCGCTACTAGCGCCACACGAATGCGCCGAGCACTAAATTTGCATAGACGTCATCTTTCAGATGTACTCTCACCGCCTACCAACTGTCGTTTATCTAACACAACCCCTTCTTGGTGTTGGGATTTTTTTCCGTCAGTGTATATACACACTCATCGTCCAATAAGAAATGCACCCAGAAAGAAGCAAATGACAGGAATGCTATTTGGTGGGTAGGTAGAAATCGTGAGACATGCAAATGATTGAAGTATCACTCTCGGCCCCAAGCAAGGAAGGGTCGTAGCGCTGTGGCTGACTGGCTAAACAAGATCGCCGCGTTGCGCCTGTATGCCGTTCTGCCGCGTGCTGTTGTGTTGGTTCCATTAAGGCATACTGTAATCGTGGTTGTTGGTTCACTTCGACATGCGCGGAGTGAACCAACAGCCACGATTGTATATATTCAGGGAGCAATCTCCATGCATCGTTCGATTAGTGCAAGTACCATTGGCAAACGGATACATGACATAAGACTACACGTACGCAGATTGTTACGACGACTGAATTTAACACTATTGCATCGTCGCCAAAAATTGGAATGGTTTCGTGCGAGGCTCTCATGGAGCCACTTCTAATAGCAGCAGGTGATCTTCAGTGACAATTACCGCTCTTGTCTTGCAGGAGACGATCGCAGATTCCGTGTTACAGTCACCGTGTTCAGTGCGAATATGAACAGTTTGTTTTCGAGCATCGCACATCCAGAAATCCTATGGTCATAGTGTGTGATGCCATTATCTACGATGCCTGATCATCTTTGTTGTTCATTACAGGCACTTTCACAGCAAAACGTTACGTTAATCAGTGCAACCAGTCGGTCTACCTTTTCTGAACGCTTTCTCCGGTGAGATTTTCTAACAGGACAACGCTCAGTTCTCCTACTGCTGCTGTCTCGACAGCTTGCCTTCAAGGCACTGACATTCTGCCATGGCCAGCCGCATCGCCAGACCTATCGCAAACTGAAAATGTGCGGGATTGTATTGGACGCGCTATCCACACTACAACCCTACCGCGCAATATGCAGGAACTGCGGGAGAAGCGTGAGACGGTACTTCAATGAATATTTCTTTTTCTTTGAAATACCGTGACATTGATGGAGCACGATATGTTTTAAACAGACATATTGAAATTTGAAAAAAAATCAATCGGAAAATCATTATCCTTATAATTCAAATAACATGCATCAATTTTTCTGATTGCGTAACTCAGTTCGGTCGACCTCACGATTTCTTCAGTTTATTCGTTTAGCGTATGTTTCTCCCTAACAAAGGGGAAACTAATTTGAAAGCCATTTTCTCGCAATGATTCACGAAAGATAACACGCCGCTAATTCCACAGTGCACATCGTTCAGCAAGTTCATTTGTCATCGTCATATTAAGTGAATATTATTGGTTCTTTGGTATGTGAGTCACTCAAAGTACTACACAAATACGTCAGCTAAAAACTGTAATTAGAGGTGATGGAATTAAATAATTATTTCACGAAGTGGATTGAATAGAAAATAAAAATATCCATGATTTCAATTTTATAAAACTACATTTTATTGTTTTATAACTTTTTGTATTAGTATAGTTCATAGTAAATATTACGGTTTTATTTAATTATGTAATTGCTGTTCTACAACGAGAGTGTCTAGTATAATATCGTTTCCTTATCCGCAGCCTTTTGAAAAGTTCTCACAATATTTTCTTTATGCTTTCGCTGGAATTTTGGGAAAGCGTTAAATGTGAGCTAAGCTCACTTTAACACTTGAGCTGTTTGAGCTCGTATTCCGTTTCGTCTTAAAATAGCATAAGCAAAGAATTTACATTGATTTCGACAAAGATCAGATCGTTATGCCAAGACGCCTTGGCAAGAGCATCTCTGAAACAACGACGCTGGTAGGATACTCCCGGTATGCAGTAGTCAGAATTTAAGGAAGTTGGCCAGATGCAGGTAACCTTTCAAGCTGTCGACATTGCGTCATCAAGCTACGCCTCAGTGATACCAGATTTCAGTGCAATTTATTTAGTCTTGTCCTCACTAATAGGGGCGGTACTGTGGCTGACACCACTTATAATTTAAATTGTAATGTAGGGCCCAATTGTCCGAACACACTGTTCAATCTTCTCTCTTTGATATGGGTATAGGCAGCCGCAGACCCATTCCTGTGCCAGTGCTCACAGCCGTTCATCGTCGTGAACGCTTGCAGTGTGAACTTAACCTTTCATATTGGACCATAGAACACTGGAAGGGGGTCTCATGATCAGACGAATCCCGTTTTCTCTTACACCATTTTTACTGAAAAGCTCGTATGCGATGTTCAATGTGGGAAGCCATCTCACCTGGACGGACAGTTACGGGTGGCCGGAGAGGGTGTGATACTCTGGGCAAAATTTTTTTGAGAATTATCGGCCCAATTATTCCTGTGGTGTGAACTCTGACAATGTTACGTACTTAAACATCGTAGTTGACCAAGTGCACCCCTTTATGGCTACTGTATTTTGTGTCAGAAATGGCGTCTTTCAAAAAGGAGAATTCCATCTTTCAAAAGGAGAAATTGGCGGAAATGGCGTCTTTCAAAAAGGAGAATGAATTCCGTCTTTCAAAAGGAGAAATTGGCGGAAATGGCGTCCTTCAAGGCCAGAATTCCATGAAGTTTCAGGAATGGTTCCAAGAACATGAAGACGAATTCTATTTACTACTAAGGTCCCACACATTCGCCGGACATGAATTGTAGCGAGCATTTGGGGTTTCAGTAGGAGGGTTTAAACAGGGTCACACCACCTACGTAATTTACGGTAACTGCGGGATCTTCTGTTTTAGACATGCTACCAAATAACAAGATACACCTACCAAGATCTCGTTAACTATATGCCTCATCGGCTGGGATCTCTTTTCGCAGTGAGAAGAGGACCTTCATTATATCAGATGTTGTTTTTAATGATTCGGCTGATCAGTGTATGTTCTGGAAAAACTAAATGAAAATTTAATCCATGAAATAACAACTGGTTCCATTTATACTATGCACCAAAACTGTAATTTTTACCTTTGATGCTATTGTACAGACGCCAGATAACCCTGCACGGAACAAAATTTTAACCATGTTTTTCGTATTGAAAACCACAATGTTTCGGCAACACCTGCTTCGTATATAACGTATTGTACTTCTGGTTACACCTGACTTGTTGTAGGTGAAATGGGAATTTTCCACACTGATAAAGAAATGGTAGAGAGAGAGAGAGAGAGAGACAGAGGTATGTGAGATATTGTTTTTCCAGTGATGAACGTTCTCTTCTATAATACCAATCGCATCGTAAATGTATATATACAGTATATATAAATCAGTCATCGCTTTGCTAGAAGGTCGTTAACAGAATCTGCAACGGATCTTTTTATGGGTTACACAATCCATGTCTGGTAAATATTATTGTCAAAAAACTCTCATGGAAACCTGGTATACAAAATGTAATAATAAAAATCAGACAGCTTAAAAGAACATATAAACAACATTTTCAGAAAAGAAGTCAACTCAGTATTAAATCCTATATCAACTTTTTTTAAATCCTGTGCCCTACCGCTATACACAAATGTCTGCTCAGTCTGTGCATGTAGACCCTAAAAAATATAAATAAAAACCTGCGAAAACGGTCACCGCTCTGATCGGAAAAAAGTGACCGATATTAGGAGGTGGTCAGTATTCGGATATTTGGTCTAAGTTAAAATTACTAAGCCGCTGCTTTTTTGCAAAGAATTGAATGAATTCATATGAAGCTTATGCACAATAAAGAAACGTTGCAGATCTTTTTTTCGAATGCTGACTGTTAATAAAATTGAACATAAAAATTAAATAAATAATTCATTCTGTGTAGAGCAGTGGTTCCCAAAGTGTGCGCCACGGCCCCCTGGGGAGCCGCGGATTCCTCACAGGGGCGCCGCTAAATATCACAAAATGTTCATAACTTTATTTCCATTTTCAATTCAATGAGATAGGACGCGACATCTAGCGTGAATGGTGCAAACCTGTAACTCACTTAGTAATAACTGTTTGCAGAAGCCTATACAAATGGTTACTAGATGGCATTCTACAATAATGTTACAAGCTTGAGCTTTCCCCCAACATGATTGTCGCCCGACGGGAGCACGTGTGTAAACCGCTCGGCCGCTACCGGAAGTATCATGAGCTTTCGCGCCAGCCTCCGTGCTTCTGATAAACATTTCTCCTTAGTTTTCTGAGCGTCTAGACATGATACTCTCGTTCCAGATTTTTCGAGAAGGTCACTAGATCCTTTATATATGCTCATCCGTTGTCATTTGTGACACATTTTGCGGTTAGCAGTCTGTTATGTTGATGCTCCGTCCCTGAGTTTCGTCGTTTGTAAGTTTTAAGCGTACCGGCTGAATATTGTTGTGATTAAGTGAAGTGAAGTCTTTGAAGTTTTTCTTCTCGTATGTATTTTTAAAAATGGATCGGTTTTTACTGAACAGTAATAACTGTTGTGGAAGTGAAAATAAAGAGGGCACACCGTCAAATAGTGGCAAAAATGTGAAGTAGCGTAAATATCTAAAATATGCTGACAATTATTTGGACTTTGGTTTAACGTCGACAGAAGTCAATGGTGAAGAAATGCCGCAGTGTTTAATGTGCATGAAAGATTTGGCGCCGGGGTGCATGCTACCAAGTATGTTGAAACGCCATTTAGAAACCAGTCTTCCCAGCATGCGTTGAAAATCTCGTAATTGCTTTACGAGAAAGTTACAAGAGTTAAATCAACAAAGAGGTAGTTTTTATAAGCAGGCGCCAATACCAAGCAATGCTTTCCTAGCATCTTACAAGGTGGCACATAGAATCGCAAAATGTGAGAAGCCTTATACCATCGCAGAAGAACTCATTCTACCGGCTGTTGTTGTTATGGTGAAGATTATGATCGGTTAGTCTGCTGGGGAGCTGCTTTCAAATGTACTTTTGTCCATTAACACCATCAGTAACAGATTACAGAACATAGCGGAGGACCTCAATGATCCATTTATTGAAAAAATGAAAAGTACGGAATTTTGGTTGCAGCTGAAAGAGGCCACAGATAATACTAATGATGCTCACTTGATTAGCTATGTACGGCTTATAGATGTCAATAACATTGTAGAACACCTCCTCTTTTGTAAAAGTATCACTGGTAGTTCTAAGGCTCAAGACGTGTTCGACATCTTTGATACACTTTGCATTTGAAAATAATTTGGAGTGGATTAAGTGCGTTGGTGTCTGTACTGATGGTGCTTGTTCTATGTTCGGCTGTTATGGAGGATTGCAATGACTTAATCAATGCAAAGCTCCTGATGCACTGTGGACCCATTGCGTTATTCACAGGGAAGCACTCGCGTCCAAATATCTGAGTCCTATATTTAACCAGGTCTTAGAACATATATTGAATGTAATGCACTTTATAAAAACTCTGCCGTTGAAGGCAAGGTTTTTCAAAAACGTATGTTAGGTTATGGGATCCGAGCACACGCCTTTGTGGTACTACAGCACTTCGCGATGTCTCTTTCGTGGTAAAGTTTTGTGTCGTACGTTCGAACTGCGCCAGGAAATAAATATTTTTCTTAAAGAGGAAGACCACAAGTATACCGAAAACTATGTGAATGAAGATTGTTTGGTAAAACTATCATACTTATGTCATATTTTTGAAAAGATGAGTGCTCTGAATCTCTCCCTGCAGGGAAGCAACATGTACTTTTTAAAGTCGAATGAGAAAATTTCAACTTTTATAAAAGAAACTCAAACTATGGAAAAGAAAAAGAATGAAGATGGAGGTAAAGAATGTTTGCCCTTTGCTGCAACAGTTTTTGACCTACAATGGAGTTGATTTCTCTCGAGGCATGAAATCCATTTTTGAAGAACACTTATCACAGCTCATCACCTGGTTTGAGAAATATTTTTAAAATAATAATGACGATAAATTTGTATGGATTCGAGATTCATTTCATGCCACTGCTTCATCTGAATTTACTGCTGCAGAAAAAGAGAATCTTATTGAGTTGTCTTGCAATAATACGTTGAAAACAAAATTTAGCAGCATGGAGTCACCTGAATTTTGAATATCAGTAAAAGATGAATATCTCCTTCTGAGTTGTAAAGCTCAGACGATTTTAATTACATTTGCGACTTCTTATTTGCGTGAAGCTAGGGTTTCGGTAGTCGCTGTAATAAAAACTTTAGTATCGCACGAAAATCAATGTGGAGAAGGAAATGAGGGCTGCTGTGTCCAGTTTGATTCCAAGATTTGAGAAAATGTGTGGTGGTCAACAAGGTCATCCACACTGCTAATTATAATTAGTTGAATTTTTTGAATTACATTTTTTTTGTGATCTTCAATATGTGATTTATTAACTTTTACGTAAGTGTACTTGTCAGAATTGCGTACTTGTTAGAATTTAACATAGAACGCCTCGGGAAAACCTGGATTCATCAAGGGCACCAAGAATCGAAAACGTTTGGGAACCACTGGCGTAGAAGATTTTAGGAAAACAATGTGTGATGTCTGCTGTCAAACAGACCTTACAAACAGCAAGCAAGCTGTGAGATTAAGGTTATCGTATGCTAAAGAAAATTAAAAAAAATACTAGTAAAGAGTAACTGCAGTGTTATCTGTTTGCGGGGCGAAAAGAAGGAGCAGAGCCCACAGGAACCAAACAAAAATGTCGCTTCTAAATTGCGAAATTCCGCACACCATCAACTACCTCTGCAGCCTGAAAAGGATGGGAATGTCCCACCAGCTCTCCACCAACATCTCTCTTTCCTCATAACGGATATGCTACCATGAAAGAAGTCATACACTAGAGCCTAAAGTCTTCAAACCACAGTAAATGTTGTAGGAGAGTGTTTGCACTCAACATTAATATATTGGTCTGTCAAGTGGATGTTCTAAATAGGCGTTACAGTTATTCGTCATTTTTCGATTTTCAGAATCAGCTTTCTGAAGTAGAGTGAACATCTTATCTGGGATACTTTAATAACGTTTGTAGCTCTGAGAGCAAGTGAACGCGTTTTACAGAACTGTCAACACACCCCCATTTTAAACATAGTAAAAAAATTTTGAACGAGTTACAATGTCAGTGCTTTCTTAAAGGACCTGACCAATATAGCTGTATTATTAACATACATGATGTGCTTCTTTATTTTAATCAGCACATCTAACATATGGCAGATCATGAAGGTTTACAGGTAAACGCGTCGGTGTGGCGAGTATGCCCGTTTTTTCATACGACTCTGATTTAGTTTTATTCCTCAGGGAGCTCTGCACCCCGTCAAGAAACAGATTTTTGTTTTACTCATACGCAGCGGATTTGGTTCCATTTCTTAGGAAGCTGTGATGTGTTTTACAAATATTGTCTTGTTCTGCCAGTACAAAATATTCGAATCAAATCCAAGAATTCCTAAAAAGGTTGATAGTCCACTCACCTACAGCTCTCTGCACATTTTCGAGAGAGGAAATAAAAGAAAATTATATAGAAGCGGAAACAGCATGCCTTGATAGTAAAGTAAAAAATTATGTATTAAGGAAAATATAGAGTTAAAGAAATATAAGGTTTCCCGTTAAGTGAGGAAGTTGTAAGCTGCCCTAAATGCTTACTTGTACACCAATCAACCACAAGCAGCAAATTTAAGTAGAGAGAAGGGTAGAAAGGGTCAAGGGAAAAAAGCGAGCCTGTAAAGAAATCTCCAGAAAAGGAGCCTGTAAAAAATAGAAATTAAAAAAAATGAAATGCAAAACTTCTTGCATTAGGAATATTTATTATTTTAAATCCAGATCAGCAAACAATAGAATTGGGATATATTTATCAACCTTCACAATAGCGGCAGGATTTTTCTGCC
The DNA here is from genome assembly GCA_039090855.1 of Macrothele yani. Taxonomy (NCBI): domain Eukaryota; kingdom Metazoa; phylum Arthropoda; class Arachnida; order Araneae; family Macrothelidae; genus Macrothele; species Macrothele yani. The sequence continues at coordinate 10,967,299 of CM077016.1, forward strand.
AAAACTTTCGTAGTAAAAGTGGCATACTGCATTACGTACTTTGTAAAATAACAGACTGAAGTGCTATTTCCCATTGGGTTACCGCAACTAAGCTAGCGCCGTATTATGTTTGACAAATAATCCATTTATATTAAATTTATTTTTCTGATAGTTTACTGTGCAACAATTTTGGGCTTTGAAACTCTGTAAGGAAAATAAAAAAAAATTAAAACTCATTAAAAGAAAACCTTCACTTATATTTATGCATCTTACTTTTGTGAAAAAAGTTCTGGTAGCACGCATGCTATGCCTTTTTTTAAAAGAGAGTATGCACCGCTATTTAAATTATATTCATTTCTTCTTCTCATTGTTATTATACACGAAATGTCCAAATATTATGATCACCAGCCTAATGTTATTATTTTTCTTCCACGCGTAGAAAAAGAAGCGCTACCCGGAGAAACACGGTCGCTACAAGTTTTCGTGTGGCTTCGGGTACGAACACATTATGAGCAGATCCTCTAATTTAAGTCTTCTAAATTATGTGGTTGAGCCGTCGAAGATCGAATTTGCTCAATTGGATTGCTGACTAGGAAATATGGATGCCAAGTCAGTACCTGAAAGTTTTCACCGTGCTCCGTGAAACCTTCCCCGACAATCCTCGCATTAGGGCATCGCGCATTTTCCTTTTAAAAGAAGGAATTACTGCAGTGGAACGCTGTTGAAATAAAAGAATATATCTAATCTGCAATAATTTTTGGTAGGTGGTAGACGACAATGCTTTGCTGGGAAATCCTGTGTCCTGCACATGAGTGACAGGACACCGGATTTCCCAGCAAAACATTGCGCAAATCACTACACATCTTCCACCGGTTGGTTTTCGTTCCACGATGCAACCTGCTGCCTACACTTCTCCAGGTAACAGACGCACACGTTCCTGGCCGTCCGCATGGTGCAACAGGAAACGACATTCATCTCACCACGATGACCTTCTTCCAATCATTTGGAATTTTTTGTGATATCTGTTTGATTCAGAAGACCTGCTTCCAATCCTCTCTTATTCCGCGTCGATGGAATAATTCACCAACAAAATAATACACTGTCTGACTGAGAAATGTCACACCATGAAGGAATGCTCGAAAACAGATCATGCATTGTTTCGGTGGTTTTTTAGCGAGAAAAATACCCACAAGCAGTTTATAAAAAAGCAATGAATGAAATAGAATAAAAATGACAGAAATATTCTGATCAAAACAATGAAACTCACAACAAAACATTTATCTTCGTTAATAATTTTCGTCTATTTAATAGTCCATTGGGCACATTGTTGGAGCTAAAATTTGGCTTTGAAAAATGGAACAAGAAATAACCTTTCAAATCAATGATATTTAATAGTATGCTTTTAAGTTTTCCAAATTCAAGCATACATACTTTCTGGCTGAAAAAACAACTGATCAGTTTGCTTTACCCATTTCCAGAAATATATTCGCATTCATACTTGTAATTGTTTAAAATGTTACTTTACTGGAAGCGTTTTAACGTCCACAAAATATCGAAGATTTGCGGAGTAGCCAAATGTAGCTTAGTCCTTCATTTCTGAATCATGGCTGCTGTACGCAACAAGCATTTTCAATTGTATTTTTATGCCTACACTTATTTATTTATTTATTTTTGATTGTACGTTTAAGGACCACTGTGAGAAACTCATTGGGCTATGAGCAGTCGCACGTCTCTAAATTCGGGCCACTCACTGGTTCTAGTGAAGGGAGAGAGCCAAACACATTTTGAAATTGTTCAGCTTCTATGCTCGACCGATTATGATCTGATTTGTCCACCCGTAGAGGTTCAAGATCATATTAGACAGGTGTCTAAAATGTATTGGCTCTTCAGTGTATTTTCAGGTGCTAAGGATATCTGCGTTTATCAGTGCGAACAATCATGTATATGTTGGGTCTTCGAAGTTCACTGGAAATTTATCTCAACTTAACTTCTTATGCTTGCGGCTACAACCATCCCAATGCTCAAAGAGAGTATTTTGTTGTACAATACCATTCTGATTATATATTTAAAATATTTAAAGCTAAGAAACAATATTTATTAAACGTACTTAAAAATTATTGATACGCTATTTTAGCAACCCACCCTTGAGGAACAGCAACAAGAAATATAAAAGTTTTTTGCATAAATGTACGTTTGAAAACGCACATTTATGCAAAAACCGAAAAGAGGTCTGTTAAAAAAAAAGTATACAAAGTTATCATCATACTATTTGAAAGGTACAAACATTTATGTGAAAACATTTACCCTAGTGCTGTAAATATTAATTGAGGAGAAACATTTCCTAACCCGAAACGCAATCAAGTAATTTTCACAGTAGGTTGCTTTTCGTTTTATGAGATGCAACATGAAGTTCTAAAAATTATCAAGTGAAAAAATATTATTTAGCAAAATGATGAGCATAAAAAAAGAAAAAAAGAATGACTAATGAATAGTATCTCACAAAAGAGAAAAAACTCCGAGAATATTTAATTACGTTTCTTAGGTAATTACCTGTTTTGAGAGTCGGCCTCAAAGTCACTCGCTCTTACAAACGCAGGTTGCACAGCAGGCTGTTTACGGTGCAACGTCTACACAACTGCATACTTTTCGAATTGCAATTTCTGAATCATTGAAGTAATTCTGTTAAATATAAGGCGGTCTGGTCGTTTTTTTTTGTTTTTTTTTTTTGAGCAGTGAAACAAAATCATAATTTTAACGTTCTTGTGCACTGATTTTCGTAAATGAAATACAAATGAGAATCAACAGTTGCACATTTGTAAAAATATCAGAAACAAATTGTCAAAACATGTATCTAGTTTTCGGGATTTTATTCTCAAACTGAAATACAGTTTGAGCATCAAGTCGTGTGAAATTTCATGGATTTTTTAAGGTACAGAACTTTCGTTTTCTAAGAGATGTAACTCGCTACAGAAAACACACACACAGTAAGAAGATACGTAAAAATCACAGGCACTCACAGATCACAATCGATTTACGAAATGACCACACAATAAAAAAATTGACATTGAAATATTGTCCAAAATACACTGATGATAAAAATATAACAGGTGTGCCAGAGGATAGTCTTTTTTTCATTGACGTATTGTTTTAAACTTAGAAGCAGTCTGCATTTTAAAAAATCAAAGAGCATGGACATATAAAACTGTCATGCTGCTGTACATAAACTGTGAAATATACAATTTAACTAACCGATCACGAAGATCACATCACTGGCAAATATATTCCCGGCGTGCAGTATAAATTTTGCTTATTCATAGCAAAACCGAAATAAATTTCTTGCTAGAATTTCAGATATTACTGAGTTACGTTCCGTTCGAACCGCTGCGTGAAAATATAAATTAAGTAGAAGTTTATTGTGTCAGTATCTATGTTCTATTTCAGATTTTTAATCCATTACTCCTCCAACAAAAAAAAAAGAGCTTTACAACAGATTCCTCCCGTTTTCAGTTAAAATACATCACCTTTTTTTAAATATTAGCATACACAAGAGGAGAGTGGGCCAATTGATAGAATTCAAATATCAATTACTATTTCTGCTTTTTCGGTCGATTTTATCCTTAAAACATTTACAACTGCTTAATTCCTCAATTACAATTATTACGTAGGTTCACATATAAAATGGCGTAGGTATAGATAAGACTGTTTCTTCATTAGCTTTTCAGTAATTTAATGATACAATTATGTATACTTATTAAAAATTTCAGGGGATTTCAAATCTGTGTTCGTAATTCAACGATAATTCACACTACTTGTCGTCCGTACGATGGAGTGTACAGTCATAAGATACTAGTTGTTTAGTCAGTGTCAGTAATAATGAGATTATTAGGTTCACATTAATTTTTCATGCAGCATTTGTATCAAATATTTTGGCGCCTCTACAGTATTTAGTCAATGTCACAGGTATACTAATTATAGTTGTAGGTACTCCTTTTGGGTACGTGTTGAAATTCAGCTAGCTTTAAAACTACGAAAAATTTTCGGATTGCGAATTTAAATAACCCAAATGAAAAGGAGAGTGAAATGATGCCCATAAGAAGACGCTTTGAAATTTGGTTTTTATTTCCTAAGAGACCAAGTGCTAACTGATACGTTGGCTCTTATAAGCATACACCAAGGGGCCAAATTAATATGACCAACTGTTTTTTACCTTGTTGGCCACTAATACTGTCTTGGTATGGTATGAACTTATAAATGTCGATAAGTGGGTAGGGTTATATAAGCCCAAATGCTATGATTTTAACCCTGCAGCTCTGGAATATTTGATGGTAGTGGATCCAGCTCTTTGTTTCCGTTTTCGAATTCATCCCACAAATGCTCTTTTGATTGAGATCCGATGACTGAGGAGACCTTTGTAGCTGGGAAACATATTCGTGATGCTTGAAAAACTATTCGTGTACGTGTCATGGGAGCAGTATTGACATGAAGCAGAGTCCTGCTTGAAGTATTCATCTGAATTCGAATAAACTATCAGCATAACTGGGGTGACTTGGTTGGAAAAAATGTTTAAATACATGTGTGTGGTCATACGTTGTTCCACAAGAAACAAAGGGCCCAAACACTCCCACGAAGATATGCCCCAGAATATAACATTGCCTCTTCCAGTTTGAAGAGCAGTGACAATGCAAGCTGAATTCCATGATATCTTGCTGCTGTCTCCATTCCCTCACCCTCCGACTGCAGGGTGTAGTTAAAAACGTGGATTATGGGACCACGTTACCATTTAACTCATTTAATATCTCATTCTTGTATTCCTGACGTAACTGGCGGCGTTTCTTCTTTTTGGATGCAGATAATTACTGTTTACACTCAGGCGGTCTTCTTCTGTAGTCCATACAATGTAAGGGGAGGCTATCGGACTTATTCCCTGATTCATATTATCTGTAATTTTCCCGTCTTTTGGTCTAAACAAACCTGATTACTCTCCGCTCAACTCGAGCATCTGGTGGCCGGTTAAAACCACACGCCTTAATATGAGACCCGGATTTTTGAATGGTGGTCGAATATAAGTTTTCTTTTAAATATTTGAAAATAAAGTTTCTTTTAAATTATGTATGGAAATAGAGTTTCTCTGTTTCATATTATATGGGAATCAAGTACTCTCAGTCATTGCGAATGTCATGCGAAACGCAAAATACAGTACATAGAGGGTTTAATCAAAAACCTAAATTTTCGGAATATCGCTTTCTATAAAAGAAATAAATAATATTAAAACGAATTGCAAGACGTACCTCTTTTCTTTGTGGACGCTTTTCAGATGTCTTCTACTTAACTGTGAACTTGAACAACTTTACATGACGTGCACTTCCTACAGGATACGTGGATTCTCTAAAACTTCAAAACCTCAACAGATTTTAACGAGTTCTGATACGTCCTATCGCAAGAAGGGCAACACAATTGGTAACATGCACAAATGGTCACCATGGTACAGGTCTGAAGTCTCGGATTATGTTAGTGTTGCAAGGCACGCCTCCTTTAAAAGACGTTAGAAAATAAAAGTCTTTCCTGAGCACCTTATGAGACAACTGAATAGATAAAGTTAATCCCTTAATACCCTTAAATACAAATAAACAGATAACATTAAATTCGTACCCACACTTCAGTCTACTTCTTGCTTTGGGTTTGTACAGAGGTTTGTTTACCTCCTTGTGCTAGTCGCAAGGTCAAGACGTTTGCTTCCGGTGACGTCCATGCAAGTAAGGGCAGCAACAATCGGATTTTGTGGAGTTGATCCTTGTGTGCTTATTTCCGGTACTTTCTATAAATCTTAGGCGTGTTTCAGCTCGCTATTGTGAAGACGAAGGCAGTCCATTTTGTAATGTGTTTTAGGGATGTAGTCAGTGCTTGGTGCTTCCAAGTATTACGTGTGCTGTCTTCAAAGTGTTTTGTGCGTGTTTAAATTGATCTGAGATTCGCTCCAGGATTTAGGTTTGAACAGAGGTATTCTCATCAGCTTGTGCTAGTCTCAAGGTCAAGCCGTTTGCTTCCCATGACGTCCATGCAAGAAAGGTCAGGGATAATCCGACTTTGTGGAGTTAATCCCTGTGTGCTTATTTCCGGTACTTTCTCCAAACTTAGGTGTGTTTCAGCTCGCTGTTGTGAAGGGAGTCCCTTTTGTAGTGTGTTTTTAGTGCTGTGGTCAGTGTTTCGTACTTCCAAGTATTACGTGTGCTGTCTACAAAGGGTTTTGTGCGTGTTTAAATTGGTCTGAGATTCGCTCCAGGCAGTTAGTGTTTTTGTGTGTGTATTTTCATCCCTAGTAAAGAAGACGTCGGCAAGGTAAGCTTTTCGTTAAAACTTATATTGTTGTTTTGATTAATCTCCGAAATTTGTTTTTATTAATCGTGTTTAGGAGCTAGCCAGGAGTTAGGCTGTGTTTCATACAGTGTTAAGAATCAGATTTTAATAGGCTTTCAGTCAGATTCTTTTGTAGCTGTTATGCCGTTGCAATTTAAGAGTTAGGTTGTATTTATTTTTGCCGTAGTGTATTTTTCCGTAGTTCTATTTTTGTAGAGTTAGATTTTAGTGCTCAAAGCAGTTATATTCTACATCAATTAGATAGACGTTGACAGTAGTTCTACATCAATTAGATAGACGTTAGGCAGTTTGTTGTCGTAGTGTATATTTGTTTAGCGTTAGGACTTAGTGCTAGGTCTCATCAGGAACTAGGTTTCAAAGTCAAGTTCCAGCGTACAGTAGCGTTAGGCATCAACCTAAATAATTATCAGAGTTTTTGTTAGGGCCTAGAGTGTATTTTTATGAATTAATTTTCTAGTGATATGTTGCTGCGATATTTTTGTGCTTTGCTCAAAAGACGCAAATCTCATGCCCTTGCTATCGTAAATGAAGCAAAGGACCTCCTCTCCTGCCTGGGTAAAAGCTCGGACTGTTATCTTCGAATGAGCACCATCTTGGCAGACTGCAAGGTAGAGTTCTTAGTTTTTCGCTGCGGTGCAACTGGACGCCTAGCAGAAGGAGTCCAGCTGAAGGGCAAGGTGGCACATTCCATGAGCAATTGTGGAATTCAGCCTTTAGCTCGGAACTGCTCCTGCAGATGTTCTGACAACTGGTAGAACATCCTCAGAAGCAGAGTGGTCCCAGAACTCCAGAGAGTTGAATGATACTTCAAGTGGAAGTGACGACAAAGCGCAGGATGTCCCTCGATATCATGCGGAAGAGCCAAAGAATGGCGGTAAAGTCAATGGATCAATTTATAGGCCAACCTATGCTGAGGCCACTGCTAAACCTCCTTCCCAACCCGAAATACCCGGAAAACCTCCCGGCAGGTTGACGGTGTTGGGAAGAAACATACAGCACAGCCCCAAAATATGACTGAGCCATCCACTTTGGTTATCGACGCTCCTGCTGAGAGAAATGGTGTAGTCAAGAGGCCGATGAAGGAAAGGTGTCCCACCGAAAATGGAAAGCTGTCGACTCAACCGAGGGAAGCACCAGTCGAGCCCTCTGTGCTTAGAGATGCAGGAGAACAACTCAACTGTCTCCGTGATCGCTGAGCAGGTGAAGGTCACAGTGGACCCTGAGACATTTTTGCCATCTAACGTATCCAAAATGGTGTCTCAGTGATATGTAAGGGAATCTGCAACTGGCCTGTGATCTATAAAAGAACAGACGAGTTTGCTGTGTCGACTTCGGTAAAAGTGGTAGAGGAACGTACAACTACAATGGTGAGAACTATCGCCGTTCATCAGGGATTGACATCTCTTGAAGACTGCAAGGTTATGTTCTTGACCTCCACCCTACCCACTGAAAAACCGCTCCGCAATGTAATTAAAGAACTGGGATTGGGTGTACCAGTCGAAAGTATCAGGAAACTGTTGCAAGATTCATTTGCTACCAACAAGGTATGTCGGCTTCAAAGGAGCCAAATGCAGGATTTTTCCACCTGGTCCAGCAAGAACATCTTCCGATTGGTATCTCTTTTTGGGGTTTCAAATCACGGTTGAGCTCTATCTGACTTAAGGGCAAGATTTAGCAATGCTTCAACGTCCAAGGCTTTTGTCATGGCATGTCTAAACAAAGCTTTGGTTATCCTATGTTCAACTGCAGACAGAAGGCAAAATGTGTACTCTGCGGCAAGGGTCACAACAGCAGGGGGTGCACTGCTGATAAAAAAGATACAGCGTTTCTTTGTCAACTGCAGGGGCGAACATAGGACTTACTGGCGAGGTTGCCCTATTTACAAGCAACTTGCCAACAAGCTACCGAAAAGCCCCAGGCAGAGACAGGAGCCAAAGCATAAGAAGAACACAGCACAAGGTAGGGCTCCTACTAAACTTACTGTTGTTGATCCGGAGACGATTAAGGAGAATCTCCCAGCTGCTTCCATTACTCCCACCTCTGCGACAAACTCCAAAAAGATGAAAAGGGAAGGAAAAAAATCAAGACTGCTGGGTTCCTGTGCCAAGTAGCAGGGGGGGGGGGCAGGGACCACTTTTGTTACGCCTCAGGCCGTAACATAAGTGGTTCCCACCCTGCCACTACTGAGGTCATGGTTCAAAAGTTGCTTGTGGAGCTCATTAATCCCGCTCTCCTCAAACGGGTTCTGGTTACCTGCCTTGAAACTTAAGCCTGCGCTCCTGTTTCAAGTAGCGCATTCTGGACAGTTTTAACATAATGTTTTGAAATGAGAACAACATCAGGAATGAACTAACTGAACTTGCAAGGTTCCTGGAATATCATGACATCGAGGTTGCTCTTATCTGTGAGTCCAGACTTTCACCTAAGATCAAGTGAGGCAGTGCTGCGAACTACAAGGCGTTTCGGCAGGACAAATATCCGGCACTCTAAAGGCGCGCAGCAGGAAGTAATGTCGTTTTAGTCAGAAATGGTTTAAGTGCATCCATTTCACCCTTCTAGAATCCCAATGACGTTGCGACACTAACTGTTAAACTAAAAACAAGCTCCGGCTTGATTAAATTAGCTTTCGTTTATAACAGCCCAAAGAAGGTACCTTCTGACGATGACCTTCACGCCCCCTTTGGGGACCCCTTCTCCACTGTAGTGTCTGGTGACAGGAATGCTAACATCATGGCTGCTTTAGTATCAACTAATAGTGCTGGGGAGGCATTGTCGAAATTGATTGACAAGCTTAATCTTACCGTTGCAAGACCGGTCCATCCAACTTTCACCCCGTCCCACGGGGCTGCCGATGTCATTGATTTTGCGGTCCTACAGTTTGTGAACAACTTCCATCATGTCTCTGTGGTTTCTGACTCTAATCATGACCCAGGGCTTGTGAGATTTAACGGAGTAGCAGCCACTCGGCGGGCAATGATATATACTGATTGGAAATTGTTCCACGAAATTATTGCTCAGTTTGATTCGCCTACGGTGGATTCTAGTACTAACTCGAACGTCGAGAGTGCGGTGGAGAAACACACTCGTTGCATACAGGTAATCTTGGATCGATGCATGAAGCCCTCTGTTCCTGCCCAAGGTACTTGTGCACTTTCTTCAGAGTTTGACAGAAATCCTTTCAGAAAGATAATGCATTTTAATAAATATTCTATACAAAATTAATATACACGAAAGTGTAGAAGGTGCAAAAATATTATTTTTAGAAACGTAAGACATTCGAATATGTATCGGAAATCTGCAAAACAAAATAAATATGAAACATTATATTACACGCAGCAAATTCTGTGACGAAACAAATTGCTGTGAATTCGTCCACTGTTGATATGCTTGATGCACATCTATACAAGTTTATGTAAACTGAGACTAAACTTCATTAAGTCCACCAACCTGTTATCCGTAAGAGTAGAATTATTAAAATTTCAATCACGTTTGAAAAATAATTTTAACAAAAACACGGTACAGAACAAATATTTTAACACTCAGTGAAATGTTCCGAATACACCCAACTTAGTAGCATTCTCTTGTTGAATTAAAATTTATAAGATTGAATGTGTTAAAAATATTAACATTTCCATCCAACTGCTCATGAATTTCAGAAATGCAGAAACATTTAGTAAACTGTATCAGTTTAGTAAGGGGTAGATCTTGTATGTTTCAGCATTTATTTTCATGCAATTTATTCAGCAACTGATGCCAAATTTCAGTGCATTTCATATTCAGTACAATATTTTTATTAAAAATGGTAATTCAGAAATAATAGGACTTCTCACAGAGATCATGTCTAAAAAGAAATTAATAGCACAGAATGGTGTATTGGAATTTGCTGGCAAAAATGAGAAGTAATGAACCGATTTTCGTTGAATTTACCCAATCGATATCTGTTCTAACTCTTACCTCTTTTCCAGAATAATAGACGTATTCCGAAGCATTTACTTCCTTCATGCACTTTAGAAAAGTATGATGCACGGCGTATGTCATCATGATCTGTATCACAGCGAACCGATCGGGTTTGCCAAATAAACGAAAAAACAGCAACGCAAATGAATTATCTTCTGTGCTACACCATGATTCGGTCTTTCAAATATTCCTTCACCACCTACTGTGCATCGACTCCTGCGATTAGTTTACATGCAATTGAAATTTTATTGTAAGCAGTTAGTAACCGCTCTTTAAAGAATTGCTGAAGAAAATATACTTTAAAAGTTTGTTACAAATAAGATATATATTAAAATTCTGTTAGCAGTATATTACTGAAAATCGTATACTTCAACTAGACATGATTTCCGAAAATTTCTAAATCTCTTAAATAAATAATCTGACATATCTTAGAAACAACAAACATGTAATTTATTTTTATAACTCCTATTTTCTCTCAAACTTTTGTCGCATGGTAGACGCGGATTCAGTGTCTCCGAAATAGTGTTTTTATGTCTAAATTTTGAAATACATGGGGTTTCGAACAGGAATTCACAGTTTTAAAACTGTTACTATAAATAACACCAAACATCGAAGCACTAAACAAGAACAATAGACTGCGGTGCTTGAAGTAAAATATTTGTTTTCCAAATATCCAGCATGTGGATCGAGAGAAATTTGATTCGATTCTTAACTCGATTTCAGAAGTTATGAAGGTTCTTAATTTCAACACTTAAGGAAGGATATTATTTGATGTTCATTACACTATTAGAGTACCATAAATTATTTCTCATCTTTCCTTTCAAGCAACTGTGTTATCATGGCAATAACACAAAAATTCTAAATTTCGCTATAAAGCCAGTTAGCGCATGGATCTCGAATTACACATGGTGCATGTGATTTTTTTAGCGAGCACACACACGCAAAAACATACCAGGTTGTAAATAAACTCTCCGGAGAAATCTTATGCGGCGTGTGTAATGCAAGACACTTTGGGCCTATGGTGACGTAAACATTCAAGAGTGCTGTGTTAAAAAATACATTCTGAGGACAGGCCGTATGCTGTTTTGGTGAAGATTATATGCACGTGGCGACAATACGATGACAATTTCGAAAGCCGTCGTGCGTGCAATATTTCTCTATAAATATTTGAATGGCACGAAAGTTATGGAAGCACTTGGAAAATTGCGAAACGTGTTTAGTCACAATTTTTATCGGACATAGTACTTGCTATGACTAGTACAGAAAATTCGATACTAGTGAACGGAAACGGTCTTATGAGCACAGAAGTGACAGGCCCAGTAACGGTGAAGATGGTACTTTGCAACACGTGCTATCAACCAATTTTGATGCAACACTAAGGAATTGGCATAGGATATGAATATCTCTCATATGACCATTAATACCCGACTCTGGAAGTTAAAATAATAGTTTTAACTGTACACATTGTTACCTCATGCTTTGTCTGACCAGAATCGGATGCAAGGCTACTTGGGTGATGCTGCTCTGCGTGAAAGAGAAGAACGTGAGTTCGTATTGCATCGGTTGGTCACAGGTGACAAAAAAATGGTCACGTACGTGAACGTTGCGTGAAAAGAACATGGGCCAAGGAAGGACAACTTCCCACAGAAGGTCGTTAAACCAACCCATCACCGACGGAAGACGATGCTGATTTCCTCTGGGATTGTCGCGGTGTGATTCACTATGAACGTTTAGCACGAAATGATACCATCACAGCGCATGCTTACATCAAACTGTAGGACCGTCTCCATACTGCATAGCAAGAAAAGCGCCTAGTGTTGATTAAGTGCCATGGAGTTGTTTTTCACCAAGATAACTATTGTGCAAATGTCGTTTTATGATGCTATCAAAAATTAAACAACAGGAAAGGAAATATTGTCGCCGTATTCCCCCCCCCCACACACACACGTAGACACTTATTTCCATGACCTATCCTCGTCCTATTTCCATGTCTTCTAGTCTTTGTCAAATTCTATGGCTGAGGAAAACTTTGTTAATGAATATGATGTGAAATGTTGCTTGGACGAACTTATCAAGTCTTGCTCGCTACACGTCTGTCGCAAAGGAATATTTCGACTAGTAGGTCGGTGGGATAAGGTCAGAAGCTCCAATGGGGACTACCCGGATGATTGAGTTAAACATTTTGAACGATTCTTTTAAGCTTATGCACTCCTCTATTTTCCGGAAACCTTCTTTACAACCTGATATTTATTTCCTTGGTTGCCTCTTCCACCCAAGACATACCTCTCACTTGTAAGTTTCCCTTCTGAAACTTAAGTGCAACTTCAGTACTTATACCATGCGCTCACTGTCGCAGAATTGTTGTCTCACTTAAATTTCAATAGCACCAAATTATTTTAAACCATTGACAAAGAAAAACTTAGGAAGCATCCATTTTTTAATGAAAATGTAGGTGTAATGCTAGTATGATACTCCCGGTTGTAAAGGAGCACTACGGATCCTGTGCAGAAACATGATCTCCGTGCATATTAATTGCCGTATTCCAAAGTTACTATTCACACGAAGTCTCATTTCGTGGCTTTCAGAAAATTTCCTTTTTTTATTGGACGTTTAACGACCACCGTGATTAACTCAATGGGATATAAGCAGTCGGCCGTCCCTAATTCAGGTTCACGTATTCCAGGAAAAGGTGATGGCCAGTGCCATAAGACACACAACATCCATGCCTCACCGGGATTCGAACCCGGACTCCTTTTGGGCGAATGATCAGAGGCCATCGCTTCGACCACTGCCCCACCGGGGCTGCTCAGAACACCTCACCATTATAAATAATTCTTTGTTCTCAGAATGTATAACATATTTCTTAGTTGAAGGATACTTCGAACATCTTCAGAAACATGTGCCGCACATTCAGGTCTCAGTAAAAATTATTTAGGTTTCTTGTCTTGAAACTTGTTCTAATTCGACAGGAATAAGACAAACATCTTGAGTCCTGCTAATAAATTTAATCAGGAATAAAATTGCAAAATTAAAATTTATATTTTTTCAAAAAAGTTAAGTACAATTTAATCACCTTAGACATAATTTTAGCTACAAACAAAATTTATTTTATAACTGACCTTAAATTCTCCATATAAAAATTATTTTAAGTGAATTATAAGTAGAAGCTCCAAAGCATGACTCTGAAGTATTTGAAAATCACCATTTGCCGTAACAATTGGCTGGTGGAAGAAACATCAAACGGTATTCGTTACTATCTAAATCAATCAGTTTAATTTCGTCACAAAATATATGTTGGCGCTTATTTCGCACCGTAAACAGACCGTTATTATCCGATGTTCTAGGTATCTTTCTTATTAAACAAAGTGTTGTGTAACAATGCGTTTATATTCTGTTGCATGAAATGTATTGAAATTTCTATAGTTCTTGAGTTAAATATATTTCTTCCAATACACACACTCTCAAATAAGCAACATCGTTGTCATACGAGTAGTCGTCCGTTTCTAACTTAGGGTTGATATATAGTTTGAATGTAGGGGGAGAGCCAGTAACGTGAAGAGAACACGACATCCATGATTGACTGGGATTCAAATCCAAACCCATCTCGGGCATATGATTAGAAGACAAAGCTAAGACCATTGCGAAATCAGGTAGGCTCAACAAGTAGGAGAGTGTGTTGCACGGTTCATACTTGTGAAAAAGAAAGGAATACTAATTGGTAATGGATTTGTTTAAAATAAATTTATTTCTAATGTTGCGATATAACCCAACACAAAATGAGAACGGAATTTCTTACACCACCAAAATTTACTTTATTAGTAGAATTATTTGATTCCTTTTATTAAGATCATGAAATCCAAACACAAAACTACCTTTAATCAAACAAATATGTTTAAATATGTAATGTATGTCCGTAATGTTAATCGATTTTTACGTATTTAGTTATTGGAAAGTTTAATGGCTCGAGAGTGGGGTGTCAGCGTTAGTTTATTATTGCGCTTCTGCTTTGAGCTTCGTCCGCATAAAGAATTCACATTTTTGTGCAAAAAGATCCTTGTTATTACGGCATTGAATGAGTTTTTTTAGTTTTATGGGGAAGAAAAGTCAAATTACTTCGTAAATGCTTTCTGAAAGAATTCTGTTAGCTTGGTCTCAGAACTTCGAAACGAATGGGGGCAAAAATAACATTTCTATGCATAAACGCATTTTGTTTAGACTGCATGCAGTTATGTACACTGTTCACTGAGTTGATGTATGAGGTTTAGTTGTTGTTTTGGGGAAAAAGCTTCTAAGAATAGAGAAAAAATGTCTGTGTACAAGGTGGAGCGCTAAGAATGTCATTAAAGTAGAACCATAGGATTTGGTGTGAAAAAAGACAAAAAAAAGCGACGAATTGATTATATTTGTTTCAGTGTGGAAGACTTCTTGCAGTCTGTTTCTTTTTTAGAATCATGAGAAAACATAGAATACGATTGACTCTTCTCTTTCTTAAAAGACTTCCATGTTCTTGATGTAATTAAATAAATGAGGTGTGATCAGGAAAAACAGATACGATAGAGAAATCCTATTTAAAACGAAAGTAAGGGAAAACGAAAGTTTGCGCCTTAAGGAAAATTCAACAAATCCAGATGTTTCGCATGTAGTGTAATGTCTGACACGTTAGAACTGATCATTGAGTGAATGAAATATACACGAAGTATTGACGCATCTCGAAGTATAATGAAATTAATGAGGAAAAGAAATGTGATTAGGTGCGTTCATACTGACTTTGGTGAGGTGATTTAGCAATAAATATTTGGTAATACATGAAAAAAAGAGTAAAAATAACTCGTTAAGAATATGATTTTTGATGAAAGTATGAAATTTTAGTTGATACGACATGAATATAAATGTTGGAGGGACTGAAACATATCTGAAGTTTTTGTTACATTTCTAATGTTAGGAAAATTTGTGTGGAAAAGTGAAAGCGATCAAGTCGAGAAGAAAAAAGTTTGTTGGAATGAAACAGGGGAAAAAATACTATAAAGAAACAAAAAAATAGAAGTACAGTAAAAATCAGTTACAAAGCAAAGTTAAACAAATATGTAAACACTATAGCATTTCGAAAAATGGGTTAAGTCGTTATACAGTGAAAAGAAGTCAGTCTTTCTTATAAGATTACTTTTGTTTGGGGAAATACTGTCTTTTAGCTACGTCTTGGGAATAACTGTACTTCTGATGAATTAGCAAAATGCTCCACAGAGAAAGAAAATATCGGTAAGGATATGATGTTTAGCGGAAGTACGGACTTAGTCTCCAGAATGATTTTTTTTTTCTGTCGCGTTAAAAAAATATACAGAAAATATATCGCAAAGAATACAAATTTTAGTGTCAGTATGAACTTTTTAGAATGCATATCATGACAATGAATACCTTTCTGTTGGGGCAGCAAAAGAAAAGTATAGCAAACTAGAAAAAAATAAAAAAACGTATTCATATTTCACATACATGGAGCCTAAAAAATAGAGCAAGCTATGTAGGGATAGAGAAATTTGAAGTTTTGGTACATCTTGCAACATCATATCGTTAAGAAACGTTTGTTGGACAGAAATCGAAATATAAAGATAGAATAAAATTGGTCAAAGGTTTGCAAAGTTTGAAAAAATAAATGAAGTGGTTACATCGAGAAGTTTAATGACACGCAAACATAGGATAGCATTTCTGAAAGTTAATTTAGGTTTCATAGAAAAGAAATAATAATGAAGAAACATTTGTTTGTTGGAAACAAATGGAAAAATAAAGTCTTAATAAAAGTAGAATAATGCCGATACAACGAGAAGTTTGAAAAAAGTAATGCTTATACATCGTAAAGTTTAATGAATATACTAGTACAGAATAGCATTTTGAAAAATAGTTTAAGTTAAATGGGGAAAAAAGTAATAGTGAAGAAACTTTTGTTGCAAAGAAATGGAAAAATAAAGTAAGAATAAAAAAAAAATGCTGTCATAATCGAATTTTATGTATAACCACTAAATATATCTATAATTCACGTACACTTACACGAAAAGTAAGACCAAAAATGATTTAAGTTATATAGGAATACATTAAAATCAAGTAAGAAAAAATTGTTTAAGCGGAATAAAAAAAGAAATGAAAACATTTCTTGAAAACGATATTTTTAAAGAAATGCTGATATGGAAAATTTTGCCAAGTGACAAAAATAACTTATGAAGTAAAAAAAATAACTATTTAGGAAAAATAAAATGATAAATTTCACAAGTAGCGAAAATTTCATTAAAAAATAAATGACAGGCTTAGAAATAATACTCGATCGAATTACGAATGTCCTTAACTTCGAATATTCGCACGCTAATATAGATTTTAAACCAAAATCTCCGAACGTTGTTAAATAAAAATTATTTTAGTGGGAAAAATAAAGAATCATCTACGAAAAGGTTTATAATAAAACAAGAAGAATTTTCAAACACAAACACAGACACACACACACAGTAAAATTCCCTGAGGGAAAAATGAAGGCTGACCGAGGAAACATTTAAACTACCAGAACAGCAATGTAGAACGTACATAAAACTATTTATCGTAGAATTGTAAAGAATTTTAAAAAATGCATAAGAAAAACAAATTATTTGAAAAGAAAGATTCAAAATATAAAAATCGCCCGAAGGAAATAGAAAAAAATTCCCAAGATGAGAGATTGAAAGAAAAGTTTCCACAAACACGTGTTAGATAAAAAAATTGAAGCATTTGTGACGTCACCCACCCTCCGTACCGAGAGAGCATTGTAAAATATTAATTTAACCATAACGCTAACTCACCAACATTATGATGTCATGTTAAGATGGCGCAGTATTGTCTCACAACCCCATTCCGCACCCGCATGATGTTATCAGTCACCCAAGATGGCGTAAGATGTGACCCTTCACCTACCAACGTGGAGGGTGCCATAGGTTAACATTGACTCACCACTGATGTAGAACCGCCCTTTTATACACTACTTGTATTAAGCCCGATTTCCGGGTTATAGCAATTTGATTTGAATTTAAATTTAACAATGTGTTATTTAACAAAATAAGACAATGCATCGATCGCATTGTCTTTATTTTGTTAATGTAATAAGCTCGATTTAGGGTTCTATCAATTTGATGTGTACTTAAATTCAACATCTCAAAATAATTTATTTAATTTTTATATAAATTATTTTTCACGAAAGTACTGCAGACTCCAACACTTTTTTTAATACATAATATACGCTGCCTATTATTGGAGGCTGGCTGGCACTATTATTTTAAAACTTTACCTCTTGATCTTGGGAGGTACGACAATATTAAATAAATACACTTACTTACATTTACACTGAAGTGCCAGAAAACTGGTACAGACGAGCTTATGCAAAATAAATAGCAACGTCACCTATGCGCCTACTCGATTGCGTTCTCAAGTGGGTATTTAAGCGATAGACATCTTTGTTCTTTGTCAGCTGTCAGAGCTGTTTTCGGCATGAGAATGACAAGTAATAACGATTTAAGCTGTTTTCAATGCGGTGTCATAGTTGGCGCTCGTGAGATGGGCCATAGTATTTCGGAGGTAGAAAAGAAGTTCGGATTTTCACGGACGACCATTGCAAGGGTTGTACCGTGACTACAAGAATTCCGGCAAAACCTCGAACCTACGATACCAGCTTGTCCGTAAAAAGACATTGGGTGAACGTGACCATCGTCAGCTGTCAAGAATCGTTTCACGCGACACTCTCGCAGGTACCATCGGAATTTAATGCTGGAGCCTCAACAAGCATAAGCGTCTTGACTGTGCAACGTACCTTGCACGATATGGGCTTTGAGAGCCGACGCCCAACTCGAGTCCCCTTGATGGGTGCACGAAACATAGCTATGCGCCTTGCTTGGGCACGACAACAAACCACTGGACACTTGATGACTGGAAGCACGTAGCCTTGTCTGACGAGTAGCGTTTCCAAATGTATCGGGCAGATGGAAGGATTTGTGTGTGGCTCAAACCCCATGAAGCCATGGATCCCGCCTGTCAACAGGGAACTGTACCAGCTAGTATGGGGTGTATTCAACTGGACTTCACTGGGACCCCTGGTACGTCTACAAACGTTTGTGACCGGCCAACGCTATGTTCGCATACTTTCGGACGAGGTACACCCGATCATATCCTGTATTCATGCTGATGGGTTGGGCCTGTTCCAACACGACAATTCACCTCCACGCAAGTGTCGGGACGCCACATTATGGTTAGAGGAGCATTAATCTGAATTTTGGGGGTTGCCATTACCACCCAATTCCCCAGATCTGAACGTGATAGGACACATTTGGGATGTCATGCATCGCGCTATTGAACACAGAATTCCGAGACCTTGGAATAGACCCGAATTGTGGAAAGCTGTGCAGGAAGTACGGTGTGCATGGCCAACAGCATATTTCCAGAAGCTAGTGGAGTCCATGCCCCGTCGTATTTCTACAGTCCTGAGCTCCCGTGGGGGACCTGCCAAGTATTACACTGGTGTACCAGTTTTTCTGGAACATCAGTATACAAGTTTCAAAAATTTTCAAAAAATGAAATGCCAGTTTAATTTATTTAAAATTATAATTTTCTAAAGCAGAATGTGTATGAGATCAAAATTTCCTAGATGGTTGTCTGGTATAAATATTTTAACTGAAGACTTTCTGTGAGGATATATGCTACTTTGTAGTGTATAGCTCAGTAAAATGTTATGCTATACAAAGATTTGTGTTTATTTCTGTATGTGTCAGCAAAACAATTCAAAAGAAAATTACATGGTTGTTTCTTTAATGCTAACTTGTGTAGAACTTAGTAGCTTCGATTAACCGTAAATGCACATGACTGCAAAACGGCGAACTAGGTATGCCAGATATCTCAGGTCTTCGGATGTGCTCTGGCAGATTTGAACGCCTAGTTCCTTGACTTCGAGCAACCTACAGCATGGTGCACGGCGTGACATCTACGAACCCGTATTTGGCCTTCAAGGACAAGCACATCCCACGAAATTGATTGGCGATTGTAATGATTTATATACTTCACCTGCTTGCACTCACGTACGATTCAAATTCCAAGAAGTTTAGTAAAACACACCGACTTAACTGGGAGAGGGGCATTTTAATATTTTACATTTTTTCCGCATCAACAATGCACGTAACCTAACTGAGAACAGCATGCAGTGAAAGTGATGATGCGACTCATGCTACATGGAATTTTCCATGCAACATGAGGCACATCATCACTTGGATTAGAACACATGCCTTGTGACTTTCACGCAACAAATCTAAAACGGGAAAGGTACAGTTTTAGAATCAAAGTTTCTATTTGGTTTCTCTAAAAACAGATCTGCGGTAGACTGCTCGATAGACGGGTGTGTACTATTAAATATTGAGGGTGGATGAGATGAGTGGCACAGGAGTCCCCATCTTGTTTTTCTTTTTTGAACTTTTTGTTACTTGACATCAGCAAAATGTTGAATTTACCTTATCCTCTGCCACGCACAGAAACATGGTTGAGAGTTATAATTGGAAGAATCGCGGCATGGTTGAGATTCATCAGTGTGTTCACAAAGAAATTAAATTAAAACACCAACAATGTGCTTCATATCGGCTATGGAGTATGAGTTCTAAGTTAAAAAACAAAGTCGTCTTATGCGCGATTTAAAATTTAATGTAAAAAACATATATACAAGTTAAAATATATACACATTAGACCTTTCGAGTTTACAATAAACTCATCCTCAGATGTAACAGAATGCCAAACACAAGCAGCAAGGTGATAGTTATATGTACACCTGGTAGTCGTGTCACAAGTGATGTATGTCCAATGAGGTTTTAACGCATGTGCGGAAATAATCGGTCAAACTCGATTTCTGGAGACTCAGGGTTTTTTCCCGGTCAATTAACTGTTTCCAATAGAGGGGTATAGTACAAGTACAATAAAATCATACTACAATAAAACCTTTATACCCTTCAAATTCCGCATTTTTGATAGCCTCCCTCGACGTGATTTCCATTTTCTCCAATATTCCTGCTCCAGTCATTAATGATCTTATTTCTTCCAGACTTAGTACTTTGGGAAGTTATTCCCCCGATATCATCCAAGCCATTTTTTCTGTCTTTCGTTTAGTCTCTAATAGGACTTATTTCCGTTTCAACGGTACCTACTTACGCCAAATAGAAAAAGCACCAATCGGTTCACCATTGTCCCCCATTCTTGCGGAGATTTTACTTCAAAATTTAGAAGAAGTTATGTTTCCTTTGGCACCAATTAAACCCCCACTGTATTTACGATACGTAGATGATGTTTTAATATTTTGGCTCTCAACTCTGGATTATCTCAGTACCTTTACCACGTTAATACCTCTAAATTCCCTCTATTAAGTTTACACTTGAGTTGGAAGAAAATTTATCTCTAGCATATTTGGACGTCATGTTGCGTCGAGACTCTGTTACTAACTCTATTTCTTATTCCGTCTACAGAAAACCAGGTTCTAATACAACTTTGATCCCTTAAAGCTCTTTTCATCCGCTTTGTCAAAAGTTATCTTCCATACATTTTTTGCTGCGACAGGCAACATCGCATTAATTTGACATTGCCCTACGCAACTTGGAGTTGACAAATATTAAGAAGTTGGCCAGTGACTATGGATACCCAACTTTCACTGTGGATAAACAACTACGACGAATTTATTTAAACTGTGTTTCATCCTTAACTAGAGATCCCCAATCAATCAAATATGTCGGATCCGTTCCTTTTATACCTGGAGTTAATAACCTCTTGAAAGGTATTTGTAAAAAATACACCATCGTATTCGGGATCAAGACTAATAACATCTCAGTAATTCTAAAAAGTGACCGAGACAGGGTAGAACTGGATAATCAACATGGCATTTATGCCATACCACTGACGGCTTTGCTGGAAGAAGGGCAGAACATGATGTATGTGGGTTCGACCTCTCGTCCCTTGAAATGTAGAGTTTCGGAACACAAATATAACATTAAAACCTATTCAACTTCTACAGCTCTCGCCAGGTCCTATTTAACGGGTACGCATTCTCCTATTTGGAAGGCAGCAATTATACTGAATAACCCTAGACAACGTTCTTCTATCCTTTTCACAGAAAGTTTTGTGATTTGCAAATACAGTCATTTATGCTGCAATGATGGCTCTTCTTGTACTATGCCCCTCCCTTAAAAACAGTTAATGGACCGGAAAAAAATAACCTGAGTCTCCAGAAATCGAGTTTGAGCGATTATTTCCGCACATGCCTTAAAACATCCCTACCAGGTGTATATGTAACTAACACCTTGTCGCTTGTGTTTGGCAATCTGTTACACATGAGGTTGGGTTTATTGTAAACTCGAAACGTCTGATTTGTATATACACTGCTGGCCACCCAAAATGCAACACCAAGAAGGACACGAGATAGAAAGCCAGATTTACTGGACATATAACAACAGATACAAAGATCAAATGATTGAGCTTACATGTCCGTGCGATATGCGAAAAACGCAGACATCAATAGTTCGTGAGGACCACATGGCTGGGAGTAACGGCCGCTACACGCCGCAGAATCGAACGAAAAAGGCTTTGGATGTGGGCTTGGGTATGTCGGTCCAGGCTGCTTTCACACGTTTCCACAGTTCATAAGGGGTAGCCGCGTTTGGTGCTCGCCGGGATAACTCGGTTGCCGATCAGCGACCAGACGTGTTCGATGGGCGACATATAGATAGAACAGGAGGGTCACGGGAGCAGTGACACCTGGTGGGCCGTGAAGAATTGTTGCACGATGAGTGTAACGTGCGGGTGCGCATTGCCTTGTTGAAACGTGGCCGTTGGCAGGTCCTGCAAGTAAGGGAGGCTACAGGCTCCAAAACGTCAGAGATGTAGCAGTGGCTGTTAAGTGTACCGGCGATGCGTACCAGAGGGGTGCGGGTGTCATATCCAATTACGCCCCAAAATATAACGCCACACTGTAAAATATTGCCGTGAATTCTCGGTGTTTCAACCGTTTTAAAACGGTTTACGGACCGTAAGCAAGCCAACGGGCGATGAACCGTACATTTTCGGTAGATAAATTGCATGTTTACGGTGTTTAAACTGTTTTAACCATTACGGTATAATACCTGTTTTTTTACGTGCTGTCGAATGGCAACAGACTCAAAGAATACTGGCAGCGAACGCCATGTTGGTACGAAGCGATTGACGTCTCAAAGTAAGGATTCTCTTACCGATTTTTAGAAGCACCGCAGCATTTATTTTCGGTAAGTATTTTTTATGTTTTGTGTAAGTCACAGTGCATTATGATGAGAATGTTAGTATTAAGTGGTTTTGGTAACATCTGGCCGGCATAAGAATTGAAACAAGTTTGATTTTTATTTCATGTATTTCGTTCAAATTATTTGTAGGCCGAACAAGTTAAGTAAACGAATGCAGTTGCTAACTAATTTTCCTCGCTTGTCCTGTGACTAGGGTGACAACTAGTTTTGGAGAACGAGGTACAAATTGTATAATGGTCAATTTCACCTAGACCACGTTGGGGCCAGGAAATTTTTATTTAGCACTCACAATCGTAGGTGCTAAAAATTCTAACACCATGCTCATGCATCCTACATCTTTTTCAGTGCCAGACAGCTTTTTTTGGAATCTGGGCTACTGAAGATTTTGAGGCCCTTATTTCTGGTCACAAGTACTTGTAAAATACGAATGTCCTATAGACTATACGATAGATATGTCTTATACATATGTTGGATACCTATTTCCTTTATATATGTATGTTAAGGCTTTGTAAAATACATTTTATGTGTTTGCAGACATAAGGAGATGTATTATTTTTAATATTTATTCCTAAAGAAATGCAAACATTGTATCAAGTATAGATAACAAAAATTTGAAATGAATGCACAAAAACAGAAGTTCACACATAGTTCAGGAGTTTGTCTTTAAAATGTCTGTTTAAAGATGTGGAAACATTTTTTTCTGCAAACCAATACATTGAAGAAATCTCGTGTGAGCAGTGTGTATACCTCATCTGTGGTAAGATGGAAATTTATCAGAACCATTCAGTTTCTTAAAAATTAGTTGAAATATATCAATGCACAGGTATTTGTGTAGTAATAACTGCCAGTGTTTTCTGTAAAATTATAAAAAATGACAGAAATCACTCAACTCATAACTCGAGACATTTCTGTGTGTATGCTCCATCTGTGGTAAGATGGAAATTTATCGGAGCCATTCAATTTATTAAAAATTTAGAATGTATCAGCACACAGGTCTTTGTGTAGTAATACTTGTTTAACTTACAGTGTTTTTTGTAAAATTACAAAAAAATGACAGAAATATCACCCGACACATAACTCGAGACATGTCAGGTAAACTACCAATGCTCTTAATAGCAGTAGCAATATGTTTGCTTTATTTATAAAATGAGTACACAAAACAATGTCTTTCAGTGTAAACCCAGTTGTGTAGAAAGTTTTACAAATTTGTCCGCAAGGCAGTAATTACATTAGAACTGCTAAGTGAGCTAAGAAAATCCCCTCAAAAATCTCAACTGTACTCTGTGTAGAATATAAACTTTGCTAGTATACCCCAAAAGTGCCCCAAAGTCTTTTCAAACGTCAACATATTTTACAAAAATTTTATACTAAAGGAACCCAAACATTAAATCAAGTATAGACAACAAGAAATTAGAAATGAATGCACAAAAACAAAAGTTTACACATAAATCAGGAGTTTAAGTTCATCTTTAAAATGTCTTTTTCCTTGCTTTAAGGTTTGCGAAGGAGTGCCCAACATCGTCGAACGATAACTGCTTGGCATTATCATGTACTAATGACATAATAGCCAGACCATTAAGTCTTTGTTGAAGCACTGTCTATCGCAAGTTAATTTTTACCAAGTCCATTTTTGAAAAGAACGCTCTGCTTGACAGTTGGTTATTGGTACAGAAAAACCTCCTTAACGGACACTCCCAAATAGCAGACACCTCCATTTAACGGACAATTTTGTAATAGGCAAAGTATAGGCGGTTCTGTGTTTTTACCTCTGAATAGAGGACAGCGATTTCAGTCTTAAAAGCTGAAAATGCGTTCACTGAAGGTTGAGAGGTATGCGAAATTTTATCGCTATGCCAAGCCCCAAGCCCACAATAAAATTTTAAGGTTTTACCGAAGTGTTAATTTTGTCATCTTGAGAGCAAACGTTGCTATATGTGCCGCACACGAGTTAACAGCTGTATCCCTATTAAACTGGGGACGCGTAGAAAACTGTCGTTTTATGAGCCGATCCTTAAAGTTAAACCATTTGGTTAATAGGATGGAAATACTGTGTTTAAAATCACATTTTTATCCTACTATAATTTTTTATTGTTCATTCACGTCTTCCAAATATATTTTTCTATTAGGTAAACATTTCGTGAATTTAACGGTGACGGTGAAAATCCTCCGAAACCGTTGACAGTGATTAACACTTTTTTAACAGTAAAATACTTACAAAAATTGTTTTCGCAAAGAAAAAACACTGCTCTTCCCAGTTTTTAAAAATACGATTAAAATAGTGCACGTTTTTATTTTTTATAAACAAGCCTGCAGAATGTTCTTTACAGACTTCAAACGAGCAATTCGAGCACCGAGAACCTAGCAGTTAATGGAAGAGAAAAAAAAACAACTTTTATCATCATAATAGCTGCAGCTGTTAGCAACAAAATTGCGGTAATTCAATGAGAAAAGTTTTACTCGCCAACGACAATTCTTCATTCGCCAATGGCGAGCTGGTGACCGGAAATTTCGTGCCCTGCATATGTACGCAAATTGCATTATCCCTCATCTTTGAAAAACTCCAAAATATTTAAGTTACTATAAATACGTGCATATATTCAACTTCGTGTCCAGTATTACAAATGCGTTTTCGGAATTTATTACTACATAAATATGTACATATATATATTTATAGATGTATCTTTATTTTTAACAGCAAAAGAAGAAAAAGAATAACAGCCACAAAGTTCATATTGCGCGATGGCTTTAGTATACGGGCGTGTACCTCCCAATAGCAGACAAATTATCTGGTCCAGAGGTGTCTGCTATTCAGAGGTTTTACTGTATTACCAAATATAATTTCAATATAGTGAATAAATTTAGGAAAACAATCAAATTATTATATATATCAATAACTCGTCAATAATCACATTAAATGATTATATTTCAAATTGTTTCATTACGGCTATTGTCATCTGCATATTTTTATTTGACCGCGATTTCACAAAACTTCCAGGAGATTTTCACTTAATGTTTTAGCTATTTCTTCATATTTTTCAAAATTATTTCTTTGATTGCCAATGAAATGGGATAGTGACTGAAGAAGGTTACATCCAATTAACAAATCTAGAGAAGGCTTTTGTAATTTAGTACTAACTTTATCGCATCTTTCCAAAATATCAGGCCAAAGAACACACAAGAGAACAGATTCGAATTTCATAAACGTTTTTGTAAGAATTTTGCTTTCTGCAAAGGTACAGAGTTTTTTTTTATTAATTTCTCAGATACACTATCTGGGGCTCTCAAAATATTGTCATAGTCGGTGAACAGTGCTCTTACTCATTAATAATGACCCTACCATCTAGTCTTACTCCAAGCTTTTTAAGTGAAATAATTTATTATTCATAGTTTGGTTCAAATTGCTAGAAAATATGGCCCATTTAGAGGGGAACTTGAGAGAAAAAAACAGCAATGTCTGTAGGTAGGAAAAAAGATTTGGGGCCTCCAGACAATGGAAGCTGCAAATTTAATATGAATAACTGAAATTATTTCTTCGATTTACGCTTTTTGGAGCTTTTTTACCCACATGAAGTTTTCAGCCCTCAATAAAATGGGTGTCGACACACTCATTTTGTTGGGGACCAAAAACTTCCGAAAAATCCAGGCCCCTGAACTAACAGTGGCCCTTTAGCCCCTCCCCTTTTAATCTGTCTCTGATCTTTTCTGGCCCAGCTGCTATCATTTATCAATGTAATCCATTAAAAATTTTATTTGCGGATTTTTGTGTTTTCATCCTAATTTTTTTACATAGTCTATGACGGGCTTAAATGTTATTACATGCTGGGATGGTAAATAATATTAACTGCTGGGATGCCATCTCGCCCAACTTCGAACACTGATTTCTATAGGTGGTCAAATTTTAGTTTTATTTCTGTAAAAACATATAGCATAATTGTGATTCCCCTTAAACCTGTTTTCTTAATAAATACACTAAGTAGCCACTTTATTATGAGCACCCCCTCAGTATTTCGTTGGGCCACATTTTGCCTTTAATACTGCATCAATTCTTCGTGGCATGGACTCCACGAGATGTTGATAGGTGGTTTGTGGAATCTGAGACCATACTTGATGAATAGCACTTTCCAGGAGAGTGAGATTGCAGGATTGTGGATCCAGCTGTCTGATAGCTCATTCAACTTCATCCAACAAATTCTCAATGGGGTTGAGATCTGGAGATTGTGGTGGCTACCTAAGCAAAGTAAACTCACCGGCATGTTCCTGAAACCAATTATGTACAATACGAGCACTATGGCAGGACCCATTAGCTTGCTGAAAGT
This sequence comes from Macrothele yani, assembly GCA_039090855.1. Lineage (NCBI taxonomy): Eukaryota > Metazoa > Arthropoda > Arachnida > Araneae > Macrothelidae > Macrothele > Macrothele yani. The sequence goes on from CM077016.1 coordinate 10,994,225, forward strand.
AGCCATTGCCATTGGGATACACCATCCACATGACAGGATGCACTTGGTCCGCAACGATGTTTAGATATGATGTGACAGTCAGACGTTGATCAACACGAATTAAAGGGCCCAAAGCATGCCAGGGAAACTTTCCCCAAACCATAACGTTGCTTCCACCAACTTGAAGGGTTGTAGCATTGAATTTGGGGTTAATGCTTTCGTGCTGTTTCCGCCAAATTCTCACCCGGCCATTGGCATGGTGCAACTGAAAACGTGATTCATCGGACCACATAATTTGTTTTGAATTAATGACTGTCCAATCCTTGTGCGAACTGGAGACGTTTCTCTTGTTAACTGCAGACAGCAAAGGTGTTCGAACAAGCCTTCGGCTGCCATATCCCATCCAATGCAGTGTACTGCAAACAGTGAATGCAGAGATCATTTGAGGGGATCCTTGATTAAGATGGTCTGTAATTTGATGCACTGTTGCCCTCCTGTTGTGTGTTACCAGTCCGGACACTCTCCGTTCCGCATGAGCAGTCACTAGTCGATGATGAGACCCAGTTTTTTGGCTGATAGTCCAATCTTTGAACACTTTAAAAACAGCTGCTCTGAAACATTTCACAAATGCGGCGATTTCGGTGATACTCGCTCCGAGCTCCTACAATCATCACACGTTGAAAGTCCGTCAAATCGCATTTTATACCCATCTCGTCACCCAAATATCCCATCTACTACTGTCGCGAGCACTGAGCTTTCCCTTTTTATACTAGCCTCGCCCTCTGGCGGCAACAGCGTGCAGCCATAGCTCATTTGCTTAAAACTGTCAGGTGGTCATAATAAAGTGGCCACTCAGTGTATACATATAAAAATACTCAACCTTCCCATGCAGGGAGAGAAATAACTAATTTTGGGGGAGCAATTTTTCTCCTCAGATTTACCGCTGCAGAGCAATTGAGTAATTACATAGAGCACTTTTCCAACTTACTTTTATTTAAATCAAAACATTATTATAAAAAATTACTAGCTCATCTTTCAATATCTATCGATAATACTGTAATCAGTAACAAAGTAAAATCTAAAAATGTTTTAGTAGATATGGAAAATCATAGACTGCTGTCTGATGTGACCACATCATCACTGCTAAGTGAGGCTACATGAGGAAGCTTTTTCTAGCTGTAAGCAAACACGATTAAGTTATGAATAGAATTTTATTTTATTTTTAATGCGTAAGAAAAATCGTATAATATGACTCATTAGTAGACAAAATCCACGTAATGATTGTGGGATCTGGGTATGATTCCCTTCCACAACTTCTTAACAGGCTCAATAACATGTGTATGCTACGTGAAAAAATCCCAGTAAGGAAAAGGAAGGTACCTTGCAATCAGGAGGAAAAGATCACAGGTTGAACATTTATATATATGGTTTTTTAGGCCTAAGTTTTTTATAGATACTTGGGGCTGCACTGTGACCATCCCTGTGAAAAGCTGAACTTAAAGAGTACCACAATGCTAAACGTGATACAAGGTATACTATTCAAACCCATGAAGATGCAATTTTATAATATATACATAAAAAATGGCAGCAATCAGTATGAAAATATCACCAGCGTGTAGCGAATGATGCACTGAATAAAATATGACAAAAAGAGCGTTGGAGATAGGCCCAGAAATATGCATAGGTTGCAGTTTAGCATTACAGACAATAGCGTTTTGCCATACCCTACTTTTTTTTTTTAAATAGAGATATTAATGGAAATTTCCATATTAAACTTTAAATCAAGGTTCTGTAATTCAAATATGAGTTTGATATATGAGAAGATGGAATTGTAAAATATACATAAAAAATGACATGTAACCTTTCATCGCTAACTGCTATTTTTGCGTCGCAAAGCTTGAAGCGATACTGCATATTTTTTCCCCTGTTCCATTGTCAATCGTGCAAGTTTCAGGATTTCTGTTGTTACTGTAATTTGTCATAGCACATTCTCTTGCTGCCAAGAACAAACATCTTACCTTAATGATTGGGTGTTTTGTAATCCCTGTCAGGCACTACTTATGCTACACAAAGAGCTAAATATGCCAGATTTAAGCCTCTAGCAATAGGGGTTACACATGTTTGTAACCAGGGCCGTATTTGGAGAAGGGGGGGGGGAACCAGGCTACAGCCAGAGGTGAATTTTCCCACTGATATGTGCAATTATATGACTGCAAAATACATTATTATTTTGCAGTACTATATTTATAACCAAAAATTTAGATGTTGGTTGGTTGGTTGGTTTGTTAGTTTTATGGCGCAAGGGCCATGTCTGACCAAAGAGCGCCAAACACAAGACAAGACAAACAGTATTAAAAATATGGTAAAAAACTTAAAATCTGGCTGATTAAGTCAAAGTGAAAAATGAGAGTGATGGAAGGGCTAAAAGACAATGAAACAAACAGCATTAAAAACATGATACAATGTTTAAAATTCGGTTGATTCATTAAAACTGAAAAATGAGGATGATGGAAGAGCTAAAATCTAAATGCGTTTAAAAAAGTCAATTTCTTGTAAAAACGAAAACACAGCGACAGTATCGCAGTGGTCATCCAGGACCCGCTGCAGAGTAGCGGCGTCCCCGGTCAACAAATGAGAATGAAAATAATGGAAACGTACACCACGAAAACGAACACAGCTACACAAAAGATGAATGACAGTGAGTCGGCAATTGCATGTCTCACACATCAGCGCACTGTCGCCACACAGCAAAAAGCGGTGAGTGAAACGACAATGCCCAATGCGGAGACGCGCAAGCGCCACTTCCTCCCTGCGGTTCCGACGAGATGAGGAGTTCCAGATTTCGAGATAAGGTTTTATGCGATGCCGTTTATTTTCCACCTGTTGGTCCCACAGACCCTGCCACGTTCGTTTGACATGATCACGAACAAGAAATCGAAAATCACGATGAAAAAGTGGCAAGGGTGTGACGACCAAAGAGGCAGCAGATCTAGCTGCCGCATCAGCACACTCTTTACCCGAGATTCCAACATGCCCAGGAATCCAGAAGAATTGAATCTGGACACCGGCCTCGAGCAAGGAACGAAGAAGCCTTCGTACGGTCAAAAGAAAAGGATGATGACAATAGTCCACCGATGACAAAGACTGCAGGACACTTAAGGAATCTGTATAGACCATAGCCCTATGATGAGAACTCAACTGAACATGAAGAAGTGCAAGATAGACAGCATGCATCTCCGCCGAAAACACCGTGGCCTCAGCTGGGATCCGCGCTACTGACACGTCATCAACACAGACAGCTGCGGATCCAACGACTCCATACATCTTGGAGCCATCAGTGAAAATGGGAGTGTATTCAGTTTTGAGGGCACGGTGCTCAGCGAAGAGCTGCTGGTACACTGAGGCAGGGATTTAGGATTTGTCGAACGACGTAAAGGTGGTATCAACCATGACACCAAGTGGCTGCCATGGAGGATCCCCAAAGCCCCTGGTCGCTGCAACAAGCGACAAGTCGAGCCCTGCATCACGAGCTACGGCCGCCACACGAAGACCGAAGGCTGGAATGCACGAGGGCCGGTTCTCAAATAAACGAGCATGCTGAGGATGGAAAACTGCACCGTACAAAGGATGGTCTGGAAGAGACCGAAGTTTTAAGTAAAAGTGAACAGACAGCTGCAGACGGCGTAATTCAAGCGATGGTTCGTTCGCATCAGCGTAAAGGCTGGGAATCGGAGATGTTCAAAATGCTCCCGTACAAAGACGCAGCGCCTGGTGATGAACAGCGTCCAAAGGCCGGAGAACGGAAGGACGAGCCGAGCCATACACAATACAGCCATAATCCAGTTTCGACCGAATTAAGGAGTGGTAAATGCGAAACAAAGAGATCCTGTCTGCGCCCCACGAAACTCTCGAATGGAATTTTAGAATAGAAAGAGCACGCAGACAGGAAATCTTGAGCCGCCGAACGTGCACACGGAACGTAAGCGCACGGTCGACGGTTAGTCCAAGGAACTTGATCTCCGGCAAAACTGGAATGGCTGCACGGTCCAAATACAGCTCGGGGTCAGAATGGAGGCCACGCCTCCGGCAGAAATGTTTTTTTTTTTTTTTTTTTTTTGATTGGAGGTTTAACGACCACCGTGAGCAGTGAGCAACTCAATGGGCTATAAGCAGTCGCCCGTCCCTAATTTAGGGTCACTGGTTCCAGGGAAGGGAGAGAGCCAGTGCCGTAAGACAAACACAACATCCATGCCTCACCGGGATTCGAACCCGGACCCCTTACGGACGAATGATCAGAGGCCAGCGCCTTAGACCACTGCGCCACCGGGGCGGCACCGGCAGAAATGAACACACGCTGTCTTGTCGGGAAAAATAACGAAACCATTGCTATTCGCCGCTTTAAAAATCTGGTTAATTGCAGACTGCAACTGCCTTTCAATGAAACGCATGCTCGATGACGAGCAGAAGATGTGCAAGTCATCGACATACACAGTAGCCGAAACCGCATTAGGAAGATTTGTGAGGAGACAATTAATGCGAAAGATGAAAAATGTGACAGATAAAATGCAACCTTGAGGAACACCTTGTTCTTGATGGAATGTTGCAGATAGCGTCGTACCCAGGCGCACCTGGAACACCCGATTGCGAAGAAAATTTACAATAAATGTCGTAAGATTTCCTCGAAATTCGCATGCGTGGAGGTCACGGATAATCCCGTGCCGCCACGCACGATCATAGGCTTTCTCGATGTCAAAGAATACAGAAACCAGGTGCTTCCTACGCACGAACGCCTCGCGCACAGATGTCTCAAGGTGCAGGAGATGATCGTGAGGTGAACGATGACGCCGAAAACCGCTTTGTGATGGTAAAAGTAATTGATGATGTTCTAAAAAATGAATTAATCGTGAGTTAACCATGCGTTCGAGAACTTTACACAGACAGCTAGTGAGATCAATTGGGCGATAACTAGAGGGAGACTTAGGATCCTTGCCAGGCTTCGGAAAAAGTAGAACAAAAGCCTTTCGCCAAGACTCCGGGAAACTGTGTTCTAACCAGATGCGGTTGTATAAGATTAAAAGGTTCTCGAGAGACGACTGGGAGAGATGACGGAGCATGTCGTAGTGGATGTCATCGGGACCGACAGAAGTAGCGTCGGACCGATGCAGAGCCACCCGAAGTTCACACATGCTGAAGGGGGAGTTATAACCAGTGTCGGTATACGGCGCAAAAGAGATTCTCTGGCGTTCCGCGGAGGATTGAATCCTATGAAAGGAGGACGAATACGCCAGATCACTCGAAACGGAGGCAAACGCCTCCCCCAAACAGTCTGCAATCTCCCCGACTTCAGCATATGTGCAGCCGTTACTCTCGAGAATGGCAATCTGGTGTGAACTGTAGGTACCCCGGATCTTACGAATCCTTTCCCACACAGTTTTGGAAGTGGCACGTGAGGTAAGAGATGATACATACTGGATCCAAGACTTCCTCTTGCTACGTCGACGCACCAACCGGGCATAGGATTTAGCACGTTTAAAAGCAACGAGATTAGCCTCGGTTGGATAACGCCGAAACGTACACCAGGCCTTGTGTTGAGCTCTCCTAGCCGCCGCGCATTCAGGGTTCCACCAAGGTTTCGGAATTCTGGGGAGCTTCGTAGATGCTTTAGGAATTGAAAGATCAGCTGCCTGAAGAACACAAGTTGTGACTTTAAGTGCAGCTGCGTCGATTGACTCTTGGGTCACCATTTCAGAAGATATCACCGCGGACGATGTGAAGACCTCCCATCTGGCACAATCCATCCTCCATCGAGGTGGGCGGGAGGCAAAATATGGCACGTTTGAATGGTGCCAGAGGACGATTGGGAAGTGGTCGCTCCCGTGGAGATCCTTACACACCGTCCACGACCAGTCAGCAATGATCGATGGTGAACCCAAGGTCAAATCGATCGCACTGAAGGATCTTGTCGGCTCATGGAAGTAAGTGTCAGCACCGGTGTTTAAAAGGAACACAGAGGCCGAGCACAGAAGTGACTCTATGCGACGACCTCTCGCGCAGGCGCTGACACTACCCCACAAAGGATGATGAGCATTAAAGTCACCCAAAAGAAGGAAGGGTGAAGGCAGCTGATCAATCAAGCTCTCCAGAACAGAGACGCTAACATCCTCATCCGGTGGTAGATAAACACTGCAAACAGTAAGAGGCACAGGCATAGAAATACGAACCGCCACGGCCTGCACAGTTGTGGAAACCGCAACGGAAGATACCGGAACCCTGTGAGGGACGAGAATAGCGACACCCCCACAGGCTATATTTCCAGACGAGTGATCTGTCCAAAATGCACTGTAGCCTGGAACTGAAAGCAGGTCTGATGGTTTAAGCTTTGTCTCCTGGAGACAAAGGCCCACCGGAGAGTACAAATAAAGCAGATGTTTCACGTCATCAAAACTGGTCCGAAAACCTCGGCAGTTCCACTGAATTATTGAACCCATTTGTGAAAATGAAATGAAAAAGGAAATGGTTAAACTTGGTCAGCCTCCATTTCCTCTGATGAGCGTTCCCCTTGCCGCCCCGGTGGCGCAGTGGTCTAAGCGATGGCCTCTGATCATTCGTCCGAAAGGGGTCCGGGTTCGAATCCCGGTGAGGCATGGATGTTGTGTTTGTCTTACGGCACTGGCTCTGTCCCTTCCCTGGAACCAGTGACCCTAATTTAGGGACGGGCGACTGCTTATAGCCCATTGAGTTGCTCACGGTGGTCGTTAAACTTCAAAAAAAAAAAAAAAAAAAAAGCTTCCCCCAGATTTATGGGTGTGTGACCAGAATGCTTTGTCCCAAGTATCTTAGCGGAATTTGCTCGCCGTTCATTGTTTTTCTGAGACTTTGAAGGAGAAGAAATGCTCTCCTTATCCTTGACCTTGGTGTTGGCGTTAGTGTTGGCGTTTTTGCCAGAAGAAGTGGCCTGAGTTCCCTTGCTGGTGTTGGAGTGAGTCTGCTTCGGTGAAGTGGCGGGTGCCGCTTTCAGACCCCTAGCTCGCGAATGGAGTGCCTCCAGTCCGGCAGCGATGATTTCCTCCATATTGAATGGACATTTAGGGGGATCTGAATGTCGGTCTGAATGGCAGCCGTAGATTTGGCAACCACCACTGAAGCGTATGATCGCCGATCAGATGTAACAGGAACCACTCTTCTTCTGGCCTCAGGATAGGAAATATTTTCCACCGTTTTGAGCCTTTGGATTTCTTTCTCCTCCTTCCACTTGGGACAATCTTTGGCTGATGCTGGGTGTGAACCCTTGCAGTTCACACAAAACTCGGCCTCGGCCACACATTCTGAGAGTAGATGTTCTGTGGCACCACAGCGTCCACACCTAGGAGTACTCCTACATGACTGCTGAGAGTGGCCGTACGACTGGCACCTAAAACATCTCAACGGGTTAGGAATGTACGAGCGTACCACGAGGTGGAGATGCCCTGCCTTGATGGCTGTAGGCAGGGAAGGGTAGTTGAAAGTCAAGACAATGTTCCAGGATGGGACGAACTGCCCATACCTCCTGAAAGAAATGCGTCGCACACCCGTAACATGTTGGCTCCTCAGTTCTTCGAGAAGTTCATCCTCAGTGCAATCAATAAGATCCCGAGAGGAGACAACACCTCGAGATGAATTTAGGTAACCGTGTGGTGTTATTTTGACAGGCGTCTCGAGCAGCATGCTGGTGTTTTTTTTTTGTTTTTTTTTATTTGAGGTTTAACGACCGCCGCGAGCATCTCAATGGGCTATAAGCAGTCGCCCGTCCCTAATTTAGGGCCACTGGTTCCAGGGAAGAGAGAGAGCCAGTGCCGTAAGACAAACACAACATCCATGCCTCACCGGGATTCGAACCCGGACCCCTTTCGGACGAATGATCAGAGGCCATCGCTTAGACCACTGCGCCACCGGGACGGCCATGCTGGTGTTGATAAGTGTGGAACTGTAGGCCACAGTAGACATCTCAACAAGAAGATCTCCAGACTGGAGCTTCTTGACGCTCTTAGGAGAGCTTGCAATTGATTGCAGTGCTTTATGGATCCAAAATGGACTTTTGGCACTCAAAGGCTTTGAAGGGTCCAATGAGTGCACAAAAAAGAATCTAGCATTGGAAACATCTGCGACAAATTTTTTGGCGGAAGGACCTGAACCTTCCTCAATACCTCTTTTAGTTTTGGGTTCATGAGAAATTTCATTGAGAGCCATGAAAAGAAATAAAGAATTCATCCGCCGACTTCCCCACCCACAATCGAGCCCAACAAGGGAGAACCAGAGGTCCGCAAACCCAAGTGGACGTAGGACACGGCTCTAGGGATAGCAGGCGGATATAGCAAGTTGATAGGGCAGACATGCGCTCGGCGAGCACCCAGACTTTCCCATGCCTGGGGAACACCCCTTTGGCATGCCCACCCTATCCCCAGACTCACCCTGTCATACGAGACGACAAGCCGTTAGAGGTCTGGGCTCCACTCGGCCGCAGACCTCATTGACTAGGAGTGGGTTAGTTCCCAGCCGCCCGTTTAGGGTGAAGCAGGGGGCAAAGAGGAGTGTTGGCAACTGGCGACAACAACACCTAGGCCTCCAGAAACCTCAGCCTCCAGCATCCTCTTTTCCACCTTACGGGTCACCACACACTGCAAACGTGCAGGTACGTCTAGCTAACCAGCTCGGAAAAACAAAAGGAACATAAAATGGAGAAGACAGGAAAGAAAACGAGAAACTAAAATCCTGAGCTGGCGCATAATCACAACCTCAGCAACCTACAACTGATGCGGGTTCATGTCAAGTGAAAAAACATAAAAAAATGTGAAAATCATCACATATAGTACATGTTGGCTCGGGCCGTGGGGACGCCATCCCCCATCAGCTGGATGAACAGCTGCCACTTCGGTGATGTTATCGTTCATGAGTAAACGAAAAGTACTCCGTCACAAGGTGAGCTCGGGGCGTGGGGGCGCTGCTCCCCAAAGAACTGGAAAACCAGTTATCCCCGTGCGGGGAAAATTGAGATGTCCTGTGGTATGCAGTTTGATATTTCCAGATGTTTATTTGAGAAATACTGTAGCTTGTCACCTCAGCCGAACACCTGTAGTTTGTTTCCTTTCCATTGCTAGCAAAATTCCAATACTGTGAGTGGAGGGGGTGGGGGGCAGAGCAGGAGCATAAGCAGGAATCTTTCCGGAAGGGGGGGGGCGCAAAGATACAAGTTCAAGTTTGAACATAAGATGCCACCTCTGTCATGATTGCATTCGTTTTAAAATTTCATAAATAATAAACAATAATAAAAATAAAGGCACTTTTTAAAGATTTTATCAAAATAAAATACCAAAATTTGATTTTTGAATCATTGCTAACAAAATATCAATATATAAAAGAAAAATAATGAGTAGCAAAAAGGGGGGGGTCCGGCCCTGTTTAAAACAAGGAGTTTCTACCCCGGGTCCATCTGTTTAGCATGACCTCTGAGCCACGACTGATCTTTAGTGGTCAGCCGGACTTAAACCAGCGTTTGTGCCAAGTCTCAAGTTAAGCACACTAACATTGGGCCACCATGACCCTTTGCCTTTAAGAGATGGTGAGTGGTTAACTGGTTATGGTAAGTGAAATGCAAGCTATGAAATGGATGGATGAATTTATCCATTTCAACAGACTAGTGAAAATTGGAATCAGGAACAATAAAGCCCTAACATAACATTGACTTGTTCCTATACATCATCAATGTAAAGCCAACTAGGTGGAACTGTGTAATTGTTGAGTTGTCCTGGCTTTTTTCCCCCTTTCTTTTTCCAGCATTAAAAAAGAAGACAAAATCCAATTACCTTTGCAGCATGTTAATAAAAACGCCAAATATGTATACATAATAATAAGCATTGGGTAATTTCAAAACCTTATTTTACCTTGGACTTCAATGTCAAATCAAGATGGCTGATGTCATATTTGGTATATCTCAACTGTCCCATGTTGTCAGTTTGTCACTGTAAATGAATTGAAATAAATCACATAGGACATGCATCATGAAAGGGTGAATCAGTGAAAATTTTCACGTGAATGTACCATTCAGCCTTCTACCATGTTGCCATTCTGATTGAATATTGGCAGTGAAGTCACATCACCAGTGAAGTATTATGCTGTATCCACCCTCCATCAGTGCTAAATAAATGAGGCAGACGGCAAAAGTTCCTAGATATGAAAATCTTATTTTATTTTTATTTATTTTTTTTGAAAAGAGAAAAATAGGAGATACATCTATCAGACTTATTTAAAAATAGAAAGTAGTCACAACTAGACTTTTTTGTGCAAAGTTCATCACAACTTGTATTTCCTTTGGCACTTCAGAGGTGAACTTTTTATTATTATAACACAGTACTTTCTCATACTAATGTACAGGGGCAGGTTTCCAACTAGGCGTGCACCTGGGTCTCCAGAGCTTGAGGGGCCCCGAAAGCGTATAATTGTATTTCCAGTTTCAATATAGTCTTCACGGAGAAACAAATCCATCCTTAAAGCCACCACTTTGAACTGTTAATTGCTATTTTGCTTTCTGATATTAGTAACATGTATTTTTCTTGCTGTTACTGCTACTCTGAATTTTCGAGTTCTTATCGATGTACTTATTTTGAAAAGTATTGTTAAAATAATTTAGCTTTGGTTTTAATGGTAGGTGATAAAAGTATTTGCACTTCCCATGCTTTTCATATTTTAAGGCTAATTCTTAACTGGCCTGATGTGCTATAAATTGCTTCAATGCTACTTCCAGCCAAGAGAAAACTCCCCCTACCCCTCTGTATTGCGATCAGGAATGTTTGTATTGGATTGGTGCGAATGAAATGTCCGGCAAAGGACCAGCACACTTGGATGGCGAGAACGGAAAAGTAGGATAACTTAGTGTACGTTTATGCTGCAGCCTCGCTCTTGGCACATAGATGCTCGCTCAGGCACCTCGCTGGTTGCATGTAGCTGCGATGTTTGCCATGGAGCATTTACACTGCAGATGTTCGTATCGCTTTTATTATTATAGGAATCATAACTGTATCTGCTATTGTCAAACATAATTTTTCAGTGTAACGGCAAGTTTTACAACCACTGCATATAAAACCACCAACTAAAGATGAATTCAAAGAAATCGCTGATATGTTTTACAAGAAATTGGGATTCCCCAACTGTCTAGGTTCTATCGATGGAAAGCACATCCGAATACTTCGCCCTCAATGGTCAGGCTTTGTGTTCTTTAATTATAAAAGCTACTTTTTAATAGTTCTGCAGGCCGTCAGTGATGCACACTGTAAATTTATTTTCATTGAGGTCGGAGCCAATGGAAAACAAAGTGATGAGGACACTTTTATAAAGTCTGCCTTGTATGACAGAATGAAAAAGGGTGAGCTTAACATTCTTGAAGATAACTTCCTACTAAGTACTGACATCCAAGCCCCCTATGTGTTCATAGGTGATGACGCCTTATGCTAGGAAAACTTGATCAACCCTAGGAGAAGTTCAAGAAAAAAAGAGTTCAAATCACAGGAAAACTGCACAATACGGTTTTTAAAGATACGAGAGAGACGACTGCGTACCTTCACACTCTGTTGGGGAAAGTGGGTCAATGGATGGGAAGAGTGGCCTTGAAGGAACCAATCACAACATAAAATTAAATATGCCTGGTGATGATCGAGGCTTGAAAAACAAACCAGTCTGATATTATAGCTGTGGTGATGATCGCAGCCAGCAGCGCAGATAGCATTGCTCCTCCACGATAAATGAGCCTGTAAATAAAGATTTATGGTTTTGTTTTTTTCATTTTGTGAAGTATGCTTGGTTCTTGAATTTAAAAGATATGACAATAAAAAGAAACAATATCTCTGAAGTATTTAAAACTAGAAAAATGCAAACACTTGTTTGTATTTTTCTCAAAAAAAATACAAACATTTTGTGAAGTATGCTTGGTTCTTGAATTTAAAAGATATGACAATAAGAAGAAACAATATCTCTGAAGTATTTAAAACTAGAAAAATACAAACACTTGTTTTTCCTCTTTCTCAAAAGTTATTGTATTAAAGAATTAAACAGCTTTTAAGGAAGTTCGAAACCATACACTCGAAGATCAGTATTTGTTTTTACTTGATTTGATATCGTGAACATTTGCCATTTAAAGATTTTGCACTTTTTTCCCTGAGTACTAAGCTTATCGAGGATACTTACCGGAATAAGTGATCACATAACTAAAAGCAATACTAAAGAGATCATGGAATCAATATCTATGCTGCCCCGGGGGCGCAGTGGTCTAAACAATGGCCTTTGATCATTCTTCCAAAAGGGGTTCAAATTCCGGTGAGGCGTGGATGTTGTGTTTTTCTAATGGCACTGACTCTCTCCCTTTTCTGGTACCAATAATTTGCTCATTGTGGTCATTAAACCTCCAATCAAGAAAAAAGAAATCTGTATTTTTACTACAGCAAAGTTAAATATTTAACCTCAAATTTACCATGTTGTAGGTTCCGTTAGGAAAATTCCGGGGGTGGGCAGATATTATGCGTTACTCCACTGGTGCTCAGATAATTTCTTTTTGCCTACAAACTTGGTCTCTTCATAAGTTATTGGAAGTGCTTATTTTGGCATAAATTAGCTTAGTGCAAATTTTGCTATGCTCTCAACCTTTGTTATGGTCTTTTCTTCCTAATCTGTCAATAACTATACAAAATTCAGAAAAAAATTCTACTTGTCATGGGTGACTGCATTACAAAAATGAACAAGCCACATCTGGTCACCACTTGCAGTGTGGTAACTCATACTTGTTACCATGACAGATCAACATTTCCTGGTGAATTTCAATTAGTTGTCATCTTTAATTGGGCTTCTTTCTAAGCTGCGAAACAAGAATGCCATGACAGACAGCATAGCATTTCCATAAAGGGGTTGGAGCTAAAATTTGTTAGGTGTCTTTATTTTTTACCTGCTGACTATTTTTACAGTTTGCATAGTAGGACAGAAAGATAGTGGCCTGGGAAAATCTCACCTGTTTCCCAAGGGTTGTTACCTAGTTTCTTACATCATGGTTGCCTTGCAGTGTGACTGCCCTGCAGATTATTTTGCAGCACTGTGATATCAGTTTCTCAGTCTTAATGAACTTCACCACACCTGATTCTTCCATACAGTGTTCATGAAGATACGTGTTATTCTTGTAAGTGTGTATATATATATTGTTTCATTTTTTTAGAAGCCAGAATTTTTATGATGTATTTTATTGTGGTAATGTCTCACTTTAATTGCAGGTACTTTGTGGCAATAAATCCTTTGTGTCAGTCTAAGGAAGAAAAGGGAAGAAACTATGCTGAAGTGAACCCAAAAATTACGAAGCTATGTAACAGTGAAAGAGCACAACAGTTGCTTGAAGGATGTAAGGCAATAAGTGACACATAATTAGAGAAAAAAACATTGTCACTATGTGTATATTTATAAATAACATTGGCTAAGAAATAAGTTGTGATCCATATAATAGTTGGAAAAATGTACTTCACCCAATCAATTGTTGTTGTTTTTTTGAAAAATAAAGAAAGAAATCCATTTGATTCAGTACTTTTTCCTACATATTTCAGTTTCAATTATGTATCTATTATTTTCGTAATGGTAGTCCTAAATCTTAGGAAGCAGATATGTTACTTTTTTTGTCCAAGCACATGGAAAAATGTATTGGTAAATTTTTTCTAGTTCACAGCATATGCATGATTTATTTTAAATAATACTAATGATTCACCATTGTCTTCAAACCAACTGCTATACACCATTATCTCTGTCGTTCTGACATCCGTTTGTTATACCTGAGAACAACTTGCACTTTGGCTTTGCAACTTACCCAAACTAAACTGCGATTCTCACACCAGAAGTTGTGTATTTTGTAGGGACAAAAAAAACTGAAAATGTGGTTCACATTGTGTTGTCATGCAGTAATTAACTGTTTTAGTTGTCCTTTGGAAAACTCCAAGGAAGCTAAAGCATAATTTGTTCTTGATTTTCAGTGACGTGAATGGTTTTAATATTTTGCACAGGACTTAATGCTCACTCACTTTGGCAGCAGATGGACCAACATCGCTAATGCTTCCAGACGATGGCCATGGAGATGGCAAAAGCGCTTGAGGCACTCTGTTGTGGAAAAGCAGAGCTGTGGTAAAGGGATTAGTCAGCACGTGTTGTGAGCATTGAGTTGAGGCGAGATGTACGAATGAGATAGAATGGCATAAATAACAATGATAGCAGGTTCTATATACATAATGTAAATAGGTTTTTAGAGTTTAGTCAAAATTGTGTGTCTGTTAGGACCTGGTTTGGATGTGTGTGTGTGAATTTGCCGGTATGTCATACGTTTGTGAAGTGCATGTATGTTTAATAGGTTTCCTGAGTTGCCTAAGTTTGGATTTAAGTGTTAGTAAAATAATTCAAGTTCAGTGTAAAATATTTTTCAAGTTATGGTGAACTTTGGGCTATCACATAAATGCTTATCATTTTCAACTAAATTACTAAATTTTATCATAATAGAACAACTACCCAAAGACTCATTTTAAGTCAGCTCAGAACACCAGAGCGACTTTTATTTTTCAAAATACAGGAAATGTGTGGTGACTACTCTTGAACAATTCTGACTTTTAACAAACAATCATTGAACTAGAAGTACAACTTTTAGTAAAGTATAATCGTTCAGTGTTCTCATTAAGATGTAAATTTGTATGTTTTTCATATTTTAAATTTCAGCTATTCCAATATTAAGTGAGCTGAAGGATTTAATAAATTAATCAGGACATTTGTATATTTACATTTAATCTTATATACTTACATAATCCTGAGCAACGTTCGAATTACCCATTGGTCCGCTGGCCATTGGCCAGTAAAACTTCCATTGGACCACTGAACTTATTTTATTGACTTTACTGGACCAGGTGGCTAATAAGTTTTTTTTTCTCAAGTTAAAAAATGAATTTTTCTTTTACCTTGCTGTGTGGTTTTCTTTTTAGGCTGCAAACTAATGGTCGGTTCAAAAACAAATATTAGATATAATTCCATTGAAATGATACGTTATTTTCTACATAAATTGTACATGTCTTTATTTTTATTTTATTTTTTACGGACCAGTAGCCATTTTGGTGGACCAGTGGTTTGCAAATTCTAGTGGTCCGCTGGGCCAGTAGAAGATCTAGTTCTAATTCTAACACTGATCTTGAGGAATGGTGCCTTTCTGGCTGTTTTCGTTCTTTCCCTAATCCTCATGACTTTGATTTTTGCCAAATGGCATATTAAAAAAATACAAATTAAATGTGGGGTCCCAAAAGATGCGTAAAATTTGGAATTATGGTTCTTTTTTTCTGTTGTTTTTTGGGTAATTTACGTGTTACAGCGCTGCCAATGTCAGTAAAACTACATAGCATAGGCATAACCACTGAAGGGTCACCCCCCCCAGATTTTCAGAGTCGGGGATCCTAATATGTATACATATATAATGTGTGTATGTGTGACCGTACTCCCCAGATTTTAAAACGTGGTTACGTCACTGCTACATAGTACATAATGCATAATTTTTTCTCAGGTGAAAATGAATTGACAGTATGAGATAATATATTTCTTACTCATTTATAAGCAAGTTCAGTGGTGTTTGTATTATGACCATTTCGTTAGACTGAGTTGCATCCTAGTGATGAGCGTATTCGAAATCTTTATATAAATGTACATCGATCAGCCACAGCATTAAAATTAACTTATGGCAACTGTATTCCCTGGCGGAGATGGTGCCTTTCAACAAGACTGCTCCATGCCACACTGCGTAGAAAGTCCTGGAATGGTTCCAAGAACATAACGAGGAATTCCCTTTAAAGCCACGGCCCCCAAATTTGCCAGATGTGTATCAACGAGGAATTCGCTATAATTGCCATGGCCCCCAATCCTATTGAACAGTTATGGTTTCAGTTGGAGGAAAGAGTACGAGCAACATAACCTCAACCGCAATTTACGAGAACTGGGATCTTCTGTTTCAGTCATGATACCAAAAGAGACCTGTCAACATCTCGTTGAGTTTGTCTCATCAGGTGAGAGGAGGACATACATTATATTAGGTAGGTGATTTTAATGTTTTGGCTGATCGGTGTATATATTACACTGTACTTTATAGAGTTTGTACAAATTATGAACACAAAAAACTCAAATAACAAATGCACATTATAGATAAGGGAAAACATTAACACATGCAATTTTGCAAAAATAAGAGGGAAAAAATATAACTGAACAGCTTTGAGTGAGTAGTTGAAAGGGTGAACTGTTTCTATATGCATAATTTGCAGGTTAGCTTATTTTAATTGAGAGAGGGCTTAAACCCAGACAAACTGGGCGTGTGAAGCCCTAATTAGACCAAAAAATTAATTATTAAACAATTATTAAAAAACGGTCATTAAACCAAATCTAAAAAACTGTGGTTTGACATTTTTGTAAAAAAATGGTCTTTGCACCGTACTTATTTAACAGGCGTTGTCATGTTTTTCCTTAAAAATACGGTTTATTTACCGTAATAAATTTTTGGTTGATCTACCGTGTTAGGCCACATTTTCTGGTAGTTTGACCGGTTTTTATTTCCCGGTCATTAGACCGTTAATGAACATTACGGTTTCGTACTGTAAAATTACAGTACTGTAAAGAAAAAAACTGTCTTTGCACCGTATTTATTTAACAGGCTTAGCCATGCTTTTTATTAAAAATACGGTTTATCTACCGTGTTAAATTTACGGTTGATTTACCGTGTCAGGCCACATTTTCTGGTAGTTTGACTGTTTTTTATTTCCCGGTCATTAGATCGGTAATGAACATTATGATATGGTACTGTAAAATTACGGTTTATTGACCGGCCACTCAGCTGCCGGTGTATCTACCGTAATTTGACCATGCAATTTTTAACAGTGAAGGCGACGGACCGGTATGGCGATACATAATGCAAGCGTCATACATTCTTTCGCCGCGGTGCCGCCTCACGCGGATCCGAGCATCGTGGTGTCGCAGGCAGAAGCGGGATTCGTCGGAGAAGACAATGTCGTGCCATTCTGCAGTCAAGGTGCGGCGTTCAGCGTCCCGCGCCGCCGCACTCACCGGTAGTGTATCGTCAATGCTAGTCGGAGCAATGGGCGCCGTGCGACAAGTCCCCGCTCCTAGAGACGACGTCAAACGGTACTTTCTGACACAGGTTGTTGCGCAACACACCCTAATACCTGCGCTAACGTTCGTGATGTGGCGGTGCGAGTCGTCAATGTCCGCAGCACAACATGCCGGTCCTCTCGTTGAGTGGTGTGCCGTGGCTACGGCAATCTCTCACGTCGGTCCGTCCGTCACTCCTGCACCTACCAAATCCATACTCGCCTCACTGTGGCTGGATGTTGTCAAACACGGGCGCCGATGTCTCGGTACCATAAACCGCTGTCGCGATAAGTAACTATACGTCCTCTGTCGAACTCCAAAACGTGCTGGATTGACTGCCGTATTCTGCGACAAGGCATCAGGAAGCTTCCCACGCACAGGACCGGCAGCACAACACACTTTCCCTACTTACACCACGCCTTCTGCGCACCCTTATTACAGTGCTTCTCGGTGGCGTGCCGAGCGCACATGATTTGCATGTGCCCTGCAATGCTAATCTTTTTTATGTCCTCTCGCGGGCGACGCATGCTGCGACTTTCAGGCCAATCGGATGCTTCCTTCTTGGTGTTGGATTTTGGGTGGCCAGCAGTGTATTTTAACTAGCATATATGTTTTTAACAATAAATTTTAAGTCGTGCATAAGACGGCATTGTTTTTTTAACTTAGATCATTTTTACCACGAAAATATCATATCTGATAAGATTATAAGGAGCGTAATAGTAATTTATGTCCATATACACTGACGGAAAAAATCACAACACCACGATAAAATAGTTGTACAGGAATGAAATGCCGGCAATACATTTGTAAAGGTAACATGTTTGATCGATTAAGGTTTCAAGATCACATCTTATTGTAAGCGCGAGAAGAGCCATTTTAAATGTGAATAGCTGGTACACTAATAACTGGTGTAACCGCCAGAATGTTGCATGCAAGCACGCAAACGTTCATGCATTGTGTCGTACAGGTGCTGGATGTCAGTTTGTGGGATGGAGCTCCATACATGTTGCACTTGATCGGTCAATACAGGGACGATTAATGCTGGTTGGGAGTGACGCTGGAGTTGTCGTCCAATGATGTTCCATACGTACTCGATTGGTGAAAGATCTGGTGATCTAGCAGGCCACGGCAACATGTCGACACTCTGTAGAGCATGTTGGGTTACAACACCGGTATGCGGACGAGCGTTATCCTTTTGGAAAACACCCCGGAATGATGTTCATGAATGGCAGCACAACAGGTTGAATCACCAGACCGACGTACAACTGTGCCGTCAGGGTGCGTTTGATAACCACGAGAGTGCTCCTGCTGTCATAGGAAATTCCTCCCCAGACCATAACTCCAGGTGTAGGTCCAGTGTGTCTCGGCCGTAGACAGGTTGGTTACAGGCGCTCACCTGGCCTCCTTCTAACCAACACACGGCCATCACTGGCACCCAGGCGGAACCGGCTTTAATCAGAAAACACAACAGATCTCCACTCCGTCCTCCAATGAGCTGTAGCTTGACACCACTGAAGTCGCAATTGGCAGTGGTTTGGAGTAAGTAGAATGCACGCTACAGGGCGTCTGGCTCAGAGCTGTCCTTCAAGTAGCCGATTTGTAACAGTTCGTTGTGTCACTGTGGTGGCAACTGCAGCTCGAATTGCTGTCGCAGACGTGGTACGATGCGCCACGTCCATACGCCGTACACGGTGGTCCACCCTCTCAGTAGTGTCACGTGGTCGGCCCTGAACCTGGTCTTCTTGAGGCAGTACCTTCGCTTGACCACCGCTGCCAACACTCATGCACAGTGGCTACATTCCTGCTAAGTCGTTCTGCAATATTGCGGAAAGAAAATCCACCTTCTCGTAGCCCTATTACACGACCTCGTTCAAACTCCGTGAGCTGTTGATAATGGCTTCTTCGTCTTCTTAAAGGCATTCTTGACTAACAGCCACACCCTGCGTCGAATCTCAACGATAACTAACGCTCACGAACGTTACAGCGCGTATTTACAGCAAACCTGCTTTGCATGTTCCGAGGGGCGCTACTAGCGCCACACGTATGCGTTGAGTGCGAAATTTACATAGACGTCATCTTACAGATGTACTCTCACTGTCTACCAACTGTCGTTTACCTAACACAATCCCTTTTAGTGTTGGGATTTTTTTCCGTCAGTGTATCAACAGAATTGTTCTTACTATTATATTTCTTAAACGTTTTACGCTTCGCATCCTTTAGAAGATGTCACACAGGAGCATAACTTAGTTACTTTGTCAGAATTTCAATACATTGTGTCATATCCGTTGGTATTCCTGCAAAAGTTGACGGTTCTGTTCCGAAAGCATTCTATCGATTGCTGCTGCCAATGTGATAACGGAATACGTGATCCTGAATTCTAAATATCGCTCTCGCCAGACGCTAGTATCGAACTACTGTAGGCATTTCCAGAAATCACAGACAGGATCTACAGCACGGTGTATTATAAGTCAGGTGATACGACTCTTCGTACTGTCAACAGTTTGAAAAACGGACTGTTAATGTCACAGCTCGCCAGGGGGCGTTCAAGAGTTGTGGCCCGATCGTTCACGCTATCCATCATAGAATTATATGGTGTTTATGATTTCATCAGTGCAAAATCGGTATTTATCTTGAGTATTTTTTTACTTATTACTTTCTGTAATTATATGGTATGGAGTTCCAGAAAATTTGAAGTTTCTATACAGAAGGTAAGAAACGTCAACTCTGTTTTTACTTAACTGGAGATAAATTATAGTGCAGCTAAATGTCGGGCTAAAATCGGTTCAGTTCTGTTTTAGGTATGGGCGAAAGTGTTTTGTACTGCACTTTAGGTTATCGGACAGGTTATGCAGCATATAAAGAACTTGTATCAACCTTTATTGGACCAACTGTAACATAATAAAGAATTACTAGGGACGTTGGGGGTTATGGCAAGGAGGTTTGTATGGTAATGGCAGAGTTTTTATGAGGCGCACGAATGATTGTTGTTATGAAATAAAAGTTTATGTTTTCGAATGGAGTTCGTTACTGCTTAAAAGTAAGTTCGTGTCTCTTATTAATTATTAATATGTAACACCAACAGAGTTCGAAAAATGGCGGCAAGCATTAGGATGTGATTCATTTTTCCACAGCTTACAAGGTGGAAACATTTTACGTTAATAGCATTAACCGTTGTTTAAATGTAGGATCACAAATTTTAGTCATTGATATCAAATATGCTCATCGTACTATATGCACACAGGTCGGGGAATCTCCGCCGAGAAAAGGCAGCCATTTTGCCGCGATGAACTTTTTCTGCCGTTATCGCTAGCACAGATGGAGGGAGCGCCTTATTCATTAGTGTGATTAGGTACAAAAATAAAAGAAATGTATAAGATATATTGTTTATTAGTAAATGAAAACATCAATAGTGAATGATTTCTCGAACTGAAGATTAAACAAAATTTTTTTTTGCGAAAATTTCGGTAAGTTTTCAAAATCAGCAGTTTTCATTAACCATGCTCCAATGACTTATGCAAAAGCTGATATTCCATGTTAAAATTGCTCGTCCGAATGTACAGCATCATCTCATTTTACAAGAAGAACACTTTTTTGCCGATAAAGGGTCTATTCTCTGTTGCCTCAGTAAAAAACTCAGCATCGTCTGCTCAGAAATCTTCACGTTAGAGTACTCACTATGTGGCGAAAAATATATATATATAGCTTATTTGACGAATTCCATGTGCTAAGCACAAAAGTGTTTGTTTCCGAAGCGTTCCCGGTTATTATTTTTTTAATTTTAAGCAAAATAGTATTCGTTAAATACGAAAGTTTCTGCCGCTTCCTCCCATAAGAAAGCATAGGTTGTATCAAATCATCGGCTCACACGTTGGTCGCGCCATCTAGTGACAAGTGACATTAACGGGCGATTTTTGTTTCCAGAGTCGTATCACCTGACTATCATTCACCGTGATCTACAGTTAAAAACAGGTCTCGCAAAAACATCAAGCTGCAGACAATATCAAACAATGGAAAACCAATGGAACACAATCCTTTATCAACCGAAGTGATTAGAAGACGTTTTTTATCTACGAAATTTGGCAGTAAGTATAATAGACCTTGCGATTTCAGATTTAAATACTTATTATTTCCAATCAAATACTGTAAGCAATATTTATATCATTTAACTTCTAGTTTTGTTCTTTATAAATCATTGGTTTTATGATGAACACCATACATGCAAATTTACTTTTACAGTAGAATTATCTTAGCAGGAATCATCAAATTTTGTAATGATTCTACTGGGTGCTTTTAATTTTCCAAAATCTAAGATTTCATTGTATAATTTCCCGAATTCTCAAGTCTAATGGCACATGTTTATCTAATAATAACCTCAAGGCTTTGAACTTCCAAAACCCTTATTATCGAATATAAAAAACTTTCACCTAGAGCTGGGCTGACTCTTCCGTAATAAAGTATTACACCAACGCGATCTTCAAACCACGTAGTTTCGGCGGAAAAGAAAGTTACACACTAAAAAGGAAAACAATGCATTGAAACCCTCCTACCGAAATTTCGGTTGTTTGTAATCCGGGACTAAGCATTTGCTAAACTCAGGCACGTTTAAAATTTTATACTCATTCATAAACGAAGAAATTGACTTAAAACAAAGATGTAGGATGAGAGCTGAGTTTTGAGAGAATAAATGCTTTGCTCCCGAGTCAAAAAATAAATAGAATGTTTTGATTCTTAAAGGATCCATGCTTTTGGTTTAAAAACAACACAAACGACGTACATGTGTTTGAACCACAATCATAAACAGAAGATGCAAGTCGGATATATGTATATATTTTTTCTCTTTATTCTTCCCTCAACCACATATAACGCATATTCGGTCTGTAATTTCCAAGTAGTATACAACCTAATTTTTCACGCTTGTATTTAAAAATTTTGGATATGAAAAAAAAATCAATCGATTTTAAATTTTACCTTGTATCAATGTTTTTTTTGTTTGTTTGTTTGCAAATGAATATTGTTTACTAAAACCCCTCAAGGTGACTCTTGCTTTCATTGCAGATGCTAACACAGATTTTGATTTGTAATGTTTTCAAACAACACTTATTTCTCGTGAATTACAACGTTAAATAAAATCTAGAAAAATAAAAAGGCAGATAACCTGTATTAATAAAATAAAGGTTTTCAACTCTGGCAGAAATTTCATGCTCACTCTTCCTCAAGGTAAAACTAAACATTTCGATGAAACAATTACCAAAATTTCTCCCACAAATGTGGAGTGCTGAATGCGAAGCATCTGGATCGGGAGTCGCATTTACGTACTGAAAAGGGATCAGGCTTAAAATTACACAAGAAGGAAAATGAATCTGAAATCATGGTCAAATTATATTGCTTTTATTCACATAAAAATGTACATATTTATTTAGTTACTGATCACATAATCTAACCTTAAATAAATCGTTTTGTGTAACACATTACCGTATAGCCCAGCAGGATCGCACAATGTAGAAAGAAGGTATTTGGTGACTCGTGTCCCACGTTTTGGGATACTGGAAGGAGGGAACAGAGCTAGACAGATTAGACATTAGACCAACATAGCATCAATGAGTATCCGCAAGTTGAATACAGACTATTTCGTATGATTGGTCAAAAGGTCATCCCACTCAATCAAAAAAGTAGCAGACTACATGTGAAGTCAGTAGTTTAGATGATAACGTTCTGAGAGTTCAACTGCATAAAACACAAAACTTTCTTGATTTTCTGCTGTATGATGCGTCGTGCATTTCCCTTGCGGAAGAATTTGTGTAAACTTTCAGTTAAATATTTGTTGGCAAAGTATAAATAATGCTGATAACGGCCACTCTTAATGCATATAGAAATCAACTGAAGTGCAGAAATCGTTTTTACAAAAGATGCAACACGTTAAATCTAAAAGTACGACATGCTGTTTCACACTCCAACCGACCCTGCCTTTTTAAAGGCAGTATAACGTTGGGTAACTAATATGGCTGTAGGTTTTTAAATCCATAATCCAGCAATTATACAATGGAATCCGTAATTATTACCAAAACATATGTAAGAGCGAACGTGTCGTCACGTGACTTAGCGCCGCCTCCTACTTAAGGATCCGAGGCGCACGCGCTACGTGGGCTCTCACAACAAGCAGAGAGTGGTTTACTCTTCCCGGAAACACACTCTCTCTCTCACTCTGTTTGAGCGAACAAACGAAACTTTCCCCAATTTAATATGTATATCTGTGAATCGGGAAGGCAGAGCGACAACAGCTGGTTATACGGAAATATATTGACCTTCAGATATAATAATTTGAAAATAACGCTTGGTTAACACATATACGAAACATTTATTCTTCATCAACTAGAATTTTGATGGCGGCGGATTACTCGCTCTTGAAAGTGACCTCGGTATGACTGGACCTGGCAAGGATCGTGGAACGCGCAAGACAAGGTGATCGAGTTATGTAGAAACCTCACTATGCGTCTTAACTTAGAGTCTAATTGACACTAGATAGACCTCTATCTCATCGATGCTTCAGGAATAGTCTTCTAGCTATCCTTCTCTAATCGATGCTTCAGTTGACTGTACAAAGTCCGTAATTCAGTAGTACACTGCTAAGGACGGATCATAAACGGCTATATAGCGCATAAAAAAGTAAGTGTGGTTGGATGCCAAGTTAAATAAAATAATGTCAGAATGCCAGGACATTACAAGAAAGACAATTTATTGTGTTCTGAAATCCAGAAGGCTTAAAGGACGTGTTCAAGGGACAAACAGGGCATTTTGTGCGGAATGCGTAAACGTGAAAAATGCAATTACCGTCCGCATTCGTTCCGGCGTACGACGTCAATACGGGATATGGCCACTATGGAGGGCGATGCAAGATTCCACACGTCGTGTCATGCTTTGCACAACATTATCAAGCAGCTGTTGGGGTAATTTATCCCATTCCTCTGTCAGTGCACGGATGAGGGTGTCCTTGTTTATTGGAGGGCATTGGCGACCAGCAAGACTCCTTCCCAAAGCATCCCATACCTTTTCAATGGGATTCCGATCTGGAGAACGTGCTGGCCATACGAGGCGTTGAATATCCTCGCTCTCAAGACACTCCTGGGCAGCGACTGTTCGATGTCATGTTGCGTTGTCGTCCATGAAAATGAATATATCACCGACAGCACCACGGAACCTGCAAACATGAGGTAGCAGAACATCATTAATGTATGGTTGGCCAGTCATAATACCAGTTGGAAGCACATAGAGGGACGTACGGCCATTGATCATGATGCCAGCCCATATCATGACACTACATGTCGGATATCGGTCCCTTTCCTGTATGTTTGCTGGACAATATGCAGTACCACTATCACGCCAGATCAGTTGTCGTCGACAATCAGACGATAGACTGTATCTACTCTCATCTGAGAAGAGGACAGCAGACCAGTCTTTATCAATTCAATTGCGATGTTGATGGCACCATTGCAAACGGGCGGTACGGATGGGATGCACACAACAGGACGGCGGGCGTATAGTCCTCCTTCATGCAAACGTCTGGCGACAGTTTTTCGGGAGATCCGCTTGCCAGTAGCAGCTATAAACTGATTTGCTACCTCACTAACTGCGCTGCGCCGGTGTCTTTTTCTTGATAGCACTATGTACCGATCTTCTGCAGGTGTCGTAGTACGAACACGGCCTCTCCCGTGACGTTTGCTACACACTCCATTTGTTTGAAATGATTTCCAAAGCCTTGAAACAACACTGTGGCTGACGTCGAACTCCCTGGCAACATCTGCTATTTTTCGCCCTTCTTCAATCTTGCCAATAATACGGCCACGCGTAAAATCATCTAGGTGATGTCGGGAAGACATACTGAAAATTGCAAGTTCGTCAATTGATTCTTTCCCTTTCAACATTGCGTTTGAACAACAACGGTCAATACGCGTCAAATCCTTTATATCGCTTATCAGCGGTATGACGTCGCGAATAAGTTCGGCAATCCAAAATTTGCATACGCACAACACGTCTTACTGTATCCCGCACTTATGCTAATTTCCACATTTTCCTGCCTTCCATTTTATGGTTGCTATCGTTGCTATTGTCATCCGTCCTTAGCAATTGTCCGGCAGTGTATATCATCAACTACTCTACAGGAATCTTTTTTTTTTTTATTATAGGTTTAAAGACCACCGTGAGCAACTCAATGGGCTATAAGCAGTCTCCCGTCCCTAATTTAGGGTCACTGGTTCCAGGGAAGGGTGAGAGCCAGTGCCATAAAACAAACACAACGTCCATGCCTGACGGGATTCGAACCCAGACTACTTTCGGACGAATGATCAGAGGCCATCGCTTAGACTACTGCGCCACCGAGGCGGCTCTACCGGAATCCCTTACTCGGGTAGATTCCTAGCGGCAACCTACCTCTTCTAGGGTCGGTGCCCGCTCTTTCCCCGTGGACTCCGAGAGCCCAACACACCATCAACGCAAACGCGTTCCTTTCAATCGGAGAAACGCGTTTACGCTGCTCCTTCTTCAAGGGCGATGACGCTGACCTTCAACTCCACTGACCGGTCCATGCTGCTCTCCTCTCTCGCCCCGTGTCACCTCTCGTGCCCTTCACCTGCCCTGCCCCTAGTCATTTTCCGGGAATCGGGTTCCTGGACCTTTAAATCTACCTTGCGCGTTCCCGTTTTTCTCCCCAGGCATTTCCTCCGTGAGTGCCTCCTTCCAAGAAAGCAATCCTGCCGCCGTTGTACATCCGTAGCAATACAATACACATTGTTATAATTATACAAAATAGTATGTCTGCATTTCAGACTTGTAGGGGTCAAGTGAAAAATAACAATGTATCTGTGAAAGTCACAGCGTCCTTGGCGATACTTTCAGTTCGTAGAACAAGTCCTCGCCCTTTCTAAGGCGTGAGAACCTGAAGTCTTTTGTCATACATCTCGACTTCACCAAAAAATAGGATTAAACATATTTACGAATTCTCTGTCGCCATTTTGGGAACTTGCGATGTTTTCTTTGGTCCAAAAAAAAAACCACATAATGTTTATCATTGAAATGAATTAACATCGTTAATGTGTCCGTTCTTACAACATATATTCAACTTCAGATATCCCCAGTGCTGGTTTTATGGAAAACTCGCTGTTTGTTCCTTTTTAGAAACTCTAATATGTCCACTAACATTTTCTAAATGATTAAAATGCTTATCCCAATATCATTTGAAGAAAAATTTTTCTTCTGGAAAATTCTGAATAAAAAGCAACCTATTTGATTTTTTTATAATTTTAATTATAATTGTCGATATGAACCTAATATGAAACAAGAAAGATGACACCGAATTTTCGGGTGTGATAAGTACGACTTTTGAATCCGTTCTGACGCAAATTAAATTTATCAAAGCTATTCAAAGTCAATGGAACTGGTATGTAAAACAACAGTATCTGACGGAAGAAAAAAGTTTTTCAGTCGGGTCTTTAATCCCTTAGATATTGGTGTAAACGGAATCTTGAGCTTACGAACTCTTAGAAACAGAGTTATCGACAAAAATAAGATGTGACTTTACGTCCTCTGCTGGGAAAACCGTGCATTATTTTAGGAAGAAAGTATTCTCAATGGTTTATCCATATGACCGGTATCGGTCCAAGAAAAAAATTGTCGAGTTTTCAGGAGCCCAGATTTTGCTACAATTACATCTGAAACAGAAATTAACACTTATGACCCCTGGTGGCCAAACCATTCTTTACAAAACATTAGAAATTATGTGAAAAATATTTTCCAGCAGGTCTTGTATGCGATACAGGTAGAATTTTTCAAATCGGAGTTTTAGGAGCAGAAAACGCAATTTACCTTTATGCGCCTTAGCGGAAAGTCTTAAATGATTTTCGTGAAAATTTCGAATTTATAGGAAAACCATTTCGCATCGGAAAATCTATCCAACAACGAAGGGATTTTTTAAATTGGACTTTTAGAAGTAGAGATATTGACAAAAAAAAAGATATACATCTACACCCCTCGTAGAAACCGTGCATTATTTCAAGAAGAAGTGTTCCTGAAAGGTTTGTCGACATGAGTAGCATCGGTCAAGAAAAGACTTTTTTTTCAATCGATATGTTAGGAGCTCATATTTTGCTGCAAATACATCAGAAGCGTAAATTAAGACTTACGCCAGCTGGTGGCCATACCATTTTTTACAAAAAATAGAAATTATGTGCAAACGATTTTCCATCTGGAGCTGTATCCGGTGCAGAAGGAATTTTTCAAATCGGATGCTTAGAAGCAGAGAAATAGTGGGAAACGCAATTTAACTTTACGCCCCCTAGCGGAAAGTCTATGAATTACTTGAAAATTTTGAATTTATAGAAAAAAACATGTCACACTAGAAACATTACCCAACAAAGAAGGATTTTTTTAAATCGGACCCCCAGAAGTCGAGATATTGACAAAAATAAGATATAGGTCTACGCCCCTGGCGCAGAAACCATGCACTATTTTAAAAAGAAAATGTTTTTGAAAGGTTTATCGACACGAGTAGTATCCATCTACAAATGACGTTTTTTTCAATCGAGAATTTAGAAGCTCATATTTTGCTGCAAATACATCAGAAGCGGCAATTAAGGTTTACGCCCCCTGGAGGCCAAACCATGTTTTTTTTTACAAAAATTAGAAATTATGGGCAAACGAGTATTTCCTATCAGGAGCTGTATCCGGTTCAGAAAGAATTTTTTAAATCGGAGATTTGGAAGCAGATATATAGGGAGAAACGCAGTTTAGCTTTACGCACCCTAGCGGAAAAGCTATGAACTACTTGAAAAATTTTAAATTATGAAGAACATGTCATACTGGAAACACTATCCAACAAAAACGGAATTTTTGAAATCGAACACCTAGAAGTAGATATATTGATAAAAATAAGACATATATCTACGCCCCCTGGCATAGAAACCATGCACTGTTTTAGGAAGAAAATGTTCCTAAAATATTTGTCGACATGAGTAGTATCGGTCTACAAAGGACGTTTTTTTTAATCGAGAATTTAAAAGCTCATATTCTGCTGCAAATACATCAGAGGCGGAAATTAAGATTTACGCCACCTGGTGGCCAAACCATTTTTTTACGAAAATTAGAAATTATGTGCAAACGATTTCCCATCAGGAGCTGTATCCGGTGCAGAAAGAATTGTTCAAATCGGAGATTTAGAAGCAGAGATATAGGGCGAAACGCAATTTAGCTTTACGCCCCCTAGCGGATAGTCTATGAATTACTTGAAAATTTTGAAATTATATGAAAAAACATGTCATACGTAAAACACTGTCCAACAAAGAAGGAATTTTTCAAATCGGACTTATAGAAGTAGAGATATTGACAAAAATAAGATATACATCTACGTCCCCTGGCGGAGAAACTGTGGGATATTTTAGGAAGACAATTTTTCGAAAAGGTTTATCGATGTGAGTGGCATCAGTCCACGGAAGAATTTTTTCAATCGATATTTTAGAATCTCAGATTTTATGGCAAATACTTTAGAAGCAAAAATTAACACTTACGCCCAATGGTGGCCAAAGTATTCTTTACCAAAAATTCGAAATTATATGCAAAAGATTTTCCATTACGAGATGTATCCGCTGAAAAAAGAATTTTCAAAATGCTTTGCATTCAGAATTTTCATTGAATTTGATCTTTTATCTATCACTCAGTACATCAAAGTACATTTAATAAATGATGTTTACAGAATGTTTTATTCGTAAGGAAACACGCGGTTAACAAGAACTTTTCAAATTCACTAAAGAGCTGCAAAAATTATATATTTTTACATTTTTTTTCAAATCTTAGAGGAACTTTTTTAGTTACGTCAATTACCTATGGCGTGGTTGAGCTTCCAGCTCATTACATGTAACAAAAATTAGGGCAATGGCATTTCTTAGTTTAAAGATGAATTTATTACTATTGCGATTGGATTCAGATTTATTTTCCAAATTCTGTTCAGAAAGCTATTTTCACACACGGCCTATTTGGACGTGACATGAATTGCTGAAATCAAAGCAGAATTTTCAGCTTATATGAAATTTCAATTTTTCTTTGGTTTGCAATTCAGTATTAATCACACGACGTTTTAATTTGATGGCCCTGAGAATTTTTCAAAATACACATTACAGAAGATTCTGATATTCCATAATCCCTAGCCATTATAACAGTCGGTGTCACAGCATATGAAGCATATCGTACTGATGTTAAATTACAGTGTCAATATTTGAATGAGGCATTTCTGAATAATAAATATGAGAAAACGAGAAATGTCAGACCACGGAACGCTGCTATTAACATTATCTAATTCCGCCGTTACTTTTGAAGCATATGTGATATATCTTTTTTTACCCAAACACCTAAGGAGGGTCATTAAGTCAAGTATCACTCAATTTACGCTTCACTTCTTGGTAAAAAGAACCGAGCCGACGTTCGTAAACCATTACGTCATCTTTATCCTTTTTTATATGTCGTTGCATATACAACGACATTTAGTATTTCAGAAAATTTCGATGTGAAATTTATGCCTAACATAAGCAGTCTGCTGAAACATTTTACTCAAATTTCCAAATACACAAACAAACGAAGTGCTTCAAAGGCAAATTACGCATCATTTCCGAAGTTTGTTAAAACTCACCTAAATATATATACTGTATGTCACTATGCCGTTATATCTTCAAATGTATTCACATAATAAAGTAAGTAATTAATGTCTGTGCTCAATTGTAGCAGTAATTCAGTTTAATAACATT
Source organism: Macrothele yani (assembly GCA_039090855.1). Classification (NCBI taxonomy): domain Eukaryota; kingdom Metazoa; phylum Arthropoda; class Arachnida; order Araneae; family Macrothelidae; genus Macrothele; species Macrothele yani. The sequence goes on from CM077016.1 coordinate 11,024,161, forward strand.
TTTACTCCAGTTTGTGAATAAAATGTGTTACCTTTCCGCACAACAATTAAATTAACTGAAAATTATGTTTTGCATCCTTATCCAGAGAAGATTAATTTCAAGTCGAAAGTATAGTTTCATCAGATCGTTTAAAATTCGTACGTATGAAGCATCTGAGGGTTAACACTACACGGTACATGTTACTCTATACCCTGTTTAGTTGCAAAGAATAATGAATGCAGCTACTTTACGTTTTAAAAGTAAAGAAAGTAAATACAGAAGTGCATAACTGTCTTTTCCACTTACAATGTCCAGTAACGTTAACCACACGTCGTGCATTTCTTTCTGTTTCTTTCCTTCAGAACATGAATTTACGCCCCTGGTGCGACCATTCTGGGAGGGCAACTGCTTTTCCTGCCCTCTTAGTAGCTACAACCCTGAATAGCGCTCATACGGAAGGCGTTGCTCTCGGTAGGTATACGCGTCCCTTTTTAACAGGTGCTCAGAAATTTGTTATGTGCCTTCTAGTTGTATTTTGCCTTCACATGAAATATTGACAGTGATCTCTTACCAAGATCAACATGCGCAACTCGGTGGTCACCTCTTTTGTCAACCAGAGAATACCGCACCCTTCCTGTACGTTTGTGGTTATATTTCTCTTCTGATCTTTACCATCACAGCTTCATTGCGGCATCCCACAAGAAGCCGTGCTTGAAGCTGGTAAGTTGTTGTAGCACGAATACCTAGGGAAGACAAAAATTACCCATTCAAACTCACATTATTCCTTCTATTTCTTTAATTTTGCACTCGAAAGCAGCGAAAAGACACATGCCATCCGTGCGACTTCTATTTATCCACCGCAAGTCCTAATGTAACCCGTGCGTGATGTAGAAAATGTATAACCCTCGACACAGGGGAGGTCGGCCGATGAGAATGTACATGAAAAGATAAAAGAAAATTATGTATTCCTACGAATAGTGTCACGTTTTTTTTTACAAATCAAATTGCATTTCTCTATTCAAAATTGGCCCTATCCTACTGTTTGTTTTCTTTCTATGCAAATTTTAAACGATATCCGATTCAGTTGAAATATTTATCTCCAATAAAGTTACAAAACTAGAAATGTTGTGTTATTAGTTCCCAGTAAGATAAATAGGAAATATGTTAAATAAAAATTAAATGGAGTTTTCATTTCTTATTAAAAGGTTTCAGCTCAGATTTATTTCGTCTAGTTAGATGATTTAAAAGATGTTTGATTAGGTGTATCAGTTTAGATTTTTTTTACTTTCCTAGATTGTTCATAGCATTTTATTTTCCCTTTTTGCAAATTAAATTGTACATACTCTAAAATATATAATAAATTAAGGCTGTTTGAAACTGAATTCCAACAGAATAGTGCAGTACACCAATTTCAGCATGAAGCAAACTCGACCCTTCTTCAGGAGAACACACGGAACATTACTCATGAAGTTTAAATGAAACACAATACACCCAGACGAAGGTGGAGCAACAGCGTAGGTGATATCTTTTCCAAAGCATCAAGTTACTAAAACGGAAACAGAGTAATTTACATCGTGATCCACTTGAACTAATCACACTGCTGTCAATACATAAAAGCAATATTTTCTTTGCAAAAAAGTAAAACCACCTAATGGAAGTCAGATATACCCGTATTTTGTAAAAACTGCATTTTCAATATAATATTCATATCTAACAGCGTAACGCACGGATACTCTGCATTTTCTCTTGGTGATCGATCTACGGGAAGAACAGAATGCGCACTACTGAAGTTCATATACAAAAAATGATATTTGCAAATGTCTCATTTATTCAAGATAAGTATCATATAGTTAATATTTATTGCTGCATTTCGGTTTCAATTATTCCTGCTGACTGTTTTCATACGAAGTACCTTCATTTTCCTTTTCAGGATTGGTAAATTTCCTATGTCTACTGTTTAATGCCCAGTCAGCACTTTAGCTACCTAGGCTTTCCCCCACGAATGCCCCGCCTGAGGATTTTTTGCGGGGTTTTGGGACTTCTTTTTTTTTTGGGGGGGTCTAAAATGAAACGTGTGATCTTCACATTTTAGTAGTATTTAGGTCTCCTTAACCCTTCTGGTTTTTCAAGGAGAGTTAGAGCACACTGTCGCCTTAATCACACAATCTCAACTTCTCGGCTTTTCACTCATTAATCTCACTTTTAAAGGTTTTTAGCTCACTGTATCTTTATTTCATTTTAAATGACACTTATATATCTTATTTTGGGCCCAAACTACCGTTCAGTGCAGTTGTAGAGCACCAGAGTTTTATTTCAGGGCTGGAGCACACATTTTCAGATATTTGGAAATATTGGCTAAAAAATGTGGCATGCATGCCCGAATAAAAACGTTTTTGGTGTTTAGGTCAGTTTACAGACAGAATAAATTAATTTTAAATAATAATTCATTTGTTTTCCAATTGAAAATTTAATTTACGTCCTTGACTACCATCTGCTCTTCGGAAATTAAAATATTTCATACCAAGCGTTTCTCCGTTGCTTACGTACGAAAAGTAACTCCAAGAGGCGCTCGTTCGAAATTGTTGTGACATCCGTAATCGCAAAACCACATTTCTAAAAAGACAAAACAAAAAAACCCTTCAAATTTTAAAAACCAAACTTCTCATGTACGTAACCCCATGGCTCAAAACGGCTATCAGATTCTTAAGATGGCCGTCGTCTGTCTAGAAAGCTTCATGATTGTGACGTCATCTCCCCTTATTTCAACCTCCTTCAGTGTATTTCTCTATATAATCCGTAGAAATGCGTGGCCGGGATGATATGTACACTACAAATAAAAAAAATACAAATTTCGAAAACCAAACTTCTTACGTACGTAACCGAATGGCTCAAAACGACTATCAGATTCTTAAGATGGCCGTCGTCGTCTGCTTGGTCGTCTGTTGAGAAAGCTTCATGTTTGTGACGTCATCTTCCCTTATTTAAATCTCCTTCAGTGTGTTTCTCTATATATTCCGTAGAAACGTGTGGCTGGGATGACATTTACACTACAAATTTTATTTATAAATTAATTGTTAGTAGCAGTAGACATGATGGTTGTTTGCTGTTTCTGCGAATGGTTATGCAAGACATATCGATGGGGAATAGTATTTTCAGAAAAATGTTTCAGCGCTTTTGAGAGACTGTTAAAATTTCCGCGAAATGAAAGCATTGTATTATCTGAGTGACTCCCATTTCTTTTTGCGCAGTTCCCTTACTGGTTTTTCAATGCCCGCAAAACATCAACACGTAGGGCGACCTAATCTCATTTGCTCACACCTAGGGAAACATTAACTTTGAGTTCACAATCTTCCATGTAGAAATGCTGGTAACTGCTCATTTTAAACATTTCATACCCAATTCAGGTAAAGTTCCTAATGTCCGGCAAAATTTCGTATTCTAAGTGCACACAATGAAAAGACAACAGTAACCATTGGACAACACTTTGCGGGAAGACTTTGATTGAGCCGTGAAAAATACTTGTAATTGATGCAATGGAATGCGAAAATGTCATTTAAGGTATCTGCCGAAACGCATAGTACCGAGAACAGAAACACGGTTCCTATAGAGTTGTTGTCCTTCGAACTTACGTTAAACGGAAGCATTAAATGTACAAGTTTTTCTTCTTGTGAAGCACCGGGAAACAGATTTTTATAATTATTTGAAAGATCCATATAGCAACCCAAAAAATATCCACATAAAAAGAAAATGTACATTTTGCGAGGATGCAGCTTCTATTTATACAAATAGCACATTTATTTGCTAATTTGCATTATATAGATTCCAGAGTATAATTATTGCAAATGATATTTATAAGATCAACATTTTAGAATTGAAAGAGGGATCTGGAACATAAAGGTCATTTACGTTAAGCTTCTATGTGAAATAATTATGATTTGACCAACTCATAGATATTTTCGAATATATATATTCTAACATAAATTTTAATCAAGGGATTTTGAACAGATTTGGTAGATTGAAATAGCACTTCGTTCAGTTAAGAAAAAAATAATTCAAGAAAAGATCAATTCATTCGAAATATTATGTGATATTTTGTATTGTATGTTAAAGCTTTCTGTTTTATTAATCTCATTTAAGAACTTACAAAATTTGAATGCTCAGAAGTAGTTGCATATTATTTTTAAAATTTAATGTTATAACGGACTGTCAGGTTTAATATCAACAAAAATTTCACCTTTATTGCTTATTCACTGCTTTCATTGCTCTCGAAAATAATGTGCCTTCTCGTTTACCACTCTGTGTGTGCGTAGTATCTTACAATTCAACATTTTATAACCTAGAATTAATTTTTTTTCTCACATTGTATTTCATCCCTTGTTAATGTACATCTTGCATTCATTATTTCCAGTTCTTTGGTAGAAGAAAATTACAGCAAACTATTTGTCATCACAAAACACTACAGTTTTTTTTCGCGTTACTTCATGTATGTCCTTAGAAAAAGCTCTGATAATTTATCGAACATTTTGAATCAACGCTTTCTGTTGCATTTGTATTTATCTGTTATTATTACCTCCGTATCTACTGAAGTAGAAAATTATTAGAAATATCAAAAAGCTGTTAGATATGTGATTACAGCACATGCGTACGTAATTATGACGATTTAGAGACTTTAGAAACATCTCACTGAAAAGGATCCAGAGTTGTACCAACAGGAGACATCAGCAATATGAAAAAACTCTTGGTTTATATTACTTTGAAAGCGTCAGGGCAGTCGTCATTAAGCAGGCAGGCTGTGCCAGAACGACCGTAAAGATTATGTGTATTGAATGGCGCTTAAACAACAAGACTTGTTGACAGGCGTCATTCTGTGGGAAAAGCCTGGCAGGAAGTCTTAACTAGGCGGTGTTCGAGGGCGACGGTGGTTGGAAAGGATTGTACGAGGCAATATAGGAGCGCCATTGCGTCAATTAACCACACAGACAACAGCGTTATCACAATAGAATTTTAGACTACAAAGCCACTAGCACAATGACGAGAAGAGACTGTAACAGCATATGTCTGCTTCGTGCATCACTCGTCTCCGAAAAGAAGCTTACATATTCGCATACAGTGTACCCTAAAGAACGAATCTTGTTCTTTGAATGCTGAAAAGATGTAGCCTGGTTCTATAAATCACGTTGAAAGTTAATACATGCCGATGAACAGCTATAAAATTGCGTAGGTAAGCCAATAAAACATGCAAATCGATACTGCATGATACATTCCTGACAGTGATGGTCCTCAAGGAAGCATTCTACAATTGAGCAACATTAAGGCATTCGCTTGTCTTTGCATACCTGTTAAACAATATTCGCACCACGCTGAATCAACGACGCATCTAATTATGGCTGCTTTGAAGACCGAGGGCGGACTATCATCTTATTAGCTAGGTGATCCTAAAAACGTTCTACATCAGAGAGTACATAAATAAATGCATTATTTTTTTTAAATTTGTGTATATATATCGGCACTTGGAATCATCGAACTGTTTCCGTTTTTTGGGAGAACTGAAGAACTTTGAAAACAAATAATTCTCTAGCGTTCTGTAATATTAAATTGTCGCTACCTGATGCCTAACGTAAGGTATTAAATTTCCAAATGAATGCGACATGATCAATCGTTTACCTCTGATAATTACCTCTACCTGATATTTAGCAGAAGGTATTAAGTATTTACGAATGAATTTTACATGGATAAAATGCTATCATTTCAAAAATATGTTATTTCTTTTACAAAGGAAATAGTGAAATATTTATCAGATACATTTTGTTTGTCTCCAGAAACCTCAAGTGTCGGGATGCATCCCATAAAGCATTAAAATGCATTGTATCACCTAATTACAGTAATGGAAATGTATTGTGCTTAGTGAGAGAAAGCTATTTCATAAATCACAAATGAAACAATCTTTGAAAGTAATTAATTTTGTACTATATTTTGTTTGAATCTGTAAGAAATAAATGCAAACGAAGATTTTAATTGGCTCTTCTTTTTACACTTTTCACATCTTCACAAGAAAAGTTCACTGTTCTTTGATGAAAATACAAAATAAAAAAAATATGGATTAAGTGTCTCGGCCTAAATTTTTTTTGGAAATTTTAATATATATTCTGGATCAAAATTTAACATATGTTTTAATATAATTTGATATAATTTTAACATATTTTTTTTATAAAATTTTAATATAATTTTTTTATTCATTTATTCTTTTATACGTTTCGGAAACGAACTTCCTGATTCGCTCTGTTTTTTTTTGTATTCAGATTTTTAATTAGAAACACTTAATCCGTATTTTCATTTATTTTGTATATACGTTTTGGAACCAAACTACCTAATTCGCTCCGACTTTTGTTTTTTTTAATTTTTACTAAAATTCCAAATGTCGCGTAGGGCTACGTATTTATTTTATTCCCAATCTCTGTTCCAACAAATGTACTACGAATGAAGGTTCAAGCAAATAATTAAACAATATTCATGATTAGGAAATCAAGATTTTGGTTCTCATTTTTATCATCACCGACTGGTTCGTTTCGGTCGTATGATTCTTAATGTTTAGAGAACATTTGTGTCTCGGAATCGACTGTGTGTCGGATCAATTGGTTCGTTTCGACCAGTGATTCGCGTGGTTTACAGAAAGAATTTGTATCTAGGGAAACGATTCTGAGTCTGATCCTTTCGTTTTTTAACAGTTTCCGATTTAGTGGACGCTTTTCAAATTTAAATGTGTTGTAATTCGTATGGCAATTTTGTTCCCTTCGGATTTCTTGTAAGTTCGTTTCAGAACATTCACGTTATTTATTGCATCTTTACAGTCTTTAATGAGGTAAGGTTTTTTGACTAGAACATGAATATCACTGAGACACAAAGGTGAATTTTTAATGTCTAAAAGAAAGTAGTTCCAAATATATTGTATTTCAGTAGTCCTGACTGATTCAATCCGGGAGTCTGCTCTTTTGAGGAATCGATTCTTTTCAGGAAAGATCCGTTCGCCAACGACTCAATTTGCTGATTCGTTTTTTTTAAATGAACTGTTTACGAACGACACGTCAGTTATATACATTGAATGGAAAACAAAATTCAGATACCTATCTAACAGTTACCACTCGTAATCTCTTTCGGACGCCATATCTTTGACGTAAACAATTACGGCAGAGAAGTGTGCCATTTACCGTAATACGTCAAGCTTAAAATATCAACATAACTGTCAACAACTCTGGTAATTTCGTTGATTCACTTCCAAGGAATATCACACTTGGTGTACAGGGTAATTGGCGTTCTCTCAAATGAAAACTAACCGAAATAAAAGAAAATATTAATTTTGCAGAGGATATTATGCAATGTTCACTCCTAAGAAAATATCGCCTCTACTCAGAACACAGCTTTGTGTTATTGATTAACATCAGCAGGAAGTTCTTCCCGGTCATGTAACAATTTGATTTAAAATCACGTAATCACTTGTTTTATTCTTCGAGACAAACACATCCATTCATGAGGACACAAAAGTTTTCTTTCATAATCAATTTTCGGATTAGGGACACAATTAAAAGTCATAAAAAATATTTTAAGTTAGCCCTAAAACATTTACTAAATTAGTTTATTTCACAACTCAGGCTGTGCGTTCTCCACAGTGGCCAAACGATGGCAGAATGTCAGCGCTGATCCTGAATCGTGTAGAGATGTTCAGGTTTTGAAGTACAATCGAATACTGCTTTGGAAGAGCAATTTAAAACAGTTTTCTTTTCTATGTAACGCAAAGATATTTCTTAGAGGACTTTAAGTTACATCAGGTTATTCTCAGTTTTATTCTAACAGTGGAATTCAAAACAAATTGTCAGTGAAATCCTCCATCAGCTATAAGGAAGGTTTGGTGCATAATTTGCTAATTTTGCAACATATGTTTCTGCCGTTAGTGTGTGTAACTAGAGATTTTTATTTCTGTATGTTTTATCGATGGTATAAATCGTGTTAAACTTTTTTAACGTTTCAGTTTACTAGTAATAACCTTACTCACTACGCGTATTTTAAATTATACTCAATTCTTCACTAGGTGATGTGTACCCCTTTCTGCTGAATATCTGAATTTTCAAAAAATTCTTTGGCATATATTTTTCTTGTCGGAAAGGACAAACGTGCCCAGTGCAATCGAAAATCAGGTTTTATCGCGCTTGTTTCTTATGTTACTAAAATCCTTGCTAGAATGCTTTGATTTGCTAACTTCGGATATCAGTAGGGACAGATGCAAACGTTTGAAAGTTTTTTTTGCATTGATATGATACTTCTTAATATTCTTTATTTTCCCGATGTTGTACTAAATTGCAAATTGCGAAAGAACTGCCGCACAGAGAAGCGGTTGAATAGAAATCAATCAACTGAATCTAATAGATTCAATTATTTTTTCCCCTCCGCATAGCAAATTTATAAGAACAGAACTCTTTGTATAATATCTTCATCAGTTTTCCCATTTACTATTTACAAATACAGCGAAACGATTTTTTCATTTCCTAGAGTTAAGCTAAACCTTTTGGGATTATTTCAACTCCACACCTTTTGCAAAGTGAAGGAGCGTTTTTGACACAATTAATTGTCATATATAACTGCAGTTTTGACAGTTTTCAAATATAAATATTTTTTTTATACATATTTTACTGTAAAGTAATGAATCGAAGCCTTGGGCCATACCTTAGTTATTGTGAAACTGGAACAATATGAAATGCCTATATTTCACCCAAAGCAATTGCCGAATAAAACACTTTAAATCATTTAAACCTAAAACGTACAGCAAATAAAAAGTAGGACACGAGTTTTAGCATTCGAATTCTGTAGTACTCTTAATCCGCATGTATTTAGAAAAAGTTGTCTCTTCATTCTGAACGTGGGTATACAATCATGAGACATACGTATCACGCTATTGTTTCCTTATTCTTCTTGTACATTTTCAATCGACAAAATTTGTGAGATAAAAAAATTATGTCCTCGTCATCAACAACAATTTTCTGTCCATTGTTAAATTTAGGTGTCCCAAATTTCTTTCACATCTCTTTTTTAGCCAGATTCTTCCATATCATTCCTACATGCTTTCGAATATAATACGCGCATACCCCACATAGTTTCCTCTTAGTTATTTTCCTGACCTTCAGATAGTTGTGCGGAATTTAAGTTATACACTGTGATCGATTCTTCTAGAAATATATCCTGTCTAATTTCATTTCAGGTATCTTTCCGTTATCATGATATTACTTATCGTTGTCATTTTCCTCGATCAATACGTTCCTCTTCATGTGATTTCTAGTTGTAAAAACGATTCAGCTATCCATGCTTTTCTCAGTAATTTGCAGTCTATGATATTCTTGCTAAGTTCCAGTTTTTTATCCATGATTAAGAACGGGAATGGTACATTCTTGAAACACATTTTTAGTAAGTACCGGTAAATTATCCTTTAAAAGGGTGCGTTTCTACCAAAAGCACCACAATAACGGTTTCCACGCCAATTTATTTCATCTTCGCTGTGACGTTTGCTTTGCGCCCCTTGTCCAGTTTAAACATAGGCATAGGTTTCGTTAATACATCGCTAAATCTTCAGTTTTAGGAAAATTATTTGTTTTCTGTAAGTTAACATCCGTCTTGTTTTTGTACGTTCACTTTTAAGTCCACTTCTTCAGTCTTTTCAGCAAGTTTCTGGACTATACTCAGGAGCTCTGAAGGGGACAAGCTAAAATGTTTATGAAAAATATATAACTTCCCTTGATTTGAATTTACATGCTGTGCTTTCACTGAAGAAAATTTATGATAGAAATTTTCCAAATTCCGTTTTATTTTTTTTATTTTTTGTAAGTGCAGTTTAGGTTTCTTTTGCACCTATTAGAATATTTGTTTTATCATATGAACTTTATATGAAAATAGATAGATGTTTATATTTTACAATAGTATGTATATAAGCCAAAGAGTTTGAATAAGCCAAAGTACTTATACTTTCAGGTGTTTGTTTGTTTGTTTGTTTGGAGGTTTAACGACCACCGTGAGCAACTCAATGGGCTATAAGCAGTCGCCCGTCCCTAATTTAGGGTCACTGGTTCCAGGGAAGGGAGAGAGCTAGTGCCGTAAGACAAACACAACATCCATGCCTCACCGGGATTCGAACCCGGACCCCGTTCGGACGAATGATCAGAGGCCATCGCTTAGACCACTGCGCCACCGGGGCGGCACTTTCAGGTGTAACGGGAGGGTTTGTAATAAAAACAAATCTTAAAGAACATCGACGGATTATTTAAAAATCTGATTGTTTTTAGATTTCTTTACATGGAAAAAACTTACAAACTGAGACAATGTCAATATTGGCGCGCAGTTGTAAGTGGATGAAATGTAAAGCAGTTGCAATGAATCCGCATGCCATTTTCAACTGCTATGACCAATTTTCGAGGCTTAACATGGTGAAGAAGTTTTAAAAAATAATGCAATAAAATTGCATTTTTTTAATTTTCTACACAGAAGTCATCGCTCTTTCCACGTTCATTTGTGAGTCACGGGAAAATTTTCATCCGTCCTCTCCGACAATCGAACCCAGGGTCTTCCAGTTACGCTCCGGACATACTACCACTGCACCAAAGTGAGCTCGAATTCTCCAGACTCACGAGTGATTAACTGCCAAACCACATGACAGGTTGCATCAGGGAGCCCCGCACAGTGGTGGGGATTCACCAAAGATGTAAAGCAGCAACTGAACAAATAACCAAGAGGCGATTCATTAATTAATTCATGCACTCGACTTTGATTAGGAACACGAAACAGAAGTCATTGATCTTTCCGCGTTAATAAGTCAGTCATGGAAAAATTATGACCGGCTGCCACCGGGAATCGAACACAGGGTCTTCCAGTTACACTCCGGGCAAGCTGCCCCTGCGCCACAGTGGCCTCGAATTCTCCAGACTCACAAATGATTAGCTGCTAAACCACATGGCAGGTTTCTTCATGAAACCTAAACTCGAAACCACAGAGAGAACCAGTGCCGTAAGAAAAGCACAACGTCCATGCCTCACCGAAGTTCGAGCCCGAATCCCTTTCGGACGAATGATCAGAATTCATCGCATAGAGGAATGTTTTCGTGGCGTTCTCTGGGTCCACTTGTAGCTGTGGGAGGAACTATAGACCAAATTCGTTATGAACCCATACTTGCAGACCACGTAAACCCATAAATGCAGATCGTGTTCCCTCGGGCGGATGGGATCTTTCAGCAGGACAACTCCACGTGCCACACAGCTAGAAATATCCGAGAGTTGTTGGAAGAGCGCAGTGAAGATTTCAAAGTACTTCACCGGCCACCTATTTTCCTACACTTAAACCCAATTGAACATATGTGGGACAAGCTTAATCGCGTTGTTCGCTCTATATATCCTCCACCAGGCACGCATTCACCAGCAGCTGTCAGATGCACTGCTGTCAGCATGGCTCCACATACCTGTGAACACCTTCCAGTTCCTTATTGAGTCAGTTCCAGACAGTCTTGCTGCTGTCCGCGCTGCACACGGGAGTTGCTCTGGATATTAGCTGGTGGTCACAATAATATGACTTGGCCGTGTACAAGAACTATTGAATTTTTTACCGCATTTACTGCTAAAAAATTATACTCCGTGTAGAAAATCTAGCAGTTGAAACAGTACAAAAAAACTAAGCGCTAAACGTGCTCCATTCAAGAAAGGAAAAATGCAGTGAAGTGCATGACCATGTACACAGAAGAATCAAAATTTTAGGACAGGGTTTTTCATGCAAGTCTCAAAAGTCTCAACAAGTGTAGGTGAAGGACAACGCGTGTAAAGTTCATGAAATGGTATAAATAACACATGATCCTGAGCTCTTTTAATCAGTGTCATTGTTGTTGTTCAGATGGGAAAGGAAGCGGACATAAAATAGTTTGATAGTGGTCAAATAATAACGGTCAGATGTCTGGCTCATGTAATTTTCGTGATGACAAGGCTTGCAGGTTTATCGCAGTGAACCGTGGTTATTAAATTCAAAAAGTGGTCCGAAGATGGGAAAACCAATTACTACCAGAAAAGTATGGACAGGCAACCGCTCGTCGAAGCTAGAGGTGAACAAAGGCTATTCCGTATAGTACGAGTCAACAGAAAGGGGTGATGTGGCACAATTCGCTAGTAATTTCAATGCTGGTGACGGCAATAATGTGTCACAACTCACAGTACATCGAAACTTGCTGAACATGTGTCGGCGTAGCCGTATGATACTCATAATGCCAATGCTATTCTCGGTCAAATATTCAATAAGTGATTGTGCAAGGGTCCATCTGCGTCATTCACTCAAAGGAAATATCTTGTTTTTTTAAAGGTTTCCACATGATGTGTAAAAACATTTAAAAACAAGTTAGTAAAATCATGCAATGCATTGATTATAATACGCTTTCCAACATACCAGAAATCATTACTCAAGTTATCACTCAAGTTATGAGGATAATGGCTGTGGAATAAATCTCGGTCATCTGCCCTGACGTTTGATCCCATTTCGATGATATTCAACAGAGTCGGTTCAGTATATCTCCGAAATAACATGATAAAGTTTAGTCGTTCTCGAAGCATTTTTGCGTAAGTTATGATGCATAAAGGCTATAGAATAGATCCCGCTCCTGTGTCCTAACCTTTGACCCCATTTCGCCCATTTTCAATAGGACTCGTCCACAGGCAGGCCCCTACAACCTACTAACATTTCATTCAAATCGAAGAATTTTTACGTAAGTTATGACGCATAATGGCGATGAAAGTGATTCCGCTCCTATGTCCTGACTTTTGACCCCATTTCGCCCATTTTCAATTGGGTTTGTCCCCAGGTGGTCCCCTAACAGATACTAAAATTTAATCGAAATCGAACCTTTTTTAAGTTAGTTATGACGCATAAGAGCAGTAGAATGGATCCCGCTCCTATGTCCTGAACTTTGACCCCATTTCTTTCACTTTAAATAGGGTTCCTTTCCAGGTTTTTTTTTATGATTGGAGGTTTAACGACCACCGTGAGCAACTCAATGGGCTATAAGCAGTCGCCCGTCCCTAATTTAGGGTCACTGGTTCCAGGGAAGGGAAAGAGCCAGTGCCGTCCCAGGTGTTCCCCTTCCACATACTAAAATTTCATCGAAATCGAATGATTTTTATGCGAGTTATCGTGCGGACGGACATACGCACACAACACGTGACGTAATGAGTCAGATGGGAATCGCGACCATCTGCTCGCAAGAGTGTGACGTCAATAAACTTTAATAGGATACACACAACTCGTGACGAAATAAGACAGATGGCGTGACCGCGCGCCAAAATATCAATCGCGAGATTGTGACGTCATAAGATTTCTAAGCATGGATAACAACAATGGGACGACGCCATGACGCTAAAAATCTTTTAACTCGGGGTGGCTATTTACGCACTAAACAAATTTTCCTAAAGTCGAAATCAAGTTAAATCGATTTCTAGTGCTTGAAAACGGTTCGTTAACGACTTTTATTAAAACCCTTAGAGCCGTTTTCAAAAAAAAAAAAAAAAAAAAAAAAAAAAAAGGAACAAATAAATAAAAAAAAATTTGCCACCCCGGTGGCGCAGTAGTCTAAGCGATGGCCTCTGATCGTTCGTCCGAAAGGGGTCCGCGTTCGAATCTCGGTGAGGCATGCATGTTGTGTTTGTCTTACGGCACTGGCTCTCTCCCTTCCTTGGAACCAGTGACCCTAAATTAGGGACTGACAACTGCTTTTAGCCCATTGAGTTGCTCACGGTGGTCGTTAAACCTTCAATCAAAAAAAAAAAAAAAAAAAAAAACATTGCATACATACAATAATTGCTTCTTTAAGGTGGACGTGAAGTAATTTTGCTTCCTATACTTCCAATGTAAAAACGTCTGAACACATTTTCTTCACAATTAATGCGTTCCCAAGAGAGAAAATTTGAACATCGATTAAAATAGCTTCATTTTATAACTTGGAATACTTAATATTTTCTAAAAGCTAACCATAATTATGAAATCCAACATTTGTTTGTCTACTGACGCCATCAAAGCGCAGGTCGCACCATCTTTTTTCTGGTTCCAAAACCACCAAAAGAAAAGTTACTGTTTTTTTTATATAATTATGTTTATGTTTTAGGAAATACTAAGTATGCCAAGTTATAAAATGAAGTTATTTTAATCGATGTTCAAATTTTCATCCTTGGGAACACAATAATTGTGAAGGAAATGTGTACAAGTTTTTTCCATTGGAAGTATAGGAAACAAAATTACTTGACGTCCACCTTAATAGTATGGGATAAGGGCGATGGAATGGATCCCGATCCTATGTCTTGACCTTTGACCACATTTCGTCCATTTTTAATAGGGTTTATCCCCAGGTGGTCGCATACCACGTACTAAAATTTCATCGAAATCGAAACATGTTTACGCACCTTATGACACATTAGGGCAATGGAATGCGTCCCGCTTCTAAGTCCTGATCTTTGACCCCACTTCACCTATTTTAAATAGGATTAATTCCCAGGTGGTCTCCTACAATATACTAAAATTTCATCGACATCGAACCATATTTACGCAACTCATTACGCATAAGGGCAATGGAATTGATTCCGCTCCTATGTCGTGACCATTGACCCCATTTCTTTCATTTTCAATAGGGTTCGTCCGCAGGTGGTCACCTACCACATAATAAAATTTAATCGAAATCGAACCATTTTTACGCGAGTTATCGTGCCGAGAGATGGAGGGACAGACGGACGGACGGACAAAGCTGGAGCATATACGCTTTTTCAACCTACGGTTGGAAAGCCTAAAAAACGGATACTCCTTTGGAGCACCTTTTTGCGAAATTTCCAAACGAGGTCTGCTCCAGGAATCTCCACTACTAATATTCATGTGAATAATCAAATTATTTAAATTTTCATTACTGTAGTTAAAATAATTAATTAAATCGTTCAAATGTAGCTGATGGGGATACATATTATAGACATGTAAGCATGTTGTCATAAATATACTTCGCATTGGAAGTTTTTTAACATACAGTAATTTCGGGGGGGGGGGGGCTCGAATTTAGCGAGGACTTCCGTCGGCCCAGTGATTCTCGTAATAAGTGGGTTCTGCTGTATTATTATATTAAACTTTACGCAAAGGGCATTGTGGTAAGCACTTCTGGTTGTCGCGGAACGGAACAGGTTTCGATCCTAGGCCGGAGAAACTTTCGAAAACCTGAAAATCCTGTGTGCCTCAGATGAGCACGTTAAGCCAAAGGAACCCGGACAGTTGCCCTCGGTAATAAAATTACGGGCGGCACTTCGTTTCCCTTTCTTCACCGCTTTCGTGTAACTTTCCTACTGCGAACTCTAACCCAAAACTCCTAGCTTCTTATTCGGTGGGTTGTTTAAGGATTGAGGTGAGACACTGCCTTCTTTAAATCCTGTACGTAAATTTCTAAATATATTAAACTCGCTAACAAATTTATTCATAGCTAAATATCATCTATTGTCTCATATGAATATGGTTGTGTAAAACTTAAGAAGCAAGACACGTCATGCTCTTTATCTGGACAATGGAGATAGAACGTTAATTTTTGCCAAACGAAAACAAACAGAGATTTAAACTTGATTTCAAAATTATTATGTACCTATTTTCATGGTAAATCTTACAAAGAAATATAACACTTAATTCCCAGAAAAAAGTTCCTACAATACAAACGCTGTACTTCTGTTAGTCTTAACGGATTAACACAAAGTAACATAAAAATCTACTCGGAATTATATGGGTTACGTATCAGAAATCTGTAGGGACATATTTCCCTAAAATGTTTTCCAGAATGAAAGACGGTGAGGAAACTGAATTACCTAAAATTAATAGAACATATCGGGCAACATGAAAATGCATGAGATGTTCTAATAATACTATTAGAAGTATGGTGTGAAATAAATTCGTTTTTTAAGAGATATCCACAAGTGTGTAAACTTTTGAAATGGCTTTTAAAATGTTTCTTTCATGTACATACTAGCCTTAATGAAAAAAAAGCAGGAAAAGAAAAGAAAAATACCACCAGTATACAGGAAAATTATAAACTTGAAATTGTGTTTAAAAAAAAAACCCTGGAATATTGGTGATAGCTCAAAAAATCATACCACACTTATTTTGTTTGACTGAATTATACATATGCAATTTGTATAATTTTCAGGAGTAAATCATTTAAGTAATAGTTCACAGAACATTATCATTGGGTCACGAAAAAAAAACGTAATGTTTCTTTTTATACGATAAAGGAGGACTTCACATCCACATTGTTCGGTATCAGTATAAACTATTACAGACCGTGTGATTTGTGAACTTTAATTTCTAATAAGTCGTAATAATTAACCAAGATTCTAATATATTATTGCCTTCACCATGGTGAAAGGCGTTTTACACTCATCTTCAAAAAATAGTTGCACCCAGAAAGACGTGTCGGATGTACGTGATACATTTTTTCGTTCAAACCCGCTCTTTACGCTTCGACGTGGCACCTATCTTCAGAGACCTCTTCTGGTCAACTGCGGAGAACTACAGAAAAACGAATATCACCATTGAATTCAGAGGTACGTAAATGACGTACAACGGTAGTTTGGTGCGGATTTGTTTGTTCGACACCGGGGTGTTCCTTCTCAGTAGAAAACAAAATAAGGTACAGGTGGATGGTTAGTTAACTTGGGCCTCACCCTCGAGAATTGGACCACACCCAGACGTAATGCTGGCGACAAACGGTCTGAGAGGAGAACTTCCCAACAGTGTACCGCAGTAAATGAACATAGGTAAATGTGGTGATTGGAGCAAATTTGATCGTGGGCGCATTGTCTTCCCAAGACAGATTCGTCATTCTATTGACCAAGTGGTCACAACCCTTGGGTTACCAAGTACAGTCATGTAAAGGGTGCACAGCGATTATACCATCAAAGTACGTACCAGCTCTCAGAGGCCGCCCCGGTGGCGCAGTGGTCTAAGCGATGGCCTCTGATCATTCGTCCGAACGGGGTCCGGGTTCGAATCCCGGTGAGGCATGGATGATATGTTTGTCTTACGGCACTGGCTCTCTCCCTTCCCTGGAACCAGTGACCCTAAATTAGGGACAGGCGACTGCTTATAGCCCATTGAGTTGCTCACGGAGGTCGTTAAACCTCCAATCAAAAAAAAAAAAGCTCTCAGAGACCGAGTAGTAGCCGACCACACGCCATTGAAGACTGGGGTCGACCTAGAATAATCAGGCTGGTACAGACCCATGACTAGATAACGGCGGAGTATATAATATGCAGTTTAAACGTCGGATGCCCAAGAAGCGTCAGCGAACTAACGGTACTAGGCTACGGAAGCTGACGCCCTACTCTTGTGCCACTGTTGGCTTCTCGATATTAACTCGCTTGGTACCGGAAACATCAAGACTTGACGTCTGCAGAATGGTACCATGACGTGTGCTAAGATGAATCACGGTTTCGTCTGTACCGAGCTGACAGGATAGCGCCGGTGTGACGTCGACTGCATGTGGATATGGTCCCGTCGTACTAGGTCGTCTCTCTTCAAGGATGCGATGTCTCCGTGATGGTTTGGGAAGCTTTCCCATGGGACACATTTGTTAGGACCAGACGAAAACATAGCAAGGAGGAAGTATCACAAGCTGACGCAACCATATGTTTTAAATAAGGCAGTGTCTTAATATGAGAAAAAAGAAGTTCGTGTACAAGGGTATGGACGAATCTCATTATCGCACTACAATAGAGAGCAGATGTCTTTCTACAAATGTAATAATTTAGATTTGAATTTGTATGCCTTCCAATTACAATCCACTCAGTTTTTCTTACGTTGAAGATACATTATACAATATGTAGACGGACCCTTTAGGGTTAACGACGTCAACAGTCGTCAGTTAAAAAGAAGCTGTCTCTGCTCGCTAACTACGTTACAGACGTTGCTGCAACTCCCTGTGGATTTCGAAGTTGCATGTTTTAGGACCTCACCTACTACAAAATATCGAAGCATTGAGATGAACGTAACATGTGAAAGAATCAAATTAAACCGGGAACTTCACAACACAACAAAGTCTGTTCTGTAAGTGTCAGGCTGTCTGACTGCAAGCAGCATGGGAAAGAAATCATCATTGCAATCATGCGTTGCTGTGAAATATCATGGTTGCCTATACTGAACACCTTAAGCTCCTGTTTCCACTTGTTACCCTTTTAAGTGTGGTTCTCCTGCCCTGGCAGTTGGTCTCCATGACTTACAGGGCATGGGTAGCATTAGTCAATGTTACCGTTCTCAATTTCCTACTCTGTTTCTTTAATGAACCAGAAACTTACTGTTTTGTTAGAATTCCCGAGAATATACTTCGAACCAAAGGCAGTGCGTATTGGGAATCTTTCCTATTTTTAATATCCTTCAACTAATTTTATTAACTTCCAACTTTAATACGTTTTTAATTTGTTTTAATTAGCAGGAACTCAACGGTTCCTTTGAAGAATCAATTTTCTGAAACGACAGAACAGTTAGAAAAAAGATTACATTATCACTTCATTAAATTATTTATTGTGATATTTTAAAGAACACTACTGATAATGTAAATATAAAAAACAATTTTGTTTTTATACCCACGTGTAAAACCATATTACCTATTTAATAAACAACAAAAACAGGAGTAACCTTAAATAAAAAAAATAAAAAAAATAAAGGTACTTTGAACAAATATTCCCGTTTGAATTATTTCCAACAGGAAACTGTTTTTAAAAGTCGAAGCCTTGATAAATCAGAGAAAGGCAGAATTTGCACCTGTTCCAACAAAAATGAAGTTACCACTTATTTCAAAATTATTCGAGATATGCCATACTAATTTCTCAAATATAAATT
The DNA here is from genome assembly GCA_039090855.1 of Macrothele yani. NCBI lineage: Eukaryota > Metazoa > Arthropoda > Arachnida > Araneae > Macrothelidae > Macrothele > Macrothele yani. Next base: position 11,043,052 of record CM077016.1, read on the forward strand.
TAAGGTATAAAATCAATTTCAGGTAACACTGATCAAATTCTTAATACTGAGCTTTAGCTTCAAAGGGCACTATAATAAAGCCTATCGCAAACAAAAATAAACAACAGAATTGCCTTTGACTGTTGTGGTTGAGCTGATACCAGTTTCCGTTGGAGACCTAGGGATCAGTCAAGTATTGGCGTAACATATATGCTGTTTTAAGTAAAGTTGTCTTCTGCAGTACTGTAGGTGGTGTACCATAAAGATGCAATATTTTGAAATTATTCATAATTTTTTAAATTGTTTCTAGTGACCTGGTGAAAATTGTGACATATGCTTTGTGTTTAGTCTATAATCGGGTATATAGCCATATCACTGTTTTTAATAATTTTTTTCATTTGCTTTTTCATCGTCTCTGTCATCACAAGGAATTGCTACATCAATTATCCAGACATTCCGATTTTCTGTGACTGTTATGTCTGTTGTATTGTGTTCTAGGGGCAGATCGGTTTGAATTCCAAAATCCCAAAATATCTAGGCCTGATCTTTTTCTAAAACTTCTTCAGCCTGATGTTTCCTTGTGGTTTTCAATGTTTGCAGATTGTACTTTCTCTATAGTAATCAGTGAATCAATTTTGCAAACCTGTCGTGTTTAGCTTTGTAATCTGTCTGAGCAACGTTGTTACATTCACACATAAGATGAGATACAGTTTCATCTTTTTCGTGATAAAGTGCACACTTTTGATTTTTTAATCCTGACTTTCTGGATTTTAGCCATTATAACTTTTTTTGCAATGCCTGTTCGTGTGAAGCTAAAATAAGACCTTATTTTACTTTCTTGACGGAAACCAAATTCAGCCATGCTCAAGTCAAGTACTTTTCACTTTTTCCTTCAATATATTTCAGAAATTGTCCATACAGTGGCTTGTCCTTCCAGCTTTCCAATGAGCTTTCAAACATTTTTTTCTTATATTCAGCTTTGCTTTGTGTTTATTTTTATATATCTTCATCTTTCACTGCCTGAAGCAGCTTTTCACTGTTACTGTTGACGTAATCATTCAGGCTTCGCTTTTCTTCCTTGACTTTGTGTTGCACTTTGAGTAGAATTCTGCCTCCAATTTTCCGTGGTAAACATTAATTGTCACCATTCCTTTTTGAATGGAGTTGCATGATGCGTGTTCAATAACTTTTGTGTTTTCGGACCTAATATATCTATAACATTTTGGGTCCAATCAAAGTTCCAGCTGGGTCCAATCAAAGTTCCAGCTGGGTCCAATCAAAGTTCCAGCTGGGTCCAATCAAAGTTCCAGCTGGGTTCAATCAAAGTTACAGCTGGGTTCAATCAAAGTTCCAGATGGGTTCAATCAAAGCTCCTTACTGGAGTATCCCATATATTTATGGTTTTGATTGTATTTTCATCATTAGTTTGGATTTCATAATTTTTCGCACTCTCTTGATGCACTTTCTCTGAATCAGAACTTTGACTCTTCTATGCAAGATGTTATTTGATTCTAAAATTCCAAGCTGTTTTTACTTTTCATTATCTGATATTGATATTATTATTTTAAAGTTCTATTCCATCTACATGTATGTTCTGGACTTTTTTCCTGTACATGGATAACACTGAACATTTTACATTTTCTAGTCCAAATCCCATTTGTATATCATCACTAAGTATTTGTAATGTATCCAGCAATGTTTAAATTCGGTGGCACTCTTGCCTACAATTTCAGGTCATCCATGTTCAGCAGATGGCTCAGTTTTTCATGTTATTCCGGAATGTGAATGCCCATTTTTGTGTTGTTCAATATTGTTATCAAAGGGATGTGAAGCAATGCAGGCAACGAAGAAACCCCTTGAAATAGGCGGCGCTTTATATTAACTTTCGGAATCTTGCGTGTAACATTGTTTTCTAATATTTTGCACCTTTATTGAGGAATAGACAGATGTTATTGTTAAATACAAATAATCCCAGACAGGTGTTAATCCACTCGCATGGCAGTGAGTCACAGGCCTTTTAATAATCAATCCATGTCGTATTCAAATTTTTTCATCCTTTGGAATTTATTTGTACAGTTTGGCCAGTCAGCACCTGGTCGTTTGAGCTTCTTGACCATTTTGAAGTTTGTTTTGTTTTCTATTGAAACTACAATAGTTGTTAAAATATACAATTTATTGCGAATATAATTTGCTATTTTATTCCATCTCCGTGTCACGTGTATTGTAGTCATTAGTAGATATATTGCCTCATGTTGGGGAATTTGTTAAATTATTCCATTATGTTAGTACTAAAAGAAAGTAAATTTCATTAGTTTATTTGAACATGACAATGATATTTATATCTTCAAGAATGAAATGTTTCACAAATTTTAAGTGAAATGTGATCGTGTTAAGCAATTAATGTTTACAGTATTTTCTGCGAAAACGAATATAAATATACGAATAACCCTCTCTTTCTTGTGTCAAATGCCAACGAACAAAAAGCGAATTGTTTAGCAGTTCCTCCTTATGGGGTGCAAAGTGTGGAATCATGTGCAGCACGTTGAGCTTGTTTAATAAACCAAAAGAAAGGCAGTACAAGAACACGGATTTTCAAAATAAAGGGCCACCTACATAATAATGGGAAAAAACAATCCTTGGCCCGGATGACATCGGAGAGATAGCGTTGCATGGACGCAAATAGGCCGTGGATATTTCTCCGAGGCACACGTGCCCATTCGGTCTGTAGCAGCACAGGAACGTCCGGCAGACGACGTACTATTGGGTCGGCACGTCGAACCTATCGATCAGAATAGCCCCACAAGTGAGGTCGGAGCTTGTTCGTAATAAATTCTTCAATTTACTAGGATACCCGGACCTGCTTCCGCTGGTACACAGCAATTTCATTTCAGTAATTAAAATGTAAGTAAAGTTCAACAGCAATTGAGTTTTTACCTCTGTCAGAATGAACGCAATTGAACAATACCTTAAACATTCTGACTGCCATTTCGAAATACAGATGTAATTATTTAATATACCTAACACATCATGTATCATATATCGTGATACATGCTGGTTTCCAGAAAATTATTCAATTCTTTCTATAGCTATATTCACGTGAACAGATCATTACTTAGGACTTTCCTTTTATTTCTAAATGAAACTAATCTCCAGGTTATATTTCAGTGCTGAAATATTATCTGTAATGATTTTGCTTCCAAATGAGGGGTTTCGTTTGCAACACATTTTGCGTGCATATCACTAACCCGTTTCATGACATTGGATACTTTCTTCATGACAGATTTTTTTCTACTGTTGATCCATGAAACGTTCCCATTCATTGGGCTCTGTACAGGTAACTCAAGCTTCAGGTACATCCATTGAACGTCTCACATTTTTTTTGTTTCACAACCATGTTACCGTTTATTATTTTATCATTCCTTCCTTAATCTTCGCTAGCATGGTCTCTTCGGAGTTCCATCACCTTTCTTTTCTGCCACTTGTGTTCAATAATATTCATAGTTCACGCCTTATCATGCTATTATGTTGTTTTTTTGTCGCATGAGCAAACCGTGCCAAAATATGTGTTTTCATCATACTAACAAAGTTTTGTTTTACATTATGCATTTTCAACACATCTTGGTTCTCCATATAATCAAAACAAGTCGTGCTTCAAATTCCTTCATACTGGAGGAAACAAATGAATACTCTATCTGCTATGCAATACTCAAGTTTAACACCAGTTCACCAGAACAGCAAAAAAAAAAAAAAACGTTTTCATACAGAACCATTCCGGGTTTCTTTGCGAACATATCTCACCTATGGAATCGGCTTAGAGGAACTGTGATTTTGACATGAGAAAACACTAGCATCAAAACTGATGTGAATCTATCATTTTTCGAAATTATAGAGAGAGAACGCCTGATATTAGCTTTAGAGTAATTTAATAAATCCTTAATAAAGTGTGTTACTATTCATCAGAGCATGCAATGCAAACGTATTATCGACGAAGCAAGTTGTGATCTGAATATAATACATTATCGACGAAACAAGTTGTGATCTGAATACAGTATAATATATTATCGACGAAAAAAGTTGTGATCTTATTATAACACTTCTGTCTAAATTTGTTCGACAATAAGGGAAATAAATCTCGTTTAAAATGTACAACGTTACATCGTAAATCCAATTCTTTCAGACTTTTTAAATACTAATGAATATTGTTTAAAGATATTATACTGCAAGTTATTATTCAGTTATACTGCAGATGATTCCAGATAGCGCATTATAATGTATTACAGTAATTACATTTTATGAAGTAATTTGCTGATATTGATCTTACACACTTAATTGGTAGGTTCATAAAACTCAGGAAGGTAGGTAGAAAATAATAAAAAAAGAAGCTAATATTCACGAATGAAGGTACATAGTACTCATTTGCATAGGTGTAAGATTTAATTCTTATTCAGTCATTTTATTACCTTACTATGTAATGGTTGTTTCTGTAACTCAAAATAACGTTTATAAAACGGTGGGAAAGCATTGCATACTCTGTTGTGCTTTTCGGCCATTTATGGCTGTTGTTGTCACGTGCCTCATTTAAAATCCAATCTCAGAATGCACAGCATTTATTTTAGATCAGGTAAGAACTTGTCAAATCCTGAGGCAGTGTGATTCACTCTCGTGATCAGTAAATCTTAGCCCACATTGCTGTTTTAAATCTTCAGAGGTGTACAGTCTAACGCTACGAAACTCTAACTTCCGGTATATGTAGTGTTTCAACATCGCCTATGATTCCTCAGTAACTGGTTTAATTTCGTTATCTCCTCTGCTTTAAATACATAGCAGTTTATATTTTAATGTTACGGAACGTTCTTTCCTGATATGGGCTCTGTTTTAACGCATTCAACTATTCTTCTGCTACCGAGATTATACATCTTTGACACTTAGGTTAAATACGTAATGATTCAAATTTTAAGGCAACATATCAAAGAAATAGTTGGTGTCAGTCCATAAAGTACGTCCGTGATTACAGGGGGAGGGGGAATTACTGACAATCGGACCAAATGTGACATGGGGGTAGGGCGAGAATTAGTAATTTGGACGTCCAGTGGCAAAAATATAGTGGATGGTGTTTCTTCGTTTTGTTTTGTCTTTTTCAGCACGTCATTTGTAAAAAAAGATCATGCTTAAGTTATCGGTTTTTCCGTCCACCTGAACACACGATAATCTGCAGCTAATAGTCCGATATGAAAAGCTCTTTTTTCATTAGGAAGCTTGAAATGTGCGAATAATGATCTTTTATTTCGTTTTACTTTACGATGAAAAATGTTGCCGCTAGAGGGCGTAAAAGCAGATGATATCGTATTCAAAACACATTCTGTTCCATATATTTGCTCCTAAACATCCAGTTCAAAAAATTCTTTTACTTTTCGAGTGCATACAAGTCGAAGATAATTTAAATCATAATCACCTTTCCAAGTTACGCACAAATTATCCGCTAGGGGGCGTAAAAGTAAGTTTCTGTTCCCCAGATATCTCTGATTCTAAAACTCCGATTTGAAAAATTTTCCTTTCAGCTGACACAGCTCGTGATCGGAAATATTTTGCATATCATTTCTATATTTTGGTATGAAATGGTTTGACCACGAGGGGGCGTAAAGGTTGATTTCTGCTCCTGCTGTATTTGTAGCAAAATATGAGCTTCTAAAATCTCGATTGAAGAAATTTATTCATGGACCGATTCTATTCACGTAGTCAAAGCTTTTGGAAATGTTTTTTTCTTAAAATAATGTATGATTTTTCCGCGAGGGGCGTAGACTTGTATCCTGTTTTTGTCAATATCTCTGATTCTAATGATCAAGTTTGAAAATTTCTTCTTTGTTGGAGTGAGTTTCTCGTGCGACATGTGTCTAATGTAATTTCAAAATTTTCAAGTAATTCATTTATTTTCTTCTAGCGGGAGTAAAGGTAAATTGCCCTTTACCCGATATCTCTGCTTCTAAATCTCCGATTTAAAAACTTCTACAAAGCTGCTAACGGAGAATTGTTTTGTTGCATTTTTTTTTTATAAAATATATTTTGGCCTCCAGGGGGCGTAAGGGTTAAATTTCAGTTTTGTAGGTATTTATAGCAAACTCTCAGATTCTAAAACCCTGGGTAAAAACATTCTTTCGTGAACCGATACCGCTTTTGTCGCTGAACATTTGAGAATATTTTCTTCTTAAAAATAATGCATGTTTCTCCACTAGAAGGCGTAGATGTCTATCTTATTTCTGTCAATATATCTTTCTCTAAAGGTCTGATTTAAAAAAAATCCTTTTTTATTAGACATCGTTTCCGGTATATAATGTTTCTTACATAATTTCAAAATTTTCAAGTAATGCATAGTCTGTTCTCTTGAGGCGTAAAGATAAGTTGCGTTTTCTTCGATACCTCTGCTTCTAAAACTCCGATTTCAAATTTTTTTCCTGCACCGGGTACATCTCTTTTTAGGAAATGTTTTGCATATAATTTGTGATATTTGATAAAGAACGTTTGGTCACCAGTGAGCGTAAGAGTTAATTTATGCGTCTGATGTATTTGGAATAAAAACTGAGCTCCTCAAAACTCGATTGAAAAAATTATTCCAAGGACTCATTCCGCTCACATCGAGAAAACTTTTGAAAATACTTTCTTCTTAAAATAATGAATGGTTTTCTCGCAAGGGGGCTTAGATGCATATATTGTATTTGTCGATATCTCTGCTTGTAGTATCATGATTCGAATAATTATTTCTTTCTTGGAGAGGGTTTCCTCTGCGAAATGTTTCTCATAAAATTTAATTTTTTTTCTTAAGGCAAAATTCTACCAATAGAGGACGTCAGCGGACATTTCCGTTTACAGCAATATCTGCGGGATTAAAAACTCGACTGAAAAACGTCTTTCTTCGGTCAGATACTAGTGTTTTCCAAAACGGTTCCAAGGATTTTGAATAGCTTTTTTAAATTTATTTCGCATCAGAACGGATTCAAAGGATGTGCTCATTACACCCGAAAATTCGGTGTTATCTTTCTTGTTTCTTCTTTTGATAATTAAAAAAAGGTATGAAATTTTTCAGATTTTTGATGCTATTCAGCTAAATCACAATATTAAGTTCCCGTAGTTGTACTACCAAACTATAGTGCTTTGTTCATGGTATGGTCGAGAGTGTTGAAACCTTGAATGCATGCGTTCATTTGTAGTTTTTTATTTCAGAATAATAAAGTTCCAGTAACATTTCGAAACAAATTTATGAATAAATAAAAAAAAATACTGCTGGCCACCCAAAATGCAACACCAAGAAGGAAGCATCCAGTTGGCCTGAAATTCGCAGCATGCATCGCCCGCGAGAGGATATGCAAACGATTAGCATTGCAGGGCATATGCAAATCATCCGCGCCCGGCACGCCACCGAGAAGCACTATCAGAAGGGTGCACAGAAGGCGGGGTGTAAGTAGTGGAAGTGTGTTGTTCTGCCGGACCTGAGCGTGGGAAGTTTCCTGATGCTTCGTCGCAGAATACGGCAGTCATTAAAGCACGTTTCGGAGTTCGACAGAGGACGAATAGTGGCATATCGCGTCAGCGGTTTATCGTACCGAGACATCGGCGCCCATGTGGTACGACATACAGCCACAGTGAGGCGAGTATGGATTCGGTGGGTGCAGGAGAGACGGACGGACCGACGTGAGCGATTTCCGCAGTCGCGGCACATCAGCGAACGAGAGGCCCGACGTGTTGTGCGGCGAGAATTGACGGCTCGCACCACCACATGACGAACGTTAGCGCAGGAATTAGGGTGTGTTGCGCTACAACCTCTGTTAGAACGTACCGTTCGACGTCGGCTGCAGGGGCGGGGACTTGCCGCACGGCGCCCATTGCTCCGGTTACCATTGACGTTACACCACCGGCAAGTGCGGCAGCAGTGGACCGTTGAACGCCGCACCTGCACTACGCAATGGCACGACATTGTCTTCTCCGAGGAATCCCGCTTCTGCCTGCAACACGACGATGGTCGGATTCGTGTGTGGCGACACCAGGGCAAGAGAATGTATGACGCCTGCATTATGCATCGCTATACCGGTCGGTCGCCTGGCCTTATCGTGTGGGGCGCAATTGGATATGACACCCGCACCCCTCTAGTACGCATCGCTGGTACACTCAACAGCCACGGCTACATCTCCGACGTTTTGGAGCCTGTAGTCCTCCCTTACCTGCAGGAGCTGCCAGCGGCCACGTTTCAACCAGACACTGCAGACTGCTGCCGTATCCCGCCTGTCCTCCCGATAAGTCGCTCATCGAACACCGCTGGTCGCTGATCGGCAACCGAGTGGCCCGGCAAGCACCACCCACTGCTATGCCTGATGAACTGTGGGAACGCGTGGAAGCAGCCTGGACAGACATACCCCAAGCCCATATCCAAACCTCTTTCGTTCAATGCCGGGGGTGTAGCGGCCGTTATTGCAAGCCATGGGGGCCACACGAACTATTGATGTCTGCGTGCTCCGCAAGTCGCACGGGCCTGTAAGCTCAATCGTTTCATCTTTGCATCTGTTGTTATGTGTCCAGTAAATCTGGCTTTGCTATCTGCTGTCCTTCTTGGTGTTGCATATTGGGTGGCCGGCAGTGTATTATCTGAAGATAAAGTGTAAATATATTATAGATTCCATTCAATTATTACACTGTAAAAAATTTCCGTGAATTCTCGGTGTTTCAACCGTTTTAAAACGGTTTACGGACCGTAAGCATACTAACGGGCGATGAACCGTAAATTGTCGGTAGATAAACTACATGTTCACGGTGTTTAAACTGTTTTTAACCATTACGGTATAATACCTGTTTTTTTACGTGCTGTCGAATGGCAACAGACTCAAAGAATACTGGCCGCGGACGCCATGTTGGTACGAAGCGACGGACGTCTCAAAGTAAGGATTCTGTTACCGATTTTTAGAAGCACCGCAGCGTTTTTTTAGGTATTTTTTTGTTTTGTGTAAGTCACAGTGCATTATGATGAGAATGTTAGTATTAAGTGGTTATGGTAACATCTGGCAGGCATAAGAATTGAAACAAGTTTGATTTTTATTTCATGTATTTTGTTCAAATTATTTGTTAGGCCGAACAAGTTAAGTAAACGAATGCAGTTGCTAACTAATTTTCCTCGCTTGTCCTGTGACTAGGGTGACAACTAGTTTTGGAGAACGCGGTACAAATTGTGTAATCGTCAATTTCACCTAGACCACGTTGGGACCAGGAAATTTTTATTTAGCACTCACAATCGTAGGTGCTAAAAATTCTGACACCATGCTCCTGCTTCCTACATCTTTTTCAGTGCCAGACAGCTTTTTTGGAATCTGGGCTACTGAAGATTTTGTGGCCCTTATTTGTGGTCACAAGTACTTGTAAAATACGAATGTCCTATAGACTATACGATAGATATGTCTTATACATATGTTGGATACCTATTTCCTTTATATATGTATGTTAAGGCTCTGTAAAATACATCTTATGTGTTTGCAGACATAAGGAGATGTATTATTTTTAATATTTATTCCTAAAGAAATGCAAACATTGAATCAAGTATAGATAACAAACATTTGAAATGAATGCACAAAAACAGAAGTTCACACATAATTCAGGAGTTTGTCTTTAAAATGTCTGTTTAAAGATGTTGAAACATTTTTTTCTGCAAACCAACACATTGAAGAAATCTCGTGTGAGCAGTGTGTATACCTCATCTGTGGTAAGATGGAAATTTATCAGAACTATTCAATTTCTTAAAAATTAGTTGAAATATATCAATACACAGGTATTTGTGTAGTAATAACTGCCAGTGTTTTCTGTAAAATTATAAGAAAATGACAGAAATCACTCAACTCATAACTCGAGACATTTCTGTGTGTATGCTCCATATTGGTAAGATGGAAATTTATCGGAGCCATTCAATTTCTTAAAAATTTATAGTGTATCAGCACAAGGGACTTTGTGTAGTAATATTTGTTTAACTGCCTGTGTTTTTTGTAAAATTACAAAAAAATGACAGAAATATCACCTGACACATAACTCGAGACATGTCAGGTAAACTACCAATGCTCTTAATAGCAGTAGAAATATGTTTGCTTTATTTATAAAATGAGTACCCAAAACAATGTCTTTCAGTGTAAACCCAGTTGTGTAGAAAGTTTTACAAATTTGTCCGCAAGGCAGTAATTACATTAGAACTGCTAAGTGAGCTAAGAAAATCCCCTCAAAAATCTCAACTGTACTCTGTGTAGAATATAAACTTTGCTAGTATACCCCAAAAGTGCCCCAAAATCTTTTCAAACGTCAACATATTTTACAAAAATTTTATACTATAGGAACACAAACATTGAATCAAGTATAGACAACAAGAAATTAGAAATGAATGCACAAAAACAAAAGTTTACACATAGTTCAGGAGTTTAAGTTCATCTTTAAAATGTATTTTTCCTTGCTAATATTATGGTTTGCGAAGGAGTGCACAACATCTTCGAACGATAACTGCTTGGCAATATCATGTACTAATGACCTGATAACCTGACCATTAAGTCTTTGTTGAAGCACTGTCTATCGCAAGTTAATTTTTACCAAGGCCATTTTTGAAAAGAACGCTCTGCTTGACAGTTGGTTATTGGTACAGAAAAACCTCCTTAACGGACACTCCCAAATAGCAGACACCTCCATTTAACGGACAATTTTGTAATAGCCAAATTATAGGCGGTTCTGTGTTTTTACCTCTGAATAGCGGACAGCGATTTCAGTCTTAAAAGCTGAAAATGTGTACACTGAAGGGGAGAGGTATGTGAAATTTTATCGCAATGCCAAGCCCCAAGCCCACAATAAAATTTTAAGGTTTTACCGAAGTGTTAATTTAGTTATCTTGAGAGCAAACGTTGCCATATGTGCCGCACACGAGTTCACAGCTGCAGCCCTATTAAGCTGGGGACGCGTAGAAAACGGTCGTTTTATGAGCCGATCCCTAAAGTTAAACATTTGGTTAATAGGATAGAAATACTGTGTTTAAAATCACATTTTTATCCTACTATAATTTTTTATTGTTCATTCACGTCTTCCAAATATTTTTTTCTATTAGGTAAACATTTCATGAATTTAACGATTACGGTTAAAATCCTCCGATGAACCGTTGACAGTGATTAACACTTTTTTTAACAGTTAAATACTTACAAAAATTGTTTTCGCAAAGAAAAAACACTGCTCTTCCCAGTTTTTAAAAATACGATTAAAATAGTGCACGTTTTTATTTTTTATAAACAAGCCTGCAGAGTGACCTTTACAGATCTCAAACAAGCACCGAGAACCTAGCAGTTCGTGGAAGAGAAAAAAAAAAAGTAATTACAGAAAACAAATTCAGCATATCAGCAGCACCACATACGTGCCACACATTAAAAAAAAAAAAAAAAAAGAAAAACTTTTATCATCATAATAGCTGCACCTGTTAACAACGAAATTGCGTTAATTCAATGAGAAAAGTTTTTCTCGCCAACGACAATTCTTCATTCGCCAATGGCGAGCTGGTGACCGGAAATTTCGTGCCCTGTATATGTACGCAAATTGCATTTTCCCTCATCTTTGAAAAACCCAAAAATATTTAAGTTACTATAAATACGTACATATATTCAACTTCGTGTCCAGTATTACTAATGCGTTTTGGGAATTTATTGCTACATAAATATGTACATATATCAGATCTATTTGTAATCCGGTTGTAGCCCGGAATTCCAGGGGTTTGTCACATTCTAAACCCGGAAATCTGGGTTTCTAAGTTTTAGAAGACTTTGAGATGCTTCGAACATTTCATTTCTAAAAATGCTACAAAATGGTAACTAAAATTCAGGTTCCATTTTCTTTGGTAATTACAGTGTTTGATTAAAAACACTGCATGTCCGTGCGAATGGTGAATGTAGACGATTTGTGACACCTTGTGCGTTTCTTTTGTTATCAAACAAGCTCTCAAGATAACAGCCTGCTGAAAGGAAGGCTTCTTTTTATTATTTTGGAAGTTCAAATAATTTGATTATTTTTTCTAACTACTTTTAGAAATTGAATGGAATCCACTGTAGGCTTCAAGTTCAAGTAAAACTGGTCTACATAGACTGCTCAATTAACATGTAATATGAAGTGCAAAATTTGATTTTAAAGATGCAATGCTTCAAGGATTTTGCACAGTGAAAGAAAATTGGGTACAAGAAAAGATGCGAAGTTTCACAAGCACTAAGGCCTATTTCTTGTGTAGCTAGTTTATATGTGCGTATTATACGTTATATGTATAGTTGCACTGAGCTGAGAGTTTCAGGGTTTCTTGTGTCACCTCACAATCACCCCTGGTATATTTATAGATGTATCTTTATTTTTAACAGCAAAAGAAGAAAAAGAATACCAGCCACAAAGTTCATATTACGCGATGGCTTTAATAGACGCGCGTGTACCTCCCAATAGCAGACAAATTATCTGGTCCAGAGGTGTCTGCTATTCAGAGGTTTTACTGTATTACCAAATATGGTTTCAATATAGTGAATAAATGTAGGAAAATAATCAAATTATCATATATATCAATAACTCATCAATAATCACATTAAATGTTTCTACTTCAAATTGTTTCATTTACGGCTATTGTCATCTGCATGTTTTTATTTGATCGTGATTTGACAAAACTTCCAGGAGATTTTCACTTAATATTTTAGCTATTTCTTCATATTTTTCAAAATTATTTCTTTCATTGCCAATGAAATGGGATAGTGACTGAAGAAGGTTACATCCAATTAACAAATCTAGTGAAGACTTTTGTAATTTCGTACTAACTTTATCACATCTTTCCAAAATATCATGCCAAAGAACACACAAGAGAACAGATTCGAATTTCATAAACTTTTTTGTAAGGATTTTTCTTTCTGCCAAGGTTCACAGTTTTTTTTATTAAATTCTCAGATGCACTATCTGGGGCACTCAAAATATTGTCATAGTCGGTGAACAGTGCTCTTACTCATTAATAATGACCATACCAGCTAGTCTTACTCTAAGCTTTTTAAGTGAAATAATTTATTATTCATAGTTTGGTTCAAATTGCTAGAAAATATGGCCCATTTATGAGGGGAACTTGTGAGAAAAAAACAGCATTGTCTGTAGGTAGGAAAAAAAAGCTTTGGGGCATCCAGACAATGGAAGCTGCAAATTTAATATGAATAACTGAAATTATTTCTTCGATTTACGCTTTTTGGAACTTTTTTACCCACATGAAGTTTTCAGCCCTCAATAAAATGGGTTTCGGCACACTTAATTTGTTGGGGACCAAAAACTTCCAAAAAATCCAGGCCCCTGAACTGACAGTGACCCTTTAGCCCCTTCCCTTTTAATCTGTCTCTGATCTTTTCTGGCCCAGCTGCTATCATTTATCAATGTAATCCATTAAAAATTTTATTTGCTGATTTTTGTGTTTTCATCCTAATTTTTTTACATAGTCTGTGACGGACGGGCTTAAATTTTATTACATGCTGGGATGGTAAATAATATTAACTGCTGGGATGCCATCTAGCCCAACTTCGAACACTGATTTCTATAGGTGGTCAAATTTTAATTTTATTTCTGTAAAAACATATAGCAGATGTTACTCAGGATTGGAATCGTCATTGTTCTCCAGCCAATAGCTATCAAATAATTGCCTGGCAAATCTCCCTTTTTCAGGCGGAGTTGCTATAGTGTTCCAAGCTTAAATTTAAGAAATTTCTTAGTCAAACTCCGCATTAGCACCGATGCTAAACATAATTGTGACTCCCCTTAACCCTAGTTTCTTAATAAATACACTGAGTGGCCACTTTATTATGACCACCCCCTCAGTACTTCGTTGGGCCCCCTTTTGCCTTTAATACTGCATCAATTCTTCGTGGCATGGACTTCACGAGATGTTGATAGGTGGTTTGTGGAATCTGAGGCCATGCTTGATGAATAGCCCTTTCCAGGAGTGTGAGATTTCAGGGTTGTGGATCCAGCTGTCTGATGGTTCATTCAACTTCATCCCACAAATTCTCAATGGGGTTGAGATCTGGAGATTGTGGGGGCCACCTAAGCAAAGTAAACTCACCGGCACGTTCCTGAAACCAATCCTGTACAATACGAGCACTATGGCAGGACGCATTAGCTTGCTGAAAGTAGCCATCGCCAATGGGATACACCATCCACGTGACAGGATGCACTTGGTCCGCAACGATGTTTAGATATGGTGTGCCAGTCAGACGTTGATCAACACGAATTAAAGGGCCCAAAGCATGCCAGGGAAACTTTCCCCAAACCATAACGTTGCCTCCACCAACTGGAAGGTTTGTAGCAATGCATTTGCGGTCCATGCTTTCCTGCTGTTTCCGCCAAATTCTCACCCGGCCATCGGCACGGTGCAACTGAAAACGTGATTCATCGGACCACATAATTTGTTTCCAATTATCAACTGTCCAATCCTCGGAAGAACTGGAGACGTTTCTCTTGTTAACTGCAGACAACAAAGGTGTTCGAACAATCCTTTGGCTGCCATATCCCATCCAATGCAGTGTACGGCGAACAGTGCATGCAGAGATCATTTGAGGGGATCCTTAATTAAGATGGTCTGTAATTTGCTGCACTGTTGCCCTCCTGTTGTCTGTTACCAGTCTGGACTATCTCCGTTTTGCCCGAGCAGTCATTAGTTGATGACGAGACCCAGTTTTTTGGCTGACAATCCAATCTTTAAACACTTTAACAACAGCTGCTCTGGAACATTTCACGAATGCGGCGGTTTCGGTGATACTCACTCCATTACTCCGAGCTCCTACAATCATCCCACGTTGAAAGTCCGTCAAATCGCATTTTTTACCGATCTCGTCACCCAAATATCACATCTACTACTGTCGCAAGCACTGAGTTTTTCCTTTATAAACTAGCCTCGCCCTCTGGTGGCAACAGCGTGCAGCCATAGCTCATTTGCTTAAAACTGTCGGGTGGTCATAATAAAGTGGCCACTCAGTGTATACATATGAAAATACTCAACCTTCCCTTGCAGGGAGAGAAATACCTAATTTTTGGGGGGAGCAATTTTTCTCCTCAGATTTACCGTTGCAGAGTAATTGAGTAATTACATGGAGCACTTTTCCAACTTACTTTTATTTAATTCAATAATTTATTATGAAAAATTACTAGCTCATCTTTCAATATCTATCGATAATACTGTAATCAGTAACAAAGTAAAATCTAAAAATATTTTAGTAGATATGGAAAATCATAGACTGCTGTCTGATGTGACCACATCATCACTGCTAAGTGGGGCTACATGAGGAAGCTTTTTCTAGCTGAAAGTAAACACGATTAAGTTATGAATAGAATTTTATTTTATTTTTAATTCGTAAGCAAAATTGTATGCAATGACTCATTAGTGGACAAAATCCACGTAATGATTGTGGGATCTGATGATTCCCTTCCACAACTTCTTAACAGGGTCAATAACATGTGTATGCTACGTGAAAAAATCCCAGTAAGGAAAAGGAAGGTACCTTGCAATCAGGAGGAAAAGATCACAGGTTGAGCATTTTTATATGTTATTTTAGGCCTAAGTTTTTTATAGATACTTGGGGCTGCATTTTCACCATCCCTGTGTAAAGCTGAACTTAAAGAGTACCACAATGCTAAACTTGATATAAGGTATACTGTTCGAACCCATGAAGATGGAATTTTAAAATATATACATAAAAAATGGCAGCAATCAGTATGAAAATATCACCAGCGTGTAGCAAATGATGCACTGAATAAAACAGGACAAAAAAGAGCGTTGGAGATAGGCCCAGAAATATGCATAGGCTGCAGTTTAGCATTACAGACAATAGCGTTTTGCCATTCCCTACTTTTTTAAATAGAGATATTAATGGAAATTTCCATATTAAACTTTAAATCAAGGTTCTGTAATTCAAATATGAGTTTGATATATTAGAAGATGGAAATGTAAAATATACATAAAAATGACATGTAACCTTTCATCGCTAAATGCTATCTATTTTTGCATCGCAAATCTTCCAGCGATACTGCATATTTTTTCTCCTGTTCCATTGTCAATCGTGCAAGTTTCTGGAATTCTGTTGTTACTGTAATTTGTCATAGCACAATCCCTTGCTGCCAAGAACAAACATTTTACCGTAATGATTGGGTGTTTTGTAATCCCTGTATAGCTTAAACGGGATGTAATTTGTTACCCACAAAAATATTTGCATTTGTAAGAATACTCATTGGTAGGCACACCATAGTATGCAAATTGACCTGTTGGACACCATGCGAGTAATTCGCAGAAGTAAATTTGGACAATGTTTCTTGCAATATTTATTTTAATAAAAAATAGTATATGTTAAAGAGTTTAATTTCTTTTTTTGTTGAAGAGGGGAATCAGATAGTGTTAGAGAGCTTTACTGCTCCAATAATTGAAACTGTGTAATGCTCTACATAAATATACAGTAGATCCACCATATTTTTTCGACATGTGAGGTCGTACGATAAACGTCTATGAAAGATATTTGCATTTGCAAGAATACTCATTATTAGTCATATCAGGCTATGCAAATCGACCTGTTGGACATCATGCGAGTTGACTACCATTTAACGCCTCGCTCCAGCCACCACATGTACACTGAATAACAATTGAATTAGAGACAGCTGGCGTTATGCAACTATGGCGCTGTGGACGGCCCTGTAAACGGAAACGACATGACGTATGCAGCGATCCGACAATATAAGGAGTGATGCAACGAGAATCAGTAAGAGGCAGACACATTATGTGTAAGACGAAGGATCTACGCTCATTTGATCGTGGGCAAATTGTCGGGGCTCGACGAATGGGTCACTCCATCTCGGAAGTCGTGCAGGCACTGGGTTGTTCACGAGCCACTGTATCACGGGTGCACCGTGAATACATTCAATCCGGTAAAACCATCACTGCAAGGGCCAACTGCCGTGAACAACAGCGTGTGGATGAGCGGGGTCATCGTCGGCTAGCTTTCATTGTAACAGCGGATAGACGGGCCACAGTGCAAGAAATCACTCGGGAATTTAACCCTGGTGCACAAAAACGTGTAAGCAGCCACACCATCCAGAACCATCTCCTCGCTATGGGGTACAGATCCATCGTCCCACGAGGGTACCGCTGCTGACCGCACATCACAGAGTGCAAAGATTAGCATGGGCACAGGAACATCGCTACTGGATCCTAGACATGTGGAAAAATGTTGCCTGGACTGATGAGTCGAGATTCACGTTGGTACATGCGGATGGCAGGATACGAGTACGGCGCAAACCCCATGAAGCGATGAATCCCTCTTCCCAGCAGAGTACTCTTCAAATTGGTGGGGGTGGCATTCTCGTCTGAGGACTGTTTACGTGTACTGAAATGGAACCCCTGGTACGTGTTACATCGACCCTCACAGGTCAACGTTACCGGGATATCCTGGACGACCATTTGCTCCCGTTTGTGCGTCTTCAACATCCCACTGGGGACCTCATCCTGGAACAAGACAATGCACCGTGCCATCGCTCCCGAATGGTATCCGAATGGTTGGATGAACACTCCACTGACGTGACGTCGCTTCCTTAGCCAGCTAGGTCACCTGACCTCAATTCCATCGAGCACCTCTGGGATGCCATCGAGAGAGATGTTCGAGGCTCTGACCCTACTGCATCAAATCTTCGTCAACTGTGGGTGCTTGTTCAGGGTCCGTGGATCCGTATGGCTTCCCAACGTTTCCAGTGTCTTGTCGTGTCCATTCCGAGACGAATCGCCGCCGTCATCAGAGCGAAAGTTGGTGCTATACGCTACTCGACTGGTATCTCCAATTCAATTGCTCTTCAGTGTATATAAGTCCAGATGTGAAGTAAGAGTTTTAGAACGGCACTGAGTACATTCCAAAGTAAGTTTCATTTGAAGCTGAACAGTATCGCGGCATGTGCAATGGCCTGAACGCTAAACATCTTTAATCGAAGCTTATGATCGGTGCCGAAAAGGTGTTAGGGAAATTGAAAGAGCTATTGTAAGTGCTCATAATATTGTTGACGATTTTCTGTGTAATAGAGCAGCATATGGGACGATTAAGCGTCCAGGACATCCTTCAATTCTTTTTTTTTTATGCAACCTTGTCAGAGCAGCATCGAATTCTTCGCCATCGACGACAGAGATACGGCGGAGGTGCAACCGCAAAATCTCCACGGAAACCGTTCGCTGGGTTATAAAGTCGAACCCTCACATTGTTCGAGCAAACGTTCAGAAAGCACCGTATTTGAAACCCATTCACAAACAGAGATGGCTAGAATTAGCACGTAAAACATAGACAGAGATTGGAGAAAGGTAAGAAGGTTTTCTCTTGAGTTCATTGAATTAACATTGTTTGTTTTTGCGGATCCCAGTGTCTAATAATTGTTATATATATGTCTAGGTAGTGTTCAGTGATGAGAAAAAGTTCAAACTAGACGGTCCGGAGAAATATGAATTCCTACTGGCACGATTTGCGGAAACAGCCGAAGTTCTTGCCATAGAGAAATTTTGGAGGGGTAGTTGCATGGTTTGGAGAGACTTCAGTGCTCGTGGAATTGTTTCCTTGGAGTTTGTGTCAACCAAAATAAACAACGCAAGCAATTCTTAAAAAAAAAGATGTCGTATTTACGTAGGTTTTGCCGAAATCGTCCCTTTTACCAGCAAGACGACGCAGCGATATTGAAGCAACTTCCCCTTGAGTTCCTGTACCTTATTTTTTGACATGTTCCTGAACAGTCCATTCGTTTTCTGTAACCTATAATTTGATCTGTTTTTCTCTAACCTATAAATTGCAACTTAATACATCTTTTCACCGATTTTAATGAGATTTCACCAAGTAGTTTTTTTTAATTATACTGATTTTTTTCTGATTTTTCCATAATTTATAAAAACCAGTGTATTTATTTTGTTTAAGCTTTATGATATCGTTCATGTTCTTTAGGTGAAAATAATAGAACTCAAAATAATACATCATAAATCTAACTAAGATTTTTAAATTTAATTAAAAGGGAAGGGTTATATGAACTTCTGAAATTGGATAGGTTTATTTTCTTTAAAACATATATTCTGAAAAACTATCTTTTGTGGTTGAAACTTAGATGACTTATTGCAATGCTAAATACACAGTCAAGTCACATTATTGTTACAACTTCCTACTTTTGACGCCAAAAAAGCGTAGCCAATGAAAGAAGGCATGTGTCGTGAGCTGGATTGGATGGTATGTACGGTGTGCTGTAGGCATTTTGAAACGTATCCCTCGTGGCTGTCATAGATAAAAGGAGCTATTTATCATATTTTCAAAAAAGGATGATTATCGGCTTTCGGGACAAGGGTGGTAGTATTTCTGAAAAAGCCGAGTTTGGGAACTTTTCGCGTGCTGCTGTGCTTAAAGTGCATCGTCATTGGAGAAATGGCACAATTGCGAATAAGTGACGTGTAACCTGCGGAGCACCAGATGCCATTGATCTGAGAAGTGAACGTCGGCTTCGAAGGTGCGTGATGGTCAATCACCAAGCTACAATGGAGCAAGTCACTGGCCGAATGAACCAGGAGACTAGAACGAGTGTGTCTAAAACGACAGTTCAGCGAACCCTGCTGCGTATGGGGCTCCGATGTAGGCGGATGGTCACTGCACTTATGCTAAAGAAGGTGCATCTGACAGAAGAGGCTTACATTTGCACGGATATATCGGAATTGGATCTCCGCTGATTGGCAAAGGATTGCCTTCTCCGATGTGTCACGTTTTCTGTTTCATCGAACAGATGGACGTTGGTGTGTAAGGCGAGAAACATCGGATAACAGACACTCAACAAATATTTTTGTGGCATTTCCTGGGTACACTCATACCTGTGGGAGGCACTATGAATGGAATTCGTTATGAATCCATCCTTGCAGACCACGCACACTCATACATGCTTTTGGTGTTACCTGGAAAGGACGGGATCTTCCAGCACGGCAGTGCGACGTGTCACACAGCTAGAAATGTTCGAGAGTGGTTGGAAGAGGACGACGAAGATTTCGAAGTACTTTCCTGGTTCATTAATTCCCCAGATTTAAACCCAGTTGAGCATCTGTAGGTCTACCTCGATCATGTTGTCCGCTCTATGGATCATCCACCACGAACCTTCCAGCAGCTATGAGATGCACTGCAGTCAGCATGGCTGAACACATTCCAGCACCTTATTGAATCACTCTTAGCCCATCTAGCTGCTGTCCGAGCTGTACACGGCGGTTACTCTGGACATTAGCTGGTGGTCACAATAATGTTACTCGACTGTGTATTTCTTGACGAAACCAGTTTAATTCCAACTGAAGTGAAACTGTACTTACTATTGATTCGTAAAAACATGCAGCACACTGGTGTAGAATTTATCTTTAATCTACGAGGGTGTATCGAGAACTATCGGACACTACTTTTTTTGTCTACAATTTAATAGATAGGCAAAGCAAAACACATACACAGTGTAGCTACATTTCTTAGCAATTTTTCAACATAAGCACTGAGACGCTCGAAACATGTTTCCCAGCGTGGTACCAATTTTTGCTTACCTTCTTCCTAAAAGTCCGTTATCTGGGCGTATAGCCATCTGAGAACAACCGATTTGACTTCGTTAGCGGAATCGCAGCAATGGTGGCCCAGTAATCTTTTCAAGATGACCAATCAGATGAGATATGACCAAGCAGATTAAAACTTCCTAAGAAAACTAAACAGATTAAAAAGTCCGACGGATCCAGGTTCTTTTTTTTATTTTTTTTTTATTTTTTTGATTGGAGGTTTAACGACCACCGTGAGCAACTCAATGGGCTATAAGCAGTAGCCCGTCCCTAATTTTGGGTCACTGGTTCCAGGGAAGGGAGAGAGCCAGTGCCGTAAGACAAACACAACATCCATGCCTGACTGGGATTCGAAATCGGACCCCATACGGACGAATGATTAGAGGCCAGCGCCTTAGACTACTGCGCCACCGGGGCGACGGATCCAGGTTCAGAATATACGATGGGTGCCAGAGCAGCTCCCTGAAAAATTGGGCGATTTTCTCTGTCATTTCTGATCATCTGTCAAGTTCTTGGGAATAAATCATGGCGCGATGAACTTGTGAAAATGTTTTTTTCATGCACAATATCGTACGCTAAACTGTACGAAATGTTTAACTTCTCTGCCAATGTGCGCAGATAAGTCCGCCTGTCACTCTGAATTGCCTGTTCAATGCCTCTCACAGTGGAATATGAAGACTCGTTTACAGGTAGACAGGAACGTGGCGAATCAGTAAGGTTCTAACCGGCTATCTGCAAAGAAACTGCGCCATATGGAGATAACGCTGCGTTTCAGGCAGTCACCATCATACACGTCCACTATTTCTTTGTGAATTTTCGTCGGAGTTTTCCGTTTAGCTTTCAAAAAACTGACTACACAGCGTTGATCTTCATCTGTAGACGACGTTAACGAACGCGACATCTTTGGGCCGTCGTTCACACTGTCCTCCATCAGAGCAACACCTGATCTGGCAAAACCGATGTATAACCTTATATTCAAATTCGTTGTCTGCCAAAATGCAACCTGCTACTTGGAACCTGTAAAGAGGAAAAATATGTTGTGTATTTCTTTACGATCATACCTAGTAGTCAAAATTTTGCAATTCTTCAAGTTTGTGGCACATTATGTTCTTATTAAAAGACGTAAAAAACCGCACTGAATGAGATAATTTGTTTCCACTTGGTTACTTTATTAAAACTAGTTTTCGAGCGAAGAACTTCTAGCACTGAACGCAAGTTAAGTTTTAATGTCCCAGAGATTCATCAGATGAACGGGTTTGCGTAATATATTTAGGAATTATGTTGACAGCGAGAAAGCATTAGATGACGAAATTAGCAGGCAGTGAATTCTTCTTTGAAAATTACAGCTCCATTAGGAGGATTTTGCGGGAATGATTTGTTCACAAGAAAGTTCCAAACCACTGTGTATGAAAGTGTAATTGTTCGTACTCTGATGCAAGGCAGTGAAACCTGGGAACGGCAAAAAAGACATAGCTGTCGTTTGCGTGCTGGGGAGTTTTGTTGCTTTCGGGTAGTTTGTGGCAAGATACGCTCTGATCATAGCAGAAATGTTGCTTTGCGAATGTGTAATAACAGTGAAAATGTTATTAGTAAGGAGGATATTATTAGGTGGTTTGATCATGTTGAAAAAAAGAGCGATGAAGTGCTGACTAAGAGAATGTTTTCAGCCCAAGTGTAAGGAAAGAAAGGTAGGTAGAGGATGGCCAAAGAAATCCTGGGATCACCATATTCAGGAACACCTGCTTGAGAAAAAGATAATGAGTGTGAAGTAAAAAAGGTCTTGTGTACGTCGTCTGATGGATGTAAATGTAAATCTAGCTGTGCGCAGAGATCACTGTAAATAGAGACAATTGACACACCAAAAGTAAGTGAATTCTAGTTCCAACAATTCAACGTTTTGTTGGCTGACGGTCTTTTTTGAGGAGCTAATTTTTTAATCTCGGAGGACAGCTTAATAGTATGTATGTATGTACACTGAAGTGCCAGAAAAACTGGTACATCAGTGTAATACTTGGTAGGTCCCACACGGGAGCGCAGAACTGCAGAAATACGACGGTGCATGGACTCCACTAGCTTTTGGAAATATGCTGTAGCCAATGCACTCTATACTTCCTGCAGAGCGTTCCACAATTCCGATGTGTCGGATTCCTGTTTTCGATAGCGCTTTGCATATGCATCCCAAATGTGTTCTATCACGTTCAGATCTAGGGACGTGGTGGTAATGGCCATACCCCAAACTCAGATGAATGCTGCTCTAACCATAATGTGGCGGTCTCGATACTTGTGTGGGGGTGCATTGTCCTGTTGGAACAGGCCCAACCCATCAGCATGAATGCTGGACATGAACGTTTGTACCTTGTCAGAAAGGATGCGCACATAGCGTTGGCCTGTCACAGATGTTTGTAGACGTACCAGGGGTCCCAGTGTCAAAACATCTAAATGACCAGACACTCTGTAGCCTACGAAATAGTCCAAAGAAAGAGAATGCAGGATTCCACATTCAAAATTATTAGGTGAGTCGAAATAGGCTAAGTAAAACTGTAGACAGCGTACACCTCATAGAAATGGTTCTCTCGGTTACCGCTAGACACATCCACGTGGTCCTGGACCGGAATTTGAGGTATGTTTAGGAAAGGGTCTGATCTTTGGGGCGCACTAGTCAGGAAAGTGGCCGGTAGTTTCTCGTGATCTCCGAGGCATAGTAATTATTTTGCCACAGCTGACGTGGAGTACATGACCAATTGATTATCCGCCATCAGTTCGAAAAGCAGATCTATTTGCTGCTCAATTCAGAATAGTTAGTCCGTGATTAAAACATTGGAAGCCATCGTTTCATAGATAATAACAGGGAATTTGTTAAATCACCAAATCATGATATGTGAGAAACGATGCGGTTTTCATCTAAAGTAACTTTTTTGTTCTATTTATTTTATATTTTCCCTACGATTTCCTAAAAAATACGAAGTAGATGACTTATTTAGATTCAGAAGAAATTACATTTCCGAAATAATAATTTTAAGAGAAATATGAGATGCGAAATCCAAGCACTAACATCGATTCACATTTTGCGGATTCGGGAATTTCGTTTTATTAATTTTTCACGTCAAGTAAAAATAACTGGATGAATTTATTTTGGAGCTAAGCAGAGCGACATTCTGTGATGCTTTTGTGGCTCTTAAGAACTTTGACTTATCAATCGGTATGAAGTTTAAAACTGCGTGATCAGAATTAAAGCGGAGTTCCCACGGTGAAACATCTATGGGAGGAAACGCAAACAATCTTGGTACAATTGTGGGTTTTTTTCCCTGTGTTATGAGGAAGGGGCCTTTTTACCCTTTTCTTACTGGTATTGGTTTTTTAAACCATGAAGAGCTTGTTCACTTGTAGGTGGAGCGCACAGCATTGCCTCTCGGCTTTTGACGTGGCCTCGAATATCTGTGTTTGAGCCTTGTGTAAAAGTATGTGCCAGGATTGTATGAATTTTGTGGTATAAATCTTTTGGAGGGAATGGCAGTATGAAAGAAAATGCGTTGGTCTCTGGGTTTGACTCTCTAGGCTGGTCCACTTCTTGAATGGCTTAGAGAGATTTTCTTGTGTTCTGAATAGTAATCTCCGTGCCTCCCTCTCCACCAAAGGACAGGGATCCCTTCTGATGCATACTTTGTAGTTTGTCCAGCGGGGTACCTTGATCTTAGAAGACAAGTCTTGGTAGAAAAACTCATGCTATTATGTGAATGCCATTTATGGTAAAGAAGTTCCTTTCTCAAGTACTACGAGTTATGGGGAGTTGCATTCACCAGAAAAACGTACATGGGTGATCACGATGCCAGGAGGGGTATTCAAGTACGAACATATAACATTTGGTTCAAAAGCAAATTGAGATGTACGTCTACATACAGGAACATACACCCTAGCTGTAATAATATAACGCACATCACATAACATCCAATCAAGATAACATATCAAATTTTGTCATCGTCCTAATAATAATTATTATTAATGAAGAGTAGCAACAGAATAGAATATTTAAAATGATAAGCGGACATAACTACTTTAACAAGAACAAAAAAATTACGATCAGCAAAAATGAATGAAGTGTCAAGTAATATTCCCTTTTATTTTGATATACTACTGAACGAAAAACGAATGTAAATATCTGCAGAACTTTATTAAGCAATTATTTGGTAAATGTAATACCTATGCAATTGATTTTAAACTACGTTTTGCATGAAATTACGGCAGCGATACAGTTCCATTTCTTACTTAAAGGAGACTTAGGCAATTTGATGGGTTCCTTCAGTCTGTGTAGCACAATTCCTGAAAAGGTTATGCATTGGTGCGTCTTGGGTACAGCAACCAATTAATAGTAGCCGTCCTTACGTTAGTAAATTAAAAATCCGGATCAGGAAACAATCAGGCATGCATGGTATATTTCAGAGTACGTTTCTATTAAGAACTGCGTACCTAATTGTAATAGCACTGATGATATGCGACTGGAGTATCCCAACTTTTCAGTGCTCTGTCATTTTAATGCTACTTTAATCATCTGGGTAAAAACAAAATGCCAATTTCGGATTTAGCTTCTTGTTCTATTCCACTCAAATATGTGAAACATTTAAAAACAAAAATTTAAAAATAGAAATTAGCAACATTCCTTTTTCTTTCTTTCTTTATATTCCTTTATTTTTTTTTAAAATGTGGTTCCAATGTTTAAGAACTAAAGTGAAAAGAATGCGGAAACATAAAACAATCTTTCACGTTCTCTACAACTTCAACAAGGAAAGGTTTTGTTCATCAAGATTTTCTAATAACGCTGAGCATCTCAAAAAGAATAATTCCAGAACAGAAACACTAATTATTTCAGCCGAGTACCAGTTAGTTTTACTCTTTCCATCTAAGAATCATCATCACAGATCATTTACAACTTATGTTGAAAGTCGACAGCGTTTTATCTATTGTTGCACCCTTTATGGCAATGTTTGGAAGTTTAAAGCTCTTTGAATGGTAGGTACTTAATCGGGAAATTTTGAAAAATCTTGAATACGTGGAGAATTGGTTTATTCGCCTGATTAAAAAAATATGTTGAACAAACAGCTGTACTTTTGAGCTCCTGATTTCACGCAAATCTTGGCAAAATCAAGAAATTAGCGAATGTAGGCAGAAGTATAAAAAGCCGCATTTATAGAGCACATAATGCCCTATAAGACAAACTCTTCGTTTGAAGAAATTCGAAATTCTAGAAGACGATCTGCTAATTTTTTTTTTAAACTGTGACTTGAAATAATTAATTTTGCACAATTATTACGCCGCAACTGCAATAGTAGCCCTTCAGCGTAAGACCTGAATTCATATTACTTGTGAAGTGAATGACATTGTGTTAGATGAAGATTACGTTATAGATTTAAGTCTTACTTTCATATAGCTTTGTATATTCCTTCTGCAGCATTTTCTTTTTAAAAGTTTCAACGCTACGTAGTTTTTTTGTTTTTTAATTGTGGTTGGTATGACGTTTACTTTGCAGAGGAATCTCCTTAATCTGATATTGTGTTGCCGATATCTCTCTTTTTTATTGCAAATTTATTGCAGACCACTAACAAATGACTACCGTGTATTAGCGGATTCCAGTTAATATGAACTTCTCCTGCTTGCGTACAGTTAATTCTGGAGTATAATTTACTTCTTGTTAAAGTTATATTATTGTATTTTCATTCTTATGGATGATATTGATTTGCTTAACTGCTTTCATGAGTTTTGGTAATTTTGATAAGAATTGTACAATATTTCATTCTTTCGCAAAATACTTTTGATGTCTCCTTACAATTTGATGAATTTAGGAAAAAGTACATGTTTTTTATTGTAATAAAAGCGCAATTCAAAATAATTATACAGATCTGGAATGATTTACAGCATAATCTAAGCATTTTGTTTTTTTTAGTAATTAAACTGAAAAAATATTATATATAATATATAATTTTAAATCCTTACTCTAGAAACTAGTAAAGCAATGTAAAAGGTTTTTACCTGTTCTTGAAGGTGAATGGCAAAACCTTACTAATTGTTGTTTCAGTGGCTCTCACCTTCATTAGCATAACTTAAATATATATATTTCATCCGATTTTATTATATAAGCAGTCAGCTGTCGGAGGATGCTGCGTATCACCAATAGCCAACTCTAGGTATCCTTTCAAGCAGGCCGCCCCGGTGGCGCAGTGGTCTAAGGCGCTGGCCTCTGACATTCGTCCGTAAGGGGTCCGGGTTCGAATCCCGGTCAGGCATGGATGTTGTGTTTGTCTTACGGCACTGGCTCTGTCCCTTCCCTGGAACCAGTGACCCTAAATTAGGGAAGGGCGACTGCTTATAGCCCATTGAGTTGCTCACGGTGGTCGTTAAACCTCCAATCACACACACACACATTTCAAGCAGCTTCTGGTTTCACATTATATACCCAAACGGAACGAAACCGTCTTCACGAGTAAAGATACAGAGAAGTTTGGCCGCTGAGGTGTACATTAAAGAGATTAGCACACCTTCGTCAAAGATGTTCCTGGGTTCGGACGTCCAGCGGCAATGTCATTCAATACAGAGTGGCATCATATACTTTTCACAAATGTATCCCATTTCGATCTTTATCCTGATACTTGGCAAGGACACGTGTGAGAGAGATCCAGCACACGAATGCAATCCCACGCATTGTGCAGTCCGTATAAAGTACGTCCGAGATTACAGGGGGAGGAGGTTCCTGACAACCAGGCTAAATTTTACATGGAGGAGGGTAGAGGTTTTGCAATGCGGACGTCCAGCGGCAAACAAATATTATTAGAATCGTAATTTTAAAAAACTCCCCGTTCGTCCCATTTAAATATGTTTACAGATATGTCCTTATATCAACTTCGGGGAATAGTGTTTTTTTTTGCTGCCATTCACGACGAAGTCCGCAGTACCTTTTTATGTTTCTAGGAATTAAGCTCTTTCAACTCAATTTACTGAGAGAACGCAATTTTGAAACATCGGGCAAATGAACCAGACCCGGTGGCAAACCGGGTCTGGTTCATTTGTCCGATGTTTACTTCACCCCAGGGTCACTTGACCGAAAATCACTTCACCTAAAAATCACTTGATCGAACCGTGGATTTCACCGAAGGGTCACTTAATCCAAAGACACATTTCAACGAAGGGTCACTTGATCAAAAAGTTCATTTCACCGAAAGGTCTCTTTACCTAAAAGTTCATTTCATCGAAAGGTCATTTCACCGAAGGGTCAGTTTATCGTTAATTAATTTGGATTTCATTACAGGATCTGTTGAAGCATGTTGCAAGTTCGGCAGGATCATGCTCAAACTGCACTTTTGATTTTTCCGTGTCACAGAGAACTCAAAGATTTAGTTTTAAGACAAAAATAATTAATTTTAAGTCTCAAGACAAAAATAATTAATTTTAAGTCTCAAGACCTAGGCTAGGCCTTTTTAGCAAATAATAATCATGCCTGCATGCATTACATAAAAGTCATGTTCAGTGCTGATATTCATAAGGTTTACATAAAAAGAAAAATTAATGATGCTGCACATTTTTTCAGGCCAAAAGAATCAATTTTACGGACCTAGGTCTCGGCTTAGGTCTTTTTAGCAAATTTTAACCATGCCTGCTCATGTTCATAAGGTTTACATAAAAAGGTTCTTTACATTTTATGTAATGCTTATGAATATGAGTTGGGTTAAAATCTGTTAAAATGGCCTCTATCTAGACCTACGGTAAAAAAATAATATTTTGTGGTTGAGTAAAAGTGGAACATTATTTACGTAATTTACTATGTAACCCTTATGAATATGAGCTTGGAAGATTAAACTTTGACAAAAAGGCACAGATCTAGGCCTAAAAATTAATGTTATATTTCGAAATACCTACTCATGGGGAGGTGTTTCATAGAAATGAAAATCGTATTTTTATACAATCTGATAATGTTTAGGTGGCCAGTTTTCAAAAACTCTCACCTCACTCCAACACAATTCTAACAACAAATACAGAGTTTTCGATAAACTGACCATTCGGTGAAATGATCTTTCAATAAAATGAGTTTTTAGGTAAAGTAATCCTTCGGTGAAATGAACTTTCCAATCAAATGTCCTTTTGATGAAATAAACTTTTAGGTGAAGTGACCTTTCGGTGAAATAACCTTTTCGGTCAAGTGATCTTTCGGTGAAATGTACTTTTCGGTCAAGTGATCTTTTGGTGAAATGTACCTTTCGATCAAGTGATTTGCGGCGAAGTAATTTTTGGTCAAGTGACCTTTCGATCAAGTGAACGATACCCGTGCAGACCACACGCCATTGATGACAGGGTTCGGCGTGAAGTTTGTAGGCTCCTTCAGGTGATTGCTTGACAACGGCGCCGGTAATCAAAGCTGCGTCAGGAAACAAACGGTACGCCGAAAGCTACATTAACCCTGAGCTAATAGAACTGACGTCCAATACCTGTACTACTGCTGACTGCGCGTCGTCGGACATTACGCCTCTCCTGGTGCTAGGAACATCGTAAGGTGACCTTTGTAGAGCGGCGCCTGTTTGTGTGGTCACTGGAGTTCCGTTTTCAGTATTTATTCGTTTTAAAACTCCGAACAGATCGGTTGATCTAATGTAAGTTCTTTTTAATAAAGCCTCCCGTTGGAAGGCGAAAGCGCGACATGATTAAATATTTTGATGTATACAATGCACACGAAATATATGACCTTGTTTTCTAAATACTTTGCATTGGTGTAGTTATTATCTTTTGGAAGTATTGACGCTCTTACGACGTGTGTCCCCTTAGGAACTGAAAAGTAAGGTGCCAAAGACCATAGCAGCCCTCCTGCAGTTATGACGTAAGATAAATACAACTCCCTCCCATCCATTTTCTTCCTTCAAGTCAGCGATGTCTAATTTTTACATCTGAAACGCACCATTAGTCTGCTCAAACAGTACAGGCGCTATGTGAGTAGGCTTTGTTTGTTACGATGAGTGGGACAAACTTCTCCCATGGCTTCGCGCTATCATTTTTTGGACAATGAGTGATCGAACATCCGTACTCTAATTAAACTAAAATTCTACCATGTCTGAAAAAACTCGAAAGAGCAACATCCATTTACAGTCTCCTGAAGGGAAGCAACAGACAAAGGAAAATTTACAGGCGTTTGAGAATTTTATGCTCAAGGTATTTTCGTTATCTTTTTAGAAATTTCCAAAAAAAAAGTATTTTTAATATGTTCCACATATTCGCGACCTCTAAATGAAGGAACATTCCCATAACCTTTTCACAAATGTCTTTCCGCGGCCGAAAAAGAATGGTCTTTCATGCATTGTTTTTACAGGTGTTAGCGTCCCTGCCGGAAAAACGGATCATTTTGGTAGGTGACAGTGAGTACGAGTGACAGCCATCACAAGTTTCACCGTGTTTGGATTCATAAAATTAAACATCTCGAATATTTTATTTCTGCTAATGTGCTCAGTAACATTCAATTTTTAGCAATGAATAGAAGCGGAAAAATTACTTGAATCTAGAGATCTCAAAAAGTTGCTAAATCTTCGAAATGTGAAAACAGAATACTTACTTATCCCGTTCACTATTTTATCAAATCCCCAAGGAAAAGCTAATTTTCTTGATGTGAAAAAAACTCTATTTTCGGCATTTATTTTCTAACTAATTCTGTTTAATAAGCCTAGAAATAAAATTATCTCCTTCTATTAAGAAAATCTAAAGTTATCTTATAAGCACTTCTTGATGAATTCATGACCATTCTAGTGCTATGGTTGTTAGACAACAATATAGATTTAAAAAAACGCTCTTTTTAGTGAACAACTTTTAGAAATCACGTCTTGGTGTATTATATATGTGTTTAGCATTTAAGGATTATTGCGTCCCTTACCTTACGGTAATTTGTGAAGAAAATTTAATAGAACATTTTAAATGTAAATGATTTTGGTGACCAGTTAGAATTAATCATTAATTTGTAAACGTGAGAAGTCCCTCACTTGTAAATTGAAACGTTCATTTTTGTTCTGTGTACGTGAGCCATCCCTTACTTGCAAATTGAAAGCAACAGTTTGCAAAATTAACATTGTAGATAGTTTTCCTTGGAGAATTTCACTGTTCATCTGCCTATCGGTAGGGATATATGGCTTTTTTACCCCACTATTCTGGAAGCAGGAGTATTTTTATAAAAGAAATTCATCTTCATGTAAATGTTTTAATACAAGAATAAATGATGCCATGGACCGAATTCAATGATCTTTGACGAGAATAATATAAGAAAATGGGCTTTTCATTACTAGGTGCAGTAGCTTCATGATCGTTGTATGCAGCATTGGGAAACTGAAGAGTATTTTTAATAAAGCGAAGATTAGTTTATAAGGAGTTTATTTTTACTGGCATCATTACTCATAAGCTGTACAGTGAGAATACTCGTATACGAAGGGGGGTAGAGAAGAAGTACCCGTTTGTGCATTGCGCACGCGCAGGCCCATAAATATGTGGAGTTCAAGGTTAACCAGTCAAAGTCACTTGTTGGTCATACGTCTTTAATTTAATCGAGTTTGTTTTGTTGTTTTTGTGCGTGTTTAAAATTAAGAAGAACGACTTCGATCTCACCACGTGAAAACTGAAATCTATTGATTCAATTTCTTAACCCGAAACATACCCGATTATGTGACATAAATCATAAACCATCGTCAAATTGTAGAAGTGAGAAAGTGCGCATTCAGCAGTGTCCGGGTGTGTGAACGTTGTAGTCCGGGAAAATGATGCAACGACCGGAAAATATTAGTAGTCGCTTGGGGGGAAATATCCGGGGAATAGGCTGGGAGCGCCGGCAAGTCCTAGCTCAGGTACCTGATCTTGTGACAGGTCACCGGTGATGTGTGAGGTCTCGCCTCACCCCGCTGTAGGAGGATGCCCTTAAGGTTCTGCACTGTTGGTCGTTTCGACGTCAGCAATACTTGTAAATCGTCGAGATGACGGCTGTGCACATCGTCAGTGATAGTTGTGCTGTTCGGCCGCAACTCAAAAACACGACACCAAACACATTCCAAGAAAGAGAAAGGAGGAATTTAAGTGGGTTTGAGCAAGATCTTGGGGTCGACATCACGTCGGCGTTTCCTTATCAAACCACTGTATCCAGGCGCTGACATTGTCATACTGCACCCATTCCTCGTCATCTGTCACAATGAGGTACCAGAACTGTTCCACTTGGTCTCGTGTAAGCAGGGAAACGCACTCATGCGATTTTCTTTCTGCTCAACTATATGTTGATGGGCACACGAATTTCCCTCTTGCGCGCCTTCCCAATTTAACGCAAGTGCGTGATAATGCTCCTGTGTAGATCCCAGCTGATCGGCCAACTCCTGCGAGGTTACACGTGGGCCGGTCTCGACTACGGTCTTAGAATATCCATAACCTCTGTTGTGCTTTTTCCGCTATTGGGACTGTCTGACAGTTCACGATTTCCACTTCTAAACCATTGAAATCTACGACAGCGCTGACGATGCGGTGTGGTATTAGGGTACACACTGGTAATGTTCTGCACAGCACTTGCGATGTACTACCGCAACGAGACCCATACAGCATGACATAGAGGATCTGCTTCTTGTCCTCTACCATGTTGGCTGGCGCTAACACTCTTCACCATCTGACGGCTAAATACCACTAATTTAAGCCCCCAACCTGTTGATGTGATGCCGGTGTGCACCGAAGTCTCTGTAGCCAATGTGCACCGTGGCCAGGGCTTCAACATCAGGTACGTCGTCATCGGACAATAATTCTTTTTCAACCCAATATTTAGCCAAATATACATTGTTGTACATTTTGTTATTTTCTCATTGCCGTATGTACAATAACTTTGTTTACAAATAAACATAGAATCCGAAATTCATTCATGTTTAAAATGATCATTTT
Source organism: Macrothele yani (assembly GCA_039090855.1). Classification (NCBI taxonomy): domain Eukaryota; kingdom Metazoa; phylum Arthropoda; class Arachnida; order Araneae; family Macrothelidae; genus Macrothele; species Macrothele yani. The sequence continues at coordinate 11,075,564 of CM077016.1, forward strand.
TTTGTCAACTGTAAGGACGCAAATGGCTTGAAGCAGATAGATTTACCAAATTGAATATCTACAAGAAACCATGCACATTTAGTGAATTTTTTTTTCAAAGGACTCACTCGATGTATTTCCTTTTTTCTACAAAAGCTAATCAATTAATGAGTACTCGCCGCTGAACAAATACTTTAGAAGTAAAGAAATATGTGACAAAAACATATAGAAATCTCATTTTCAGAAATCGATTTCGAAATTTTGAAAGGTAAATCGTGAAGTGCGTTGAATTTTGTTTTTTTGAAACAAACCACTATTACTGCTGCTGCCTTGAAAAATAAGATTGTATTGTTGTAACTATACATAAAACACTCTTGCTTAGTTGAGTCATATTCAATTCATTTTTGTACTTGAGTTCTTTTCCGAGATATTATTAAATAAGCAAATTCTGGTTTCCAAGGATCTTCTCTTTCATTCAGATTTCACTGCTCTTTTAATATTTGTTTCACTATGAGAGTACCGAGTGTGACTATTTATTGAAGATGGGATCGGTTGCCACCGGTTTCAGAAATAATTTGTTATATTAATCAAATTTCTTTACCTTATGATAAATAGAAACATAAAAAAAATATGACGTCTTGCATTAAGAATATTTGTGATTTTAAATCCAGATCATCAAACCATAGAATTGGGAGATACTTCAGGTAAAATTTGCAGTTAAAACCGTGTATGGCATTACATACTTTGTAAAATTGTAAAATAACAGCCTGAAGTAATATTTTCTATTAGGCTACTCCGACCAAGCAGGAGCTGTAATACTTCCGTAAAACATGTGACGGCTCCAACTGGATTAGTCAGAAATTTTATATTTCATTTATTTTTCTGGTATTTTTCTGTGCTTGAATCCTCTCTGTGATTCGAACCTGGGCACAGTTTGGACGAATAATCAGTAACTATGCCTCACTTCACTGTGGGTCTCGATCCTGCGGCCAACTCCGATGAGCTATTAGCATGCAGCGCTTCTATTAACTCCAAACACGAGCCTTGCTAAATTGGAATTAATGATCAGATTCCAGCGCTTCGTTTCCCCCTGGAATTCGAAAAACAGCTCAACACTGAGAAAGGATTGGATTAAAGCATCTGAAATAAATCCGGTACACGAGGACTGGAGTAACTCAGATGAATAATCAGTAGCCATCGCTGCAGTATATCACGCTACTCCAACTCTGGAACAATTCGAGAAATGGTCATAATTCAAAGCCTTACAGCACTGTGTAACAGGGGAGTTTGAATAACCACACAATATTTTAAAAAAAATATTTAGATCTATTTCTGCCTTCACAATTTGGGAAAGAAATGTTATGACGATGGATATAAAGTGTTGGCGAAAATATTGACAATTATTTGTTTTTATGACACCTGAACAAAAACAATCTTTAATTTTTTTTCGATTTAGTACTTGAAAAACAAACTTTGAATGATAGCTACCTTCTCTTTGTTTACATTGCACGTGAGACAGAAAGCGATTACGTGAAGTGAGTGATGTCATTGCTGACGTGAGACCCTTCTGAAGTACACTCCTGCCTGTCCAATCTCTCATTGTCCCAACTTAGTCGTGGCCAGCATTTCTTCTTAGCTTCTCTTGAGCCTTACAAGCAGTTCTATTATCGTGATGTCATTGACGATATTATACCTTTCATTGTGATAAGTTCTTGAAGCATTTTCACTGTGATAAGGCTTTTTTTCTCCTGTCCCAAGACATGTTGAGGAAGGGTTAGTCCCCTGATATTACTTTCATGCTGCTCGGTAGAAACACGTTTCTCATTTTTTTTGTCTCTAGAGTGTTGCTATTGTAATAGCCTCTGTAGCACTTAGTCATAAATAATTCGCGCCAAACATCTGCCTGCGTGACACTTTTAATCACGAATATAAGGGTTTTCCCTGCAACGTTTTCTGCTTCGAAAGTTCGTTCCTTTCTTGCTGTTTCTTAAACAGGAAAAGTATTCGCTCGAGCTGATTTTAGCCCATTTTGATAACTCTGAGTTTAGTCATTTATGCCAGGTAAAGGGACGATTTGATGGTCATCTGGTTCTCCTGCGTTTATGATTTCTTCCGAGTCCCTCTTTTCTTTACAGAACGCCTTTTTGAATAAATCCGAGGGAAACAGAATGAAAAGCGCATGAACCGCGTACGACTGCCGTTATTTCAATCGGTGAAGGGCAAAAACTAAGAAATACGATACAAATTTTTTCTCTTTACCATCGAATACGTCTCATTTTTCTTCTTCCGACCGGTTTAAAGTAAATACTAACCAGTATGCGGAATCATGGATTTCTGTAAATCGTTACAGACTTTAGAGTGATTTCTTCCGATTGTCTTAGATTAACTTCTTCAGTTCAATTGTGAAACCATTATATGATCCCATCCAGTACTGGAGATTGTGTTCCAGTGAAAATATTTGTTGTCCATAAAATGAAACAGCTTGACATAAATTTCAATTTTTTAATAGGTTTCGCTATCTTGATCAGACAGTATGATATAGTTGCTGATCAAGGGAACCATCGAGTAGGTTAATAATTAAGGATCCGAGCATGATGTGATTTATTTTTGTCTAGTATCTGTAGTACATTTTCTAACTCTTGTAGCAGCTCATGTTACTCGTACAATACATATTGTTGTGTTTAGGAAAATGTTGATTCCTCTGAAATCGTAATGCAAATGTGGCGCTGTGGAGGGCCCTGTAAACGGAAACGACAAAACTTATGCAGCGATCCGGCAATTTAAGGGGTGATGCGACGAGAATCAGTAACAGTCGGACGCAGTATGGGTCAGACGAAGGATATAACTGCATTTGGTCATGGGCAAATGGTCGGGTCCCGACAAATGGGTCACTCCATCTCGGATGTCGTGCGTGCACTGGGATTTTCACGAACCACTGTGTCACGGGTGCACCGTAAGTACAACGGATCCTATAAAAACATCCCTGCAAAGGCCAACTGCCAAGGATGAGCGGGATCATCGTCGGCTAGCTCGCATTGTAACAGCGGATAGACGAGCCACAGTGCAAGAAATCACTTAGCAATTTAGCGCTGGTGCACAAAAACGTGTAAGCAGCTACACCATCCAGAAGCATCTCCTCGCTATGGGGTACAGAAGCCATCGTCCCGCGAGGGTACCGCTGCTGACCGCACATCACAGAGAGCAAAGATTTGCATGGGCGCGGGAACCTCGCCACCGGACCCTAGACATGTGGGAAAATGTTGCCTGGACTGATGAGTCGAGATTCACGTTGGTACATGCGGATGGTAGGGTACGAGTACGGCGCAAACCACATGAAGCGATGGATCATTCTTGCCAGCAGCTTACTCTTCAAGCGTGTGGGGGTCGCATTCTCAACTGGGGACTGTTTATGTGGACTGAAATTGGACCCCTGGTGCGTGTGACATCCTCCCTCACAGGTTAACGTTACCGGGATATCCTGAACGACCATTTGCTACCGTTTGTGCGTCTTCAACATCCTACTGGGGACCTCATTCTGCAACAAGACAATGCACCGTGCCATCGCTCCCGAATTGTATCCGAATGGTGGGATGAACACTCCACCTACGTGACCTCGCTTTCTTGGCCAGCTTGGTTACCTGACCTCAATCCCATCGAGAACATTTTGGATGCTATCGAGAGAGTTGTTCGAGGTTCTGATACCCTCCATCAAATCTTCGTGAACTGTGGGACCTTGTTCAGGGATCGTGGATCCGTATGGCTTCCCAACGCTTCCGGTGTCTTGTCGAGTCCATGCCGAGACGAATTGCCGCCATCATTAAGGCGATAGGTGGTGCTACACGCTACTAGACATGTATCTCTAATTCAATTGCTCTTCAGTGTATATTTTAAAATTGTCGACTAGGAAATTTTTTTAGAAGATTTAGAGCACATAAAACTGACCGAAAAGTGCAAACAAAATTAAAGAACTGCAAGTTCTGTAAGGAAGATTAGAGAAGAACATACATTTCTCCCAATTTGATCATGTAATTTTATATCTCAGAAAGCAGTGATAGTGTTTTTCATTACACGTTCTTCGTTGATAAAGAAAAAGAAAGAAAGAAACACCCAGAAGAATTCATCAAATATAAATGAAAACGATGTTTGCAATGATAATATACATACAGGAAAGGAAATAATTGAAATTCCAGAGCATTTGGGTCATTTATTCGGATAAACTGGTACAAAGGGTGAAGAAGTCATTTCGTTGTTGCGCTAACTCTGTCGGGAGAACAAGCGGTTACCGCGAAGGAGATAGACGCGTACAGTTAACGGATTCCGTCCACAGGTATAGCATGCCCGATGGTGTCGAAATTGTGCGTAAATTTGTCGACATTCCGGAATGGGCATTCGTTCCACCCATCATGTACCAAGCATGTTTGACCGGGGCCGGCTGACAAAGGAATTGTTCCGACATTACAGAGGCTGACCTGAAAGAGCCGAGCCAATTTCGGCCTAGCACTATCACGTTGAGAAATTACTCACTGGTGGTGCAAAAAGAATGGCAGCACCGCAATTTTTAAAATTCCGTCGACGTACCTTTGAGACCTGAGAGTGGTACAGAGAATTACAATAGTGTACAGCTATCGTAAAAAATTGCTCCCCAGACACTCACTCCCCGTGTGCGACTTGTGTGCCTTTCCACAGTAAAAGCAAGATTGGTGAGGTAGTCGTCTCGGCAGCAAATACTTACGCACTGGCCATCTGTGAGAAGTGCAAATCCTGACTCACACTATGCCACTGAAAACTATCCAACGTTGTTTGAGAATGACACCACTGCAACCTGTGCCAGCGTTGCTTGTTACTCAATGGTAAGCGGCAGAATGAGCTCCTCGAATGCATTGCCCGTTCTGGAAATCACATGCAAATGGTCGGGATGGCCACTTACACCGCTGTAGGCGACTGAACATGGCCACTAATGGTTGTGGGGGACGAATTTGATTCTTTTTGTGCGGCTTTCACATTTGCTCAATACTGTTTTCTGTCTTTGCCATGGGCCGTCCACAATCCGCGTGATTCTATGTTGTTCCCTCCCCGACTCATTGGCTCCAACATCGCCCAATTGTCCCGTGCTGAAACATAAATTCGTGGCGATATGGCGACTTGACCACCCATTTTCTCTCATCTCAATTATGAGTCATCTCTCAAACTCGCGCCACTGTTCGAACACAGATCCGACGTCGATGTATCCTCACATTCTGTGGATGTTAATGCAACCACAATTTGCTTTCATAGATGTTCCAGCATGCGAGCTATGCTCATGATATACACACATTGATGCGCAGTTCTCGTGGGCTGTGGCGGATCATTCTTTCCTCATTGGTCTTTATTTTTTAATCATTTCCATGTTCCACCCTAAGTTACTTGCACCCGCAGTTTTATCAAGAGCGAAATAATTGTTTTGGTGCTTCTTCTTTTATTTTTTGTTTTGCACAGTGTGTATATCCGATGAAATTTACGCGTTAAAAACACAAACATGGAAAACACACTCTTCAATTAACTGTACGTATTTCTATTTCTAAGTGTGTGGTTTTTTTCAAATCTTTCACATGTGTATGATTTACTAATGGCATTGAAGATTTCTTTCTGTGTTCATATGACTGTCGCAGATCTCTACATTTTAACAACACGCCTGTAAAAGAAGGACATCCGCACAAGCAGAAAGTTTGGCAAAAAGTCACATTTTCGTCCATTAGCATTGCTCGAAATGTTTTAATGATGAATGCCAGGTTTTAAAAAGAACATGTTATTTCCTTTCATTGGTCTGGTAAATCGAAGATTGCTCTAGAGCTATGCATGCCGCGAAACTAAGAAAAATGTACATGAAAAGTGTTCCTTGAATAAATACTCATGCGGAAGTGAAAAGCTTTTTCGAAATAAAGCTACATGTACTGGTACATATTGCAGGTGAAATAAATAAAGAGTTTGCTGTTCGTGGAAACAATTATTATTCTGTTGAGGATAAAACGTTCCAATAATGTGTTTCACTGTAACTGGAATTCGTCGTTAAAATTTTGTTTTTAATCCCTTTCATTTGAATCACCTGTGCTGTGTACAACGGAAATAAGATCTGAAACACCATAATACATGTGCGGCCATTGTGGAGATACAGAGTGCGTAAAAAAGCAGCCTCTGACCAGTCGTCCGAGAGGGGTGAGGAGGAACCTGTCGTCCGAGAGAGGTGAGGAGGAACCTGTCGTCCGAGAGGGGTGAGGATTATTCTAATCCCGGTAAGGGGAATGGCTGCTGTGTCTGTCTCACGGTGTTACAGTCTTGGCTCTACCTCTTCCCTGGAGCCAGCGACCGAAATTTATGCACGGGTTACTTATTACGGCTTATCGAGTTACTCAAGAAAGGGGTTAAATCACAAAAAAAAAATGTTGCCCAAGACCGACTGATTTCCAGAAAAAGAACCTTCAAAAACAAACTTATTCCTCAAGAGTCCAGCTGAAGAAATGTGCTGTAATTCTGATGTCTTTGAATTAACTTGTCTCTTTTAATTTTCTATATTATAATTTATGTCTTAGGTAACATTTTGGAATTGCACTTGTTTTCTTGTAAAAGAGGAAAAATTCTTAACGTACTTGTGGATGATTCCTGAGACACACAAAATTGCTGAAATGCGAATTAAATTTCGCTCAGAAGGTAAACAACAGTTGATCATGGCCTCAATGTGAGACTTCCATACGAAATCTAAGTATCAAAAAACCGAATTGAATGGTGCTATTAAGATGAACAGACTATCCACGTTGCTTTAGATATAAAGCTGGTCTTGGTGCTTTACTTAACGATGTTTCGTTCTGCGTAGATTGATGCTTGGAAAGTAAAGAAGTGAATGGAAATTACTCAAATTGTATTCGCAATTAATGACAGAACAGACCAGCTGTTATTGCTTTTTATTTTTTTAGAAATGACAATTTTCTTTTTGCATTACCCTTAAAAGTAATATTTCTCGGTTGGAATCTTTATGCATACGAAAAATTCTCATGAGGCAATGCATTATTCAGTTCTATATTCTCTATCAAAACTTTACAAATTCCTTTTCAGCAATAAATATATGCGATATTCTCCTTCTTTCCAAAAGGCATTGTAGATGCATTCAGCAAGTTTATGTACTGATGAGGGATCGCCACTCTAATGATAAGTTATTAAATAAGTTATAATATTATAATAAGTTTATGTACTGATGAGGGATCGCCATTATAATAATAAGTTATTAAATAAGTTATTATAATATTATAATAAGTTTATGTACTGATGAGGGATCGCCTTTATGATAATAAGCTATTAAATACGTTATTATAATAATATAATAAGTTTATGTACTGATAAGTGATCGCCATTATAATAAAATCACTTGCACATCATTCACTTAAAAGTACCTTTTTTGTACAAACTTTTGCAAGATTTACTTATTTTGGTTTCAATGATGGCATTGAAGCCTATTTTCTTGTGATAAGTGTCCGTTCCCTTTTTTTCTGATTTCAATATCAGCACCTTACGACCATTCTCATTTTTCTCTGTGGAATCTGGTTGTTCGGTTTTCCTTGAGAAAATATCGGTATTTCCATTTTTCAAATGCACCTACATTTCTAGCACCTAAGGCGATACGGAGATACACTGCCAGACTTTTGAACCCACTCATTAAATAGCTATTTATCGTGATGACGCAGTTTCTTTACAATATTTCTGCAGCACATGTTGTCGCTTGACACTTTTAGCGGCACAATCGAAACCCACGTCCGATAGGACTATGGGGAAAAGGGAGGAATAATTTTTCTTGTTCCATGATCAGCCAGAAATGGCTGTCCCTTATGTTTACTAAATTTCTAGCAGTGTCACCGTACAAAACGAATTATCAAAACTTGAAGCAAAACAACCGTTTTACGATGATATCATTGACCGGTATGCTTCCTTGAAAAGCAGAAAGTTGATCATGTTTCTGTGAAGTAGATGCATTTGTTCTTAATGGATGCTCATTTTGTGACACATGACTTGCTTCTCTTATAACAAGCCGCCACTGCTATCTTATCATTGAAAGGGAAACACATCTTTGTCTTAAAAACAACAAGTTACGTAGAGCAATTAATGGAGAAATTACTTAATAAGTATTCCTACAACCTGCGAAAGAAATTAAGGTGGAACTTGAAAAGTATTAATAAAGTCTGTGATTTCACAAGACAAAGTTTGAACGAAATTAAATAGGAATAAAACGGGTCGGAAAAATTTAAATCGTTAAGTTTGAAAATTCCTAAAGGAAATGTGTAATTTTAATGTGTTTGTGACTATAAAGAACAAAAATGCATGAAAAACTAATTACCTCCTTTTCACAGGTAACACAAATTTCCGTGTTGCATTTATCGAAGGGAATCCTTGCAAGATCTCACGAGTTTCAATTTCATAGAGCTGCCAAATTTCTTCATTATTTTCGGAAATCACCTACATGAATGCAAGCAATTTCATTACACTTCTAACCAACAACTTTTCTCCCAATATTGCCATTCAAGAACCAATTTTATTTTCTACATTGCTAACTTCAGTTCTAGTTCGTACGGGAATGTGGTACCGAAAATTGCCAAAGATAGAAGTTGGGGTAGGCAGTTGGAGTGCCCTTCGTACAGAAAATACTCGCTATTAAAGAACATAATAGAATATAATGTGCCTTTTATTAATCCATATTGTTACCCTTAATGTAATGCTCAATAATCAAGAATGGTAAAACTAAGGTGTCACAAATCGGAAGGAGTAATTTCTTATTCCATGTTTTGCTTTCCGGATTTAGTAACCGCCCTCAGGAAAACTAGGGACCAGATACTTTAACGTGAACCGCTTTTGATTTGGGTGTATGATGAATGCAATTTACAATTGTTGAGCTCCGAAGCTGTACATGCAGATGAAAACAATCAAAAAGTATTATTAATTGCTTATTCTCCGTTTCTTGTGGTTTAATTTGTATTACAGGTTCATTTTTTTTCTTTTCCATCGTCTGGAATCCACGAGTTACAGCGCTTGCATAACTGTGAATAACGAAATTAATATGCTGAAATGCAGCTATTGAGCTTCCACAGCAATCTGCCATACGAATGACAGGTCATGATCATGCTAAAACATGATGAGACGGAGAAATCATGTATTTAGCATGATCTGTCAATCGAATCCATTGCGAATACGTTAGAAAAAGAAAGGTTTTATTGAGACTGAGCAGATAGTAAGTTGCAATTTTGCCTACAATGTGAACAAACAGTGCTCAGTTCTAAACATATGAAGATGATCAAACGTTTCTTCCACATGGGTATTTCATTTACATCGAAATCTAAATAGGAGGAAATGACATCTCACATGTTTATTACATCGGAAATATATTGCTCCTAATTTGTTTCAGCTATGTAAAGATTTCGCCTTAAATGCGCTTTTTATTTGAAATCTAGGTTCACGTATAATGGTGCTTCAAGCACACACCAATTCCTAAATTTATCCAAGTACGAGCAGAAACGGAAAAAAAATCCCTTCCTTTTGTCCTTTGTTCTTTATGTGATATTGCTGGCAAATGAAGTGTTCGTATTGTATATCAGTGAATTTAACCATAAAGTTATCTCCAAATTTTTACAGTACACATACTGTGCAAATTTTAACAGTACAGTAAGCTGTGGGCGAAGCGAAAACAGTCAGCAAGCTATAGATCAGTTATATTTTAATCGTCTCTCTGAAAACCATAAATTTCCGGTGGTCCATTGACGCTTGATCTCTATTCCAGAAAGATAGCAGTCACCAAGCCCACTGTGTATTTTACAATGTACCCGCATATATCGATTCATTTAGATCAGTTTTATTTTAATCGTTTCTGTGAAAACGATAAATCGCCGGTGGTTCCCTCATCGCTTGATCTCTATTCCAGCGAGATAGCAGTCGCCTAACTCACTGTGTATTTCACAATGTACCAGCATATATCAATACATTTAGCGATGAAACACAAAGGGGTTCAGAATTAATGAATTGAAGCATATAATCCGAAAAGATTGATGCGGATATTACGAGAATTCGGAAATTAAACGTACAACCTGTTAGAATTTTTAATTTAACATTTGATATATTCTAAGCGTATATGGGATGTAAAAATGGGATGTAAGTTCAGGTGATGCGTAACATCACAGCCTCTCCTTGACAAATGTCAACCCCGCCTTCTTGTGGTACATCCTGTTCCCACTAAAGGGGCTCTGACGACTGCCAATAGCGGTATAACTATACCATCGGGATTAGAGGAAATGCTATCCCACACTCACCAACCCGCTTGGCCAGCGTGGTGAGTTATAGAAAAACACCTCCAAAATGACCCCACAACTTAAATCTCGGCCCTCAGTCTCCGACGGCTGGAATGTAGCTGGTCAAGGCAGCGGCCAGTGCGACATGAAGGCAGAGGGTGCTAAGAATCCCCGGAGGAACGGACTAGGCTGCCATCTGATGCTGACCTTGGCTACGTATAATGGACGCTCCCTATCTTCTGATTCAAGGCTTCTTGAATTGGAAGAGGAACTACAAAGGATCAAGTGGGACATCGTCGGGCTAAGTGAGTTAAGGAGAAAAGGATAAGATCTCATTGAACTAAAAAGGGGACATCTCCTCTACTATCGTGGGACTGATACTGGCAGAACTAGTGGTGTTGGGTTTATAATAAACGAGAAACTGAAGGATAAAGTTGTAGAAGTTGAACGTTCCTTTGACAGAGCTGCACGACTCGTTATCCAACACTCGAGAAGATACCAGGCTCAGATTATTCAAACTTATGCACCCACCACAAGTCATCCTGAAGAAGAAATTGAAGAATTTTATGAGGAAATTCGTCATCTAAATAATAAAGGTAAGCAGTACTTGAAGATAATTATGGGAGATTTCAATGCAAAAATAGGGCAACGGCAACAGAATGAAATTTCAGTAGGTAAATTCGGTCACGGCAACAGAAACCAGCGTGGAAATACTCTCATAGAGTTTGCAGTGGCAGAAGGGTTTTTCATCTTGAACTCCTTTTTCAAGAAAAAGCCACACAGGAAATGGACATGGAGACATCCAAATGGGACGACAAGTGAAATTGATTTTATTATGTGTAACAAAAAATTCGTCATCGAAGACTGCAGTGTGCTAAACAAGTTCAACACAGGTAGTGACCATAGATTGGTGAGATGTAAGATGCACCTCAACACTAAACTCGAACGTAGCAAGCTCATAAGACAAACAAAATGTATTGACATAACCAACCTTAAAAAACACCATAATACCTTCAAGTTGGAAATGAAAAACAGATTCTCTGCTTTAGAAAGCCTAACATCGGAAGAAGTGGATATTTCAGAAGTTAACAGAAAAGTAAACAAAGCTCTTATGGAAACAGCAGCAAAACTAGCTGGGTCTAAGAAAAAGCTGCATGTGAACAAATTATCAATAAAAACAAAAATGTTGATGTAAAAAGAAGAGAGATGAGGACAACAAAAGAAGATGTGACTTCCAAAGTGGAATATATAGAGCTATGCAAGACAGTACGAAAAAGTATCACTGAAGACGTAAGGTAATTCAACTGTGAACTAGTAAGGAAAGCAATTGAAAACAACCAAAGCCTAAAGATAGCAATGGGACATCTCAGTAACGGAAGAAAACAGATTATGGCACTGAGAAAAGAAGATGGTTCTGTAACAAGAAATAGAGGCGAAATTTTGACAAGAGTGAAAGATTTCTACTCCAAATTATATGAAAGGAATGATACATGTACTCCAGAAATCATGAAAGGTACCAGTACCAGAGTTCTCCCAGTCCTCCCAGAAGAAGTTGCACATGCAATCAAGAACATGAAGCGGGGTAAAGTTCCAGGAGAAGATGGAATTACTGTAGACATCATACAAGAAGCAAGTGGAGAAATCGAAACAGTATTCGCCCAAATTTTCACTCGATGCCTTAATGAAAGGAAGATTCCTGAGGATTAGAACAACGCTACAATGATCCTGCTACATAAAAAATGTGACATTGAGGATTTAAGGAATTACAGACCTATCAGCCTCCTATCAGTGATTTATAAAATCTTCACTAAAATTCTTTAACACCGCTTGAAGGTGACACTGGACATGGCTCAACCGAGAGAACAAGTTGGATTCAGGAGTGGCTACAGCTCAATAGATCATATCCACGTACTGAGAGAACTAATTGAAAGAGCGAGGGAATAGGAACTTCCATTGTGCATGGCTTTTATCGATTATGAAAAAGCCTTTGATTCCGTGAAACCATCAGCAGTTACAATGGCTCTTAAATACTGCGGTATTGAAGATGCGTACATTAATATTATTAATAACATCTATGAAAATGCAAGTGCAAAGATTCGGCTGCTTGAAAATACAACACACCAAAAAATTGGAAACGGAGTGAGACAAGGTGACATCATATCTCCAAAGCTCTTTAATGCCACAGTGGAAAATGTCTTTCAATCACTGAACTGGGAAAACAAAGGGATAAAGATTAATGGGGATTATCTAACCCACCTTCGTTTTGCTGATGACATAGTCATTTTTGCAATAACCCCATCAGAGCTGCAGAGTATGATCCAGGAACTTGCTGACAAGAGTAAAGAAGTGGGATTAAAAATTAACTTTCAGAAGACAAAAGTGATGTTCAATGCTTTTACAAGAAATGAAGATTTATCGATTGATGGAAAAAAGCCCGAAAATAACAGACACGTACGTTTATCTTGGACAGCAGATATCATGTGAGGGTTACATTGATGAAGAAAAAATCGGCGTACAAAACTTGCGTGCAGAGCTTTTGGGAGAAACAGCATAATTTTCAAGAGCATTATGCCATTATGTCCCAAAAGAAAAGTGTTGGATCAATGCATCTTTCCAGTGCTTATGTATGGTGCAGAGACGTGGACCTTAACTAAAAGAGACATACATAGGCTGCAGAAAACTCAAAGTAGCATGGAGAGGTGCATGCTTGGTGTAAACAGGAGAGATAAGAAAAGGAACTCGTGAATCCGAAAAATGACAAGAGTGGAAGACATCATATCAGAGTTAAATCCCTGAAATGGCAATAGGCTGGACATACTGCCAGAAGGACAGACCATCGATGGACAGCCGAAATTTTAGATTGGATTCCAAGGGACAGGAAAAGACCCAGAAGAAGACCACATGGAAGATGCGTGGATGAAATTCGAAAGTATGCGTGAGTGACATGAAGGAGATTGGCACAAGACAGACCGTTGTGGAGGAAACTTTGGGAGACCTTCGTCCGGCAGTGGATTGATAATGGATGACAAGGATGATGATGATGATATTCAAAATAGTATAACTATACTAATGATCCGAATTTCTTGGGATAGAATGGAAATAAAAGTTTCCAAGCTTTCGCACATCATGTAGGTGGCTCTTTCACGGAAGGTATACAGCAAACTGCGAACCTTAGGTAACGTGCGAACAATGGAAAGTAGACAGGAAACTGCAAACTTTAGTTGACGTGTGAACCAGGGTGAGTAAACAGCAAACTTCAAACAATTTGCCATCTACTTTCATTCAGAAAGCCGTCTGATTTATGTGCGAAAGCTTGGTGATTTATATTCTACGCCATGAAATTCGAATTATTAGTATAGATATACTATTTTGAGTATAATTGATGTACAGTTCCTATTTACTAATTATTTCAGATATTGCTGTGCTAATTCTTATTTAACATACACTGAAGTGCCAGAAAAACTGGTACACCAGTCTAATACTTGGTAGGTCCCACATGGGAGCGCAGGACTGCATAAATACGATGGGGCATGGACTCCACTGGCTTCTGGAAATATGCTGTAGGCAATGCACACCATACTTCCTGTAGAGCGTTCCACAATTCGGTGGTATTCCGAGGTCTCGGTTTCCTGTGTTCCATAACAAGTTGCATGGCATCCCAAATGTGTTCTATCACGTTCAGATCTGGGAACTTGGGTGGGAATGGCAACACCCCAAACTCAGGTGGACGGCACTCTAATCATAATGTGGCGTCCAGACACTTGCTTGTTTGGAGGTGCATTGTCCTGTTGGAATAGGCCCTACCCACCATCATGAATGCAGGACATAAACGAGTGTACCTCGTCAGAAAGGATGCGCACACAGCGTTTTCTTTTCACAGACGTTTGTAGACATACCTGGGGTCGCAGTGAAGTAAAGCTAAACACAACCCATACCATTACGGACCCCCTTCCCAGCTGGTACCGTTCCCTATTGACAGGCGGGATCCATGTCTTCATGGGGTTTGCGCCACACACGAATCCTTCCATCTGCCCGATACAGTTGGAAACACGACTCGTCTGACCTGGCTACTGGTTTCAGTAATCAAGTGTCCAGTGGCGGTGTTGCCGTGCTCAAGCGAGACGCATATCTCTGTGTCGTGCATCCATAAAGGGCAGCCGAGTTGAGAGTCGGCTGCCAAAGCCTCTATCGTGCAGGTTATGTTGCACAATCCGGGCGCTGATGCTTGTTGATGCTCCAGCATTGAATTCCGATTATCCCTTGCGAGAGTGATCGCGTGAAACGATTCTTGACAGCCGACGATGGACACGTTCACCCAATGTCTTTTTACGGCCACACTGGTACCGTAGGTTAGATGTTTTGCCGGAATTCTTGTAGTCACGGTACACCCTTGCAATGGTCGCACGTGAAAATCCGATTTTCGTTTCTACCTCCGAAATACGAGCGCCAACTATGACCCCGCGTTGAAAATCGCTTAAAACGTTATTACTTGTCATTCTCATGCCGAAAACCGCTTTGACAGCTGGTAAGGATGTCTATTGCTTTATATACGCACTGACGGACCCAACCGAGTGCGCGCATAGGTGACTTTGCTACGTATTTTGCATAAGCTCGTCTGTACCAATTTTACTGGCGCTTGAGTGTACGTTGTCTTCTGATTTCATTCGAATAATTTGTGAGGTAAAAATGAATGCAAGATTAGTATTATTATATATTCGTGCAGACGTGAATTCGATGTTGATGGGGCAGCTAATACCCATAGCACGATGTTTTAAGTCCAGCTGGTAAGAAACACACACTCCATTCCGGCTTATATTTATTATGCCTGTATAAATAACAGTTAAAAATTATCCAAATTTTCGGGTTTACACTGGACCCATCCTAAGATAAACGGTTATACAGAGAGAATCTTTTAAATATGCAAATGTAATGTTCGCGTGACGTATCGCTCTGTCTGTGTCGTCGTTTGTATATCTGAGGATGGGTCCAGTGTAGACCCGAAAATTCTCATAAGTTAAAACTTGAATTTATACAGGCATAATAAATATAAGCCCGATTGGAGTGTGTGTTTTTTCCCAGCTGGACTTGATCCATCGTGCTATGGGTATTGGCTGCCCTATCATCTTCGAATAAATGCAATATTTTTATGCTTAAAACGAAAGAGATCTGGTATATTTTTACGTTTCGGTGCCCTCGCGTTAAGCATGAATTTGCTGAACAAAACTAATATTAAAAAGAAGAACATAGGTTTTAAGAAGAATAAAAAAAAAATTAAAACCATAAAAATGGAAAAAAGATAGCATTCAATTCCACATCTGACTACAAATGCAATGCGATTTGTCTTTTAGTGAGTTTCTCACACATTACCATTTTCGTTTTATTGTTATACATGTGTGTTTTAATGTTTCGTTTTAACAGCACCTTCGCAAAAGTGATAACAGTAACTCAAATGCAGTTTGCCACACACATGCAATAATACGTAGTGAACGCACCCACAACAGTATTTTTTAGTACACGTAAAGCTGACGACAGCTTTCGGTAAAAGAAAATTGAAACATGTAGATAAAATACATTCAATAAACGATTTTTTAATATTAATTTTCTTTCCAAATAAAACCTAACAGTTACTTTTTTATCTTTCTGTATCGTGTTAGAAGTTGATAGTTGCAAATCGTAGACCTTCCTATTTCAGTTTTATTGCGGGAAACATAAACAATAATTACACAAGATTTAAATGGCAATTATTATCCATATCGAAAAAACTTTAAAAACATTTTTGAAATAGAAATAAAAAAAGCAATTTAGTTGACGTGTGAACCAGGGAAAGTAGAATATTGTTCTAATAAAGCGAATGTTCATTGTTCGATATGATTGTTCGTAATGAATATTATTTCCCAGGAACAGATAAAATCCAAGTTAAACGTACTTGAACATATCAACTAAGATTTACCGTATAAAATATCGAGATGGTATCAGCCAAAATAATGTTCGAAGTGTGATTATTTTGCCAAAGATCAAGTATCTGAAGCATTAGATTACCAGCTTTTGTGTAATGTGTGAAAATATCTTGAAAACACTCCAAATGAAAAAAATCTGAAATTCTTCAGGATTTGATATATTCTGCAAAATATGTTGTTCGTGAAACCGTTCGTATTAAGAAGTTTAGCTGTTTGAAGAATCATGTTGGATTTCATTTACACAAACTTCTACACTCTACATGCTATTTAGTATAAAACAGAACAGGTGCACAAATAATAATAATAAACACATATGTGTCAGCTAGTGCACACACACATACTATCCGGTGTCGTACGATTTGTCGAATAACGATTGCTCGACCTAACGTTTCGTCGACACCCGATTGGTCGACAGCAAGATTGGCCGATAGCACGTTTGGTCGACCGTAACGATTAGTTGACAGTACGACTGGTCGACAGCACGATTGGTCGACCGTAACGACTAGTTGACAGTACGACTGGTCGACACAACGATTGGTCGAGATAACCATTGGTTTAGAGGATTATGATTTACATTCACAGCGGTACCTCTCAGAACGTACTGACCCCTCAAAACGTAGCGTTCTTTTTTGGAAATAATATCTTTTAGAATTTAGTCCTCAGAACGTACAGCATTATAACATATTATTTCCAAATAGGTCCCCGTGTAATCTTTTGTACTCTAAGTGAAATCTAAATAGTGGGCCTTCTGAACGATGTTATTTCCTAAAGGGCCACGGGACACTTTATGTAAATTCCACGTTCCTTTGTGTGTTCAAATAATCTCAACTGAATAATTCCATATTTCTTTCTGTGTTCAAATAATCTCAACTGAGTAATTCCATATTTCTTTGCGTTCAAATAATCTCAACTAATTAATGCAATATTTATTTGTGTGTTCTAATAATCTCATCTGAGTAATTCCACATTTCTTTGTGTGTTCAAATAATCTTAACTGAGTAATGCCATATTTCTCTGTGTGTTCAAATAAGTCTTCCCTGTAAGTGAATTGTGTAATTCTATAGACAATTTAATTAACACAATTTATACGTAATTTTATTAAATAAATTTTAAACTTGAAATCAATGTGGCAATTTTCCGGTGAGGACATTAATATTTCTGTGTGTGGCAATTTTCCGGGTTGATGAAAGATGTGTGGCGATCTTCCGGTGGGACAATTTTCCGGTGGGGCATTTTACCGCCAAATTGTTTGTACTCATTCGTTTAGTCAAGTATTTTTTTCCAAGTTCTGTTGACAATTTTATGTCGACCGATGTCGACCATCGTTACTGTCGACTAATCATTTCTGTGGACCAATCGTTATGCCGACCAATCGTTTTGTTGACCAATCGTGTGTCGGCCAATCGCTATGTCGACAAACCGTTTGTCGACCAATCGTTACATACCCATACTATCCACTAGCCCCAAGCAGTTACCAACCAACCAATCGCAGGTTGTATGCCAGGCTTTGATTCCTACTATACATTACTTAACTAAAAAAATGGCAAAACATTTGCAGGACCATATGGAGCCATCTAGTTCTACCAACATTAGTTATAAGGATAATTTCTAACATGCACTAGTTACAAACCTGCCTACTGAAATACTCAACTTCGTCATGGTGATATTAAGATAGAGATTGTCTCATAGTGATTCGATTGAAGGGCCCATTCGACAAATAAGTTAGAGACTCTAGCCAAAAGCGAGGAGCAAAGGATATTACCCCTCTCATGGCTACTACAAGAAATAGTCAAAAATAAGCCGGAGATGCCTGTTGGGAAATTAAGCCGAACACCAACCCCGGCCGATAACAGGTCAAGACTTGAGATTCAGTCTAGAAATGATACTTTCATGTAACTTCTTCTTTTTACATTTCCATTCGATAAACCCCATGCAAGGAATTTGCTAATACATCACACTAGCTAATTCATATGAATAACCTACATTCGGAATTGTGACCTAAAGAAGTCATCGATGGCTAAACACTGTTCCGAAAAGGATCACAAATTTCTCTTTGAAGAAGGAAAACTAATTGACAAGCCAAATTCAACAACCAAACTTGATATTTTGGAAGATTTCCATATATGTCAGCACTCTTCGCAATTTGAACGCATGAAAAGTAAAGCACACAATTTTATATATTTTATCCATATGCTTATGCACCTGTTTTTGGTGTGTCATATTTCATGTGAACCAAATTTTTATGGGAAACATTTAGTTGTATCTAAAATAATTATATTAAAATATGTGAGCTATCAGTATCATGTTACAAATAATGCTGTAACTGAAAAGAAGAATATGGTACTTTTAACAAGAAAATAAAGCGGTTCTACAGTTAAAATCAATTTTCCATAACAAAAATACATATTTAATGAAATTCTAACATTTTATCTTTTAATTTGACATTTTTACACACTACATGCTGCAATACGTGAAAGATACCTTAGTATCCTTCTTCTTATGCATAATGGTTGAAAGTATAATGAAACTTATGGACATATAGTGTCTCCCATTGGGAATTAATCCGTTTTAAAATTTTAGGAACCCTTAATATACACTGGTGTGCAAAAATTAAGGACGAAGAGGAGAAATTAGGATAACAGCGGCACGAGCAGGCAGAATCGACCGAAAGACCACTCCGGAGATAGACTAGGGTCCGGTACGGTAGGGCATGGGCATATATGCAGCATGACGTAGGTGGGGGGAGTGTCAGAAGGATATAAAGCACACGGGCGGTGCACGATCTGCAATGCCGTGAAAGCTATTGCACGGTGTACATCGGTTTGAACGACGTCGAGTTGCTGCCAACGTGTGAAATGACCCACACGCAATCCAGTAGACGACATCTGGATGACTTTACCCAAGGTCGCATCATTGGGAAGTTGGCCGAGGAGTCCGGGATCGCTCACAGCATCGTTTCACCAGCTTGGAGAGCATTTCAAACAACAGGAACAACTGTCCGAGAGTTTAGCAATGGTCGTCCACGAGCAACCACGGCTGCGGACGACCGGTATATTGTCCTACAGGCGAGACGAGACAGACGGCAGACAGCGGGATAAATCGCAAGGCACATGCAACAGACAACTGGACGTCCGTTATCGCGTTTTACCGTAGCCAGGAGGCTGCACAAAGGTGGTCTATTTGCATGACGACCAGTACGGTGTGTGCCATTAACGCCTGCTCATCGGAGACGGCGGTTTCTGTGGTGCCAGGCACTCGATAAATGGACACATCAGCAATGGGGTCGAGTTCTCTTTACGGATGAGAGCCGATTTAGTCGGACGAGCGATTCTGGACGTATACACAACTGGTGAGAGCAGGGAACACGCAATCACACCTCCAACATAATGGAAAGGAACCGGTTTGGAGGTGGCGGAGTTCTCGTTTGGAGCGGTGTCATGTTTGGTAACTGTACTGACCACCACATCTTCCAAGGAGTTTCAGTCACTGGTGTCCGCTATTGTACCGAGGTTCTCCTGCATCACGTGCGTCTCTTTAGAGGTGCTGTTGATACTGAGTTCCTCTTCATGGACGACAACGCTACACCTCACCGTACAGTGGCTGTCGTAGAGCTGTTGGAGAATGAAGATATTCAACACACTGATTGGCCCGCAAGGTGCAGAGACCTATATCTAATCGCACACGTCTGTGAACTTGTCGGGGGATGCTTGGAAGCACGTTACCCATCGCCAGCAACGATTCCGCTGCTGCGATTGGCGCTACAAGTTGAATGGGCCGCGATGCCTCAACAGCTCCTTGACAACCTCGTCCTCAGCATGGACAGATGTTGTAAATCCTGCAAAGCAGTCAGGGGTGATCATATCCCTTATTAAAGACTGGATTTTTTTGGCAGCCGCCTGTAACATAGACGTTTCTGTCTTCTGTCCAGTTGTGCTCGAAGCTACCTTTTCAATAAAGTGCCTTTGTATCCTTTGGATTCCTTGTTTGGACCGTTTCGTTCCCTTGTCCCATATTGTTACATTTTGGGGATCTTATGGTATGATTTGTGTCGATGTGGAGCAGTTCTGCACGACGTTATATTCGAAAAACCGTCTCGTCCTTAATTTTTGTACGCATGAAAAGTAAACCACACAATTTTATATAATTTATCCTTATTCTTATGCACCTGTTTTTGGTGGGTCATATTTCATGTGAACCAAATTTTAATTGCAAACATTTAGTTGTATCTAGAATAATTAAATTAAAAAAGGTGAGCTATTAGTATTGTGTTACAAATAATGCTGTAACTGAAAAGAAAAATATGCTACGTTCAAAAGGAAAAATAAAGCTGTTCTACAGTTACAATCCATTTCCATAACAGCAATACATATTTGTCTTAAACCAAATCGTTATTCAAAATCATTGCAAAATTAACGCGCATTGTCATGGCAACACAGTAAATTTCGAAATCATTGTGTCAGTTTACTCTTCAGAGTGTTGTAAATGACATCTCAAACAGCTATAAAGAAAACAAGAAAGATGACACCGAATTTCCGTGTGTAATGAAAACGTCTTTCGAATTCGTTCTTATGCGAATTAAATTTACCAAATCCATTCAAAATCAATGAAATATTTTCAGTCTGGTTTTTAATCCAGCAGATATTGTTGTAAACGGAAACGTCATCTCATCTTGCGCATTAAGATAAAATTGAATTTATATGAGAAACATTTCGCAGCGGAAACGCTCTCCAACAAATAAAGCATTTTTCAAATCGGACTCTTAAAAGCAGAGATATCGACAGATATAAGATATGTAGCTAGCCACCCCCCCCTGCGAAAAAAACATGCATTAGTTTTTTTAAAGTATATTCAATAGGTTTTTCAATGTGAGCGGTATCGGTCCATGAAAGAATTTCTTCAATCGAGGTTTCAATAACACAAAATTCAACTCTTACGTCCCCTGGTGGCCAAACCAATCTTTATCAAATGTTAGAAATTATATGAAGATGATTTCCTATCAGGAGCTACATCAGGTGCAGAAAGAAGTTTTCAAATCGGAGTTTTACTTTTACGTCCCCTATCGGAGAATATAAGCGTTACTTGGAAAAATGACTATGTCGAAAATAATCTTCGACTTGAATGGAATAGAAAAGGAACATAAATTTTTGAATTGGACCTTTAGAAGCAAATATATGGATTACAATGTGTTTTAAATTCGATATCGTCTGCTTTTAAGCCCTCTTGCCGCGAAATTTTGCATAATGATAAAAACGAAATAAATTATCATCATTCGCACACTTCAAGCTTCCTAATGCAAAAATAATTTTTCAAATCGGACTATTTGTTGCAGACATATGGAGACTACAGACGGACGGACTGACAAACTGATAACATATGTACGACTATTTTTTACAAAAGCGGTGCTAAAAGTAAAGAAATATGTCGAAGTCGTTATTTTCTATTGTCGGGTTAACAATCTTAAGAGAAATCCGATGCGATATTGTGAAATATGTTTTATGTTTTAATACAGGATTTATTTCACATTTATTATCCACAAAATGTTTCTTTTTTGAAAGCATGAGATCTGACTCGTTACTTAAATCACGTACAAACGAAGCTCCAAACAGAAACAAAAACGTTCTGTTTCCAATTGTCCAAATGGACAAAAAAATTCAAACCATCTGAAAAACGCAACAGCATCTCAGTTCAAAATAAGACTGGATTCGTGTCATGGGGATTACTCTTAATATATGCTACTTTTTTGCGTCACTGGCTCTCACCATATCCTGTAACCAGTGTCCTTAAATTAGGAAGTGGCGACTATTTATAGCCCATCAACTGCTCATAATGGCCGCCGTTAAACTCCTAAACAAACAAAAATAGAAAATGCACTAAATTTTATGGAATATTTTAATATAAGTAGATTTTATTTTGTTTAAGGTTGAGCTGAAATTCACTGCCAAATGAAAATTATTTGGCCAACATTCTCTCTCGCTGATGCACATGACCTTATCTTGGGCAACGTGACTGCATATTTTATCACTTTCAGGTGTTACATGTTTTTACATGGTTTGCACCACTTTCAAATTAATATCAGTTATCATACTTTTATTATTATATTGGCTATGCGAAATATTTTCGTGTTGTAATCTCCAATATTGAAAACATTTCGATACGACTCTTCCTTTGCACTTTGAAGGAATAATAGCTTTTTATAATGATCGTAGTTGTAATATCTGGTGGTATTACACTTAATATTTCGTACCTGTGTATTTATCCAAATTAATTCCTTGCAAATTGATGTAAACTTCGTGCTATGCACCAAAATAAAGTGCCCAAAGGATGCCATGATTTCACAAGTATTTTATTGTTTTGTGTCTTCAGTACTTACTCTGCACACAATCATAAAGATTGTGTTCATCATATCTTAGGAGACACAATAGAATAAAATACTTGTGAAATCACGTAATCCATGGCATTATTTTGTACACTTTATTTTGATGGTAAATCTGTTGAGTAAATTAAATTCAACTTTACCTGCAGGTTTCTTAAAAAAAGAAACAGAAGTTCTATTTGCATGAAGAGGCATTATTTTCCTTGTGTTAACAAAATTTCTTGATTATATGTACCAGAAAGCTATCGACAGTTTTATCCGAAAAGAAAACATCAGAAACAGAGAAAGGGGTTCTATTTCTGTTTGAAATTACCTGATATAACTAAACACTGTTCGCAAAAGTCGAAATTCACAGATCTAGATAGCCGAGTGGTCAGATGCCAATATTCATACATAATCGTCTCTTTTGACTGTGGATTGATTCGTTTGTTCATTACTAATTTTGTAGTTGATTCGATGCCTGTTTTTGTTGTATCCCTATATTTGTTTGTCCTCAATGAAGAAATATATACGGTGCAGAAGTGTGGATAGTTCAAGTATCACTGCACACTGAAAAGAAAAGCAGCTTAATGGGATGTCAATTATTAAGAAATTGTAAAATATATTTTCGCCTGGAAAAGAGTGCTGAAATTTTTTTATGCACTTATATCTTTCGAGTTCTGAAGAAACATGGTACTGAGGCTTTAATATGATCATAAGTTCAAGAAACGTGATAAAGTTGTATAGTGTTTGAGAGAGGTCGCTGATGGAAGCACCTACCATATTAACATTCAAGCATTTGCATGCAAAGCGTGCCGCTGTTTCTCTGATAAATATTTTATAACTATAATTTTTAATTTTTCTGAGCAAGCTGCTCTTTCAGAAAAGACTAAAACAAAGGAAAGGAAGTTCCCATGATTAGTGTTCTTAGCAGAATTCATGAAGCTAAGCTATTTAGTTGCCTCCTAAATTACTTCTTTTTCACATCTTTTTTATCGTGTGATGCGCTATTATTCGCTTAATGTTATTATCTGATACTAGCCGTTTGTATTATTACATTTCGATATATATTTGAAGTACAGAATTTATGTAGCTAAACGCCTGCGCTAAATATAACGATAAGTATACTGGGCTGCTCCGAGTAAAACATTACTTTAAAAATTGTAGTGGTTAATCTCAGTAACAAATAGATCTCTCAGTCTCATCCCACAGATGTTC
This sequence comes from Macrothele yani, assembly GCA_039090855.1. Lineage (NCBI taxonomy): Eukaryota > Metazoa > Arthropoda > Arachnida > Araneae > Macrothelidae > Macrothele > Macrothele yani. Next base: position 11,099,368 of record CM077016.1, read on the forward strand.
AATTGGGTTAGGATCTGGGTAGTTCATATGGCAATTTCGCACGTTTGAATGAATTTTCTGTTCCTGGAACGTCTGTGTGACCATCCGAGCCTTGTTCCAGGACACATTATTCTGCTGGGAATAGCCTTGACCATCACGAAGAACTACACCCATGTATGGGTGGGCCTTCTCTGCGATGATGTTAAGATATCTTGTGGTACACGAATGTTGTTTCAAAGGTATTAAGGAAATAATGCCCGTCGTGAAGAAGTAATATCAGATTCTTTTTAAACTGCCTTCTCCAACCTGTGTAGTTAAGGCTATGAAGCATGGATCCATCAATTTGCGCAGTTCAGTTATTAATCTGACTCGTCCACTTGTCTGTATAACCAGAAAATATGATTCATCGATTTATGCGTTCTCTTTCCAGTTCTCAGAGGTCTAGTTTTAGTTTACCTGTGCAAACTTCAGACGAACTGGTGGATTCTTCTTTTGAAGATGTGTTATACACGAACAAGGAACAAGACGCTTATCGCTATAGACAATTCACACCGTTGTACGACGTGTTGTGTTTGCTGAAAATATTCTCTCGATGTCCTTGTTATACCGCGTAGTATTTTATACACTATCTACCAACAATTACTTGAACACCTGTGATAGCAAAGGAAAACAAAGTTTATTCACCTTCAATAGTTGGTGGAGCCTCCACGAGCGGCGAATAAAGCTGCGACCCTCAAGGGCATACTCTCAACCAGGCGTTGTACGACGGCTAGCGGTATTTTCTACCACTCGGCTTGGAGAAGACAGGTCAGTTCCTTCACCGATTTCGGACGGTGGGGGCACATCTTAAGTCGACGCTCCAACTCGTCCCAGAGGTGCTGGATAAGGTTAACGTCCAGGCTCTGCGCAGGCCAGTCCATTCGATTAATCCCCTTGTCACCATACCAAGCCATGGGGACCTCGCAACATGAAGGTGGCATTGTCATCTTGAAGGTAACATGGGTCCACCCCGTAAAACTGCCACAACGTAGGAAGCACATGGTCATCCAAAATGGTGCAGTAGATCTCGGCATTGAGTCTACCAGGAACTACGACCAAGCGTCCCGTGCCATACCAGGAGAGACACCCCCATAGCAATATTCCACCGCCGCCGAACTTCACAGTGGGCACAATGCATTCCGGCAGGAGGCGTTCTCCAGGCAGACGCCAAACCCAGAGACTGCCATCCGAACGGTAGTGGATGAACCTTGATTCGTCGCTCCAGAGAACCTGTTTCCACTGTTCAACGGTCCACTGTCTACGTTCTTTGCAACACGTTAGCCGAGCAGCGCGATTGGACTTGGTGATCAAAGGCTTGTGGGCGGCAGCACGTCCATGATAACCGAGCAGATGGGCTTCCGTACCGATGGTATTCATCGAAAGAACACTCCCGGAGGCTTGTTGAAACTTCTCGCGCATGTGGCCTATCGATTTGGTGCTGTTCTTCCGAATTTCTCTGGCCAGCACCCGTCGGTCTCTAACTCCCAGTTTTGTGGGTCTGTCGGGTCGGGGCACATTCCGACAGTCACCTCTCATCTTCCACTGGCCAATCACGTAGGTCACTGTCGATTTTGGGTACTTCAACTCGCTGGATATGTCGCGTATGGATCGGCCATCTCTGTGATACCCGACGATTACACCTTTCTCGAAATCAGAGAGCTCCGAAATGCGTGGCATTTTGCATGCGTCTGGTTCCGCTGTTGTTTCCCACATGATATTTAACGGCGGCGACCGTGACGTGTATCAGGACCGTAGATATTGTCGATTGCAGAGGTGTCCAATTACTTGTTGGTAGATAGTGTATATTACAGCTCTTCTCTCGCCTCGTAGAATCCTCTCCAGCTACAGTTGCTCACACATTTAGACCAATAGCTTCTGCCCACAGCAAGAACGCTGACTGCATGTTTTATTTTTCGCGTACAACTAATTCTACCTCCTCTATAGAATGGTTCTACATTTTGGGGAAGGCTTTCCTTTCTGAGATGCTGGCATTTGCCTATCCAGTGTAAACTGATATGTATATTTAAGAGTCTCTTAAACGACGTGTCTTTCCAATATTTCTGCTGTTTATGTTCCTTACAGGTCTAAAAGATTTGCAGTTACTTTTTGTAAAAAACTCTGAGCATCACACTTGCTCAGAATATTTACAAACAAACAACTGCAAATGCTTAAAGCACGTGCTCTAATGAGGATGCTACGCATCTGTAGTCTTAATGATTTGCTACTTCTGAGTAGAATTTTTGATACGTAGATGCAAGGAAAATAATAACAGGCAAAATAAAAAAGAATGCTGCTCTTTTCCCTTTTTGTGTTTACATTTCTTTCCAGCAGATGTCGCTAAGGCTCCTCTTTTCTAAGACACGGGACACACATACAAGATATCTGAAATTTCAATTAAATATGAAGTAGTCTATCTTGAAGCTCTCAGTGTTTTTGTGATGCCCTCAATTAGTTTACATTTCAGATGCCGAACCTGCCATCGTATTTGCGTTTCTTCTTTCCAGGACTTTTATTAGAGCCTAGAAACAAATGTAGCAGACTTCGCAAGCCATTAGTTAGTCACTTTGATGCGTAACATGACAGTCTACAATTCTAAAATAGTGATTTTTCACCACTAATCTTTGTTACATTCCTGTCAGAAAATGCTGCTAGCATTTCAATTTTTCCGTTTCTCCATCACACGAAAAGTACCTTGTGTTACAGATTGTTGGGTGTAAATTACATTTTGGACCCATGGTCGGAGGAAATTTACGGTAAATGTGTACTTTAGCGTCCTACATTATTTCGTCGGAAAGATTTAACTGTATGAGAAAAGTGCGACCCTCAATTTTTTAAGCATGCAAAATAATGGGGGAAGGTAAAAAAATATAGCATTTTTAGACAAAAGTTAAGATTTTTTCAGAAGTATTTACCTTAGAGTGCGATGGTTTGGAGTACGTGCGGTAGACCTAGTATAACGGAGCGGCGACGGCGTCAAGGTGGAGTCCGGTGAGTGGAATCTTGGTTCAGAAGGGCAAGTAACGGGCGGAAGAATACAGAAGGAAGCTGTTGAGCAGTACGTAGCCATCGAGGCGTCTTGTAGGAATACGCGGAAGGAAAGAGGTAGGTTTTAAGCAGCATTGTAAGTTTTTTTAAAGGGTAATTTTGAGAAAGCATAAGTTCACAATCGTCAGTCTCACTACTTCATTTCGTATTTCGTTAGGGCTTAAAATTTCATTATCCGCTACAATACCAGAAGCGGTAGGCCTCCCTGCCGTAGTACGATATGTGAATTGAAGGAAATCGTTTACTTTGAAAAATATCCGTTTCACGAGGAACAAATGTGAGCAACGATGTACTTAATAACAGCAAAACTACAAATGAATTGCTTGAAGAAATCACCTAACCTTGCACATCTTCCAAATCATAACCGAAACGTTGGATTCAAACAGAACCAAAACTTCTTCCTCAAAAATTCTGTCGTACATATATTTATTAACATTCCTTAATTTCTTTCCATTCGAGACATTGTGAAACTAATAATAACAACGACATTTCGCACATATCATTCTCAAAAATTAATAAAACAGGTTTAAAATACGTCTACTTGCGCACGATTACACGCCGCATCACACTCTTCCAAAAAATGAACCCCAATCCTGTTGTATTCTTCCGCGGATTCAATAGCAACTCGTACTCCGTTCCGACGCACGGAAAGTCACGTGGTGGCCGTTGGCATCGCTTCAGCGTACCGCATCAAGTGTTGCAAACCATCGTATTCGCAGGTTAATACTTCGGAAAAAATATTTATTTTTATCTAATAATACTATATTTATGCGCCTTTTCCCATTATTTTGTATGTTTAAAAAACTGTACGTCGCACTTTTTCCACACAGTTACAGTTTTCCGACGGAATAATTTAGGACGCTAACGTACACATTTACCAAAATCATAAATCACTATACTGATCATAAACAGCCCTCCAAAGCTGCCTAAAATTCGGTTGAATTTATAAATAAATTAAAGGATGATACGATGCTTGCTTTCTAACTAAAAATGTGGCATCTCAACATATGCGGAATCTGTGGATAAATTTCACTTTAATTGTAAAACTGATTACTTTATCCTGCGTCGCCATCTACTACTTAACTATTTAGTTACAAATTGTGCCGAGGAAAATACTGCTTTTTTAAGCCGGGTACTTACACATCTGTGACATAGGAAAACTGCAACAGCTATCCAACTACAAGCGAATAAACGATGGCAGAACCTTTCTAACCAATATTAAATGTAAGTTTCTCGAAATCACAAATGAGTGAGAGGTGCCGTATGACCTGTACTTGATGGAGAAATTCCAGGCTCATATCAACGTAGCAGCATTCTACCAATTTTTTTTTTAGCACTATGTTCTTTTTTTTTTTCTAATTGAACGTTTAACGACACCGTGAGCAACTCAATGGACTATAAGCAGTCGTCCGTCCCTAAGTTTGGGTCACTGGTTCCAGGGAAGGGAGAGAGTCAGTGCCGTAAGACAAACACAACACCCATGCCACACCGGGATTCGAACCCGGACCCCTAACGGACGAATGATCAGAGACCATCGCTTAGACCACTGCGCCACCTGGGCGGCATAGCACTATGTTCGACAGTTAAATCAGTCAAGTACCTAATATAAATATTTCTACAAATATTTTTACAAGGCTATAGCAAGCTGCTATCGCAAGGAATCTTTTGAATGTGACACACAATAGGAAATTGCACTCGAAGATGCTTCTTCTCCCCAGATGCCCAAACAGTTCAGAGTAATATTTACTTACCTTTATGCTTTTTGCACCTCTAAGCCGCATGATAACACACTTCATTTAGATAATTGTTTTTAGGGAAAGATGGGCCGCACCCAAGTGAAACGTATTTAACATGCGAACATCTTCGTGCTACTTGTGTGAAACGGGGTCAAAACATTAATTTCGGATTCGGTAAATGCCATTGGTAGAATGCTACTTGTTCTGAGATTTAATATGTGGCGCCATCTTTGAGCCTCTTAGAAAAGTTAAAAGAATAAAGCCTGCAAGGTAACAGATAGCAGTAGGTTACTGTGAATTTTCTCAATGGCATTTAAAAAGAATACATGACTTAAATCGAAAAACTTCTGTTTACTCGATGGTTTGCTTTTCTGATTTTTGGGTATGGTCAGTTTAGAGCGTCATTTCCATGTCAGGGAATTTGAAAAAGCATGAATAACAAATTCATTGGTAAGATTTCGCATTCAGATTTACGGAAGTCATTTGCAAGTAGGAGATATGACGGTAAATGTGTAGTTTAGCATCCTAAATTATTTCGACTCAAATATAGAAGTATTTCGAAAAAGTGTGACGTAGAAATTTTAAAGCATGCAATTTCATGGCAAAACCATTTTGTAGTGCTACGCTACAGAAAATAGAACCACGTTAGCACCCTTTTTGTCGTAACCTCAAGGGTAATTCTGTACAAGTAAGACAAAAAAAAATTACTGACCTAATAGCAGAACCAAAAGTGCACTGGGATACCAAATAAGTTGCGAATCCAAGCCGTTAAAACTAGAACCACTTCCTATCTAACTTCCGGTGGTGAGTATTGGTTATGACTTTAAAACTTCCGTAAAAGAAAGAAAGGCATCTCCGAACTTTACGTTTCGCATGAGGGATTGATATGCAAAACAACGAATAAATTATCAGCTTGTGCTAAAAAAAACGTGAAAAAAATTGAAGAAATATATTCTGTAGCATAACACTACAATATGTATCTCTTTTCTGACAAAATTGTACCCGATTCTTGTTGTAGTTTTCCGCCCGTGAATCGGCCTCCGGACCGAACGTTCGTTACAACGCAGAAAAGCTAGACATCTTCGCCGCGGCCTTGTGTTAGGCCTGACGCAATTTCTGTTCACAGCGTGGTTCTTACCCGTCAATATTGCGGTAAAAATCTTTGAAATGCACTATAAACATAAAAACGTTTCACCATTTGCCATCACAATATATTACTTTAAAATCTGCAAGTCTCACTTTTTGGAAATACTTCAACCTTTGCCCCGAAATAATGTAAGACGCTAAACATTTACCGATATGGCTACTAAATATCGAGTATGAGCGTGCATGTTTAAATAATTTAGAAACAGAAAATTTGGTCTAAGGAGGCTCAACCACGTAACTCACACGATTTAAAGGACCATCTTGAAACGTTTTTGGATCCAATTTCTAAAGGATACCCTCAGAAATTTTGTAGAGGTCAAGCGTCGTAGTGTAGAAGATAATTCGTGGTAAAAAGAGAATCGACGTTATATTAAAGAATCGACGTTATATTTTTGTCTTTGACTGAGTGTTAGGGTTCACCTTCTGCAATAGATGGCGCAAAAAATCATTCCTTCGGCGTGGCTTTTACTTATTGAGTGACTGTCCCAGAAGTTGGCATCAGCGAATCACTGAAGACCTCGCCATATTCAGAATTTAAGCAGTCTCTCGTTGGCTCTACAATGAAAACACAAGATATGCGGTGTTACGTTTTAATCAATGACGTTATTTGGGGTTGAGCTAAGTACGTAGGCGTAGTTTATACAGCTAAAATTCAAAGGTTCTGTGTTAATGTACACATTTTCTTTTGAAAAATGAACGTGAACGTACAGTAGGATTTAATATGAATTATGGTAGACAAGATTCCAGTCTCACTTTTGACTCCGTTAATTATTTCTTTTCGGCCCTGATAATTAAAGAAAATCAGATATAAATGTGAGATTTCATTTCTTCCAGACAGAAAGACTGCTAAGCTAACTTATCCTGCCATCTAGCGCCTTAATTGCAATTCTTTCGGGTTAAATAAATTGAATTTTAAAAATCTACTTACAATTTTTTCGAAAAAATAAATGTGGCACATATTTGCTATAGGTCGCTTTTATTTGTGCTATAAATTTGAAACACTGCGAAGTAATATTCTTCGAGAAAATGTGTACAAAAATTTACATTACAGATATAGGATAGAATTTTTTAAACACTCATTCAAAGACAGCCTTAAGTAGTCGTTAACATGTTTTGGTTCTTCATGTATATTTATGTGACAGGTGAGACATGAATTTACAGATTTTTCCTTTATGGCAGTTGCACTTTAATACTAAAGTTGTTGAAGAAATTCGTGCTAATAGCACTAACTGTTAATATACCGTCGTTGCACGATATAAGATGAAATTCAAATTTAACGGTAAAATGGCATTTATTTGCACCAAAGAAAACGGTGAAAATCAAAATCACATCCCTAAAACTTTCGTGCTGGCTCTCAGCACATCCTCAGGTGAATGCTAAAAAATCTGAAAAAGAAATAGTCCGCAATGGAACGTCACTTTGTTTACATACACCGCGTTCAAGTCCTGAATGACTTAAAAAAACTTTACTTCAATGGCAAAAGCTATTTCAAACCAAAAACAAGGGCGTACAAGAAGGGACCACCATAGACAATTTGAAAAGGAACAATTTGAACTGAAGAACTTGAAAAATTAACCTAAAATCGCAATACTAGCTGCCGACGGAACACATTAAATCGTTATTATTGATAGCGTGGATTACAATACTAAAGTTTTAGAAGCCATCAACAAAATTCCCCAGAGTGTCCTAAAATCAGATCCTACAGCAGCCACTGTGAGTCATTTAAGCAGATTAAAAAATCATAGTAATTTACCTTCTATAGTTCACCCAAACTTTACAACTAACAATTTGACCTAGAATTTCAGAACTTTTCCGAAGAATCAAAATCACCAAAGTGGGCTACCCGATTCGTCCACTTGTCTCAGGTAAAACTAACCCTCTAAGACCACTTCAAAAAGCTTTAGTACAATTCTTATCACCTTTAACTTCCAAAGCAACCTATTCAGTACCAAGTTCTGTTGCAGCCTTAAAGAAAATTAAAGACTTTGTACCAGGGAACTCTCCATTTTGGTTTGCGTTACTGGACGTCGAGTCATTGTTCCCAAGTGTGCCGATAACATATGCACATCAAGTAATAGAAGAAAAACTACAATCATTGGGAACCCTAAATGATCTGGAAATGCAAGCTTTCATGGAAGCCTTGAAATTGTCTTTCAAAAGGATTTATTTCAAATTTCAAAATGTAATTTACCAACCAAAGGAGCACCTATGGGCTCCCCACTCTCACCTCTCCTGGTAGAGATTGTAATACAAGGTTTAGAGGAAAGAGTTTTACAACTTACTCCAGTAGCACCATGCTTATATCTACGATACATAGATGATATTCTTGTTTTCTGGAACCATGATGCAGACTCCTTATATGAATTTACTGAACTGATGTCTTCGTATATTACCTCAATTAATTTTACAGTTGAACTTTAACAACATTATATTATACCATTTTTAGATTTTATGTTGAAGTCAAACCCAATATCTCAAACTATTCCTTTCTCTGCATACCGCAAACCTAGTGCAGCATCATCAATTATACCTTATCATTAAGCACACCCTGCTACATATGAACTATCTGCATTTCAGTTTCTCATCCGTAGAGCTCACACACATTGCTCAAGCATTACCGCCAGGAGAGGAGAATTAAATCAAATAAATGCCATAGCAGACGAGCATGGGTATCCCAGATATACAGTAAACCGGATCCATCGAAAAATAAGAACACATTTTCTACATTAACTGAAGAACCCAAACAGTGCAAATATGTTGGGTTAGTGGATTATATTCCAAAAGTTATAAATATACTTAAAACATCATGCAAAAAATACAGCTTGAATTTTAGAATTAAAATCTACAATCTAATGACAACTATTAAAAAGGATCGGGACCCAGTCTCGTGTTATAGCAGATATGGAGTTTATAAAATACCTTTAAAAGCCGTAGATATTGTGGACATAGATCGGATTTATATTGGATCCACCATGAGGAATTTGAACTTTCGTATTGCGGAACACTAGTGCATTGTCAAAACACATTCAAACTCTACACTTGCAACATTAGTTAACCAAGAAACCCACATCCCTCTATGGAAGAGTTACAACAGAAATGCGACTTTGCTAGCGGAGAGTTTACACATCGTCAATAACGGTGATAAATGTTGTAATGATGAAGTACCGAGATTTATAACTCACCCTTGGATACAATTAATTTCAAACAACTAGGACGAAATAAACCATTAATTCGAACTTTATTTCAGAACTCACCCAATAACAATTAACACACAACAATCATTAGTCAGAGTATGGTGACGTTTTTGAAGTCATTCGGGACCTGAACGTGATGTATGTAAATAAAGTGACGTTCCATGGTGGGCTCTTTTTTCAAATTTTTTAGCATTCACCTGAGGATGTGCTGGGAGCCAGCCCGAAAGATCTAGTAATGTTATTTTGAATTTAAACGTTTTCTTTGGTGTAAAAAAAGTCATGTTATCGTTAAATTTGAATTTCATCTTAAATCGTGCAGCGACGACATTTTAACAGTTAGTTGCACTTTTGTTAGAATACGTATATTTTACCAATTATTTTCACAATGGAATTCGAAATTTTGTTTTTGTGATGTTTCAAAATTTCACTGCTTAGTTTTTTTCATATGAATCCTACCAACAACGCAACCTGAAAAAATAATGTGTTTTAATAATATTCTGATATTTGTTCCCACTTCGGTCAGTTATGAATCTTTAGTTTTTTCAAATATTTCGCGAACTCAAATTAATTAATCCTTTGTGAAGCTCATGTTAAGACGCGTCCATTTTTTACCTGTATTGCCTTTTGAAAACGGGTTTGGATGTGCGTTTTCTCTGAGTAATGTACCAATATTAGAAGCAGTTTTAAGTACCGCGTATTACATGATGGTTTGGAATCATGAATTTTTCTCTCAATCTCTTGTTACTCTGGATATCTAAATGTTTACATTTTTTTTATAATTCCTTGACTCAGATTCTCATCAGTCAGAAGAAAAGTGTCATTATTTTTAAAGATGAACATATGGAAATGCAGAAATATAAACAGTTCTGTACGTACAGACTATTAGTCATTACACAGATAACTCTAAATCATAAGTTGCCTATTCCAAAACCTTAAAAAAGGGCGAAACTGCTTTTGACATTTATACACATATTTGTCGTCACTCTCTGGAAGTTGTTTCGTGATACTCATTTTCCTTGCAGTAGAAACTTTGTCAACATCCACGACTCCTTGTGTTTTAAATAAATTCAGCCCAACTAGACATTAATTTCTTTATAGATACTGATTACTTCGCACTGTGAATTTGGTATATTTTGCTGATCCTTAGCCTCGTGTCATGCTTTATTTCGGTATCAATCTCAATAGACTTCACAACTCGTATGCATGACCGAACAATGACCGCATAACGATATGTGAATGAGGTTCTGCAGCCCGTTTGTTGGTACATCTCAGTCATACACTATATTGAAAAAAAACACCGGACATCCCTTCAAAAGCAAATGAACAGATCCGCTGCGTTGTTAAGATGCGTGGTACAGCTGCAAACGGTACAAAAACAAGCCTACAGCTCACCGGGATCATATCGTCATGTAAGGTTGAGTGAAAATGTCGCGGCGGAAGAGAACTGACTTTGAGAAAGGAAAGCTTGTTGGGTGTTATATTAGCGGGTTGCACACAAGAAAAACCCAGATGCGTTTAAACATACACAAGTCAACTGTTTTGGAAGTAGTGAATAAGTGGAAGACACATGGCGTGCATGAAGCAGCAAAACGTACCCGAAGACGACAGAAAATCAGTGATAGGGGCCGTCGAAGCCTCAGGACAGTCGGTACAGATAATCGACGGAGTACTGCACAAAACCTCAGTGTATAGGTGAGTAAAAAATTTGGAACCTCGGTATGCACACATACAATTTGCAGAGAATTTCATTCCATGGGATACCGTGGTCGTGCGGCTCCTTATAAACCTTTCATCTCCACTCGGAATGCTATTTTTCCTTTAGCATGGTGTAAAGAACATTTATCGTGGACGTACGTCAATGGAAAGGGGTACTATGGACTGATGAATCCACATGAACGAATCATCAGTCCGATGGCCGTGTGTGGGTATGGCAGCAGCCGGGGGAATGCTATTTACCACAGTGTGCTGTTCCTACGGTCAAGTTTGAAGCTGGCAGTGTACTCGTGTAGGGGTGTCTTAAGGGGATTGGTCCCGGCCGATTGGTTATCGTTGACAAACTTGCTAACCATCACGTCTACCTCGATATTCTGGACAATTATGCCCTTCCAACTCTATGGCAATACTATTGAACCTGGCCATGTTGGTACATGCAGGATAATGCACCGAGACATAATGCAAAGACCGTTACTGCGTTGTTTGAGGATAATTCCGTATCGTGTGTGACTGACCAGCGCAGAGCCCTGATATTAATACTATAGAGCACCTATGGGATGAATTAGAGCGCCTCATAAGAAGTTTGGAACCAATGCCTACTACTAAGCAACAGTTAGTGGCAGCATTTAGTACTGAATGGAAGCGCATACCTATCGCTGTGTTCCAAAACCTTGTCGAAAGCATGTCTCGAAAGGTCAGTGCATGCACTTAGGCCAAAGGTTGACGGACACCGTACTCTATGTGGTGTTTCTCTTCTAGGTGTCCGGTGACATTTGTCAATATAGTGTTTACCGGATGCCCAGTTTCAATAATACGTATTACGTCTGCAAGGACACTGCTAACATCAGGAAGCAGTACCTACATGAAGCCAGAATCCTGCACCTCGCAGGGTGTTCTCCAGACTTCTCTCCACTTATGAACACATGAAAGATAATAGGCAGACGGATTAGCGACTTTGCGAAAACCCCTTACTATCGCAATGAACTCTGGACAGAAGTCATTTGCGCATGTTCAGCGATAATTCAGGAGACCATTCGTGAACTATGGCAGTGATCGTGGACAGAGGTCATATTTATGGGGCACCGTTCGTGGATTGCTCCGTAGATACACGTAGTGTTCCCGAATAATTGCCAAGCATGGCGGTCATAGGATCTATTAACTCAGTTTACTACCCGTCGCATTCATGTAACCCCTAAGAAACTGAATCACCCGCTTGTTCACATGTGTGCAAATTCTTCTCTAATTGAGGTCCTTCCTTGACGGCTCGGTATTTCCTGAAAGCCTATTTAAAAATGATTTCACAAAACTTGGAATGACTAAAAAAAGCCACAAGATAAATGAAGTACATATTTTAAAAAACAAATTATGAGTAAAATACTGAAAAATACCTTCTTTTGAACTAGCTGTATGATTTAGGAAATTCAATTTGACTACCCAAGATATAATTGAATTACGATACTTCTATAGATATTTTTCATAAATTCAGAGAAAATTGATGTAGGCATGACATTTCATGGAGAATTTAGAAAATCCGTAAGTCTAAATGTAGGATATGGATTTGGTAATACATAATTGTTATGCCATACGTTTGAGGGATTATAATATTATCATATTTCAGGTTATTGAAACATACCACCTAGCCATATAATAATGCATGTTTGCTGTGAAATATGAAAAGAAACAGCCCCTCACAAGTTATTGTTTTTTACGCAAAATCATAAGGGCCTTTTAAGGTGGAATTAGAAGCTAAAGATATGGTATTCCTTTTCAGAATAAAAAAACATGTTTTCCTTTTTTCTTCTTCACGATAATCTCTATTTTACCCTTCAGATTTTTCCTAATTCAAAACAAAGGGGGAAACTAAAGATTAGTACGTCCGCATATATTACACGTGCAAAATATTAATCTCGAAAATCTACCTAATAGAATTATATACTGAATCAGCAGAAGACGTTTTCAAAACCAAACTAATTTGCGTAATGAAATTATGTGAGTAAGCTTTTACAAACATTCCACCAAATACTAGTCCTCGGATCTACCATTCATCCTCATCTGATGATAGTTGATCAAAGGGTTTGATTTTCCATTCGCTTACTTCTCACAGATGTGTCGTTTACAAAGTAATATTATACTCTGGTATTAATGTCCAGCACGTTTAATATTGCTTGTAGAGTTTATGTAATGAACAATTAACATATATATGTGCCAAGACGTATTTATAATAGACAAAGAATATATACTGCGTTTGACGGTAAAGTATCGGAAACTCATTTTAACACAAAGCGTATCTGCGCATCGTACGTCTTACAGAACATCTTCCCGATGTGAGCTATTATTCGCACTGTGTCTCAATAATTAACATATATCTGTGCCAAGAAATATTTATAGTAGACAGAGAATAAATACTGCGTTTGACGGTAAAGTATCGGCAACTCATTTTAACACAAAGCTTATCTGCTCATCGTACGTCTAACAGAACATCTTTCCGATGTGATCTATTATTCGCACTGTGTCTCCATAAGATGTCGAATAAACATCTGTAACCGTAATACGAAACTCCTTTCAGGTACAATTAACATACGCTATTACCTTTTACATTCTTTTGAAAATTACCTTGTGGGCCCGACTCTATGTAATCGTATAACTTTGTTAAGACACTGACTAATTTCAGAAATTCCGCTGAATGTTTTCAGTTATTATTACTAAATAGAACCCTCTCACAATTTAACACATTACGGAATCTCTTGTACTAAGTGTTCAGCCTGCTCAATTATTTGCATATTCGTATTGATTTCTCAATGAAATTTCTATAAAATGTGTCTTGTTGCTCAGTTTACAAAACAATACTAGTGGAAGTATCACCCACAATGCACTGCCTTACAGACAAACTTTGAATGCTACTACCATTGAAAGATTCTGGTGCCTCTTCTGCGTCCTTCCATAAGACATTGGCTCAACTACTTTATCACATGGGATCTCGCATCCCCGACAACGCTCGTTGTCATGTAGCCGAAACTGTGAAAGCCCTTTCATCAAGTTAGCGATCGAAATTCTTGACACTTCGCCCTTACTATACAGATATAATTCCATGTAAACCTGACAGGTATTCTTAGGAAAAAAAAAACATTCGGAGCGCAAAAATCTGGCAGTCTACCTGACGTTCCTCGAGCCGTAGGTTGGCCCATTGCAATAACCAACAATTTTATTTAAGACCTCAAATGTTGTGTTGTTGAGCAACGTATTTTCCCTTAACACAGTACCGAAGTTTTGCTTTTTGTGTTGTCAGCGGGCTATCTAGGAAATACACGGATTACTGATGTAACATAAAATTCATAATATCAGCTAGTTAACTCATGCAATGCATTGATTATGATACGTTTTCCGACATACAGGAAATCGTTACTCAAGTTATGAGGATAATGGTTGTGGAATAAGTCTCGTTCCTGTGCCTTGACCTTTGACCCCATTTCGATTATATTCAGCATATCCGGTCCAGTATGCCTCCGAAACAGCATGATAAAAGTTTGGTCGCATTCGAAGCATTTTTACGTAAGTTATGAGCATAAGGGCAATGGAATGTTCGTTCCTTTGATCCTATTTTGTCCATTTTCAATAGGTTTCGTCCCCAGTTTGTTCCCTACCACATATTAAACTTTCATCGAAATCGAATCATTTTTAGGCGAGTTACCGTGCGGACAGGCAGACAGTCAGACGGACAAAGCTGAATCATATAGACTTCTTCAACCTAGGGTTGGAAATCATAAAACACACTAAAGGAATAAACGATAACTATGGAAATTTCATTTTCAGTTCTTTTCCAGTTTGTCAGATACGCTGAAAGAGATGTCATGACCGAGAGCGGAAATAGGAGTTCCAGATTGCAACTCAACAGGAGAGAACACGGCATATTAATAAAATTAAATTTTGAGAATATAATTTTGAATATTTTTCGTAAAGGTTGTTTTATTTGTCGAGCGATAGGCACATTTGAGTGGCAAAATAGTAATTGCATATCTGGTTGTTTACGACATATTTACCTACCTGATTTCTTACCGTTATTTCTAGGTAGATTTCAACGCATACGCAGTTAGGCTCATTAGCAAATTTCTTTCTACGTGATCCCTAGTCTTCTATATAAGAGAGCTTATCATAAGCTATTACAAGTTATGCCTCATGGAAATTCAGTAGTTCCTCTCACACCTTTCCGGATAGAAGTAGAACCATGATTACTGCACAGTGCTCAGAGGAAGCTTCAGAGGTTTTACAACAGGAAGAGAAATTAGATGTGGCAACACACACTCTTGCCACAGCTGCAATCGCTTTGTTGTGAAAGGACTCCTTGTTTACCAAACCTAAAGCAAGGACCTTAAGATGACTTTTCTTACTTGGCCATAATAAAAAGGAATTAATTATTTACGTAAAAATTATTACACATTTTCCCATTCGCTGATGGAATAGAGTAATCGGAAATATTCGATTCCTTTTTCTTAGATTATACGTTTGCTTCCATAATTTGAGTTTTTCCCCTTGGTCGTAAATTTATTTCGTTTCTCCTTTTGTTGAGCGGCTTCTGGAATTTTGGCATAAAATCTTTCGATAGCATATCAATTCCCCAGTCTTCAATCTCGGGTTCGTTTTATTTCTTGGACAGAAATAATATTTTGGCATTAGCTTTTTTCAAATACTGTAGCTCATTTTTTTCAGTAGATGTGTCTTTAAGATTCTCCATATGTTTCAAGAAAGAAGTTGGAGTTCTGGGATTTAAATTTTTGAGCGTTCTCAGCAGTATTTAACAGACAATTAATGATTAAAAACCGAGATTTATCCTTTGAATCACATATATGTGCCAGTTTTATTAATTATACGAAACAAAATCGTGCCACATTATATAGGCGATATTAGAGAAATGCATTAGCAGACATAGAAAATGCATATCCTCGAAAATTGGTGAGTATATGCCGACAATGGAGCACCGTAAATAGCAGTGGTTGCAAACCAGATACGTGATAGGCCAGAAGGGCAAAACCTCTAGGGAGATAGGCCAAAACGTCTGATGATAACTAAGTTTTATCGTACACACCTAGTCATGTGACCCACTGGAATGGTTTGATGTAACTGGCGAAAGAACATATTAGTAGATGTAGTTCCTAGGCGACATAATCGGAAATCGATTATAATAACTATGGAAATTCCAATCATGGAGAACAACCATAATTATCTGATTCATGGAGGTCGGAAATATCCGAGACCCCTTAACCGCAGATTTCTGAAGCCGATCTGTTTACTGTTATGATATACCTCCGCGTGCTTTGTTACCCTCTTGGTCGTGCTTGCCCTAGGAAAGCATTAAAATTTGTGATTTTTAGAAGCTCTTATTTTTTGGTTAATTGGTTTTTCAGCGTAGATTTTTTCTGTGTTTAACAGCATACTTTAGCTTGTTCAAATTTAGTTTCCATGGGGTACCGGATAATGTCATTCCACCGGTTGGTATCACTTTATTTTCCGTTTACTAGGTTTAATCAAGTGCTTTGGGCCTATTTTGCCGTGATTTGCTTCCTTTTAGCATATTATGTAATGTTCGAAATTTGTAGCAAAATTAAGGAAGTCGCTAAGTTTCCGTAGGTTATACAAAGCTGTTTACGAAAGTTATAGCAAAGTTTTCTGAAATAGTGTAGGTTATGTAATCGGAGTGGTATTCATAACTGAACCACGTTTAAAAGGATGTTCAATATAAATACATTATTTAGATAATCATCTTTGAATTATTAATAACCCACCTATAATTATGTCAGTGTTCATATCCAAAAACTTCGTACTATAAACAACAACGATAAGGGTTAGGAATTAGCTACATTTGCCAAAAGCTCATATATTTTTTTTTCCTGTTTTAGGGCTTGACCAGTATACTTAATTGCAGATTTGACCATAGCAAGTAAATCATATTAATTTTAAACTAATAGACAAGGTGCTTTTGATAGTGTGCTACATGATCAGTTAATAGAACTGGAGCTCCTTTATTTAAAACTGAACTTCACAGTACAAGTACAGATTCTCTGGTTTAGCAGAGGGCATTAAAACAGTAACTTTTGCATGTGAGACACTGCACTCACCGTTTCTTGGAATTATATGACAATGCAAAACATCACTGTTAATATCTCCTGACTCACAACAAAACCCCGTTGAATGTGAAACATAAAAGGATGGTGATACTAATCACAGTAGATAAGAAAAGTGAAAGTTGAAACACAAAGGGTTCACATATACTTAAAAGATTAAAAATAGAAAAGAATAGAAGTAGACAAATGAACAAGGAAACATTTGAAAGTGACCGAACATGAGTACCTTACAATGAAGATTTGCAATTCTGGCTTCTCTTAAGCTATCAATGACCCTGTAAACACTTTGATTTTTGAAGAAATGTTGTCATAATACATGGAAATACATTAGAATTATTAACACAGCAATCATACATCTCTAAATTGCCTGTATTTCCGGTTCATTTCAAAAATAGATTTGTTTCTCTTCTGCCACCCCATTTCTAGTCATTGCACATTTTTGGTATTCTAAAACTTCATGTTCTCTTATTAATTTTACAAAGCAATAAACCTTTTTGGATCATTAGTTATTTTGATATTCCATATATAGGCTATAAGTCAAATATGTTCCATTCACTTCTGGTACCAAATTTTTTCTCTACCTGATTTAGTTCTTATTCTGTAATGCATGTACATGTTCTGAGATTAAACATTGTTTTCATGCACTTTAACTCTTTCATGAATAATTTGCTTTTTCTGTCTAACATTAGTTACATCATCAATGCTCTACAGCATAGGTGCTCTAATTAAACTTTCCCCTTTTTGTTCTCTGTTGATATTTAAAGTCCTTCTTGTTACCCTTTCTTCCTTTACATCATACCTTACTTTTTGTTTTCTGGTAAAATCAGTGAGACGTAGTTAAAAGGTAATTCCTTTCACAGTGGGTGTGGCATGTGTGTTTTGTCTATCCAGCTTGTGACCTGTCTCTGTTTTATCAACAGATTGTAATTTCTTCAAAACTGAGGTAGTTGTGGTAACTGAAACATTCAAATATTTATTGTGGTTTATTTGCTCACAGTTCATGTTATGATTAGATCAATGTAACTAGCCTGTACTGTTTTGCACATCAGTGTAATTATTTTGTACCCAATTTTTTGATAGTTCTTACAGATTCACTGTATTGCATTTCGTTTTCTGTATTCTTTGGTATTCTTTTTGTGTATCCATGCATCTCCCACACTTCATTTTTTGTTTTCCATTAGGACTGAAGGACTAAGCCTTTTAAGAGAAAAGTCACTCATACCTGCTGTGGCACCCATTGTATGTGAAGGAAAGTATTTTGCTGCTGCTAGTGAAGGTTACTGAAAATGAGTTTCACTATTTGAGATAAATTTTTTGCATTGGATTTAGATATAAATTTCCATACAAATATTTGTCTTTAATTGTCGAATTGCTGCAGTAAGCTAAGTTGCAGCTACAAATACTGTTAGGTAAGATTTTCTTTTCTCGCATATATAAAATTTACTTCAAGAAGTTTAATATGTATGAGGGCATCAACTCATAATAATATTTCTTCATGTTCTAACTAGCTCATTCTTTTTTGTCTTGTTTAACTTGAGGTATATTGAACCCCCATTAGGAAATGATAATACTGACATGTTTTCTACAACTTACAATGTACATAATGAGTGTGAAATGCACCTCACAGCTAGGCATTTTGATGACAGAAATGTGGGAAATCTTGAATTCAGCTGAAGTAAAAATATAACAGCCTAAAATAATAAATATATTAATTGCAATATATGAAAATGTCTAGTTAAGGTTAACAAATAAATTACTTGAGTGAAAACTTTATTACTTAACTAATCAGATGAAATAGGCTGTTGTAAGAATTCTAGCTTAAAAGGTCAGCATTATTTTTGGAAATCAGATTTTGGTACTGGAGATGTTACATGCATAACAGTGAACTAACGATGACTTTATACCTGATGACAGAAAATTTGCACTTCTATATTTCCCATGCACTTCTGATTAGTTATCCATTAATTTTTGTGGCCATAAAATGTACGTTAAATGTGCATGAGCATATGGGCTGCTGTTAACAATGTTCTCTGTAATTAGAGCTAAAATTAATCACCTTGTGTTGATTAGATTTTCCTATTCTTGAACAAATGTTGTGTTAGCAACAAACTTTAGGATTTATCCTCAATGAATTCTTCATTAATAAATATAACCTTGCTCATAAATGGTACACGTACGTTTCAAAAACCAAATTAAAAATCCTTATTATATACACACGTCTGTTTCATTTACTACTAAAAGCTATTAATTTATTGCATTATGAAGCGATGTGTATTAGGAGTATAATATTTTGAATGCAGTTGGATTAATTTTAAAAGAGGTCTTACTGTAGGAATTATTTCTGCTGCTTATGTAAATCTGTTTTTATCAAGATATTTTATCAAGTCAGATTTCCTTTACTATCAGCAGGACTTGTAAATCCTATTTCCACAAACTAATAAATTGTATATTTTCTTGCTATATTTTGAAACTGCATCGTTTAAAAAGGTGCCCCCCCTCTCCCCGAAAAACGTTCCCTTCCTATTAAGGCCTGTAGTTTTAAAATTATTTACATTCATACCTTTGAAGCCCACCACAGTTTTAACTAAACCAGAGGAATTTCCCACATACATTAGAAGAAACTAAAATCAGTCAAGTGCTTAAAGTAATTATAAAAAATAAACTGAAGACACAGTAACGTCATATTTTGAGTCTGATTTTTAAAATTAGTTTGAACAAGCTGGCAGATACCCCATCTTTTCTATAAAGGCTTGGAAATAAAATCTAGGTATTTCATGAATTTTTGTTTTCTAAAATAATAATGTTCAATGGGAATGTTGTTCTCCCCTCCCCTTGTTTATTTGCTTAATAACAATCATAACTGTTTTTTAAGTAAAACATACGTGGAATGGCGTTGTTTATTGAAATGTTTCTCCTGACAACATGGCTGAAGTGTTCCCTACCTTTAAAGTGCGATCTTTTGAAAATTTCACTCACAATACAAATTATTTGAAGCTCAACTGTTACAATTTCTATGATAAACAATATTTTACGCTAATCCGCTAACGCAGAGAAAGATTTTAAACGCTTTATAAAATTACGTTTAGTATAAACACATTTTAAATCGTCAGTTCGTATACGTCTCAGTCGTTACAAAGACTTTTTTTATATCTCTTTTCCTCCATGAAAATCTAAGTTTTTGTACTGAAATTTCTTTCATGTAAACCTAAAAGGCTCTTAAACCTATTCCACTGCTTTTCCATTTCGCATATAATTTAAGACAATGTAAAATCGTAAGAAAACGAACAATGTCTCACTAATGCTTTCCTAAGGAAAATCGTCTGCTTTTGCATCTTTAGGCTAAAAACGTCAAAGCTGGCGGTACTACTTTTACCGCGGAAGCGTACAAACCCGGTTCACTTTGCTAACATGGGAAGAGTTGGCGACATAATCTTCTCTTATTCCTACCTCATGATCTGCTGATCAGAAAAAAAAAACCATGTACTCACGCTTCAGATTGTTCTAAATGGTTTTCACTACATTAGTACTTATCAGTACTTCTTGTTAAACTTTGAATCCTGATCAGTCTTATGAAAAAAAAAGTGTGCATTATTTAATATACCTTTCTTTTCCAAATAGTTTAACGCAGATATTACCTTGTTTCTGGAATTTCAATCGCATTTTCTGATGAGCAACTTATTTACATTACTTTAATTTTGCTATGCGAAGAACAAACAGTTATTTGATTTATGATAGTAATCTTAAATTGGGACTGAGATGCCGAGAAAAAACATTCTTATACATAAAGGCAAAGGACTTTCATTCTAGATTATAGTGATTTGCCTGCCAAAAATAAAATTATTTCTAACAAAGCAAACATAACCGTTTTGAAAGACTTCAGTAAAAGGATGAACATGGTTCCACAGAAATCTAGAAAATACTGTCAACGTTACTTGAAACGTATGATGCAACTGCTAGAACCGAACAGAACAATGTTTGAGGATTTATATTTACGGTGAGGACTATAAAAATAATACGGCAGAGAGCTCTAGAGAATGCATTTAATACCTTGTGAAAATCGGAAGAGAGAGTGTTAATATTTGTGCATTAGTAATAATATCTGCTTTTGAAAATGAAAATCGTTCTTTTCATTAAGTCGGCATATATTTAGCATGCATGTAGACAATTACAAAATGCGTATCGTTTCCTTCAAGAAGTGCAATAGTGAAAGCAACAAATCATATGCTAGAAGGATTCCTTTCCTGCTCAACAGCTGATGGTGAGAAATAAGGATGTGATACTTGAAGTTTTCAGTACAGCGAAGATTTGTGTCTCAATTTTCCATCTCAATTTTCAGAGAAATCAAAAGATTTCAGATATCCTTAAAAATTATTTTAAACAAAATACTTAATTTAATCGTTTTTGCATTTCATAAGTAATAAGCAAGAAAAAATGTTTTTTTTATCTTAATACAACAGCATTCATTTTATATCAACGCTGAACAAAAGGGTGCTTTGGAACACATAAGATGAAGAAGATACATTTCAAGACATACTGATTCTATTCACTTTTTTGAACGTATCGAAGAAACCTGTGTTCGACTGATATTTTCTGATAGCAAGTAGTAACGATTGCCTTTAAAAAATACTTACAAGGATGTCCTATTTCATTTATCCAGTGCATGGTTTAACTGCGGCGTAAGAAAAAAAGGGTCACAATTATTCACGGCGTCATTCATAAAATGATGTACAAAAAGTGTGCACAAAAACATTTTATGGAAATCAGATTTTAGCGTATGTATGTTACTTGTATCAAATAGTTCAGTATATCTTGTCACAATCTTTATGACAAATAGCATTTTACCTGTACTGGAGAATCCAAAGGAAGAAAGGATATTTTTAACGCTCTGTGTCCGGCAAGATGAAAGAACTGGATACATCTTAAACTGTATCCCGTAATGCACTAATTTCTAGATGTTGCATATTTCCTGTATTTACCACAAGATAAAATTTATTTCCTTTCCTTGGGTACACTGAAAACCCTAATACTTTGGTAATTTTTTCCAACAAAACTTAAAGGTACTGATGTGGAAAGACATACAGTATATAAATTATGTTAAAATACGTCATCGGTATTGCTTCAAACTTTTCCAGTTTTCCCTATTGCAGGAAATTGCTCATGACGTGGATAATTTACACCAGAATGATTGGTCAGCTTTGAGGAGCATAAGGGAAATATCACTCAATGCAGTTGTTACCTCATAGAGAATATGTAATACTTTCCAATTACACAACATTCTAAATCTTTGCTGGATTGAGCGGAAATAAATGCTTTTTAAAGGGTATGTTTTAGAAAGTTTGGAAACATTATGTCGAAAAATATATATTTTTACAAATACGTTTCTCGACATCATCTCGTAAATAATTTTTGTAATTTTTTAATCAATGCATGCAAATTTTCCATCAAAATGGAAATGAGAGCAACATATGCTTCTTGGAAATTGCACAAAATTCTTCTTGTACAATTTCATGGACGGTAATTTCAGAGGTCCTTTACCAAAAAAATCCCTAGAAATTCCAGATTTGTGTTTATCGGTCTAGCCCAGGAAAGAGAAAAAAAATTTACCCAATCAGTGTAGACAAACTAATTTTGATTGATAACATACGGTAATATGAAAAAAAGAAAGCAAATAAAAATCTTAAAAGGTCTGTGAACCATTTGACTGCTTTTCAGTGGTAGCGCGATTGTTTATCTCTTTCCGTACTGAAATGTTTTGTTCTGTTCTTACTTAAATTCCTTCATGCGTAATTGTTACATTTCGCGATTATATTTTTTTCTTTGATTTTTATGAAGCTTAATTAGTTAACGTGTAGTTAATAATGAAAACAAAAGCGAGCAGTTACCTTTCTGAAACAGTTATGCCTCACTTTCCCCAAAAGTGAAGCAGCAGTGTGATACCGTCAAATGAAAAAAAAAACACTGACAGTGAGGAAACGAAATATTTTCAAATAAGCGATATATACTAAACTTTTTAACTTACAAGATTTAAACCTTTAGCAAGAAAACATCGTCGTGGTACGCGTCGCGGTTACCTCTCTTCATTGTGATCTTGTGAACAGAAAGTTTACTTTTCCATTACAAAACTGCTGGACAATTGCTAAGGACGGATCACAAACGGCTATATAGCGCATAAAAAAGTAAGTGTGGTTGGATGCCAAGTGAAATAAAATAATGTCAGAATGCCAGGACATTACAAGAAAGACAATTTATTGTGCTCCGAAATCCAGAAGGCTTTGTAACGTGTTCAAGGGACAAGCAAGCAATTTTGTGCAGAATACGTAAACGTGAAAAAAATGCAATTACCGTCCGCAGGCGTTCCGGCGTAAGATGTCAATACGAGATATGGCCACCATCGGGGGCGATGCAAAATTCCACACGTCGTGTCATGCTTTGCACAACATTATCAAGCAGCTGTTGGGGTAATTTATCCCATTCCATTGTCAGTGCACAGATGAGGGTGTCCTTGTTTATTGGAGGGCATTGGCGACCATCAAGACTCCTCCCCAAAGCATCCCACACATTTTCAATGGGATTCAGATCTGGAGAACGTGCTGGCTATATGAGGCGTTGAATATCCTCGCTCTCAAGACAGTCCTGCACAGCGACTGTTCGATGACGTGCTGCGTTGTCGTCCATAAAAATGAATCTATCACCGACAGCATCACGGAACATGCGAACATGAATTACCAGAACATCATTAATGTATCTTTGGCAAGTCATATTCCCAGTAGGAAGCACATAGAGGGACGTACGGCCATTGATCATGATACCAGCCCTTACCATGACACTACATGTCGGATATCGGTCCCTTTCCTGTATGTTTGCTGGACAATATGCAGTACCACTATCACGCCAGATCAGTTGTCGTCGACAATCAAACGATAGACTGTATCTACTCTCATCTGAGAAGAGGACAGCAGACCAGTCGTTATCAGTCCAATTGCGATGTTGATGGCACCATTGCAAACGGGCGGTACGGTGACGTCTGGACAATGGGATTCACACAACAGGACGGCGGGCGTATAGTCCTCCTTCATGCAGACGTCTGGCGACAGTTTTTCGGGAGATCCGCTTGCCAGTAGCAGCCATAAACTGATTTGCTACCTCACTAGCTGTGCTGCGCCCGTGTCTTTTTGTTGATAGCACTATGTACCGATCTCCTGCAGGTGTCGTACTGCGAACACGACCTCCCCCGTAACGTTTGTTACACTGTCCATTTGTTTGAAATGATTTCCAAAGCTTTGAAACTACACTGTGGATGACGTCGGACTCCCTGGCAACATGTGTTATTTTTCGCCCTTCTTCAATCGTGCCAATAATACGGCCACGCGTAAAATCATCTAGGTGATGTCAGGAAGACATACTGAAAATTGCAAGTTCGTCAATTGATTCTTTCCCTTTCAACTTTGCGTTTGAACAACAATGGTCAATACGCGTCAAATCCTTAAAATCTCCTATCAGCGGTATGACGTCACGAACAAGTTCGGCAATCCAAAATTTGCATACGCACAACACGTCTTACTGTATCCCGCACTTATGCTAATTTCCACATTTTCCTGCCTTCCATTTTATGGTTGCTATCGTTGCTATTGTCATCCGTCCTTAGCAATTGTCCGGCAGTGTATTAGGCTTATATCAAACGTGACATACCCTTTTTATTGACGTAGGATCACTAAGAAATGATATGGCTCCTCAAAAGTAAAATTGTGTCTTTGCAGCAAATAACATATACTTAATTCGTTTAGCAAACACTGAACCTATCGTTCAGTAAGAAATGTATTGTGTTTCTCCTTTTTTCTTTTCTTTGCGCAAATATCACATTTAGATTTAAAGTTTTATAAAATAATCAAGGGTTTTGCTCTGCTTTGACAAGAATATCCTACTTTAAGAATCACTGACTTTAAAGAAGGAATAGCATGTTTTGGGTTGAGGTCGAATAATTTTTTGTGTCTTTTTTAATCGGGTAAATACACCAGTGTAGAGTATTAGCCCACAGCTGACGGTTTCAGTTGGTCATTGAAAACTAAGTATTCTAGAACAAAACCCAATGAGTTGGGGCCTTTTCACCATTATCACACAGATCTAGCTGGCACCTCCCCAATATTAACAGATGCTCGTGTTGCTGTTCTTGGTGCCATTGTTCCCCATGGAGTATTTCGATGTGGCAAACCCATAAATCAGCGAGATCGCCCGGCGAACTGGCAGTAGTAGCATTAGATAGAAAGAAGGACACATATTTGTGGATGTTGCGAGGTTGTGTTTCTATGACTGAATATCAATGTAACAAGCGTGAAGCAGCTAAAGTGGTTAGCCAGAGTAGGGCAAAAGATGGGAAGGAGTGGGTAGAAATGCATAAATTGGCCTTTTGGAAAGATAGGAAGACTTCTGAAAGTACATGAGACCCAGTAAAAATAGGGGAAACGAAGCTGTAATTTGTGTGAAGAATACGATCAGGGAAATCATATGGGAACCCAAAAAGTTAATTAAAAGATGAGGTGAATATTTCTGTGAGTTATTAAATCAAGAAAGCAAAGGTTATTCTGAGGCACAGTAAAGGATGAAACCACAAGAGGGACCATTTCGATAAGTGTGGTTAAAGGCACTTGAAGGGAATCCTGCCAATGTCAGTTAGTGCTTGTCCCAGAAGATATCGATTTAGAGACCGGCCAATTATTCATGCCCCACGGGAACACCATTAATCTTCACTAAATGAAAGCCAGTCTGCGAAACGCGCTGATGGACTGGGGCTGGGACTAGAATATACGTTCGCATGCGAAAGTTTTTGTTTTGGTAACAGATTGGCCAGGGGAAAGTAAAGTAAATCTTGTTAATGTACGCTGGTGCTTGACCCACAATTAATTGGTTTAGGGACCGGCCAACCATTGATGCCCCACGGGAATACCATTAAACTTCACCAAATAAAAGTCAGTCTGAGAAACGCGCTAATGGATTTGGGCTGCGACTAGGAGATACGTTCGCATGCGTAAATCTTTGTTTTGGTAAGAGACTGGCGAAGAAGAAGTAAAGGAAATCCCGTTAATGTACGCTGGTTCTTGAGAAGGAAGGAATTGTTTTAGAGACCGCACAACCATTGATGCCCCACGGGAAGACCATTAACCTCTACCAAATAAAATCCAGTCTGGGAAATGCGATTATGGACTGGGGCTGCAACTAGGAGATACGTTCGATGTGCAAATCTTTGTTTTGTAACAGACTAGCGAAAAGGATGTTACAATATCATTCAATGTCCGCTGGTGCTTGTTCCAGAAGGTATCGGTTTAGGGACAGGCCAACCATTGATACCCCACGGGATTGCCATCAATCTTCTCCAAATAAAAGCCAGTCGGAAAGAGCCGCTGATGGGCTGGGGCTGCGACTAGCAGATACGTTCGCATGCTCGAATCATCGTTTCGGTAACAGACTGGCGAAAAGGATATTAAGGAAATCCCGTTAATGTCCGTTGGTACTTGACCAGGAAGGAATCGGTTTAGGGACCGCCCAACCATTGATACCTCACAGTACCACCATCAATCTTCTCCAAATACAAAGCTCTCAAAGAAACGCGCTGATGGACTGGGGCTGCGACTAGGAGATACGTTCGCATGCGGAAATCTTTTTTTTAGTAAATGACTATCGAAGGGAATGTAAGGGAAATCCCGTAAATCTCCGCTGGTCCTTGAACCGGAAAGAATCGGTTTAGGGACTAGCCGGCAATTGATGTCCCACGGTACCATTATCAATCTTCCCTAAACAAATGCTAGTCGGTGTGACGCTTTGATGGGATGATGCTAAAATATCCGCGATTTAGAGATATGTATATTCGCCTGCGTTAATCTATGTTTTGGTGACAGACTGGACGTTTATTGTTTTCATACACAAAATTAGAATGGTCTTTGAAATCTGGAATGCTCTCATTACTGGAAAATTAATCCTGTATTTGATAGTAGTGATCAATGACGTTGAGTAATCAGGTATTTAGCTACAGCATGGGTGCTTTTGAACTGTGGAGAGTGAAAACTGGGGTACTGTTTTCTGTAATACTAATCCATACAACATTTCATTGAATAACTGTCTGGATACGATGGCGTTGTCATGTATCTTTTTATGTGATGTTTAAAGAAGCAGGTAGACCACAGAGATAGTCTCGCAATTCATATTCAAAAATCTAGAGAAGGCGTTGCCGCTTTCATGAGGTAATAATACAAAGAAAGGAAAATGTGAAATTTTAAATTCAGATTAAACATTTTAGATCATACCCAATTTTAAATTCAAATTAATTGTTTCAGATGATACGGAATTCTAAATGCTAAAATACAACTCCATTTCCTTTTTTAATATTCCGAAAAGTTATCACTACTGAATTTTCGGATAGCTTTCTTTAGGAATGTTGTAAACTTCGCTGTTTTAGATATATCAGTTTGAGATTATAGATTTAGCTTGCTGAGCTGAGGTTTCGAATATATAAGGCTTCGCAGTCTCTGAACTTTATCACAGTATGATTGACTGAGTAGGGTATGGGAAAATTCCCCACGTCAGTTTAACGTTATTTCGCTAACACTGCTCAAAGAAACATCGTTGTTTTATAGTGGTGTAAATAGTAAATGTAATATAGTTCCAAACGTAAAAATAGATTTCCGAAAGAGGCAAATCATTTGATGTTCTTGTCACCGGATCATGAGAATTTAACATTATTCACAAAATAAATTGTGGGAAATGCTCTGGTTCATATACAATACGAGTAACACCATCTTTCCCATATTTGTATGGTATTGTTTCACAGTTTAATATGCTTCGTTACTCGTAAAGCGATGAGGCAAAATTAAGACTGAGAGGCCCTTTTCCACTTGGCGCAACATTTAAAAAAGTGAAACAGGAAACATATTTTTTACAGCTCTATTATTTACTAATAGAGAGTGAATCACCCGTCTCAAAAATTCTAGGTTACTGGTTTTCGTAATTTATTGGAAAAATAAATTATGTATACTTTTCTTATTAGTTAATTCTTCTCATACATTTTATTAGTGAAAATTCTAATACGCTATCTGCAACTGTTGCTGCTGAGGATATTTTAACCTGAAAATTAAAACCCTAAAGCGGAATATGTAACATCCATTTTTCGACCAAATAAAGTGTTCACTTAGTAGTTAGTAAAGAAGTGTTTTCATGTTGAAAGCATTTGTTGTGAGCTATGATTTTTTTAGTACACTGAACCTAAGTGAAATTTTTCACAAAGGAAATCGTATAAAAATTGTATGGGCACGGTTCAAGTGCACGAATGTGAGATGGTTGCTGTTGTTGTTCCTAAAATCCTCTCTCTCTCTCACACTTCCTAAAGCCACTGGTCGTTAATAGAGACGGGTGACACCTTACCATCGAAAGTGTGTTATATAGTTCATTCACAGTTGGCATTAAACCGCAAGACACATAAACAGAGTTGCTACGTCTCTCTCGAAAACGAAATAATAACATATTCCCGTCAAGAAGATAGCACTAGAAAGAATGGGATTCCAAGAAAGTATTGTAATTTTCGGTTTTCCATCTAGTAGTATTTTAGCTATTAAAACTTTAACTTCCCGCAAATCTAGTAAAACTGTGTGGTATGAATTTCCCATTCTGTAAAACAAAAGTTTATAGACTGGGTTTTCCCTCTAGAAGGTACCATGACTTCATTTCGATCAAAAGAAAATCGAATAATACCACAGGTGAAAAACATGCGGGAGTTTTCGAAAGCTTACGACATATGTTCGGCCGATTTTGAGGATCCTGTTTTCGTTGGAACAAATGTAATAAAGCCGTTATGTGGTTTCAGCAATTCCTTGATGTGAATTTCAATCGAATTTTTTCAATTCGTTTAACTTAACAGAAATACGTAATTATCGAAAAGATCAATTAAATTCTCTATAACTAATTTTACAGTTTCTCTTTTACACAAATTTGAATTCTTTAGATGAAAATAAGCATATGAAACATTTGCAGCTTGGTCATCAATAATAATTGATATATTTTAGGTCCAAAGATTTTGTTCATTGGGAGGGAGGGGTATTAGCGTTGATGTGAGTAACTTGATGAACTATAAGTCGTCGCCTTTCCCAGTTTTAGAAAGGTCACTTGTTTCAGAGTAGGAAGAATGCTACTACCGTAAAACAAAAGCAACATTTATGCCTTTCCAGGATTGGAACCCTATCCCATCTTGCAGAAATTGATTAGGAGCCATAGCTTAGAACATTCCGCTGCCCAAAATTCACACTTGCTTTAGATGTGTGCATTCTTCAGATAGACAATTGTTTCGACGAAAGCGGGCCGTCCCGGGGGTGCATTTGTCTAAGTGCTGGATTCTTTCCATTTGTACGAGACGGCTCTCCGCTCGAATCTCTGGGAGGTATGAATGATGCGTTTGTCTTACGGCACTGGCTTTCTCACTTTCATGGCACCAGTAACCCAAAATTAGGGACAAGCGACTGCTTATAGACCATCACATTGTTCGCGGTGGTCGCTAAATTTCCAAACAAACAAAAAATGCGAACTCATGATGTGTGTGGAACCGTTCGTAATGTGTATTTTGTAACACCTTTCCAGCGATATCTGGAGATCTCCTAAATCGAACACGTACACCAAGTAGGAAAAATACATCTTTAGATATTTTCATTTTTTTACAATAACAGCATTTTCGGCATGCCTAGTGAAATCCCTCTGTTTTGTGAAGGGTCTGCCCTTTCTTCTTTCTTAACGAATGAGGTTTTTTTTTCATATACACGTTAAAAATATGTTATTAAAAGGAGCTTTCTCTATGTTCTGTACTATGTGCATTAGGATGGAGCGAAATTTGCGATTTTTTTTATACAACCGAGTGTTATGTGTCAAAGGTTGTAGTTCAATATGCTAATCAAGAGAAAAAATAAAATTATTCTAATCTTATATCTTCAGTCTGCGCAATCTCCCGAAAATTTGAAACTTTTACATAAATCTTACAGCATTTCAGAAATGTTCCCTTTTTTTGTTTAAAGTGCTCTAATGATTGGGTACTGATAACGTTTTAGATTTCGTTTAGTAATAAATACAGAAAAAAATTGGGTTTATTAAACGAAATTGGGTGTCTGCCAAAACTAGTGAAATAATCGCAAATTTGCCTAAAAACTAGCATTTCTTGAAGAACTCTTTAAAATTTTGAGGACTAATTTTTTCTTTGATTTATAGATTGCATCGTACTTGATATACGTCTTCGGCAGCTCTTCGCTAGCCGTAAAAACAACCAACAAAAGTGTAAAATAAAGTTCGGCTTGTGTGTGCATCATTTTGATGCATGTGCGACTGACGGAAGGACATGTTTTGTTGGGGCAGATGTCCGTTACTCCGTTCCCTTTCAAAGCCACGCCTCCACACCACCTACACCGCAAGAGGCGCCTTGTCTTTCGCAGTTTTTTTAGTTGCACAGCTAATGAAATTAAGTTGTGTTTATATTGAAGTGATAAGAAGAGGAGAAATGTCATGAGGAGAAGCAATAAAATAAAGCGCCCTACTCACTTTTAGTGCTAAATCTCACCATAAGTTAGCACAAGGCAATGTCTCTTATAACACTCAGTTCTTTTAACGTTCCAAGTCTGAAAGTCTGAGCATCCATATTCATTTTTAAAAGCTTTCGTCTCTAAGTTCAATTGATCATTTATGAAGTTAAAATTTTTCACGACGGCTACCAGTTTTTTGTAGTGTTGGTACGTATGGGAGATGTTCTTCCACATTCCCAACATTGTGCAGCGGTAGACGGTCTCAACATTGTCAAACTCACTTTACTGAGCGGATGTTGCGCTCAGTGAAGTGAGAACAAAACTGACGTTGTTTCTACAACGATTTGTTTACTCTCTCACATTAAGTAAAGCTTCTTGTCTAGCGGTTAGAAATAGCTGTTCATAAACTTGAAAATCAACCTCTATAACAACAAAAGGTTCTGACTTTATATATCATTGATTTTTTCGATAAATTACTGAAACTACCTTGTGTAATATTAAAGACTACATATACATGGTGATCCAAAGAAAACACAAGCCTATATTAAAAACAACAAGCAAATTAATTAGTGTAATAATATAAGAAATAGTTAGCCGCACACAATATCAAAACACGAATAAAAGCATAGGTACGTGAAATTTACAGAAAGCGCAGCAAATGTCCACCATCTCCCTGAAAACAGCCATTCACCATTTTCACCGTGTTTCTTGCTACATACCTTCAAACGGATATTTGATATTGCTTGTTTAGTGTTGACCTTTAGTTGTTTCAAGTTTCGTGGTTTGTTTTTAAAAAATTCTATTTGAGATAACCCAAGAGAAATTGTCCGGCGGAGAGACGTCGGGAAATCTTGGTGGCCATAAATCACGACCGATAACGAGATCACTGAACAATTCCTTCAAGAAAGCGGTGGTTGCGTTGGGGCAGTGTGACGTTGCGCCATCGTCCAGTATCCAACGGTTTTGGTCACCCACTTCAAAGAGTGATACAAACGCTATCAACAGACGCTGGTATCGTTCGACAATAATGGTGTCTTCAAAGATGTGAGGACCAATAATTCCTTTACGAGACAAGGAGCACTAAACACCAATCCTCCGCAGGTGCAACGGCATTTCATGCTACAGGTGGGGATTTTCGGCACTGCAAGTCCTGCTGTTTTCATTATTAAACTAGTAGTTTAAATGCAACCATGCCTCCTCTGTGAAAAATAAATAGAAGACTAATTGAATCCGTACACGCACAAAATTGCGGAACCAATGACAATATTCCATTAGTTTCTCTTCATCGCGGCCAAGACGCTGCTGTACAGATTGCTTTCGATAAGGGCGGAAACTTAAATGCTTGTGGCTTGATGAAAGAATATCCAGAAAAAAGTTTTCAGCTCGTAGCACAGTATTGCCCCTCGTGGTGAGTTGTTCAGCCTGTTCCGGTGACATACTGTTTCCGCAATCAATACGGTCATGCTTGTTTTCTATTTCTTTCTGTTCGCAACAACTGTGTCTTTGAATTTCGTCAAGACTTTAAGTACAGGTCTTACTCGGAACCATTTTATTTGGGTATTTACAGTGAAAAGATTCTGTCACTGCAGTACGAAAATTCTTAATCGTGAAACCTCGAAGAAATACTGATGTGCAAAAAATAACTTTCTGAATTAGTAATTCAAAATAAAGTGTAACCGATATGTATCCTAAAATATACAGAACAATATAGGGAAACAATACTTGCGGTTTATCAAATGTGTCATCCATTGGCTTCGTTCTTGACACTTAATGAATACTTTCTGAAACACTTCACTGCTTATCTTTAGTACCCTTTAGTAAAATATCATTCTTCTAGACAAAGTTGCAATACATTCACAGATTTGAGGATCAAGTGAAATGCTAATATTTTACAGGATTATTTCGTCATTGTTTAGTTTTTTATTTAAAATATCATTTATATATACACACGGTAATTTCTGACTCGATTCGTACCCTACTAATGTCCAGTTCTATCATTTGCGCAAGAAATGTTAGAATGTTCAGTAATGATATTTTCAATTTTGAGGTTGAACACTGTTCAATTTGTTAAAACTTCGATCATTTCCCATCTACGTTATCCCCTATAATCGACCAGCATGGAGACGCACTGAACATGTAAGACACCGATATGCAAATAATTTGCTTTATACTGCCTACTGAGCATATCCTGCAAAAATCAAACTCGTAGCTCGATTACTTTCAGGTGTTTTGTTTTTTTATGATCATGAATAAAGAAGTTATGAAACAAAAAGGAACCACCAACCCGTATTACTCTAATGATTTGATTCCTCCACTCTTTTGATTGGCATGTGGAGCTGTTAACGCAGATTTATTTTTGTCTTACATGTACACCAAAAGGCAAAAAGTCATGGCATACTTTTGTAGTATCGTGTAGGACTTTCTCTAGACTGACGAAATGCAGAACCTCGACGTGGCATCTATTTCACAAGTGGACGAAATACTTCTCGAGATAGGTTGAGCCATGTCCTCTCAACAGCCGTCCACAATTCACTGGTATTTGTAGGTGCATGATTTCGGGTGCGAATGGATCTTTCCACCACTTCTCATAATTGTTATTCACTATCTACCAACAAGTAATTGGACACCCCTGCAATCGACGATATTTGAGGTCCTGATGCACGACACGTCCGCCGCCGTTAAATATCGTGTGGGAAACAACAACGCAACCAGTCGCATGCAAGATGCCACGCAGTTCGGAGCTCTCTGATTTCGAGTAAGGTGTAATTGTCGGGTACCACAGAAATGGCCGATACATACGTGACATATCCAGCGAAATGAAATACCCAAAATCGACAGGGACCTACGAGATTGGCAAGTGAAAGATGAGAGGTGACTGTCGGAATGTGCCCCGACCCGGCAGACCCAGAAAACTGGGAGTTAGAGACCGACGGGTGCTGGCCAGAGAAATTCGGAAGAACCACACCAAACTGATGTGCCACATCAGCGAGGAGTTTCAACAGGAATCCGGGAGTGTTCTTTCGATACATACCATCCGTAAGAAAGCCCATCTGCTTGGTTATCATGGACGTGCTGCCGCCCACAAGCTAGTGATCACCAAGTCCAATAGCGCTGCTCGGCTAACCTGGTGCAAAGAACATCGACAGTGGACCGTTGAACAGTGGAAACAGGTTCTCTGGAGCGACGAATCAAGGTTCACCCTCTACCGTTCGGATGGCAGGGTCTGAGTTTGGCGTCTGCCTGGAGAACGCCTCATGTCGGATTGTATTGTGCCAACTGTGAAGTTCGGCGGCGGTGGAATATTGCTATGGGGGCGTTTCTCCTATGATGGCACGTGACCCTTGGTAGCAATTCCTGATAGACTCAACGCCGAGACCTACTGCACCATTTTGGATGATCATGCGCTTCCTACGTTGTGGCAGTTTTACGGGGTGGACACATGTTTCTTTCAGGATGACAATGCCACCTGTCATGTTGCGAAGTCCAGCATGGCTTGGTATCGTGACAATGGGTTTAATTGAATGGACTACCCTGCGCAGAGCCAGGACTTTAACCCTATCGAGCACCTCTTTGACGAGTTGGTGCTTCTACCAAAAGAGTGCCCCCACCGTCCGAAATCGGTGAAGGAACTGACCTGTCTTCTCCAAGCCGAGTGGAGGAAAATACCGCTAGCCGTCGTACAACGCCTGGTTGAGAGTATGCCCCGGAGGGTCGCAGCTGTAATAGCCGCTCGTAAAATTATCTGTTAGAATTTGCTCAAACCATTCATTCTTAGGCGTCTATTTATCAATAACGCAAAAAAACATTCACGATTCCTCCTTCAAATGAATGATTGAACTTTCAAGTTTCACTACGCTCGCTGCGCAGGTCATTCATTGAAAGTATCACGTGTCAAACATTAGACGTCGTAACAGCTTTTGCAAATCACATAAAAGTGTAAGAATATTAGCATATTTCGACACCCAGTGTAATGCAGCTCGTTTTTAATCACCAGCAAATAATGTGCTAACGTACTGACATTTCTTTGGACGACTAGGCTTCATAGTTTTACAAAAGAACGTGCACATCTTCTTTCTACATCACGAATTTGTGATACGACTTGTTAGTACAATTAAAGCCGTATATCTATGTTTATATAGAAATTTAGGGCCATTCTACCTTTCAAAAGGTAACGACGAGAAGACAATGCTATTAGATTTTATTTTTTGCCAGTAATTAAAAGGAGTTTTTTCAAAGAAATCAAGTTAATGCCATTAAATACACGGTAACAATTTTTTTGTGTTATATCTAGAGCATTGTGAGCATTGACAATATTATTTGTTTGGTTTAGTGCTCAGTTCATATCCACTTTTACCAACAAGATCGTTCGAAACTACAAAAATGTGAAGACTCAGTCGCAATACATTGGCTCAGTTATTCAAACGAGAAGTAACCACAGAAGCGATTTTAGGGCATATCAATCACTTTTTTTACTCAAGTTGCGTAATATCCCATTGCTTTGTATATAAAGGGTATAGAAAATGGCAAAGAAATGACAAATATATATTCTTTATGGCTAACAATTCAAATACGTGGACCTGAATGACTTACAAATTTTGTAAATTTGTAACATGATCACACCATAAACTTAGGGTAGATTAACGACCAACATGAGCAACTCAATGAGCTATAAGCAGAAGCATGTCTACAGTTTGGTGCTGCAGTTCCAGTAAAGTGAGAGATTCAGTGCCGTGGGACAACCTCAAAATCGATGCTTAACAAGCATTAGAACCTTGCAAATTGACAAAATGTTCAATCACACCATTTAAATAAGTCTTTTTCACGTATTTGATTGAATTCTGTGCATGAGAAAATATTTACTGTGCATGAGAAGAATCTTCACAATGAGTTCCAAGCCCTTCTTAACAAAAAAAGTTGTATCTGATTATCTGTCCAATGAAGATGCTCTCCGTTCAGTTCGATCTGACAAAATAATCGATGCAATGTGAGAGGTGTGACCTCCCATTTTAAAAATAGAAGCCCTTTGTTTTGCACCGTAAGTTATGTCGGACGAAAACTATGCCCATAATAATATGCAAGCTAGCTCTGATTAAATAAATGGCTCATCAAATGCGATTCTTAAAGTTTCACGAAATGAGAACGCATTAGAGACATTTACATTTTACTCCATGATATGGAAATATATATATTTTGTTTTTGGCGTCATGTAACAAAGTACAGACACAGAAGCATGCGCACACCCAGAAACAAAATCTCACACAGTCGTTCAAATAACAGTTCATCGTGAATTTCTCGCCTATTCTGGAAGTGCAACAATTGCCCTTCCAGTTTTTTTTTAAAGACAGTTCGGTAGAAACACGACGATTTTTTCAAATTATGACTTCCCGTAACTTGTATTGAGTTTACATGAGCTGGACACAGTGACCGCATAAGCTTTATACTAGGTCATTCGAAAAATTATAGCCGATTTGTAGAGTAAAAATTAAAGAGACATATCTCATAACACACAACCTTGTTTTATTCGAAACAGGCATCTTCAGCAGCTACATGCCTTTAAACTTTTTGCCAGGTCATTCGGAAAATAATGACCGATTTGTAGAGTAAAAATGAAAGAGACGTATCTCATAACACACAACCTTGTTTTATTCGAAACAGGCGTCTTAAGCAGCTACATACCTTTGTTAGCAAGCGACAAGTGCTTCAAAGCCATACCGGAAGAAATCTGACTCCCAGAATGCAAGAAAGTTGTGGAATGGGAATTCGGCCTCCTCTCGGTTTCTGAAGTTCCGGTCCTTGAGGTAATTACTAAAATGAATGAGCATGTGGTAATCGGTAAGTGTGAAACCAGGAGAGTAGGTTGGATGTATGAGTGTTCCGAACCTTAGTTCGCGTGGTTACTCTTTCATCGTTTGCGAAACGTTTGGTCTCGCAATACCACGAAGAAGGACAGGACTTTTCCTGTTCCCGAAAATGGCTGTTTGGAGGACAACGTCTGATGCATTCGATCAATTTCTTCACAGTATGTGACTGAGGCAACGTTTTAATGAGTATTGAAGAACCTATAGTGTATGACACCGTGAACAATCCACCACACTGTCAACAAAATCTCAATTAGCATCAATCTTGGATTAGGATGTTTTTGCGATGGCTAACCATGGTTCAGCTACTATCCAGACTGCTTACGTTTGTCGCATAGCACCCACGTTCCATCGCAGCTTACAGTGCGATTAAGTCGGGGGCTCCTTTTGGTGCAAAACAGAAGCTTAGTGCACATCTCAAACCATTGTTGTTTTTGATGTCCCATTAGTTCGTGTGGGACATACGTATCGATATTCATGACCTTACCAAATTGGTGGGGACTCTACCCCTAAATGTGCTGTCATTCGTAAAACCTTGGAGATCATTACCAACAGAGAAACTTGCAATGATTGCGACTCACTCGAGTTGTCACGAATTTGGAACCAATTCTTCAAGTAACGTGTTCTCCGTACCAGGATACCGCGCGTGTAACTAATGTGGTGTCTCGTATCTTTAAATGAATATAACCTCGTATCTATTTCTTGTGAAGTCAAGTTCCCGCAATCAAATTTTTAATACGTTCTATTTTTCAGTTTGCAGTTTCTGTTTAACTTCTTTGAAAATGACATTTGATTGACGTGCGAAAGCTTGGGAAGGCTTATGTGCCAATTTACTACACCAATAAATTGGATAACTGGTATAGTGTTACAATTTCCTACTTAATTGGTGTACCGTTCCTCATTATCAACATGTTCTGAAATAGTAATCACCGACACATTGTAACTTTTGGCGAGTTCCCTGACTGTGACGCCATGATTTGTTTCCACATTTGCATTCAGAGCGTCATTACAAATGACTGAATGTCGCCCGGCACTCCTCACCTCTAGGCTCGTGTCACCTGAAGGTACCTTTCCAAACCACTGACGAACCGTACGTTCCGGTTCAGTTTTCACCCCACGCCTCGACCATATTACGGTAGGTTTGTGCTGAATTATAACCCAATTTGATCTCATGAAGCAGAATCCCCTGAAACTCACTCCGTCCTAACATGATGTACAGACCACTCTCACACAAGTAGTAGCAACCGCAGCTCAACTGATTTTTGCGTGTATGTTCAAATCTCGGTCGCACGTCAACTCGCTCTGCAAGCATTGTGGGAGAGATGAATGTAGCACATAAAAAATCAGCAAATATTTTCCGCACTACCTGATAGTTCTAGCTCGAATGAAAGACTTTCTATTTCAACATGACAGAAATAGAGAGATTTGCAAATAAATTGAATGAAAATTTATTACATTCAACCAGCTAACAACGATTTGCTTCACCAAAAGAAAAAGACATTTCAGTAAGGAGTCAATGAGATGTTGAAAAGCAGAAAATGATATTGCACACGCTGAAGTGATGATCAGCTCTCGTAGAGCTTCCAAATGTGCGGGTAGAGTTTAGCGGGTTTTAACAAGTGAATCGGACGCTAAATTATATTGACGTCGCGCTCGAAAAAAAAACATCCAACAACGATTTTGATGTTTGTTATAAACCAAAGCATACCAAAACTTGTCTTTCCTGATTCAAATTGCACAAGAGCTTAGAAATTCTCTCAGTTTAGAGCTTGGTTTTGCAAGTCGTATAACCAATGCAAACCCGAATACCTAAATACTAAGGAGGTTCAGAATATTTATAGCAAAGGTCTAAAGACATGATTTAAGAAAGGTGACATAAACAAAATATATAGAACCGTCTGAAGCGGTATATTGTCTCTGATAACAAAATCAATTAGTATAAAAATGAGATAAGCTTATCCTTCAGATGTGTCGCATGCTTTACATATTGTTTGAAGAATTTCTTACGTAAGTACAACCTCTCTGTAGCAATAAAGGCACCGACTTCGTTATTTTTTTTTTTTTTTTTTTTTGATTAGAGGTTTAACGACCACCGTGAGCAACTCAATGGGCTATAAGCAGTCGCCCGTCCCTAATTTAGGGTCACTGGTTCCAGGGAAGGAGAGAGCCAGTGCCGTAAGACCGACACAACATCCATGCCTGACCGGGATTCGAACCCGGACCCCTTACGGACGAATGATCAGAGGCCAACGCCTTAGACCACTGCGCCACCGGAGCGGCTGACTTCGTTATCACGTATATATCCAGGTGCAAGCAAAGACAGTTTGAGAACGAAAAAGCTGGTGTGTACACTATACCATTTGTGTATCCTAACAACGCAGAATAGATATATATCAAAATCACAACGCGATCCTTAGATACAAGAAGTAAAGGACACTTGCGAAGTGTCATTCGGAAGGTATTATTTTGAGAGGTTTTGACAGAGAAAGGGTTTTCGATGTATTCAATTATACAGCATGTTACTTCAGTTTACGATTTTTTTAGATTGCTGCCAACGTTCCCATCGAACGATATATAAAGCAAAGAACTGGTACACAGGTTTCGTGAAGCTGCGACTGAACGTGACAGTGTAACAGCCTAAATAAATGTGTAACTTATGCAGAAGAAAACTAAAGTCAGGGAGGGGTTTGTTAAGTAATTGTCATGTAAAATGTATTAATTTTTAAGTTATGGTCTTCGTATTTGTTTGCGTCATTTATCCGTTTCAAAATATAGCAGATTGCACAATACTGTTAAAAAACGTCGAAATTATACACAAAAAGGAAAGCTAGGCAATTTAAATATCTGAAAGAATAACGAATCTGATC
This sequence comes from Macrothele yani, assembly GCA_039090855.1. Taxonomy (NCBI): domain Eukaryota; kingdom Metazoa; phylum Arthropoda; class Arachnida; order Araneae; family Macrothelidae; genus Macrothele; species Macrothele yani. Next base: position 11,138,602 of record CM077016.1, read on the forward strand.
GATTCTTTATTCATATTTACTCACTAGTATTCTCGTTTTTAATCGTTGGCAACATACAAGCAAACAGTCGACTTCAACCTTGACCCTAGTTCTATGCTTGATGTCGTTATTTAAAAGATCTTTCTCTCAAAAGATCCAGTGTTATATCCTTTTTTCAAAACATTTCAGCAAAAGGCACTTATATGCGAAGTTTTTTTAAAAACTTAGATGTTTCAGATTGCCACAGAACTTAATGCATATTCGCTGCTGTTTTTTTTTCTTTTTCCGGTCTTTCAGGGTGACCTATGACTTCGTGCACAAATGTCGACGTTAAGTATGAAACATCTTACTATCAAAAGTTTGGTGTGTGTTTTGATACTAATGTTACAATGTGATGCTACTCTAGCGGCGCACACGTGGAGTGATATTTGTATTACATATAAATATAGTTGTTTTATAATCAATGTCGTTATTTCCTTGTCTGGTTTCGTACTCACGACATCACAACAACATAAAAAATCCTTCAGTTACAATTGATCTCAGTGTACACCGCAATCTCATATGAAAGAAAAGGCTCTTCAAATATACAGCTGCTCGTAATAGCACATTTGCCTTTAAAGTTTGAATTATCAATTAAATTGTTGAAAACAGAGTGTGTTTATATAAGTTTCGAGAGATGCGCTTCTCATCTGTCAGTAAAGAATAATGCGTCTTTTGTAACCTCATCTGTTAAAACGTCAGTGTTTAGAGTACCAAACCCCATTCATTACCAAAACAATTGAAACACTTGGATCATTTGCCTTGTAGAAGCATTTAGAATCATTTGCTGATATACCTTAGTACGAAGTGTATATGGGGTTGCTGTTAAGATATATATTAGATATAATGTGGATTTACAATAACATCTGTCGCTCTATATTTAAAATACTACTAGGTGTAGATGACAAATTAGTACTTTCAGAAGTGCTTATAAACGACAGGACGTTGCACGAATTCTACTATCACATTGCCTTACATCAAAAAAGGTTTGATATCTCCAGAAGTTAATTTCTAAAAATCCTTAGTATTTCACAAGATAAGTTTAATATATCATTGATAGTGTTATAAAATTAAACATATGTGGTATCCAACTGCGGAAATTTTTATATCAGAATAGTCTTTAAAAAATCGAAGATAATAATTAATTTTTCGTTTATCATTTCAGAAAAAAAACTCTAAATCTGTTTTCAGTATTATATATAATTAAATATAAAAAATTGACAAAATGTTTTAGCTCCCAGAGACATCTAAATATTAGATATTACATGGATTCCACGTAGAGAAATCAAAAAATGAATAACTTTTAGAGCTACTTGGAGAGGGATTGCAGTCAGACAATGTGTGGTTGGAACGAAGTAGACAGTGGGTCAGAGCTGCCGACAACAGCTATTTTAGTTCAGTACCTGCGTAATGAGTGTGCAGCATGCAGTTCATAATGACGCGTCAACTGAATTCGTACTCCACATTTTAACTGCATGAAACCATTCGATTTTTGTTGGCTAAGAGCCTAAATTGCACAGACATTCATTGTGAAATCTGTGCTGTATACAGGAAATGTCATGCCCTCCCGGCTATTGAAAAGTGGATCGAACAATTTGAAAAGGGTCGCTCAAATTTGACGAAAGCATACCGCGAAGGCTAACCATGGATATCCAGCACTCCCAAGTGCTCTGACTTGCCGTCGGAGCGCTGTTTTCTTTGACTGCAAAGCGGTTGTTTACACATAATATCTGCCAATTATTCGGTAAATGCAATAGGAACTATGCTCGCTAAACTGAAACAGGAGCTCAGTGGACAAGGATTCCAAACCGATTGAGCTGTGAAATTTGCGACCCTTAACTGCTTGCCCCAAAATGGTGGAGACTTTTACTGCATAAGTGTGAAAACGTTAGTCACACGTTACCATAAATGATTGCAGTCCTTAGGCGATTATTTCGAAAAATGAATGAACGTTGTAATTTTAAACCAAAATACATCTCTGAGTATACATCTTTATTTTTTTATTTTTTTATTCAACAGTGCAACTAACTTTTCGATTCGCCCTCTTATAAGTTTGTTAAATACCTCAGGTATTTAACATCAGATGAAAACATATTTTGTAACCAACGTATTTGTGAGACGGAATCCATTGGAACATCAGACACGTTCATCGACTATCATCTCATGAAGATGAAGTGGGGAATCCTAGGACCAGCATTTCACTGAAAATTGGACAAAATTTAGTCGAATCAAAGCGTCACAGATACGTTCGGTTGTGAAGACAGCACCTGGTGCAAAACGTTATTTGATTAGGCAGTTTTTCAAAATTAATTTTACACACGTACTACTCTATTTTGGGCCCGTACTACTCCATCTTCCCTTGATTGTATTTTAGAAAGAAACTGAAGGGTAAAATATGGAATATCCTGTGGAAAAAAAAAAGAAAAACGTCTACATTTTATGATTTTGGGACCTGATACAAGATATTTAGCTTCCAATTCCACAGCGAATGCCCTTATCATTTAGCATACAAGAACGGGAACTTGTTCGCAGCTTTACCTTTTCATATATTATAGCTAAAATGTATTCTAACATGTCGCAGGGATATGTTTTATTGAACTGAAAAGGATATGTTTTATTGAATTGAAACCTTGGAAAATTTGAGATAAAAATTATGTCTAACGAAATCCCTATTTTCCACTTAGACTTAAACAGGTATGTTGGAAATCTATTTTCTTCCAAATTAGGGAGTCCTGTGGTAAAAAAATCTGCAGGTACTAAGAACATTTTCATGTAATTACTTAGTTTATCGGCTGATTCACGTAAGCGTCCGAAGAAAAAATCCTATTTCAATATGTCCTTTTTAGCAGCAAATGATTCAGATTAAAACTATACATAATTGAAATTGTCAATTCTTGTTTCCCCGGGGAGAATGTTTCGAAATTTCAGCTCCCAAAACTGTCCATTATGTTTCACTAGGACTAAAAAAAACACAGTCTGCAGTTTAACAAATCCGTTTTGGAATCAAATTGTCCTTAGATGATAAATGAGAAAAAGAATTCCATTTCTATGGAACTGATAGCGTAATTCAGGTGCCCATGCCATTTATGAAGGCGAACAATTTGTTGTACAAATTTAATATAAACATGTTGTGAAATAAATGACATACTGAATTATTTATTCACTTCAGTTCCTCAAATTTCCACAACAGAAAAAACAGCCAAGTGAATGGCGCAAAACTATATACATGTGTATTTCTTTTTCACAAGATGATAAAGAAAAAGTAAAATAATTACTAATATTAAAATGTTTCAGTTAAAAACCTACAAATAAACCGATTACTGAACACAAATTTAAGAATATCGTAACAATACATTGCCGGTTGTAACTACTGAGCATGAAAAAAAATGTATTGTTTTTACTATGCTCCTGAACGTGTAAGGAATCTCCTGTTTTTTCTCATATTTTACTAAATAATAAACATATTTATTGAATTTGTACCCTTATGTTACCTTAAGACACTCTTCTGATACATTACTACTATGCATTTTCACTAGCCAGCAAAACTGAACTAAACATCGGTAAGATACCACAGTTTCTATCCATGCAGCTAAAATATTTGTAGCTTCTTGCAATTATACATCAACTCCTATAAATCAGTTGTCAGTAAGGTGGAGACTAATATTCTTAGGTGGTTTGGCCGTTTTAAAAGAATGAGGGAAGAAATGTCACTAAAAATATTTTTCAGCCCAAGTAGCAGAAAATAAATGTGCAGGATGGCCAATGAAGTAGTGGGAGGACCAGATTCAGAGCTATTTGCATGAGGAAAAGATTATGAAGTACGGAGGGTTTTGTGTACATCGTGTGGGGGGTGTCAGTGAAGCTCTAATTGTGCACCAATATCTCTGTAAAGGAGAAGTTTGGCACACCAACAGTAAGTAAATGTTCACTTAAAGATTTATCTAATGAATATCATAGCTTTGTGGAGCTAACCTTTGAATCCCAGAAAACCGCTTAGTGTGATTGTTCTTGATGACTTATAAATCAGTGTTTTTTAAGAATTGCTTTGAATGTACCATCTCTTGCAGAAGAAAATTAAAATAAAATTGCCCTTATGGGTGATATGTTTAATTACGTTTAATAGCTATACAGGTTTATGCAATTAGAATGCGAAGCTGCCTGCGAAGTGCTTCCTGACATCGTTTCAGAAGGTCAAAGGATATGCAAATGACAGATGGTACTTTTTGAGATACAATAGAAATGGAGAGAAGGAATAGATGTCACCATTTTTTAAAACCAGGAAAATTAAATAAATTAATATGTCCCGTAATCTGTCAAAAAATATGAGCAGGAATGCTCCTTGTTAACTATTTAAAATTTTGACTTAAGAGTTATTGTGAAGTAGGGTTTCCATTACATTTAATGCTTTTCTCAAACAGAAATCGAGGAAATATTATTTTAAATACTGTATAAGTGGGTTTTAGAACGCGCGCGTATTTGATCCCAGAACTGCATTAAAAAAACGGAGTATTTGAAAATCACAAGAATTGTAAAACGTATTTGTTAATGACCGTCCATTTTGCCTATGCTAAATGCAGAAATCACATGAAATTGTTGTTTACGTAGTACTTCGCGGTGTTCCCTTCTTTTCGTTTACAAATTCTTCTGCGTCTTCCATTATTTCCCCGGCCTGACATGTTGTAGAAAACACCACACATTGTTCAAAATCGTGGCACCAGTGTTGCTTTATGTAGATGTGTTAGGTGAGCATGTAATGTTTTCTTTTTCTTAACTGAAAACAGTGCACTCCTGTAAATCTAATTTTTCCATACTTTTCTTTCTAAGTATTTTATCATGGTGATATGCGTTTTCTCCTCAAACTTTTATTTTCCGCCTCACAATATTTTCAGGTCGTCACAATCGACTTAAGAATAAATCTTTGCCTGTTATTCGATTTACGTTTGGTATCATATGAAAAATGTATTAATCTGTTGAGCTGAGACACATCACCTTCATTCAAAGATCTTTTCAAACCCTATCGCCTGTATATGATACCAATTTGGAAAGTTGTATGTGCGTTTTCTGATTAATGTCTTGACTTTTGAAACATAATCTGTGACAGAATAAGTTACTCTTTACCAAATGTGACCTCAATATCTGTAAGTCGCGTAACGTGAAGCTAACAAGAATTGTTGTGCTACAGTTCGATAAGAGTTGAGCCGAATAAAGTGCGTGAAGAACACTAACATGGATTTATTTCCAGACAAAAAAAAATCTAGTATCAAATTATAATTTTTTAAAGTAAAACACTGACAGCTGTATAATTAAGTTGATGTGCTACAAATCAGTGACATAAAAATTAATAATCGGTTAAAATTTAATGAAAACAAATAATTATAAGAGTGTGTTCAGTATGTTTCACAATGTATTTTTGGTAATACAGGAGAGTTTGTCTGGAGAAGCGCAACGCGAAAATGAAAAGAAAGTGCCAACAAGATTTTAATGGAAAATACAGTAATATCTTAATTGTATTAAAGATTTGAAACGCGCTTCGATTTTATTTTTTCCGAACAATGCAAACTGGCTATCTAGAAGAAATAATATTCAATCATCATAAACAAGTGGTAGTTGGCTTACATTACGTCAAATGAAATTGTAGCCATTTGGCTAAACACTAATGCTTTTTTTGTACAATAACCGAGTGTATTTGTGTGTGTGCGCGCGTGATTCTGTATATTGATTAATTTCATCTCGAATTTACAGTTCAAAGGAGATTTGTGAGGTTGTGGTTCGGGTCAAGTACGGATCAAAGTTAGGTCCAATTATGAGACATCTGTGCCCGAGTTCAGTATTTTGGACCCGTTTCCAAATCTGGTCGTTTGTATAGATAAACATTCGTTCAGGTAGTTTCTCTGCGTGTCATGCCACTACCTAAACAAATATAGGACATTACAGTATACCTTTATTTTTTTTGAACCAGTTGGCAATCCACGATCCAGGCGATGTGCAGCCCCACATTACCACCCATCCGAAGCCCGAAGCAAATAATTTAACACACACTTGAAATCCGTAGTATGTATAGCTGGGCCATCCAAGTCAGCCAGGGAAAGAAATTGACACGGGCCGTAGGAATAATAGGTTAGAAAAATAAAAAAATTGCAGCCAACTACTTCAAAGCATCTGCAGATTAGTCCAAGATGTCTGTTAGAGTTTTAATTAACCTTATGTGGCCATTTGCCCCAAGAATGAAAATTTTGCCGTATTGCGTCCAATACCGCAATCTACTTTCCCTTAGATTGTTACAGAATGTCTTTCTCGCTGTTGTAAGGCTTTCGGCAATCACAGTCCCGGATCCCTTAAGTAGACGTTTGTTTATGTTGATATAGTCACGTTGTGACATACGTAAGAATTTAACAATAAGACGTCTCGAACTAGTTGGTGATCCACGACCCAAGGGATGTGCAGTGACTATGTCCGTTGCAAGATGATTGCACTTAATTTTGTGATTCAAGAAATCAATAGCCTCATTAACAGGATTTCCAGAAGATTCCGAGAGATTATAAATCACAAGGCAAGGGCGCCTTCCATATTGTTCCAGGTCATCAAGTGAATTTTCGACAGAATGAAAGGTAGACTGCAAGGTACATAATTTCAGTTCGATTTCATTCATACGTCTAGTCCAACGATCCTCTAGTTTCTTGATAGTAGCTACCAACTCTTCAATAAGCTCCCCCTTTATTGCAGTAATAGCAGCACTTCCATCTGAAACCGCACCAATGGAACGAAGTCTGGTGTCAATCCTGTCATCCAAGCTCTTTGTCAGCACCTCTAAATCTGATGTCCATTGTTTTCGGAAAGTCAGTAATTCCTCTGAGATGCCACGAGCCATATTGCAGGTGATGGAACGGATCCAGTTTCCCCATTTTATATTGGAATTTGGTGGCATTTTTTTCTTTCCCCTTCACCCCGAAATGATATATAACTGTATCCCACACTCGTATATAGATAAAGATTTCAATCAACAGTTCATTAATTGTAATATCCCGATGTTTAAAAAAAAACTAAAAAACTCTAAAGTAGGAGCATTAAAACACACGACCTCCTATCTCAACGAACTGTTACCACAGAAACATACGCTGTGTTATACGTTTGGTATTACTCAGGTATGTTTAGAGTAACACGAAGATCAATTGCATGTTCTCCCATTGACTCTCGTGTTGAATGTTATGCACTTAATTGAATAAGTTGGAACCCCATGGATCGACAGGTATGGCGTATGGACCACCCATTATGATCGCTGCACGAGCTAGGGGTAGTAGTTTCATATCGTTTTTGCCTCCCGTTAGCGAGTGGTTGGAATGCTGGCTTCTGACCATTTGTCCGAGACGAGTACAAGTTCTAATCCCCATGTGGTATGTATGTTGTGTTTCACTTACGGCACTGGCTCTCTCCATTCCATGGAACTAGTGAACCTTTAATTAGCGATTGGCGACTACCTATAGCCCAGACAGTTGTTCACCGTGGTCATTAACCCTTTAACGACCATAACGCCCGAAACGTCCAAATGTACAAACGGCCATAGACGCCCGAACCGCTTGTCTGGAGTTAGTCAGATTTCTTATCAGTACTGATTCTTTAAATTTTCTCGACCTATGAGGAATCAGCAGGCGTCAACCTCAGTCACTATTGTTTTTATTAAAAAAAGAAGTAAAACAATAGACAGTTTCGGACGTTATGTTATTTAGATTGATGCACGATTTTGGGATCATGGTCGTTAAAGGGTTAAACAGACATAACAGGTACATTTTCAATTTTTAACATGACCAGTGGATTTTCTTATTTCCAAATTTTGTTAGCGATGTCTACAGTGTAATCATACGGATTTAAGATTCAGTGCATCTAATTTTAACGAATCATAAATATATACAATAAATGCATTTAGTTAAAGAAAAACCACCGGATAGTCCGATTTACATCGGATAAAGTGCAATAAAATGTGATCGTCTTCTTAGACCATTCACCACATACTTCGCCAAAATTTCGATGGAAAATTATCATGAGCAAATTGAAAACTAAAATTTCATGATGTAACAACCGAGCAACTATTCAAGGTATTTGAATTTCCTTTGTCCAAATGAAAATCTCAACTTACATGACCTTTAAATTACTTCTTTGATTTAATAAGTTTCAAAAACGCCTTTTTTCGACGCCACCTAATCAAATTACGTTTTTACAAAAATGCTTTGCTTTCCCAGACCAAATAACACTTGCTCCCACTTAATCTCAGACTGAAATTTTTCATGTCACTCTACCCGTAAGAGGAAGCGGAAAGAAATTAATACCGAAGACTCAAATACTGTATAAACTTTCTCAAATATTCAACAGGACTGTAAAATTCTGTACCGAGAAAACTCTGTTCAAATATAGTTCTTCCATTTCACTAGAATAGTCATGCTAAGTTCCTTGGAATAAACCTATGTCCACCATAGAAAGACCAGGATTTCAGAAGCTCATTAGAACTTGTAAAAAAAATATCTTCTGAAGTAGGTTAAACACAGCCATTAAGATTATATGGAAAAAAGCATTGCCTCTCCAAAAAAAAAAAAAAAAAAAAAAAAAAAAAAACATACTTTTCATGAAAAATAAACATTCAAAAAACATGTCATCAATGAACAGAAAATAATGTTAGGATATGGTTAATCATTTAATAAGATCAACTGCAACATATCGCAAAATACGTATGGCTTTTTGATATACTATAAAGATGTAGGAGCCTTACAATTCGTTTGAAACTTAAAAACCAGGTGCAAGCTTTACTCGATAATGCTTATTTAAATAAATTTCAATAAATGATTTCAAAAATACTGCGTGTCATTTTATGTGATTAAAATAAAAAATGCTTCTTCGATAAGGTCTTAGAATCGACCATTATGCTTTTTCGTGCCACAGTTTTGCATGCATATTTCGGACAATTATTTCGTCATGAATTTCGTGTATCTGTGTGACCTGATACACAAAGAGAGCAACTTGAACCTCTAGCAGTGTATTGAGATCATGCGTCATGTTCTCAGACGGACGGAAAATCTAGCAATAAATACAAATACAAAGAAATTAGTTAAAGAAGGAAGTATCTTCAAAGGACAGTTAAGAATCAGAAAAGCAGTATCAGCACTAGTCGAACGTCCGAAACAGCTTATTGGCTATGACTGCTGATTGGGGCAGTCAAACTTTGAACTAACTCCTTTAGATTAAGATTATACTAACTGCTTTAGATTAATTACCTTGTGCACAAATCTTTTAAAAATACGATGACTAAAAATCTATGACAGTCTCTTCTACAGTAAAACAGAAAAACTGCTAACAAGGCATACTGCTCAGTTTTGTTTTTAATTGTTAAATTTTTTCATATTTTCATGAAAATAAAGCAATCTGTTTTCGTTTAAATTTGTGAACTGATGAAAAAACTGGAGTCAATTTTTCTGAAAATGACATTTTGTGTATTATTGAGAAACTACCTTTTTATATGAATGTTCAGTACGACGATTCGCACAGTCAAGTCAAAATTATTGTTCTGGTCTTCGTAAAAAATACCGAAACATGTATTTACATAGTTTTTCCGACCTGTTGGACAATCTTATACATTTATTAAAATTTCTTTCATTTTTGGTAGTGTTCTTTGGAATTTCAGATAGCCATTGCATCAAAAAACTTTGGTAATAACAAGTACAGAAACATCTATTGTAACTTACTTACCTAGCAGTCTATTTAACTGCGTGTATGGATTTTGTTTTAATTCAACAAAAGTGCTAAATAATATGGACGTTAGTAGTGAAATATGCGAAGTTTTAATGCATACTTTCCATTTTTTAAATACAAAGGGGGATTCATAAAAACGTATGCAGTTTCAAAGCAATATAAAACAAGAACAATGTATAATATTTTATGTTACCTGCAACAGAGTTGTAGGGAAATGTTTGAAGTTTTTCAGAGACAATCACAGATGTTCTGTGTGTGCACCCTTAGTCACTGGATACAAATCGAGCCGGTAATCCATTTCCGTTTCCAGTTTCTGTTTCCAGTTTCCAGATGCTGTAAAACAGTAACAGTTGAAGACACGGGCCATAACTGCAAACCGTTAGGTAAATGTACTCATAAAGTTTGTGTCCCAGTGCTGAGGGACACAAACTGCTCTTCTTGTTGATCTGGAGGAGCTGAAACAGCGTAGCACAGCCACTATCACTGCACTTGATTCAGATATATTACCTCACGTTTGGGCGGAAGTGCATCACGGGATGGAGTGTGTCGTGTGACTAGGGTGCACACATAGAACATCTGTGGCTGACTCTAAAAAAACTTGAAACAGTTCTTACAATTTTGTTACAGGTAACATAAAATATCTTACATTGTTCTTGTCTTATAGTGCGTTGGAACCGTATACTTCATTATGAATCACCCTGTACTTCCTTATTATGTAAAAGAATTCAGGATTATTTATATTTTCATAGTATACTTTTATTCCAAAAGGATGTGGATCAATGTATTGTAACACGCAGTAAAGAAAGATGAAAACGACTTCTACTTGCATAAATAAGTATGAATTTATGCTTATTAAAAGCGAAAATCGATAAAACAAAACGTAACATTTTACGCCATGGGACACAGCAACTAAAATTGACTGGAGAAAATTAATTTCTCATGCATATTTTTATTAGAGTGTATGTCCACCCCTCACCGCAATGCATGATTGGCATCGGTGGGATATGCGTTTCACGAGTTTATCGCGAAAATTCTAAAGGAGGATTCTAGATTGTTCTTTCACCACAATCACTAGGTCTGTTTTAGTGGTGCTAGGTAGGGGAACGTGTACAGCAATGCGTTTAACCAGAGCGTCCCAAGCATTTCGATTGGATTGAGGTCAGAGGACTATATAGGCTACTCCGTTCTGTTTTTTCCGTTGCCCTCCAACAGTTCATGAACACATGATGACCGAGGAGGACGGGCGTTATCGTCCATAAGTACAAAATATTTCCCTACAGCACCACGAAACTGCTTCACATGTTTTAAAAATGACCTCATCACAAAACCTATAGACATTCTTTGACACTTTCTCCTACACTAGGAGCTCTGTTCCCCCATTTATCATAATCCAAGTTCAGACCATTACTCCACCATACCTATAATGATACATTTTTACGATGTTTCTGGCTGAATAAACTGTGCTGGTTTCTTTCTAGATATGGTGCCGCCTTGAATCTTACAATTAACGAAATTGACTTTCGTCTGCGAACATAATATTGGCCCATTGCCCTTCACTCTATGCGGAGCGTTCATGATATCACTGATAGCAAAATGTTTTACGTGCTGCGGTCAACGGAACGCACTCTACAGGTTTTCAGGCTTACAATCTGAAATTATTCAGGCGCCTTGTCACGGGGTGACTCGATATTTTGGTACCCGTACTTGATTTCACTTGTTTTGCTTGCTTGCTAGCAGTTATTCGGCGAGATCTTTTAGTAGTTACAAGATAACGAACTTGTGATGGAGTTGTTTCGCGTGGTCGACCAAAACTGAACATTCTGGTAATTACTCCATGTTCAAAAACATGTTTCCAGATACGTGATACTACGCTGTGGGAAGCTTGAATTTCCTTTGCTACGTTTCTAGTTGTCCCTGCCTTCTTCCAGTTTACCAAAAACTCGTGCACAGGTAAATTATGCAGATGAGATCTTTCAGTTGTACTAAAAATCGCTATAACAACAAAAAAGGCAGATCCACACTTCAACACCTACATAATAAACAATTTCTTCCCACTCACACTTCAGCTTTTATCGCACATCGGCAGTATCCAGCTGTCACGTGATTCCTGACGATTTGCAATTGACCACACACCCTCACATAACTTGATCTTACTTGTTTAGATGACGTCAGAGTGCTTTTACCGCTAACCACTGAATTTAGAGTCGGATATTTAACCTTTTGTCGTTCATCCCTAATTTTGAACATGTGTACCATAGGACCAAATGTTCATGTTCCTCATCATTGCTAAAGAAGTAAAATTAGGAGTAACGGGTTCCTTCATGTAAGAACACCGCATTATATTGCAATTTTGCAGCATATAATGAGAAAAATTTCCTTCACCTCAGAACTGAAGGCCTCTTTTTCCAAAAAAAAAAAAAATTATATGTTTGTCGTTAACTCGTGACCGAAGTTGCAAAAGATTTCAGTGGTCAAAAAGGAGAGATAGGACAGGGGATGAACAAATGAATCAGGAATGGGAAAATAAATATGTTCATCCAATCAGCAAGCAGTACATATGTGATAAGAACATCGGTATATTTCTCTTTAAAGTAAACGGGACAAGTGTACGTATCCCCAGCTACCAAAATTATGCACCCCAATCAACCACAGTTTGTCGATATGGCAAACGACAGCAACCCTTAGTGCGATGAGAAGCCTTTGTCTGGGGGAACGGCTTTGCAGATCATCATGTCCCCACTGCCAGCTAAGTATGACCTGTATATTTTTCTTTTCATCTTTTATATAATTTTCCGAATTTCTTACTAAAACATATTGTACCCATATTACACAATCTGGATTTTCTTCGGAATTTACGCTATTAATGAAGTAGACGCACGTCGTGTTATTTATTGATGAATATTTTCAGTTATTGCCTTGCTTGAGTTTGTTATTTTTCCTGCTTTTAGATATTTATTAGTTAAAATCCCTGTGTATTTTACGTAGATTTACACAATAGATAGTGCTTTGCGTTGGGTTATCGTACATTCATCCTTGAATGATAGATGTTTAAATTGCCAAACATTTATATGTATTAAAACTTGTGTAAGGTCTGTATCTCAATTTTTGGAAAGAACTGCGATACGTTTAGCATCAATAATTGAAAATACCTATCTACAGGTAACGCACTCATTTAGATTGTCTAAATTCATGTTAAATTTTATTTCATTAAATTTCACACTATTTACTTTTTTTACGAAAAGGCCTCTATCTGGGTGCACTGCCATTTTCTCATTAGTGGTTACAGAAATTCAGACACAGGACAGTGATTTAATTACTGGAGACGCTAAGAAATTTTGTAACTATACATGAATAGTTATGGTAAATTTATGTAACCACTAAAATGCCAAAACTGAAACAAACTATGCTGAAGGAGCTAATGATACCTTTAGGGATTGAAGAAAATTGTAACTAAGAAAGTTGATATTGTTACATTGCTTTTTGCCATCTACTCAGAATCAAATTACAGAAGCAACACACAAGAAAGAATCGGAACGGGGGTTTACGTACTGTGAAACAGAAAACACAAAAAGCACAGTGTAAATACAGATATTTTCTAGACAGAGTTAATCCTATAAATCAAACATTTCATTATATAAATAAAGCTTCAAAAATAATTTACACAGCTCAATAGGGACTGGCAAATTAAATGTGAAAAATATAGTTCTAAAAACCTTCTGAGAAATACGAACATAAATTAGTCCTTTGTAGAATATCACCAGGTTAAGTTGACAACGGAGTCATCGCAAGGTTTTTTGAACAGCGTCATTGTTCCGCTTCTCTGCTGTGTCACCAGCACACGAAGGTACTTCCTAAATAGCTTTTACAAGCGAACTCGAAATCGTCAAAACCCATGAAGTTTTTTCAATTCAACTTTTGTCCATCGATCGAACTCATTGCTGAACCAAGTTCGCGAGGTTTTTTCAGTCGAGAATGGCCGTTGCTCATAAGGGAACAAGGCCATGGGACGGTCCTGGACCAAATAACTCATTTTCTTGAAGTTTATGTACAGTTAGCGAAAATTATAACTTACTAAATCGAAACAACAAGAAACGCTAAAAGTTTTCGCAAATCCACGCAGATGTTGTGCCATGAACCTCGAGAGATTACTGTGCACTTGTGGGATAATTGCTTTTGAGTATCAGTTTATCATCCAATCCACATTTTTCAATATTGCAGTTTTTGGCACCATTACGTTTCTTTAGGCGATTCAGAAATCTCGTACCGTAAAGTGATATGATTGAAAACGGACATTAAAGAAGGTTAAAAATGGAGTACATATAGCCAAATTAAAAAAAAAAACTAAACATGAACGTACGATTTGCATTAAATACATATTAATTTATAAAGCTGTTATCTAAGATTCAGAGGTAAGCTCCTCAAGAAATCTTCATCTGTCAAATTAACGTTTAACTGATTGGAAGTAGATTTTTCTTGCTGTTGATGCATCAAATTTCTCCATTTACTGCGATTTCGGTACACAGGTCCAGTCTCACTAACGTCCATCACGTCTCACAAAAGACCTTTTTCACTTTATACAGGGAATTTCAAAATGATTGCCCGATTACAAATGTCATTACCTGGTTTATGAGCATAGATACAGATATCACATTGTTGCACAATAAAGAAGGAAGTTTAGAATTTTGTTTCCATATCTTACAAATGTTCTATGTTTCTACGCGACTCCCCTTGGTCACCCGGACAACATATAAACGGTGATCCATTTCACGACATACATTATGAAGCATGTCCCTAGTTACTGAGGCCAGTGCACGCTAATGCGCATATTTAGTTCTTGCAGTGTTCTCGTCAAAGTGGGCATATACACATGGTTTTTGACATACCCCCACAAAAAGAAGTCACAAGGGGACTTCTTTTATGAGGGTGTATGTAAAAGACCATGACACATTTCAAACTCTAGCGCTAAAAACGCCTTTTCTGCTGCGATCGCCATTTCTTCCTACTGGCTTTGGCGCACGGGCAGCTCACTTTCCTACGTCAATACAGCAACGCAGCAGTAGGTTTCAATAAATTTCTAAACTTCTTTCTTGTGTAGGGATGTCAGCTGTATATTTATTTTCATAAACACTTTATTGCCATTAATAATCGGGGCAATCATTTTGAATTACCCTGTACTAATAATCTGTTTCATCTCGTGTAAACATCTCGTGACTATTGAAAAATAATATGTTTCATTTTGGGTAAAAATCTCATGACTATGAGGAAAATGTTAGAAGACTCAAGTCACTGTAATTTGCTTGAACACTGTCTCACGACCAAAGCCTTGCGGCATTGCATATTATCATGTTGCAAATAACTTTTTCATAAGAAAACACCATACATAGTTACGGGTCGGATGATCACAAACCAGCACTTAAACAACTCCGCCACTGATTCGACCTACACGCTTTCAAAGGTCTAGCACAATTAAACGTTTTTGTTCACTTTCACTTGGTGTGCACGCCACAATTATGAGTGTGTATATTCTAATTACTAATGAGGAACTACAATAAACAATGCGTAGTTTTACTGTGTTGGTATAGTATTCTAATTATTACAGTCAAACCCAAATTTAACGAACTTAAAGGGAACAACAATCTTGTACGTAAAATCGCGGGATTCCCTAAATCGAGGAAACCTTTCGAGTGAAGCATTCAGTTAAGCTAGTGTTCATCATAGAATAAGTAAGCAGTTATGTTCGCTTTCTTTCAGTGACAATTTCTCTTTGTTTCAGTGACTAACGTTTCTAGCGCTACCTGTGCTCATCAAAACTTTGTCCGTAAACGAGCTGTGTTGCTTTATTTGAGTTATAGATTTAACACTGAGAAGAAAAAAAGAAAAAAGCGAGATTTGGCGAAGAATTCCAGAGGTTCAGGATTAGGTACGTACCATGTTTGTCCCTGACTTCACAGGGTGCTATTGTTCTGTCTGTAGCTGAAAACAAGAATCCCCAGGGAACTCTATATTTCCTTTCCCATACCGCTTTTCATTTTCCTGCTTCCCACCCATGCAAGGAAACGTTGTACTCCTTTGGAACTTGTTGGTCCTTTGCTTCTTCCTGTAAGAAGCTTATGCTTGATAGTCGGAGAAAAGTCGAACTGATTTATGATTCCGTTAAGCTGTGTCGCACATGTTCTTTTTGAAACGCTGGTTAACTGTATGTGTAAATTTTTCCTGTTACGCGAAGGTCTTTCTAGCCGAATTTTAACGTTAAAATGCTGGTAAACATAGTTTCGTGGTTTAAAAAAATTTCGATAAATTAAAGAACTTTGTTCGTTAAATCGGGAAACGCCAAGCATTAATTTCAATGTGGTTCCGTCCGGACCACAAAAAATGTACGTAAAATCGTGGAATTGGTTAAATCGCGGTCCGTTAAATAGGGGCTTGACTGTATATAAACTACAATAAAATTATGCGATAAATTATATTTTTTGGCGTAAGACTCTATATGATCATCCTATTTTATATAATTCTTGATGCAATAAACAAAAGAGTGTGTTGTATTGAGAAAGTGAACGATACATACTTCTCTCAGAATTATAGCGAATAACACATGTTTCACCAGATTTGCCTTGCTTGCATGAGATTTCACAAAATATGGGTTTTGTGTAAGAACGATGCTGTTTTTTACCTCCATTCAAAGATTCAACATTACAGAAAAATCGCAAAAAAAATTCTCAACGTAACTTTATGAAACTTTCTAATGTTTCTAAGGAATGGTGCTCGAGAGCATCACTACTTAAAATTTCAGCCATCTCAGGTATACAGTATGTCTTGGAAAAAGAAAACACTCTCGTATAGGAACGTGACTTCAATAATGGAATTTCATGTTCCTTTATTCTTGATAATATTTCTCGAATATAGTTTTCTCAGTAATGATGAAGCACAGTTTCATATAATACGATCCGTCAACGAATAATACTGTCACTTGATGGATGGAGAGGTAGAAATAATCACAAAGTTACAAGATGTAGGTTTACAATATAGAAACTTTTTACAATATCCATGAAGCATCAGCTAGCTTCACGTATATGAATGTATAACCTTTTAGGATCTCAAATCTTTTTTTTAAATAAGATTTGGATTTGACTTCACCACAGCTATTAGAAAATGTCCTGTGCATGAACCTAACAGTAATTAAAATTAAAGTAGGCCTACTCTCCACTGAAATAGATAAGCACATGCACAGTAAATAAATTAATCGATGGTTTCTTTCCTCATCCAGAAGGAGGAGGAAAGATATCATCGATGATTTGTTCCCTTGCCTCATCCATTAGGAAGTGTTTCTTTACATCAAAACTTTCACCCGCCAAACTTTCAGCTTCCATTTTGAGATATTTCCCTAATGCTCGATTTCAGAATGTATCAATATTTCTCGAAAGATTTCGAGAATATTTGGGGGCACTCGCATTCTTTTGACCGTTCGGCCAACAGTTCAAATCATAATAATCAGCGTAGAGTAATCCGTTTTAACCTAGTTAATTTAGTGTTCGGAGATAAAGCGAAAAACAAGTACGGAAACAATTCTTATAAAATTGGTGCGAAATTGTACATAAATAGCTACTTACTTTACTTAGTTTCACAGCTTAAAACTGAAAGCTAAGACGTGTTAATTACCAGAATCAAATGATGACAGAGATAATTCTATATCTAAGCTTGACCTTGCTTGGTTGTGAAGCTGAACACAATTTATCCAGCGTTCTTCAGGTCTGTTTCTGGGGATTTAAACTAGGAAGTGATCGCTTACGGTGGTCGTCACAATTTGGTAAAAAGAGTTGATATTCCAAAATTCTCGAGATTTACCACTACAAGAGAAACAATATCTCTGGACCTGAGAACAACGGGATCAAGTGACTCTATTGTCACTGTTCTTACAAGCATGCCTAACCACAGGACATCTTTTGAACTCTGGATATGAATAAAATGACAGATCTTAATAAATTTTGTATTAATAAATTTTATTATTTCGTTCTTTTACCGAAGGCATCTGATTTTTAAGTAAAAGTGAACATATCAATGATTTGCATTTTAATACAGCGATTATTTACAAACCTAAATATAAGGTAAGACAATATTACAGTTACAAGAAGTAAGTTTTGCAAAAATTCCGCGGCTTTCTTTGATAAAATATCTAAAGCATTACTATTTTCTTTACCTGAACGTTTGTCTCACTTCATCGGCGCAGTGGAAAAGCGCTCTCCTTTTTAATGCAAGTAATTTGTCACTCTGCTTTTAATCGTCAACTTAGATGAACTAGTTTTATTACCAATAACGACATTTCCAAGTGATACTTTTGACACAAACAGAAAAGTAATTATCTAAGTGCACATTACATGTCAGATACCCCTTGTGAAATTCCGGGGTGATATTTGAACCAAAGCCACATTTATTGAACCTGTACAATGAAGGATTATATCATTACATACTTGGGCAAAAGGAATTCCTTAACTGAGACATATGATTTTACCAAACCTGCTGTCTTCCACATTATTCAAGTTCACGTAAAGTTGGTTGAGATACTGAATAAATATAAGAAATTTCAGAAGAGTTTAACTTAAGAAAAATGGATCTTCTAAAAACCTATCCCCTGCAATTCCACTCGCCTTTGCTGACCCTTCTTCACCTCACACTGAAGATGTGGATATGCAATGTTTTATCTGAAATGGAAAGATTGTATAAGATAGATCGTGCTGAATTCCACGTCGATCTTCAGGTGCAGAAAAACTTCCAACGGGATTTTCTCGCATACTGGATGCATCGTTGTAGCTCGAAATGTAAAACGGAGAATAAAAAAAGTAGTAATGCCATGTGTAAGATACAGTAGTCTACAATATTTCAGTAACGAAAAGAAAAGGATTAATTTGTTGGATAAGTCAGTTTAGAGTTTTTTCTGTATACATTTACATTTTCCTTTGCTAGTTTTCTAAGTAGGGCATACTGATATTATTGTCATTACCTTCAACTTCCAGCTGTTTTCCGGTCTGGCTATTAGCCATCGACTGTCATCTGGTTATAACATAGTATGCATCTCACTGGCTCCATTAAATGTTGATTTTAATATTGTGAGTTGTATTAATTTAATCAAAATAAATACCGGCAGCTAAAAACATGTACAGTGAGCATACCAGTTTTACATTCTTAGCTGAAATCAAATGTTATTAATGAATGTTTTTTACTTATATCGATTAAATTTTTGTTCGTTTTGTTTACAAAATGCATTTGGATTTTTAATTTTCGTTAACTAGTTAAAGAATTTAAATATTTCGAAATAAATTAGTGCAAAGCCCGTCCAACATAGACCCGTCCATTTGTAGTATAGCTTTAAACATAGCTTCTCTAACGAACTATAACGCTGGATCCTACGAATAGAAGGCACTCGCCCCGCCTTCTTCCTTTCGTCATTTGACCAATTTTTCTCACGGGGAAAATGGTGGAAACATTTTTAAGTTAGCTATGGATACTTTGCGTACAAGGCAGAACTTGATATCAATGCCCAAGGCATGTATATACAGTTTTTTATGCGCTTTGTGTCGTAAAAGATATTTAATATAATATACTGCTCTTCTGAAAAGAGATTTCTTTCAATATATTATATTTTAATAGAAATTATTGTTGATAAAATAATAGCTTTATGCAAACAAAAACATTCAGGACGCATTTTCTGTTGAATCCACAGTGTGAATCTACATTGTACAACTTTCATCATTTTAATTTGATTTGTCCTTGTTTTCACATGAGGCGCCCGTTAAGGGGTTGAAACTGAGAGACACCATCCTGTGCCTTCGCTTGATCTACCCCTCCCCCCAACACACAGTACACGAACTTTTGTTGCCAAGCACCATGCTCACACTGTTCGCCAAGTTACATGTACACACATGGATTTGATTCACCGAAGTTTACACGTACTCCTCGGTACTCTTACTGCAGCTCCAGAGCCAAAACCAGCCGAACCCCGACACAATCTGTTCTGCCGAAGAACTCGAACGGACCCACTTACAGACCTCCACTTGAGTAACTTAGAACGGCGTGTGCTACCTGAAGGTGCACCCTTTACGCGCATTCAAGCGGACAAAGTCCGCTTTAGAGTTGACTCAGTGACCGTGACTCGGACGGGAAACTGTATATGAAGACGCCGGGTTGACAAGTGCGATACCGGCGCTCACACGACTCATGTAGGATGCCTCAACTTGCTCTTATCCACACAAAACCGGTACATCACTAGCAAAAAACACAAAATACCCTCCCTTCAGTCACCATCTGTTCACACCACACCATTAAAAAAAAGGGGAGAGCCTGAACAAAAACACCAACAACCCCCGACACACATAAACCCTTGGGAACTTAGACGTTGGCCCGCGCTGGCCACCTTTACCGAAGACAAGACAGAATGCGCTACCGATGGAGAGATGACAGAATAACTTCCTCTCTCTCCATCGATAGTTACAAAAAACACAAATCACAAAAACCCAACAAAAGGCCCAACACCCCTGGTGGAACGCCTCGGGGTACAATGGCCGGAACTAAGGGTGTAAGTTACCCCAGTGAAAGGTTCAGTCGTCCTTAGTCCCGGTAACAACCGAAGATAAGTTTCCCACCGAAATCTAAAGGCCCGATGAGTCAAAGTGCGGACGTCCACCATCACTCGGTCTCGGAGCTAACACTTCGACTGAACGATGACTGTACTAAGAGATAATCCCGAGTTAGCGGTCCGAGATTGCAGAACGCTGTTCCTCTCCCTCCATATTTTATAACATATATAAGAAATTATTTATTATTGTAAAGCAGGTGGGTGTAACACGTGAGCACTGTTCATGTGCACCTTTCATAGATTATCATTTTTCAGCGAGTTATGAAAAGCGAAGTTTTTTTTTCTCTGACATCCCAGTCTGTGATACAATGCAACATAAGTCAGTATTACAAAATGTTTAAACATTTTTTTGGAACCATACCGATTTAGAATGCTTTGAAACAATGATGCGTTTATTCCAACAACTAGCATGTAAAAGTTCACTTTTGCAAACAGACCTGAGGAGAAAATTTTCTTTGTTACTGAAATTTATTACAATAAATTTGAGAACGTAATTTGCGTGAGGTTGTGAATCCAACGGAAGACTTAAATTTTATACCAACGGTGGATGATTTTGCGTGTAATACACTCATGTACGCCAAGAAGAAACTCTAATTTATGGTGAGTGTATTTCTTTAAAGACGATGTTGAAAAAAAGGCTTTTCGGAGTACAAAAATGACATAAGATAACTTCGAATGATTTGTCATATTCAGCCACTGCGCTCCCCATATACTGTATATATTGTGACGATCCCCCCACCCTCGCATAAATAATTGGCGAGAGGCGTGGTTAAAAAACGGTAATTGAAACTTGATTGGGGGTTTTAATTAACAGAGAGTTATAATTTAAACACTTGCGAGGGACGGTATATTAAGAAAAGATCTTCTAGCACTTTGAATTCAAGTGGCGAGTTGCAGGTTTTGCCACGAGAACAAAGAGCCCATAAACGGAAATGGGACGGGTCAGAATTTAAAAGCTATTTCCCATGACTCAAAAGTGTTTGGACGGCAAAAGCGTTTGAAGCTTTTGTCTGTGCCGCGCGCGAAACAATGGAAGCTCTTAGACTTCAAGAGCGGTTTATAATAAAAATGTCGCGGTTTCAAGTGTTGGAATTCACCGCTTACCAATTTCTTGGAGAGGGGAGATTGTTGTTGAAGACAGATCCCGTTTGATATCCCAGAGAACTGGGCCACGATTTTTCCTCGTGCTAGAAAATGCTTGCCGTCCGTCTGCGTGCTTTTGCAATTTTGAGCATAAGAAGGGAATCCAGCTGCAAAGCATAAGCTGATGAATAATAACGACCAGATTTACCTAAAAACTTTCTGATTCTCGCCGGACTATCGATACCTGTCCTAAGGAGCCATTTCAGGGAAATGCCGACAGAAACATAATAATTACGGAATATCGCCTCACTCATGCAGAGCGGAGAAGAGAAACGCCTGACACCAGGAACCACAGAGAACCCCCCCCTGCAGAGCCTCTTCGCAAAGAAAGCGGGGAGAAAACTTTTGTGCGTGTGTCTGAGTACGTGCGTTCAGCGACTAGGGGTGATGTCGTTTTGACGAAGAAACCGTAAGCAACGCGGCGTCATCCAAAAAGGAAAAAGAGCTACCCGTAGGGCCAACATATTAGTGAATGTGAGTGAGTGTTGTGTTGTTTTCTGGGTGTCACCATACTGAGGATACTCAAGGACCTATGTAAGTACTTTTTACCAGTATTCTTTGCGGCTCATTGTGAACGAACAGACTTTTCGTTAGGACATATATTCTGAAACACCGAAGAGGGCCAAAACTGTCCGGAAATTATAGCTTTGTAATTAAATGAAGAATCCGGTGCAATTGATACATGTATCTATTAAATCCCTGTTTTAATTGTTATACTGTGCCTCCATTGGTTTATTGGTGTACTGTGTCGGCTAATTGGCTAACGAGGTATTGCCGGATCCAGTGATTCGAGTTGCCGTCCGGAAGTAATTGGGTATAATGACAACTAAGACCCAAAGGACGCAACAAAAGTGGTGATCAGCATTGGGATCCGTATTGCATACATCAGAAACACAGTACAACCGGAGCGCAGTATTTATGCCAACTTTTGCAACTTGCATAATAAGTTGAGCTCAAGGTTTCAAAAATTGGAAGGTATAACAAAGCGAATTTCTCCGTCATTTTTATTCGCGCCAGGATTCGAACCCGGATCCCCTCATTCCGGAATAAGTCACTCTACCAGTTGAGCTACGTGGACATTTTGTTCTAATTCCTATCTGCCTTGATGTCGTGTGCGTCCTTCTGGCAGGTACGTCACATCTCCTGGTACGTTACATCACCTCCCCCTTATTTTTTTATTTTTTTTTCGAAGTGCTGCTCTTATTTTTCCTATCTCGCGGTGTGGAAATAACATCACACCATTGCGAGATTGTGAACGGTCGGGTCATCCGGATAGTTCGGGCGCCATTATAACAAAGCGAATTTCTCCGTCATTTTTATCCGCGCCAGGATTCGAACCCGGATCCCCTCATTCCGGAATAAGTCACTCTACCAGTTGAGCTACGCGGACATTTTGTTCTAATTCCTATCTGCCTTTATGTCGTGTGCGTCCTTCTGGCAGGTACGTCACATCTCCTGGTACGTTACAAAGGGATTACAAAAATATTAGATGAACTGAAAGATGAACTCAGAAATGAACTGAAATCTTCCAAAGAAAGTTTTGAGCAGCAGCTCAAAAAACAACAAGAAAGTTTTGAGCAAAGCTTACAACAGCAGAAAGAAAGTCTTGAGCAGCAGACGGGCAGCATAAATCAGCTGATAGCTAGAATTGGGAGTATGAGGAAAAATTTGATAAAAGAATAGAAGGTACAAACTTGCGTATCGATCAGTTGGAAATTGGGCAGGCAAAGTGCGTAGACCAAATAGAACAATGTACCCAAAATTTAGAGAGCGTTCGTAACTTGTGCGAGACTCAATGTCGTAATGTAAAATAAAAACTTTCTGGGAAATTTAATGGTACTAAGTTAGAACAAACTAAATTTTATAGGTATATTGAGAAAAGGGTACAACATTATGAGGCAAAAATAAGTTCGTCGGAATTTAAGTCAACGGGGGTGATGATCGAAGCTTTGAGTAGGCCGACCCGAATTAAACCAGGCGCGTTTGACGGAAAGACTAGCTGGGGAGTATGCAGGACCGAGTTCGAAATACTTTCGAGTGTGAACGGCTGGAGCGAAAGGGAGAAGCATGCGCGCTTGCGGCATCATTGAGGGATGCAGCTGCTGATATCCTACAAATTTTGTCGGAAGAGAGCCGCTTAAAATATTTCTGTCTCGTCGCTGCCCCAGAACTCAGATTTGGGGAGGAACATTTAAAGCAACTCCGTGTACTTTAGTTGAAAAATCGCAGGCAGGAGGTCAACGAGTCACTTCAAGAGCTCGCGACCGACATCGATCGGATGACAAGGCTTGCGTATGGGCAATGTACGTCGGAAATACAGGTCACGATGGCGCAGCAACATTTTGTGGAAGCGATTTCTGATGCAGACATTCAGCATTCAGTGCGAATGGCGGATTGTGACTCACTTAAGTCAGCCGTCTTGCATGCAATGAAATTTGACTCTTCGCGCCATTCTAGGAGTTCTAGAAAAACAGTTCGTATGGCGACTGTAGCAGAAAGTCCGATCAATGCATCAGTCGAAACTAAACTTGAAGAGCTCTTGGATCTCCTTCGCAGAGATGTTAAACATCGTTCTGTTACGTCTCCTGGCCGAGGAAGAAGTGATACGCCGTCTAGAAAAATGGAGTGCTGGTATTGTAAATTAAGAGTGCATCGCAGTTTTGAATGTAGAAAACGGTTGAGAGAAGAAAAAAGTCGAAGGAACAGGCTTCGGGAAACCCTCAGAAGTCAGTTTTGAGGGGCGAGAACTGACGCGGCAAAAGCAGCCCCGCACGGTGAAAGCGCACGTCACAGGTCTTTCTGGGGATTTTTTTTTGTTTTTTGATTGGAGGTTTAACGACCACCGTGAGCAACTCAATGGGCTATAAGCAGTCGTCCGTCCCTAATTTAGGGTCACTGGTTCCAGGGAAGGGAGAGATCCAGTGCCGTAAGACAAACACAACATCCATGCCTCACAGGGATTCGAACCCGGACCCCTTTTGGACGAATGATCAGAGGCCATCGCTTAGACCACTGCGCCACCGGGGCGGCCTTTCTGGGGATTACAGAGATTTAAGAGTTGAGCGGATGATAAATAAAACTAAATGCCAAATTGTGCTGGACACTGGGGCGGATATTACATTACTCCCTCCGGATTTTTTGGAGCAAATTAAGGAACCTGCAGATTGTTTGAAGAGTGAGCAACGGGTTGAGATTCAAACTGTGAATGGTGATGGTTTAGTTGCTCTTGGAACCGCAGGCGTCGATATACGAATTGGAAATGAATGCTGCTAACACACGGCAGTGATTGCTGATATCGTTGAAGAATGCATCCTGGGTCTCGATTTTCTTAGTGAGAACGGATATGTTTTTGACCTTAAGAATGGAACCCTGAAGACGGAACATGAGGAAATGGTTCTCATGAGGAGTCAACATGGGCACCTGAGGTCGCAAAGGGTCACAGTGTTCGCAAAAGAAAAGTGTGTTTTACCAGCAAAAAGTGAAACAATTCTGGCAGGATGTTTGCCTGAGCTTTCACTAGAATTTTCGATTGCAGTATGCGAAATGTGCGAAATTTGCCCGTTACCGGAAAATGTACTTGTAGCGAGAGCGTTGGTAAAAACAGCACATTGCATTCCCGTAAGTATAGTTAACCTGGGTGACGTCGATGTGAAGATAAAGGAAGGGTTAGCACTTTGTTCCTTGAATCCAGTAATTTCGGCGCGTAGCTGTAGAGTAAGGATCCCACCCAACTCGAGCGTGGAAGCGAGTGGCGAGGTGCCGGAGCATTTGCGTGACCTCGCAAGGGAGGCCACGGCGAGCCTATGTACGTATCAGTTTGGAGAGTGGACCGAGATGATATGCGAATTTCCCGATGTTTTTCCGCAGGTGAGGATGACGTGCAGGCTGCAGAAAAAGTGTTTAAGGAGGAGACTTAGTCTGGCTCTATAACCCACGTAGGCGAAAGGGAAAGTCACCCAAATTGCAGCGCCAGTGGGAAGGTCCTCATGTAGTAAAGTAAAGAATAAACGGTGTTCTTTACAAAGTTCAGTACAATAATAGACCAGTTAGAGTTATACACCTCGATAGGCTTAGACCGTATAGTGCAGGAAATACAGGATCATAAACATTTGAAGGGTGAGTTTCTCAGGTGATTGGTTAGTTTCCCGTTGGTTGACTTAGTGATGTTAAAGGGTGAGAAGCGGAGAGCCTGAGAACATGGAATGAGCTTGTTGGTTGTAATAATTTTGTATAGTGTACTCGGTGTTGTGTTCTATTGGTGGAAATATTTTAATATTGCAATATGTCGTGTGACGTGGTAGTGGAACTGTATAATGTAAATTAATTATGTAGTGTCGTATTTGTGTACTGCCCTGGGGCGTGGCAAGGTAAATAATTACACAGGTAAGTATGGAATGTGGGCGTTTCCTGAGATTCGTTAGAAAAGGGGATGTGCCCGGTTGAACTCCAAAGACCAATTCAAAGCGTTTGTTTTGAGTAAGGGTAGAGACGATGATAGGCACCAAGGTAGAGGGGTACTGCTGAGTTTTATCTAGGTTAGGCAGTTCCGGGTATTGGAATAGCTGCGAATCACAGGTAGCTTATATGCACTCGGGACAAGTTGCATTTCAAGAAGGGGGCGATGTGACGACCCCCCCCTTCACATAATTAATTGGCGAGAGACGTGGTTAATTAACGGTAATTGAAACTTGATTGGGGGTTTTAATTAACAGAGAGTTTTAATTTAAACACTTGCCAGGGACGGTATATTAAAAAAAGATCTTCTAGCACTTTGAATTCAAGTGGCGAGTTGCAGGTGTTTGCCACGAGAACAAAGAGCCCATAAACGGAAATGGGACGGGTCAGAGTTTAAAAGCTATTTCCCATGACTCAAAAGTGTTTGGACGGCAAAAGCGTTTAAAGCTTTTGTCTGTGCCGCGCGCGAAACAATGGAAGCTCTTAGACTTGAAGAGCGGTTTATAATAAAAATGTCGCGGTTTCAAGTGTTGGAATTCACCGCTTACCAATTTCTTGGAGAGGGAGATTGTTGTTGAAGACAGATCCCGTTTGATATCCGACAGAACTGGGCCTCGATTTTTCCTCGTGCCTGAAAATGCTTGCCGTCCGTCTGCGTGCTCTTGTTATTTTGAGCATAAGAAGGAATTCAGCTGAAAAGCTTAAGCTGATGAATAATAACGACTAGGTTTACCTAAAAACTTTCTGATTCTCGCCGGAGTATCGATACCTGTCCTAAGGAGCCATTTCAGGGAAATGCCGACAGAAACATAATAATTACGGAATATCGCCTCACTCATGCAGAGCGGAGAAGAGAAACGCCTGACACCAGGAACCACGGAGGACCCCCCGCCCTCCCCTTGCAGAGCTTCTTCGCAAAGAAAGCGGGGAGAAAACTTTTGTGCGTGTGTCTGAGTACGTGCGTTCAGCGACTAGGGATGATGTCGTGTTGACGAAGAGACCGTAAGCAACGCGGCGTCATCCAAAAAGGAAAAAGAGCTACCCGTAGTGCCGACATATTAGTGAATGTGAGTGAGAGTTGTGTTGTTTTCTGAGTGTCACCGTACTGAGGATACTCAAGGACCTATGTAAGTACTTTTTACCAGTATTCTTTGCGGCTCATTGTGAACGAACAGACTTTTAGTTAGGACATATTTTCTGAAACACCGAAGAGGGCCAAAGCTGGCCGGAAATTATAGCTTTGTAATTAAATGAAGAATCCGGTGTAATTTATACACGTATCCATTAAATCCCTGTTTTAATTGTTATACTGTGCCTCCATTGGTTTATTTGTGTACTGTGTCGGCTAATTGGCTAACGAGGTATTGCCGGATCCAGTGATTCGAATCGCCGTCCGGAAGTAATTGAGCATCCTGACAACTAAGACCCAAAGGACGCAACAATATATATACACACACACAACACTATGCGAACCTGTAACAATGATTATATTCCGCTGTTGCAGTGGTCCAGTCAGGCACACTGTATGTTGCTATCGCTCCAACATTGTCAAAGGCCATAATCATCATCAGCTTAGCCTTCGATTTTTGGCGGCGGAAGCTTTTCTACAGAAGTGATTCGGGATATATCCATTGAGCAGACAGAGATTCCAGTTCTGGTTCAAAATCTCGTATCCAGGTTTTGTCTATAGCAGCAAATATGCCCCAAAACTGCTCGCCTTCTGTCTCGTACAGCTCAAACAATTCTTCCGTGATCCCTTTACAAACTGCTTGCTGCTCTTCACTCAGATTATGCGGAACCCATTTGGTAGCCACTTTTCTCTTCTGCAATTTTTCAGTAAGGATTCTGAAAACCGAAGTGGCAGACATATTTTCTACATATGTAATGTCTTCACATGTTTTCCGTCGATCTTTCAAAATGCTGCTGGCGATAACCACAAAATTGACATCCGTTGCATCTGATCGCCTCCGCTTCTTGAGTAGACTTAGATGCTTTCCCGACTTTGGCGGAAACGATAAACCCATCGTTACACTGTGCTACGATCTACTACACTAACCTCATAAACTTCACACAAAACCTCATGAATTTCGGTAGGGAATTTTCCTCGCAAAATTTCAATTTTAATGTAGAATCGCTGGTTGGAACGTGAGTTCTGACCTGCTGTTTCTTCCTCCATTTATATTCAGATTTTTTTGGAACAGGAATAATAGCCAGCGAACGTAGACACAACTTTGTGAAGTAAAGACTGACTGACAACTGGCTCAACAATTGAAGCGATTGTGTCATCCTACGGGCAGCGCCTGCGTTGTATGCAAAACTTTTGAAATGACCTACTGGTAACAGAAGTTTGAGATCTCATGTCAATAATTCCCTTCTCAAAATGTTTTATATTCGTCATTAATTAATTCTTCATGTGCGGATTTGTAGAACAGGGAATTGTTAACAATAGTACTATGTATTTCCAATTTATCTCACCGTATGCAATTGATATAAACTTTTGATAGCAAAAAAGAAGTGCGTTTGAATGGTATCCCAAAATTCGTTGTATGTGAAGAAACGCATTAGTTATCCAAAGTTGTGTGACAAAAATCACAAGTTGTCTCTTCGAGCCTTAATAAATTCCCTCAAGAATGTTAATGGTCCATGGATTACATTCAAATTATGTGGTAACTTGAAAATTTCTTTTCATAACGTGTTTTATAATATTGCATTTTTAAAGACTTTTAATGTATAATAATTCAAAGGCATATTATATTATAGTGGTCAGGCAATGCAGCATATTCCAAAAAATTAGAAGCTTTCAGTTTTTAAATCGGAAATAAAAGTACTTATAACTTAATTTGCATTTCTTATTTGTTACATAGCAGAGCTTCGTTGAGGTCCAAATTAGCTTTTGATTAGACATCTTTAAAACAAAAATTGTACAAAGTGTTTTACCAGAATAATTGCGCACCTTACAGTTCTTGAAAACCTCTGAAATAATAACTTATCGGCCCAGAAACCGTTCGACTTGTACGAGTCATGCACATACTTTAAAGGAATCCGAGATCATACTTCCTGTAACATAGGTCCTAATTATGATTGTCACATTGGAGGTGAAAAGTGTGATTTGACCTCGCTTTAGATATTCCCGCAAATGTTCATTCAATAATGTTGGGGTCAGGAGATTTTTTATTGCCGGTTTAACGATCACCATGAGCAACTCAATGAGCTATGAGCAGTCCCCTGTTCCTAATTTAGGGCCACTGGTTCCAAGGAAGGAGAGGGCAAGGGCCATAAGTGAACCACGACATCCATGCTTCACCGGGTTTCGAACCCGGACCCCTTTTGGACGAATGATCAGAAGCCATTACTTAGACCATTGCGCCACTGGGGCGGCATCAGGAGAATGAGGTGACCAGGCGAACTGTTGTTCCACATAACCATTTTGTGCAAACCTCGAATCGAGACGTTCCACACAATGCACAATGTCATTATCTTTTTAATACCACGGACCGTCATTAGGTAATAAGATCGGGGGTAGAAGAAAGGACACGTACATTGCAGATGTCACACCTCCCTGCAGAATAATCATGCGCCCTAAGAAATGTCATTATGTACCACCCGACAACAACAGGGATTGACCTCCATGCTTCATGGGCCGAACAAATCAGTCAGGGTAGTACGTTTCAGAAGATGTTTAGTTTGAAACAATGTTTAGTAGTGATAAAATTTGTGACCACCGATTCATTACTATAAATGATACGTTGTTAAGTTTTAGTATCCCCCATTTTGTATGCTTTAAACATGGTTTACATATTTTGTTGCATGAATATCGTTAGTCGGAATTTGTGGATAGCAGCACGAAAGTAAGCAACGGAAAAATGAAATTCCAGACAAAATATTTCGAAGGAAACTGGATCATTCCGATGGCAATCAACTTTGCATTCATTTGTGGAGTCGTGATATTCTGCTTGCATTGTATAATCCGTGCCAACATTCGATTCCAACTATCTGATACTTTCCTATGGACTCTACAGTTGTACGTTATGAGGCAACGCCGTGTCCATTTTTGATAAGTAGTCATAATCTTCCAAATAGATCTTCTTACTACACCTACTGTTTCTGTCGTGCCAGTTTCCTACATAACTTGAAAAAAACAGTAATGGCTGTTTTTTTCCCACTGAGATCCGACATTGTCTAAAATCGTCTAAAACATCGAATATTTGTTCAAGGATTAGCTAAGTATATGTGTCTGCGAAATTCCTCTAAGTAAATTTATTAGAAAATGTTTAGCACTGCTTTTAAAAAATTGTTTCACCGAGCGCAAGCTTTTAACATTCGTTGCTATGGCTTAACTGAAAGCCATATTTCTATATAGATTAAAAAAGACACATAAAATAGCAAGTAAGCGAAATCTTCTTATTTTACCTTGACGTCCCTGCACTTCGAATGTCCTTAATTTGCATTTGGATAGATGCTGTGTGTTTTCAGCCAATGGTAAGGAGCATATTACATTAACCAATGTGCAATATATTAGGTAGGCAAAAGAAACTCACCTTTTTTCTAAAAATTATCCTCTTTTAAATCAGTACCTAACAAAAGGTGTTTTCCATTGTTATCAATGATAACAAAGAATTAATTCACTTGCTGTTGCCGATCAATATATAATATTACTTTTCTGAGATTAAAACTGCGAGATTTTCATATTTCCAATGATTTCATGACTAAACATATCATATCTTTCAATTAATATTATCAAATAAATACTCCTTAAATTTCACTAAAAGCAAGAAGTATCCAGTTATAAGGTGAAATTACGGACACTTGTTTTTATATTGGCGAGTGAAATACGCTAAATTTTCTTTAAAATATCCGTCTTATTATTGTTCCGGATTGGGTGTCCAGGTGCAACTCTGATCAGGCAATAATCCCAAGATATGTACATTTTGATTGCGTTTTATATCAACGTTGTCCCACTAGAAACACCATGTTTAAACTAGGTTTTTGAAATATCTTCCCATATGCTACAATTTTTGTTCCTTTATTCCAGGACAGTGCGCAGCAGATTTTCTTTTCCTCGTTAAACGTGAAATATCATTAATGTTTTTATACTTTGCTTGTTAAAAGCGGTTATTTTACCTTTTCTCTCTCTCTTGTAAATTACTATGACGTCTTACATTTTGTTCATTGAAAACAACCAAATTAGCCTTGAATTAACATGATACCGACGTTCCTGTTTTACTCATGCCATTCCAGAACCCGTTTAAATGTGGTCGCGTTATTTACCAGTACTACAGTATGTGTATTATGTGGCTGTGTTTTTAAAAGCACCGGAAATCATAACATGTTGCCTATGATTTGCACTAATTAAAAATGTTGAAATTTTCATACGTACGGTGTACAGAATATACCTTTGAAAAAATTGTTCTTAATGAAAACCTAATGTAAGGCGATAATGCAATGCCCTACCATGTAAACAATATGCCTATAAACATAGCGAGCCGTGTGGTTAAACTGTTCCATGAGGTTGGTGTGGAAGAAATTTATAGGCCTTCCTATAGCACCAATATCACACGATTTCGAACAAATTGAAAGGGTGAAACCCAACCAGCAGAAATTCCTCGGGAACTGTGACAGACTCGAATAATATCCTTGTGGCCAAATATCAGGCAATTCCCGCCGCCACGAACCAAAATTTAGTTTAAAGCATTCCCAGGAGAATGGCAGCTGTGATAACAGAAAAGCCTGGAACAACTTGGAATTAATTACCCTCCTATACAAAGAGACTTAGGTTACACATGTGTCTGAGTCCTTTTTATCAGGTAGTATGTGCTTAAATGGTATTCTTGGTGATTGGTATCCGAAAAAATAAAAAAATAATTTGATAAATTTTTCAAGAGCAGCAGTATTGCTGCACATACTGTACATATAAAATCAAGTTATACCTTTAGGCCACGTAGAAGAAACGTGTAGTGTACGAAAAAATGTAACTCACGGATAAATATTTTTTCTTTCAAATCAATATTATAGAATCATTGATATCGAGAGAAACATAACTTACATATTCGCGCTTTAGAAGAAAAACTCTATTACTTGAAAGAGAAGCTGTGCCCAAATGGTATTCGGGACAAATATTATCGAAGGAAAAATTATTTTTTTAATTGGATATGTAATAGCAAATTTATGGAATAAAATGCAATTTAAATTGAAAAACATTTGTATTTAGGACAATTTCTGGGGATCATTGCATCAGAAACAATACCAATATGCAAAGACCATTTTTCTGTTATTTCAATCTTCGCAATGGGAACATTTTTTCTAAATTGCTATAGGAGCAAAGATATGGTGTCCTCAGATTTACAGATGGAAGATAAATGTACATCATGGCAGACTGAGCATATATTTTTCTCTCTAAAGACGTATAAAACAAAATTCTCTTAGAACAGTCTCCTTTTATGTATTAGGGAAAACGATGTTAGCAGAAATCCGGTCTTAAGGGTAATTTTCAATGTTAGAGATCATAAATCATATCGACACGATGGCGGACACACTGACTGATAAAACATGTGGAAGTTTATACCCACGTAAATGTTGTCTGTCTTCTGAAATCTTAAAGTTTCAGAATCGTTCGACCACCTCACGCAAAAATGGCTGAACATCTATTTCTAACTTCCCGTCGGACGCCTTATCACAAATCTTATGATTCTGGTCATAAGGCACGCAAACTCTTTGAAAGCAGTGTGCTTAGAATGATTTTACCGTCTATTAATAATTACTATGTATCTTTGAGACGTACTGCTGGTGTATATACCGATCTCAAAATTGTGTTCAACTACTTTATGTCGAAAATCATATCTTTCTAAGAATTATTATTACAGTCGTTGTGCTTATTAATTTAAAACAAAAATTGAGACTTCTGGACTTTTCAGTTTTATGTTAAACAAATTTATATGAAAATTTGTAACTTACTTGCTTCTTGTGGTCTCTAATTTTAACGTTAAATAAACTAGCTTTTTATTAGGCATCACATTTCAGGAAGCATTAATTTATACTTTATCAATCTTCTAGGTGTGTACGTGTCCGGTGATTTGTGACAGCAGCTGTGGTATTCAATTATCAAAGTCTAGCAACTCATATCGTTGACTAAATTTATGTCTCAAATGGTTAACAACGGAATGTCCAACGCATAAAACATCGAAAGAACCATTTCCTGCATCCATGTCATGCTATTTTCTGTTTTACAAGAAACGTGTTTTATTCCCTGCTTCGTGCGACATTTCTATGTAAAAGGTTATTCTATATAACGGACAGTTACGAATGAGGTCAAAGCTTTGAGTAAGAAAAAATGACGCTGCCTCTCTGGAAGATGATGCTCTCAGGTGGTCGGGCATTCAAATGTGATCGGTGTCGGTCATTCCTCCCAGATAGGAACAGTTTTGCGTCCTGGAAGAGCCATAGCGGTCGAAATGTCCCACCACGGTGCATTCCTTCTTTGCGGTACTAATGGCTCTCAATGTGGAATGACTACTTATAGCCCAATACGTTGATAATTGTTGTCGTTAAATTCCCAAACAAAGTCGAGTAGTAAAGAATCGCATAAAGTCTATCAGCTTGGTTGGTTGGTTGTTTGATTTTTATGGCGCAAGGGCCATTATTGGCCAAAGAGCGCCAAAAAGTCTATCAGCCTTCGACATCGGTGTTTAGTGTGCATGAAGCATTTGTCTACGGTTTATACTATTTTCTAGAAATTTTCGATAAAACACGAAATACTGTAAGAAATTCATCTACATGAAAAGTAGATTTTTGTTTAAATTAAGAATCTTTCTCGACTTATAACAGCGTTTGAACAAAATTTATAAAATTTGTGGCCATGTATGGTTTCTGTTTCTAATATTTTTTACTTCCCTTTATTTAAGAACTAAAGGAAAATACCCCTGTTATGCAAGGAAATCGTGCTATTCTTACATTTAATATATACTTGCTTTCTGGAGACCTGTAGCATGTCCAGATATGTGACCGCTGTAACTGTTATCTCCAAAAACCAAATTGACCATAACACTTCCGAACACGAGAAAAGCGCACCAGACGTTCACTTTAGGCTGGCTGGTTTGGATTCTCAAATGGCGTGAGGGTTTTCGGAGTCACAAATATTCTGTAGTTATGCCGATGTACCCTCGCTGAGACGAAACACGTTGCTTCATCACTAAATATCCATGTGCGCAAATAATGTTCATCAGCGTCGACTTCGGACAAAATGTCTTGGGAAAATTGGAAACTGCGAGGTTTATCGTCCCGCTGTAAATAGCCTGTACAATCTGCAGTTTGTACTCACTGAGCGGTACGCGGTGATGCAGAAACCTCCAAATAGTCGTTTATGACATAATTAACTGTGACTAAGCTCATCTCGTGAACCTCTGAGGCTGTCGAGAAAAGCCTTCCTTGACATGATCAACATCGTCTGGCGAAGTGCTCGGTCTTCCCGTTCTTTTTGATGCAGGACAAAACCAGTCTTCTGAAACTGCTTTGACCAACGTCGCAATACAGCGTTTTGGAGAGACGTTGCGTTGTGACAGCACACTTCGACTTTGGACAAAATTCTTCTTTTTTGTTTTTTTTTCATTGGAGGTTTAACGACCACCGTGAGGAACTCAATTGTCTATAAGCAGTCTCTCGTCCTTAAGTTAGGGTCACTGCTCCCAGGAAAGGGAGAGAACCGGTGACGTAAGAGAAAAACAACGTCCATGCCTCACGGGATTTGAACGCGTACCCCTTTTGGACGAATGATCAGGTGCTATCGCTTGGACCAAAGCGTCACAGGGGCGGCGACTTTTTTCGAAGAACAAGAGTAGGCATATTGCTTTTTCTTTAGCAGTCGCCATTTAAAAGTATGACGTCAATTAAGGGGGTATCGTGTTGCCACATAAAACTTTCCCCGTTTAACTTGTTTATGCTGTAGCAGTTTTATTTGGTTGGTTAGAGTTTGACCATCCCAGGCCACGGAAACCCAAACAATAATTATCAATTACGCTAAATTGCGTAACTTTTATGATACAAATCACTCAAAAAAGTAGCATATTGGAAGCAACAGATAAGCATCATTTTCGAGGGAAGTTACCTAATGAAAGGCTCTTTTTAACATATCAAAGTGAACATTATAGGATTTGAGAAATTCAAAATGAAATTTCTTTTGAAATTTAGTTTTCAAATATAATGTTGACAATTATTTTCGTTTTAGCTTTTATTCTGTTGATTGACCGAATGTTACCTCCAGATCATTCAAATACATCATTGTTCACCATAAAATCCCATGAAATTTAGATTGTGGTGAAGAAGACCGGCCTTTTCTTTTTTTAAGATATCCGTGGAACTTTTTCGCGGATTTTGTGTATAAATTTGAATTAAATCTTTTGATATTGTCAGTAAAATTGTGTTGTGTTAAATTTCTGTAATAAACGTCCCCAATATAATTATTTCCGTAGCTTACCATCTAAGGCAATTAACGTTTTAAAGTGTGATATAAAAATTATGTATGATTTATGAAGATTTGACTTTAATTCTACTAATAATGCAATAGCGTAGCTGCAAGAAATTTATCCTTACCCATACTTATTACGTATTATTTCTGCAAAGTAACTATTTTTTTTTACTTTTTACCCATTTGTGTTTTAAGAAGAATCTTTAAGCAAAATTGCAATTATAAATAATTGTTCTGAATATTTTACTGGTTTTAAAACCTTTTCAAAAACATTTGATTTTAAAATGTAATTTATTTTTAATCTGCTAGAAAACAGATGTATTGTGGATAATTTTCATGATGTCAGATAACGTCTTTGCCTAACATTAGAAAAAAATTATTACTCGTCTGAAAACATTGTCAAGAAAAGAAAAGAAAGATTCACACACTGAAAAGCAAGAGGAATGGAAGCTACCAATTAGTGCGCTAGGTTGTATTTCGCAGTCAAAAATGTCACTGAAAAGATATACTTAGCGCCTCCTGAAGAGCAGAATTAGTTCTGCGATAGCAACCGTAACGCCAGTAATGCTGGCGAACACTTGGCCGAGAAATTGATCATTGCTTAGATATTATACGTGCCACAAAAAGCGCGCATGTCCAAGTCGTTTAGCAATCGGATGTATCGATTCTAGACGTAATAAAACTTTAATTTGTCATCTGTCATATTATGTTTGTGGTTTTAGTTTGTTGTTCTCCGTTTTCAGAATATATGCCACTGAAACCCTGACAATAATTATGAATCGCACTGTATTTTATGGCAGTTTTACAATTATGTAAAATTATTCTAACGCTTGAGTACATTTGAAGTTCAAATATATCCTAAACGAAGTCTGCTACTTTGACCTGGTGTGGGTCCTAAGTGGTTACAGCTGCGAAGTCCAGATTGTTCTGTAACGGGTGAGTGCATGAAGCAAAGTATTCTACATGCCCCCTTGTGATGTCATCGTTGCAGGTTAAATTCCTTTTTTCCAAACGTGAAACTCACAGCAAAGTCGCTGGATTTTGGGTTCCCGTGTCGCTGACAATATTTATTTACCAGGCCTCCATTGCATTACCTTGTAGCTACGCAAAAGGTAATTCACTTCGTGGATTCGGCTTCAACTTGCATTACAAACAGCAGCTTGAAACCTCTAACCGACCCAAACAAAAGCAATTTTTCTGCGTCTGCTGGCTTCTTCCATGCTTGGCAAACGGCAGCATAAAGCTCCAACGGAACAAGCGAAAGCACTTCCCTCACTGAATCTTTGCATTACAGATAATTCTCAATACATTTAATATATGCTCTATTGAGAGTCATTCGCTGTTACATTGCTGAAAATTATTATCGTTATACAACTGATAAACTGCGGGAAAAGCCAAATTGTTATAAAACAGGAAGCTATTAAAACAAATAATTCAAAACAATACATTGAGAGGCAACAGTTCTGGTTATAAACAGGAATATACTACCAACACTTTCACGTCAAAATGAACGTAATAAACGCGTTTACAACTACATATTTGCTTGGCCCTAAAGGAAGGAGCTTGACATAACCTCCAAATCCAAAAATAATTTAATTCCCCACGAGTTGCAGTACAAAAAACCAAGCATATTAAAAGCGTTACGATCATAATCACATTGCACCAAACAATACCAAACATCTTAATAACGATGTAAGAACATTAATAACGCTGCAAATGTATTGGGTTCTAAACGAAGGGTGTAATCTAAAACCACTAAATTGAACTCTAAAAGATATAATATGAAAGAACGAGACTGAATATGTTTTTGTACATCACTTTAAGTCATAATACCCATGTACAAAAATAAATCACCACCAAACCCTGCTTAGATTAGCATAAATAAATTACGCCGCTCCTGACAATTAAAACAAGCTGTTTTAAAGCAAGTGCAATAAACTACAAGAAATCGAATCAAAGTAATGTCATCTAAACATTAAAACATAATTACAAAAATCAATTTTGTCACTGCATGAAATACTGCTATTTACTGACTTAGCGTTTAGCCTATGGCAATGCACATTTTCTAAGTTTAACATTTCATTCCTTTCCTTTTAAGCTTTCCTATCTGAACACTTGTTCAATTCTCTTCTTTTAAGGCTGTTCTATCTACGGTGTCACTTCTTCTTCATCTCATCCAGAACTCGGTATGCTAACTTTTGTGCAGGACAACTCAACGGAGTTCTGGATGAGATGAAGAAGAAGTGACACCGTAGATCCAACAGCCTTAAAAGAAGAGAATTGAAAAAGTTTTTTTTTCTTATTGGGGGTTTAACGACCACCGTGAGCAACTCAATGGGCTATAAGCAGTCGCCCGTCCCTAATTTAGGGTCACTGGTTCCAGGGAAAGGAGAGAGCCAGTGCCGTAAGACAAATACAACATCCATGCCTGACCGGGATTCGAACCCGGACCCCTTACGGACGAATGATCAGAGGCCAGCGCCTTATACCATTGCGCCACCGGGGCGGCAGAATTGAAAAAGTGTTCAGATAGGAAAGCTTGAAAGGAAAGAAATGAAGTGTTAAAATTTACATTTTGTGAGGGAACCAGTAACCAAAAGGAGTTTTCCAAATTACTGAAGTGTGTACCTATAAAATTTGAACTTTAAGTTCTTGTAATAAACACGTTCAATTATAAGTTCTAAATTCCATTCAGTCTTCAGAACTTTATTATTTTATATTTTACCAGGAGGTCAATCAGAATTTTAGCAGTGATTCCAGTAAAACAGGAAAAGGTGAGATGGAAATAAACTGAATCCCTTAA
Organism: Macrothele yani; assembly: GCA_039090855.1. Lineage (NCBI taxonomy): Eukaryota > Metazoa > Arthropoda > Arachnida > Araneae > Macrothelidae > Macrothele > Macrothele yani. The sequence continues at coordinate 11,176,840 of CM077016.1, forward strand.
AGTAATTTCAAAAACAGGAAAGGAACACGAAAACGATGTTTTACTTTCCAAGGAAAATTGTCATAAAAATATAATTTCATGAACAGCGATCAACACTCTTTCAGTGTGTCTACAGGAACTGTTTAAAAAAAGAAACAGTTTTTAAGAAGCATATTTGTTTTGTGCTATACGGGAATTTAACACATGAATTAGAAAGTATGCCTTGCCTTAAGCTCATTGAATATAAATTCATTTTCACCAGACAATTCTGAGTGTAAATACCAAAGTTTAGCCTCACCGGCTAAATTCTAAACAACACATAATATATGAGGTTTCTAACATGTAATGAATTACGCGTAAGTATATATACAGATATAAAGCCAGACACAGAACTCAATCCATACTAATCATAAAAAGAAGCATACAAATATTTGTCTTTCGTGCAGGACAAATGTGGTTAACAATAGACACTCTTCTTCAATTTTATCACCTAATTAGAAGCATGGAATTTACGTATTCCAGTCCATAAGTTCCATGCTTCTGGGCGCGACATGCGGATATCAATTTCCGATTAAAATTCATACACTTAACAAATTTCTAGTGTTCTTTTTTCCTGCCTTTCGGAAATATAGAGTTTGTTTCGCAAAATTAAAGAGATATCTCTAATTTGGTGTTAACCGGAGCATTGCAAAATGTTCGAATTTGTAGGGAACACAGATTGATATGCCCTTAAATAAGAACAATTATTTTCAAAGCAACAATTTAGTTCGAAAAGTTTCTGTTAGACGGACACTTACATTTGAATCTGATAAATTGTATGCGATCTTTCCAGCATCAGGATATTTGTAACAGTAGTCAGCACTTAACAAAAATAAGAATACTCCTTTAAAAGTAAAAATTTGTAATGCTCATGATAATGTTTAATAGAAAAGATATTCTGGATTTGGCAATCTTAATGTTCCGACTCATTCTCAAGGCGCGACTGTTCGGGAAGAAAAGTAGGAGACCTCTAACCTGTTGTCGCCTATACAACTGGTCTTCCGCTGCTGCGCCTATCATATGGATTACCAAGTACCTGCATGAAATATTTCAGAAACTCTTGTTGCTCGTACAAAAGTGAAACATAATTTTAAACTTATAATGGGGTTAACCTCTACAAAGGCCACTTATTTGTGCAAAGCATTGGCATTGCTGTGCTGTCCTAGATGTTTTCCCCACACAGTTGGAGTTGGTCTCTCACGCAATATTTCTCGTTTTGTGAATCTCTCACTGTCTATTATTGTGTTTTGTGGCGCATCTGAGCCTTTTTCAGGGTTGATATCTGAAATCTTTGAGTAAGGCTTTATTCTTATACCATGGATTTTGCAACTGCTATCGTGAATAAAAAAAGTGCTTCACCAGTTTTATAATGAACTTTATTTCCATTGTAGCGAGAATTTAACCCGTACTTCATTCTTGTTAAACTTTGTGTGTATGCAACATGAAAAGTTTTCAGTTGTATCAAAACAAAATTTAATTTTAGCGCAACAAATATGGATGTGCAATTGGTCTTGACTGGTGCTCTAACTGCTTATTGCTACTGTATCCATTATGTGAATAAATGAGTTAGGTAATAATATAAATATTCCAAGGGACAGGAAAAGACCCAGAAGAAGACCACATGGGAGATGGGTGGATGAAATTCGAAAGTATGCGGGAGTGACACGGAGGAGACAGGCACAAGACAGACCGTTGTGGAGGAAACTTGGGGAGACCTTCGTCCAGCAGTGGATTGATAATGGTTGACAATGATGATGATGATGATGATGATAAATATTTCGGATACTATAGTTGCTCTTACAAAACGAACAGAATTTAGAACCTATTCATTGCAACCACTGCGAAGTTATATAAAAAGAGAGAGAGAATCATTCATTATTTGCGTCGCACCTGTTAAAGTATGAAATCTGTTTCTCCTTACGAGGATCATAATTGGCCCTTGTCATAAAACACATTAATTTTGTCTGTTACTGGAATAACAGAAAGAAAAAAAAACATTTTACTAAGGAACAAAAAGCCCAAATAGTCCTGACTCGTCTTAAAAATCGAAAATACCCCCGACTGGTTAGTCATGTGCTACTATGTCCGCTAATTGGATTAGCTAGTTAGGTAGATACATTTCGCATACTTTTGTTGCTCTTACCAAATGAACGGACTTAGAACTTATTTAGTAGTTGGGTCACCTGAAGTTTGTTTCAGAACAATTACATAATTCTGATTTCCCACACCTTATCGCAGGCTATCAGCTCATCCTTTATGCATACTCACTTGTTTTGATATTTTTTGAAATGACTAAAATCCAACATATCAGACCAAAGTATTCTACATGACGGCCTTGTACCAATGTTAGTAAGAGCAACTCTGCATGGATACACGACCACTCCCGTTAAAAGGCAACATTCCGTTGGCCTGGATCACCAGCCAATGACAGATTAGAAAACATTTGACTGGTTTTTTTATAGTCTTCTGTTATAGGAAGATATTGTACTTACCATAGGAAATTCACTCGTCTATAACAAGAACTCATGTAAATTTTTTACAGATATGCCGCAATCAACGTTCAAAAAGATCCTTTTAAAGACCACTCTAAATCCACATTATTGATTTCCTTTGGCACTCTCACAACATAACAAAACCCTTAACAATGCAGCGATAACGTGTCGCCATCTATCGTTATTTCAGAAATTATATCCCGGCCGAACACAGAAGATTTACCGTTATCTGTGTTCAGTGCACCAGAATTTTCCGGGTACCAGTGATGAATCATTGATCGGGGAAAGCGGTTTGCCGATTCAGCAGACATTATCATGCTTGTGGAAAAGGCTACAATACATGTTTTGGATATCAAACAGTTATTACTATATGAAGGACATTTAATGTAAAATTTCCTTGGTCTGCCCACGAAAATTCCTGTGCTTCACACATTCATTTCGATTTCTTTTAAAATATTACTGTGGGTGTTACACAACTTTCAGTCAACTGTTGGAAAACAAAATTTAAAAAAGAAAGTTTAAAATGTTGAACTTCTGGTGTGCACATGCAGTATGGAAAAACCTTCAACTCCAGGTACGTGTTAAAGACATAATAATATTGTTGCGACCTTTGGGCCTTAGTTGTCAGGATGCCCAATTATTTTCGGGACTGCGATTCAAATCACTGGATCCGCCAATACCTCGTTAGCCAATTAGCCGACACAGTACACCAATAATCCAATGGAGGCACAGTATAACAATTAAAACAAGGATTTAATAGGTACATGCATAAATTACACCGGATTCTTCATTAAAAAGAAAGGCTATAATTTCCAGCCAGCTTTGGCCCTCTTCGGTGTTTCAGAAAATATGTCCTAACGAAAAGTCTGTTCGTCCACAATGGACCGCAAATAAAAGTACTTACATAGGTCCTTGAGTATCCACAGTATGGATGACACCCAGAAAACAACACAACACCCAGTTCTCTCGGATATCAAACGGGATCTTTCTTCAACAACAATCTCTTCTCTCCAAGAAATCGGTAAGCAGTGAGTTTCAACACTTGAAACCGCGACCTTTATTATAAACCGCTCTTCAAGTCTAAGAGCTTTCCCATTGTTTAGCGCGCGGCACAGACAAAAGCTTCAAACGCTTTTGCCGTCCAAACATTTTTGAGTCATGGGAAATAGCTTTTAAACTCTGACCAGTCCCATTTCCGTTTATGGGCTCTTTGTTCTTGTGGCAAACACCTGCAACTCGCCACTTGAATTCAAAGAGCTAGAAGATCTGTTCTTAATATACCGCCCCTCGCAAGTGTTTAAATTATAACTCTCCGTTAATTAAAACCCAAAATCAAGTTTCATTTACCGTTAATTAACCACGCCTCTCGCCAATTAATTATGCGAGGGGGGTCGTCACATCGCCCCCTTTTTAAAATGCAACTCGTCCCGAATGCATGTAAGCTACCTGTGATTCGCAGCGATTCCAACACCCGGAACTGCCTACCCTAGATAAAACTCAGCAGTACCCCTCTTCCATGGTGCCTATCATCGTCTCTACCCTTACTAAAGACAATCGCCTTGAATTGGTCTTTGACATTTCCCGGGCACATCCCCTTCTCTAACAAATCTCAGGAACGCCCACATTCCATGCATACCTGCATAATTATTTACACTGCCACGCCCCAGGGCAGTACACAAATACTAAACTACATAATTAATTTACATCATACAGTTCCACTACCACGGCACACGACATATTGTAATATTAAAATATTTCTACCAATAGAACACAACACTGAGTACACTATACAAAATTATTACAACCAACAAACTCATTCCAAGTTCTCAAGCTCTGCCCTTCTCATTCTTTCACATCAACAAGTCAACCAACGGGAAACTAACCAATCACCTGAGGCACTCACCCTTCAAATGTTTATGATTCGGTATTTCCTGCCCTATACGGTCTAAGCCTATCGAGGTGTATAACTCTAACTGGTCTATTATTGTACTGAACCTTGTAAATAATATCGTTTATTCTTTTCTTTACTACATAAGGACCTTCCCACGGGCGCTGCAATTTGGATGACTTTTCCTTTCGCCTTCGTGGGTTATAGAACCAGACTAAGTCTTCCTCTTTAAACACTTTCTCTGCAGCCTGCACGTCATATCTGGTCTTCATTCGTTCAGTAGCTATTCGAATATTCCTCCTAGCAAAACTATGTACTTTCTCCAATCTTCTGGTATGCTCTGTGACATATGTGCTAGAATCCTGGGCAACTGGTTCCGGCCTTCCAAACACTAAACTACAGGGGAGACGTAATTCTCGCCCATACAACATCATATTCGGGGTATTCACTGTGGTTTCATGCACCGCAGCTCGGTACGCCAACAAAAATAGCGGAACAAGCCTGTCCCAATCTTTCTGGTTATCACTAACAAATAATGAAGGCTGCTGTCCCAAGGTGCGTATGAACGTTTCACACATTCCGTCACTCTGAGGATGAAGTGGTGTAGTTCGAGTCTTTTTAATGCCGAGTAAATTACACATTTCTTGGAGTACTTTAACCTCAAAGTTCCGCCCCTGGTCGGAATGCAATTCAAGAGGAACCCCATGAGAGCTCACCAATCTACTGACATGAATTTCGGCAACAGCAACTGCTTCCTGATTTTCCATAGGAAAGACCTCCGGCCATTTGGTGAAATAATCCATAACCACCAACAAATATCTGTTGCCATCCTCTGACTTGAGAAACGGTCCCATTACATCAATGGCTAACCTTTCGAACGGTGCTCCCACATTATACACTTGCATTCGGCCGCGACATCGTGTCATTGGGCCCTTCTTGGACGCGCATAAGTGACACTGTCTGCACCAATCCTCTACATCCTTCCTACAATTTACCCAGTAAAATCGTTCCCGGACTTTCGCGAGAGTTTTTCTGACACCAAAATGTCTACCAGTCGGGCTATCATGCATTTGTTTCAAACCATCTTTCGCCAAAGATCTTGGAACCACCAGTTGAATTTGCGGCGAATCATTCCTAGAATTTTCCAATTCTCTGTACAAAATTCCATCTCTAACCACAAGAGAATCCCATTGCGCCCAATAACTTTTCAAAATCTGACCGTACGCTGCAACAGATTCTTGCTTCCATCGAATCAGAAGTCCAACATCTTCGTCCGCTTCCTGCGCTTTTGACATCTCATCCGGACTCAGCGGATCTCGTACAGTCGGGGTCGGGGGAATTATCGCCTGGCGCACAGCTTGGGTACCCGGCTGCAGATCATTGCTCTCTGCGCGTAGGCAGGATTTGCATTGCGGCGGACAGGGTCTTCTCGACAAAGCATCCGCATTCTTATGTGCATTTCCCTTCCGATGTTGTACCTGGAAATCATAAGTTTGTAAACGTTCTATCCACCTGGATACCTGTCCCTCCGGATTTCTAAAATTAAACAACCAACGCAAAGCGTCATGATCGGTTCGCAACAAGAATTTTCTACCAAACAAATAATGATGGAAATGTTCTATACCGTTTACCATAGCCAATAATTCTTTTCTAGTAACACAGTAGTTCCGTTCCGGCTAGAAAGAGGTTTACTAAAGTACGCTATGACTTTTTCCTGTTCATTCTGAACCTGAGATAAAATTCCACCTACTCCAGTTTCACGAGCATCGACATCCAGGATGAACGATAATTCCGCTTTGGGATAAGCCAATACCGGCGCTGATATCAGAGCTTCCTTTAGTATCGCAAAGGCTCGTTGACGCTCTTCATTCCACTCAAAGGGAACTTTCACCTGAGTTAACCGATGCAATGGTCGGGCTATCTGCGAAAAACCTGTGATAAATTTCCGGTAATAGGAACAAAACTCAAGGAAACTTCTCACCTCCCGAACATTCGTTGGCGGTGGCCATTCTTTGACTGCCACAATCCTTTCAGAATCTGTCCTTATGCCATCCACAGAAATTACATGTCCCAGGTACTTCACTTACTTTTGCGAAAATCTACATTTTTTCGGATTCAATTTTAATCCAGCTTCACGGAGCCTAGTGAAAACAACTCTCAAATTATCCAAATGCTTAGCAAAAGTAGTACCACACACAATTATGTCATCTAGATAAACCATGCTGATGTCAAACGGTAAACCTCGAAGAACGGTTTCCATTAAACGTTCAAATGTGGCGGGCGCATTACACAATCCAAAGGGCATTACCCGAAATTGCCATAAATCATTACCTGTCGTGAAGGCAGTTTTCTCCTTATCATCTGGATGCATACCCATCTGCCAACAGCCACTTTTTAGATCGAGCGTGGAGAACAACTCAGATCCAGCCAAATGATCCAATGTGTCATCTATCCTAGGTAGTGGATAGGAATCCTTGCGAGTTACTTCATTGAGCTTAATGTAGTCTAAACAAAATCTAGTCGTACCGTCAGGCTTAGAGACTAAAACAACAGGAGATGCCCACGGGCAAAATGAAGGTTCTATAACTCCTAGCTTCTCCATATTTCTTAACATCTCTTCCACTTCTGCTCGTTTAGCTAAAGGTAAACGTCTAGGCGGTTGCTTAATTGGAGCACTATTTTCCGTATCTATTTTATAGAAAACTACATTAGTTCGTCCATAATCATCCTCACCTGCAGAAAAAACATCAGCAAATTCGCTTATCATCTCGGTCCACTCTCCAAACTGACACGTACTTAGGCTCGCCGTGGCCTCCCTTGCGAGGTCACGCAGATGCTCCGGCACCTGGCCTCTACCTCCCACGCGCGAGTCGGGTGGGATCCTCATTCTGCTGCTATGCGCAGAAATTACAGGATTCAAGGAGCAAAGTTCTAACACTTCCTTTATCTTCACATCGACGTCACCCAGGTTAACTATTATTACGGTGATGCAATGTGCTGTTTTTACCAGCGCTCTTGCTAAAAGTACATTTTTCGGTAACGGGCAAATTTCAGACATTTCGCATACTACCATCGGAAATTTTAGTGAAAGCTCAGGCAATACATCCTGCCAGAATTGTTGCACTTTTTGCTGGTAAAACACACTTTTCTTTTGCGAGAACTGTGACCCTTTGTGACCTCAGATGCCCATGGTGACTCCTCATGAGAACCGTTTTTTCATGTTCCGTCTTCAGGGTTCCATTCTTAAGGTCCAAAACATATCCGTTCTCACTAAGAAAATCGAGACCCAGGATGCATTCTTCAACGATATCAGCAATCACTGCCGTGTGTCTGCAGCATTCATTTCCAATTCGTATATCGACGCCTGCGGTACCAAGAGCAACTAAACTATCACCATTCACAGTTTGAATCTCAACCCGTTGCTCACTCTTCAAACAATCTGCAGGTTCCTTAATTTGCTCGAAAAAATCCGGACGGAGTAATGTAATATCCGCCCCAGTATCCAGCACAAATTGGCATTTAGTTTTATTTATCATCCCCTCAACGCTTAAACCACTGTAATCCCCAGAAAGACCTGTGACGTGCGCTTTCACCGTGCGGGGCTGCGTTTGCTGCGTCAGTTCTCGCCCCTCGAAACTGACTTCTAAGGGTTTCCCGAAGCCTGTTCCTTCGATTTTTTTCCCTCTCTTAACCGTTTTCTACATTCAAAACTGCGATGCCCTCTTAATCTACAATACCAGCACTCCATTTTTCTAGAAGGCGTATCACTTCTTCCCTGGCCAGGAGACGTAACAGAACGATGTTTAATATCTCTGCGAAGGAGATCCAAAAGCTCTTCCAGTTTAGTTTCGACTGATGCATTGATCGAATTTTCTGCTACAGTCGCCATACGAACTGTTTTTCTAGAACTCCTAGAATGGCGCGAAGAGTCAAATTCCATTGCATGAAGACGGCTGACTTAAGTGAGTCACAATCCGCCATTCGCACTGAATGCTGAATGTCTGCATCAGAAATCGCTTCCACAAAATGTTGCTGCGCCATCGTGTCCTGTATATACGACGTACATTGCCCATACGCAAGCCTTGTCATGCGATCGATGTCGGTCGCGAGTTCTTGAAGTGACTCGTTGACCTGTCTGCGATTTTTCAACTGAAGCACACAGGGTTGCTTTAAATGTTCCTCCTTAAATTTGAGTTCCAGGGCAGCGACGAGACAGGAATATTTTAAACGGCTCTCTTCCGATACATTTTGTAGGATATCAGCAGCTGCATCCCTCAATGACGCCGCAAGCGCGCATGCTTTCTCCCTTTCGCTGCAGCCGTTCACACTCGAAACCATTTCGAACTGGGTCCTGTATACTCACCAGCTAGACTTTCCGGTCAAACGCGCCTGGTTTAATTCGGGTCGGCCTACTCAAAGCTTCGATCATCACCCCAGTTGACTTAAATTCCGACGAACTTATTTTTGCCTCACAATGTTGTACCCTTTTCTCAATATCCCTATAAAATTTAGTTTGTTCTAACTTAGTACCATTAAATTCCCCAGAAAGGTTTTCCTTTACATTTCTACATTGAGTTTCGCACAAGTTACGAACACTCTCTAAATTTTGGGTACATTGTTCTATTTGGTCTACGCATTTCACCTGCCCAATTTCCAACTGATCGATACGCAAGTTGGTATCTTTTATTCTTTTATCAATTTTTTCCTCATACCCCCCAATTCTAGCTATCAGCTGACTTATGCTGCCCGTGTGCTGCTCAAGACTTTCTTTCTGCTGTAGTAAGCTTTGCTCAAAACTTTCTTGTTGTTGTTTGAGTTGCTGCTCAAAACTTTCTTTGGAAGTTTTCAGTCCATTTCTGAGTTCATCTTTCAGTTCATCTAATATTTTTGTAATCCCTTCAATTTTTTGAAACTTTGAGCTCAACTTAATATGCAAGTTTCAAAAGTTGGCATAAATATTGTGCTCCGGTTGTACTGTTTCTGAGGTATACAATACGGATCCCACTGCTGATTACCACTTTCGTTGCGACCTTTGGGCCTTGGTTGTCAGGATGCCCAATTATTTTCCGGACTGCGATTCGAATCACTGGAACAGCCAATACCTCGTTAGCCAATTCGCCGACACAGTACACCAATAAACCAATGGAGGCAGAGTATAACAATTAAAACAGGGATTTAATAGATACATGCATAAATTACACCGGATTCTTCATTAAATAGAAAGGCTATAATTTCCGCCCAGCTTTGGCCCTCTTCGGTGTTTCAGAAAATATGTCCTAACGAAAAGTCTGTTCGTTCACAATGGACCGCATATAAAAGTATTCGTAAAAAGTACTTACAGAGGTCCTTGAGTATCCACAGTATGGATGACACCCAGAAAACCACACAACACTCACTCACATTCACTACTATGTTGGCACTACGGGTAGCTATTTTTCCTTGTTGGATGAGGCCGCGTTGCCTACGGTCTCTTGGTCAAAGCGACGTCATCCCTAGTCGCTGAACGCACGTACTCTGACGCACGCACAAAAGTTCTCTCCCCGCTTTCTTTGCGAAGAGGCTCTGCAGGGGGCTCGGTTCCTCCATGGTTCCCAATGCTGGCGTCTCCCTCTCTCTCTCTCTCTCTCTCTCTCTCTCTGGATGAGCGAGGATATTTTGTAATTGTTATGTCTCCCTGCATTTCACCTGAAATGGCACCTTACGACAGGTATCGATAGTCCGTTAAGGTGAAGAAAGTTCCCAGGCAGATCTGTTATTGGTTAGTCCTCAGCTTATGTTTTTAAGCTGGCTTCACTTCTGATGCTCAAAATTGCAAGAGCGCGCAGACGGACGGCAAGCATTTTCTAGCACGCAGAAAAATCGAGGCCCAGTTCTCTCGGATATCGAACGGGATCTGTCTTCAACAACAATCTCCTCTCCAAGAAGCTGGTAAGCGGTGAATTCGAACACTTGAAACCGCGACATTTATTATAAACCGCTCTTCAAGTCTAAGAGCTTTCCCATTGTTTAGCGCGCGGTACAGACAAAAGCTTCAAACGATTTTGCCGTCCAAACATTTTTGAGTCATGGGAAATAGCTTTAAAACTCTGACCCGTCCCATTTCCGTTTATGGGCTCTTTGTTCTCGTGGCAAACACCTGCAACTCGCCAATTGATATTTTCTTAATATACCGCCCCTCGCAAGTGTTTAAATCATAACTCTCCGTTAATTAAAACCCCCAATCAAGTTTCAATTGCCGTTTATTAACCACGCCTCTCGCCAATTAATTATGCGAGGGGGGATCGCCACAATATCTTCACAAAGTGGTAGTCCCAAAGGTTAATCTTCCATGGAGTTTCTTGGCAAAAAATTGGCCCGAAGATATCAGTGGAACAGCACGTCAGTGGGCGGACATAGTACTACAGAGTCGAACCCGTAACCGTGAAAGTCTACCTTTTTTTTTTCTTTCTTTTTCTCAAGAGTTTACAACTCTCCGCGGTGATACTTATATAGCCACTGATACTGCTTTACGTGCCCGATCACTGGACTGCTGTTCAAATAGCGAGACTTGAACCTCTGCATCATTTTTGTGAATTATCTTGCCTGTATGAGCCTTAGGGATGACAATATTTGTGCGTTGATTACCAAGTATCTATTCATGGAACCTAACTAAAGGTGCATCTGATTTTAAACGTGTAGATTATTTGTAAGCTCAATTGCCATTGCCTCTTTAGAAGCATTCCACCACAGCATTATTCTTTTGAGCAACGGATTTCCGTTTTCATTCTAAAAATTAAAAGATATGGAATTGTCTTAATTTTATGCAATATTTCACAATAAAAAATTGGAACAAATCAATAGTTACAAACAAACAGCATGTCTAATTTCTTTCCCGCAGTTATTAGCGTAGTTCTTGATAAAAAAATTCGTAAATATATTTTGAATGAAAATAATGGCCTATGGTGTATTTGCAATACAGTTAAAGTCTACCTAATCAGAACAATTGCGAATGTTAGAGTTTTCAAAGTCATTTTGGCCAAAGATTTATATTGACTGAGAATAGGTATTCCCATAAGGTAGAAGGTATCAGTTGACCTAACGAATGGATTGAAAATGGTATTGTGAATAAAGTGAACAGTTGTTCTGAAAAGAGTTTTCGTTCTCAGAGGAAAAATCATACATTATGTGACATCATCACTTTCTTACCTGTTAATTCCGAAGCTGGCAAAGTAATAAAATGAATCAGAAGGTCTCTACAGAACATCTCCAAATCTAATGAACAGGGAAAGTCTTTCGTTGTAAGGGTGGCATTCCTTATCGATTATTCATATCGTGTTTGTGACTTAAAGGGAAATTAGATGACCTGTATCCCGCTTTTTGGTTATGTTTTCTAGAGGTATGACTGTTTGTGCAGCACAACTAATCACTTTCCCAATACATACACTCACACAAAATTTCACACTGAATTTTTTCCCACTTTGTTGTTTCTATGTCCACTGTGCATATCAACAAAGCAAGTTTTCAGGTTTTATCGGAACATCCGCAATAGTGTCTCTTTTATTCTCGTGCTGGTTATGTAACTTTAGTGGAAAGCGACGTTCCATTTCATTTCTTTGATATTTAAGAATTACTTTGATCCTTAAATTCCTACTTCTGTCTTGTTTTATTTAATTCTATAACCGCTTCAACACTTTTTTCCAGAATAATTCTAATTATCCCAGTAAATTAAGTTCCCTCACAGCAATTTTTACAGTGTGTTTGCTTGCGTTGCTACGTAATATCATACAGTATAAAACTGCTGCATAATTAATTACGAGCTTGGTATCCAATCCTCAAAATTCCCTATGACGCGCAATAGAAAACTTTCCATTAAAAGATATTTTCTTGAAAATTCAATTGTACTAATAGAGAATAAAAAAACTGATATAGCCAAATTCTTTATACGAGAAATAGGAAAGAATCTAATCATATAACAATTACACATTGTCGTATCAGTACCGTATTAAATGAAATGTTGGAAAATTATGTTGTATTTTTACCTTTATCACATGCGGTTAGTAAAGAACTTCCAAAGAATACAAAACTGAGGGGCAATTTCTGTCGGATTTCTTGTACCAATACAGAAACAAGATTGCATATTTGTTGTAAACTTAACGTATACTGAATTAAATAAATGAAGCAGGCTACTCAGAAATTGTTTCATTTGGCCTCAACTTATTTATAAACGAAATATTGCAGTAAACTATGCAGATGCTGACTCTGTTTAAAAGGTCTTAAGAGAAAGATCGTTTAAGAAAGATTAAAATAATGTGCTTAAAAAGAAATCTAGGACCTCCTTGTTAACCCGATATAAAATTATATGAAGGTTTTAAATATGAAAGTATGATCTATATGTGAATCTAAACAGGGCAATTTCAAAAGACTTCGAATGCATTTGTCGTTCACCTTTCTTTATAACGTGCAACCGGCACAAGAAATGCGTACCGGATACACGTTAGAAAACCCGAGTAACCGGTACAGAAATGTGTACCGGATACTCGTTTGCTTCGAGAAGGACCTTATGCCTTCAGCCGCATACAAGCTGTCTCATTCTACAAATAGTTCATCTAAAGCCTCAATTTTAACTTTTCGATATCTCAGCCTAGTGAAAGGTGTTATTCTTTAAGCGATGTCGTTTAACTGAACCAAATCCAATGGGGATTGTTTTGCTAATAAAATTTATTTTTCTTATATTTTGCTGAAATATAATAAAAGTTCTTACAATTTCTTCAACGATTATGTTCGTGTATTATGGTTGTACAATTGGAAGATTACTAGATTCCCGTAAATAACAAGAAAATAAGTGTTTTTTGTTGTTGTTTTTGTCTCTCTTTCTTTTTACCAAAAGCATTTTGATCCAAATTCAATGCAACGGAATTTATATTATTTTCTCTCGCGCACGACACGTGCTGTGGGAAACTCAGCGTAATACACACTTGTTGGTGCTGCGGGTCTTACCATGGAACTATGGTGATGCTGAAAAACCTCATAAGTTCCCCTTTTTTTACTTGAAAATATAACAGGGAATATTTAAAAAACTCATTATTATTTAAACTTTACCATAATTATATTTCTTTTTATTCATTTTTTTCTAATATCTTCCTTTTTGGTCAAAATACTGTTGCGGATTAACATCGCAGGTTCGGGTTCTACGTGACATTACCTGAACTTCATTGCCTTTGGATAGCACGATGGATTTTCTTTTCTTAAATATGACAGTCCTCGGATTACACGAAGAAAGAAAGCGGTACCTTGAATTTTATTGCTAAGGGTAAGACAAGAATATCTGATGTGCATGTTCATTCGTTCCAGCAGAGTTCTTCCCACATCTTACACAGAGAATGCATTCAAATTGTATGCACGAAAAATTATCGTAATACGTAAAAACATTAGGTGCGTTCAAGCATGTTTCACCATTTTTACTATGGAGGGAAAATATATTTTCAAAAAAATAACGTCTTTATTCGTTTACAATATTACCGCTATCATCGATGACATCTTGCCATCTTTATGGTGATAACTGAATTTCCTTCCCTAGAGCTTCTTTGCTTTGGATTAAAAAAATATTTACAAAAATATTGTCATGCAATTTGGACATATTTAGCTTCATCAAAGGTTCTTCAAAGAAGGTTTTACAGAGAGACCGAAGATGATGTTAGTGTATATGTGTAATGTCTGGGAAATACTGGGAGTGAGGCTACACTTCCCATCCACTGCGCAGTAACTTTTTCTGAGTAGCGAAAGTTGTGTGGTGTGTTGCGTAGGCATGCTGCAAGATGACGCCTTTGCAATTAATCCGTGCTGGACACTAAGATTTCCATTTTTGTTTCAGCCTTTCAAGGTCTGGGCAGTACAGGTCAGCATTTATCGTTTTGTTAGGTGCAAGCAGCTTCCAGTGGATCATTTCTTGGCATCTCACCATGCAGTTAACAAGATATTTCTGGGATGCAGACCACCTCCCTCATTGAACTGGATAGAACAGGTTGTCAAACTAGACGTACAGTCTTTCGACGCTTTCTATTTCTGTAAAGTATTCACTTTTCATCTACCATAGCTAATCATTCCAAGAAAGGCTCATTTTCGTTACGCGCAAGCAGATAACGACAAGTGGGCGTTCTGTCCGATCGATTTGTTGCACCGAGGTCATGCAGTGCCCACTGGTCGAACTTTGTGGTAAACTCAAGTGCATGCAATCTTCTTGCTATTGTTATTCTGCGTATATAAAAAATATAATTATTGAATAACATATCGGCCGTTTTATATGCCTAGGTTGCTATACTCTTCAGAAACATCTAATGGACGTCCAGAACGTTGTTGACATCTGCAGCTTCTGTCTCCTTCACGGAATTTCCGGAACCAACGCCGACATGTGTTTTCGTCTGCAGCATCGTCGCCATGAGTCTCACAAATGCTGCGGCAGGCTTCAGCTGTATTGTTTCCTTGTTGAACTCATAAAGCAAACAATACCACAATTCATCCCTATTTCTTGACATGCTAACACTTGTGTTCCCTGTTTACGAAAGAAATGTACCTAATATTTGGTGAAATTTTATAGCCTACTCCTCGAAGCTTTTTGGGAAACAACCGCGCCTTGTGGTACAACACTGTTACTTAATTTTTATTAGGAATTTACATCATGAAAAACGGGTACAACTGTCGGCCCACCTATAGGTCTGAATTATTAACAGAGAAATTAGACATCTGTGAATAGTTTGTATTTACTGTTCATCACGCAACTTTACTCATAGCAGAAAACTTGAATATTACATAGCCGTGGAGCGGAAATTGAACCCTCATCTCGAGATTTATGCTAGCGCATGATATCTGTTACACTACCCGGACAACAAAGTTCTAAGTAACCGAATGTTTAAGAATCAGAAAATTATCTCATTTTTGCCAGTCGAGGTAAATTCTACTCCCGTAACATGGTTAAGTAAACCATCAGTCTCTCAGGTAAATCGTGTGGAAAAAATATTCTTCTAGTAATATGTGGATATATTTCATAATTGTTAACAGGGCAATCAGGCATCACTGAATTGTCTGCATTTAACGTTCATCATGTAACAATCTCACTAACTACGCTACAAAAAATGCTTGGACTGTCGAAAATCAGAGAATGTTCTGATTCATAACATTCAGATATTTAGGGCTTGTTTCTCTTAGATGGTATATCGGATATCATGCTGGAACGGAAATCGGGATATGCGGGTACAATTACCGCTTCAGAGTTATGAAATTTTCAAGTTTTCTGATGTGATTAATGTTGCATGATGAATAAGTAAATGCAGCCAATTCAGAGATGTATGATTGCTCAAGCAGTCTTTCTGTTCAACGTATTTTTTCGAATATAGTAACACTATACTAATGATCCGATTTATTGGCGTAGGAAATAGACACAAAAGCGTTTCCAAGTTTTCGCAAATCAACCAGATGACTTTTTTGAAGGAAGTTAGACAGAAACTGCGAACTGGATAATAGAACGCTTTAACATTTTTAACGCGGGAACTTGACAATAAACAGATGCGATGTTATATTCATTTAAAAACACTAAGTACCTTAAAATGAACACTTATGTATATTTCGCTCGCCAATAAATCGGATCACTAGTGTAGTGTTAATATATTCCACATAATCGGTGTACTGTTGCTAGTTATTAAATATTACACTACACTGATAATCCGATTTATTGGCGTAGGAAATAGACACATAAGCGTTTCTAAGCTTTCGCACATCAACCAGATGGCTTTTTTCAAGGAATTTAGACAGAAACTCGAACTGGATAATAGAACGCTTTAACAATTTTAACGCGGGAACTTGACAATGATATCAATGAAATGTTTTTCGTCATTTGATATGATAATTAAATAAAAGTGGTTGAAAACTCTTTGGATAAAAAAAAACAATTTTGTGAAATTGATCCAAGATTTGTAAGTTTTTTAGGCACACCAGAAAAATGTAAGGTAAAAAATAATATTCGAACTAAACTTCTTAAATTTGGCACATGATCAAAATAGTGGAAGTACACTGGCGAAAATGACCGACAAAATACTTACCCAGTGCGCGTTTCCTATGGAAAGCCCTAGCAGTTGCAGGGGTGATTTGGTTCACCTGGCAGTGTCAAAGAACAGGCAATTCAAGACAAAACATGTACTGGCTCATGTGTGTAAGTTTGAAAAGCCGACTTCGGCTGCATTTATTTGAAAAAACGAGATTTATGCAAATCTGATTTAGAGCTTAATTTTTGCTTTCTTGACAACACCGGCTAATCATTGCCGTAATTTTCTCACAGTTTCCCAAATATTTGCAAAAGGTATTTAGAGTCCAAAATAAATTTTGATTTGGGTATAATGAAGAATGATTCCAGAGCTTTTTTATGCCTTGGATACAATTTTAATTTGTTTTGACATTTGGTGCTATCGTTAGCAGAATGAGCACACAGTAATATTTCATCAACGTAAATAAAATGGTGTAAATTTTGCTATTTCCCGTTAAAAAAAACACATTTCATATAAATTTCAAACACAGCCAACCTTAATCAAAACAGTCAGTTTTCAAACAATTTTCTTTTCTTTACTGACACATATAATATGCACATCACAATGTTTACACACTCATTATTTTATTATTATTAGTTTTCAGGCTCAAAAAAGAAAAAAACTACAGTGCACTGCCAGCCCTTTTAGCTATTCACATTGAATTTTGTTTTGTTTGCTTTTTTTTATTTTTCCTGCTTGCTATCATTTTTGTTTTTAACCTTTTTCTTTTAATTTATATATATATATATATATATATTCCTTGTATTTACAACAAATCTAAATTTTCACTTGTAAACAACTTGGATAGATATAATTTTCTTTTGCATAATTTGGCAGGTATTGTGTTTTTCAAAAAGTATTTTTCCTTTAAATTTTTTTATGGCCTCAGCCTTAATATTGATATTGAAATTCACCACAATGACATAAATAAAAATTTGCTGCTTCCCTAGCATCCTGCACAATGAATTATAAACTCTATTATTGAAATATTTTATACCATCTCAAATGTGTTGAATTTAGACAAAAAATAATTTCCTGGAAGATTCCATGCTATTTGCATCTTCTATCGGCGGCAAAATGGAAAGGAAATTTTGCTTTACCTTGCCTTCAGGGTCCTGGTGGAGGTAGAAAGGGTGTCTACACTATGGCCAAAATTTTTGTTGTTACCTGTGTGAAGGCCACAATTGTCACATCCCCTTTTTTATCTATTTTTCTTTGCTGTGGAGGAATAGGTCGGTACTTTAGGCCAGGAATGCTGTGAATCGATGACCGGTGGTCCTCGTTGGGTCAAGCTGGCGCCGGAGGGTGTCGCATGCCTTAGTTGATGTTGTATTCTCAGCTTGGAACGCCATCTTGGTTCACTTCGGTATCTTAGGTTTAAGGCAAATCCACGCTTATTTTTCTACGCACCGAATACTTCACTTGGCGAGCGATGATTTGAGAAGCTGGCTTTGGGGAGAGGACATGCAAAATTCGGTGCCCCTTTCGGACGACATCACGCAGACCCAAGCGTCTGCACTTTACAAAATAATCAGTCGGAAAAAATGCTCTGCACCCAGCAGCAGAGTTGTAACGAGCGAGAGAGAGAGAGAGAGAGTGTATCGCAGACCCAAGCGTCTACTTAACCTCTGTCAACGCGGTGTGTTGGCGAGCTCTCATTGGCTGAAAAGTTTTTCCGCCTAAGAGAAGAGATGCCAAAGGAGGGGGGAGAAAGCACAAGAACATTCTTTTCTACTGGACAATTCTTCTCTTCCGTCACGAGACGAGTGACGTAACATAGTCACGATATCAATAAAAATGGAAAATAGTATTGCAAGAAGAAAGGACGCCAAATGGGACAAAAGTTTAAACACACAAAAATCTTTCAAAAAATAAAGATTATTTGCAGAAATTGAGGTGTCCACATAATAAAGGTAAGTCTGTTTCTCAGTATTTATGCATTATTAATTTCCCCCAAATACGGGACTTTGTTGCTAACTCAAAGCACATGTGTGGTGAATAAGAAAAAAGCGTTGTTTTCTCGTTCTCAATAATACAAACTTTTTGCATTACTTTTGTAAATAAAGTGTACATTCAGCTATTTCTCCCGATACTTATTAATTATTCGTAACCATTTTTATTTCTTTCACTAATTTATCTTTTTCTAGGCATCAAGTTAATGTTGCTTTGTGTTTAGGATTGCGTAGTCCATAACCACATCATTTGAAGTTAGTCCTGTACATATAATGGACGGAAGATGATATATTTTCACAAAACTGACACATCTTGCTAGCTGATATATTTGTTTTTCTAATGTGCGCCTTCTATTAAAATTAAGTTGGAACAGAAATACACTTAATGTGTGCTTTAGCGTCCTAAATCCTTTGACTAAAAATGTCGACAAATTTCGAAACAAATGATATATATACACATTTTAAAGTATGCAATTTAATAACAAATTGTTAAAAAATTAAATCTTTAAAATTACATTAAAGATTTTTACCGTAAAACATGCATCAAAGTACGACGCTGTCGATAAACGCTGCGGTGACGACGTCAAGCTCTGCTCCGTTGAAAGAAAGGTTCGCTCCGGCGGCCAATTCACGGACGGAAGGCTACAAGAGGAACCGTTATGTCCTTGCCAGGACAACGTTCCATTTTGTCGTGCTACGCTTCAGGAAATAGTTCATAAATTCTGTCTCAGTTTTCCAAATCACAGTCAAAGGAACGTCAATACCAGAACCAAAACTGCACTTTATAGAAAATGAGCTGCGAACCACGCCGTCAGTACCATAACCAAACTTTTTACTTTCCCACTTGCCATCTAACTTCCGTTGGAGCGAACGCGGCATATGCATCAACGCTTTTCTAGAAGCAAGAAAAGCGCCTGTATACATTCGTATTTTGTATCACGGAATCACATGCAAAAAAAACGACGTAATTCTCAGCATGCGTTTTTGAAAACTGAGGCAGAAATTAGAAACTATTTTCTGTAATGTCGTACTACAATATTTAACTCTTTCCTGACAAGAACCTACCGGAATCTTATTGTCGTCTTCCACCAGTGATTTGGCTGCAGGAACGAGACACACGTTTCAGCGAAAATAAGCTTGACATCATTGCCCCTGAGTTCTGTTTGCTTATTTTATCGAGATTTTGGCAAATAATTTAGGACGCGAAAATACACATTTACCAGAAATTCTTCTGGTTTGAAATGCATTTTACCATAGAAAGTATTGTTTACCTTTCTGCCTCACAAATCAAAAATGCAGTTTTCCACTTTCTGACCAAATTCCTGTTTTTCAAAAGTCTCAGTGTTTTCTTGGACGACAGATCCAGTTTTGTTACTTAAAGGCTCGATGTTGTTGATGACGTCAATGCTACGGTAAGGCTAATTTATTTTGCTTGAGATTAAATGGTATCTAAAGTGTAAATAAGCATGGGAAATTTTGAATTTTCACTTCTGCCTTTCATATATTTAAACATGTTCAATTAAGATGATCAATAAATATTTTTGTTTTCCAAAAATTTGTGTCGCTAGTAAAAAAGTGTTGTTTTAGGTGATCCTCATAAGGTGTTAAAAACTGGGCTATGGATGTGAACATTTTGTAGAGGCTTTTGCAGCGATATGTGCGTCACGATTTTTGGTATGTAGCTTTGGGAGTGTTAGGCTACTTAACCAGCCAAATTATGGCGAAGTGTGATCCCCTGCTAGGATTTATTTGTTAGTTGAGGAAGGTAACCGTGCCGGCTTTTATATTCCCACACAGGTTAATTATATCGGTTGTTAGCTTTATGGAGCACCATAATTACGGTGTGCAGCACGAGTATAGTAGTGCAAGCTTTTCGGAGCCTAATATTAAAAATAATAACTTTAAAACTTCTGCATTATTAATAACATTCACCTTTCTTTTTCTACAATTTTCCGGCTTGGGACTTTAGAAAAATTTTGTTCCATTATGTCATGAATTTGGAAAAGTGAACAGATTATGCAAACCAAAGTAGAACCTTAATAGTGCCTGCTTACGAGTATACGCCGTTCTAGTTATAGCATTTCTGCAAAACGCTAGGAAAGCAATCAATGAGATCAGCCCCCTCGCATTGATTCACAACTTGTACTTTGATTTATCCCTTTTATTACTAGGACTAACTCCTAGACATATTACAAGTATTAGTAAAAATAATCTCACACTGCATGGTTGTTGGGAAAATAAATGCTTTTATATGAAGTATAAAAATTCACTGAATGAAAGCGGTTATATTTTATGCAGTCTATTTAAATTGTATAGCGAAAGCTACTTAGATATCGTACTGAGAAAATTTGAAACACTTAGAGCATAAACGGAATTTTAACAAAATCCGTTTTCATATCAAACTCATGTGAAATATTCTTTAATGTGATTAAACCAAATGGTGATCGTTTCAATTTGATATGAAAATAAGTCTTGGCCTAAGTACAGAGGCTTCCTTACGTTGATACCGAATTTGGAAAAAAACATTCAAGTATTATCAGTGAAAATGTTTTGCCGTTACGCATGGTTATCCATTTATTTTCCCTTGGTGCGATTGTCGAATCGGCGCTATTAACCCTTTAACGACCATAACGCTCAGGGCGCCCGCACCTACAAACGGGTATAGCCGCCTGAAACGCCTTTCCAGAATGAGTGTCTTTAAATTTTCACGATCTGTAAGGGATCAGCAGGAGTCACCGGCAGTCATTATTGTTGTTATTAAACAAAGAAGTGAAACAAGAGACAGTTTCGGGCGTTATGGTATTTACAGTGATACAAGATTTTGGGGTCATGGTCGTTAAAGGGTTAAAAGCAAAGCCGTCTGCTGCTGACGCTTCTCTGTTTCGTCATTTGAAATAAACGTGCTTTACTTATAAAGCAAATTAAAAAAAAATGCTTACTCCATTAAATGAAGCTTCACCGTTCTTTGATTTTTGCGTGCACATCTTTCGTGAGTGAGTTTTTTTAAATATGTCTTTCTCTTTAATAAAACTTTTAATTTGGAGAAGATAGCATAACCAACCTGTAGTTAAAATTTTGGCGCCGCTCTAATTAGTTCTAAATATAACAAAAGAAAGATAGAACAACAAAAATAAAACTTGGAATGCTACGAATGATACCTTCCCTCCTTTTCGTTTTACTGAATATGTACTGCAAATTACGTGTGAATAAATTTTCTAGTCTTTTTTTCTTTATACTTTGTGATCTTTGATGCTCAACATTTTTCTACGGAACACTCTCTAGCCGCTTTCGTTTTTTTTCTTTGACTTCGAATTACTTCCACATATCAATTTCGTACAGCTGTGATGCGCAAACCTCTATGATGTATTTTTTTCATATTGCATATGGATTGAAATAACACTATTGTGTCATGGTGTTGTCGAAGAAGACTCACCAAAAGTGTAACACGCACACATGATCATAACTCTTGAGTTACCAAAGAGTGTAATATATATATAATATCTGGAAAATAAGAAGCAGCGGAATTGAGTTTAAAACCTTCTGAAATACTTTTTACAGATCTGCAATTCATTGGCAAACACTTACAACTTGAAATTAAACGCTTGTATTGTAACGGTGTTTACAGACAATAAACTAAAAATATTGTTATAATTAAATTTGGTAGTAATGAAGAAAATTCAGTTTGTTTACATATCACAAAACACGTACATTTCAAGTGACCAGCGGAACTAACACGACAATTTGTTAACGTGACAGGATCGTAAGAATTATTTGATACGGTTTTACTTGAAATACACAAATGCTTGCACGATGGTTAATTAGGAGAGTTTATTCTTTTTGAAAAAAGTGAAACTTTTGAAGTGAACTGCGCGATAAAAAAATGTTTCAAAATTTGAACGAATTTTACGATATTTTATTTCACAGTTCTAACAGAAAGTGAGTAAGCATCTGTCTTGAACGACGCTTCAGCAAGTTTCTTTCAAATGAAATGAATGCAAGTTTTTTCACCATATTATTTCCCTTTAGTGAATAAGAGGTTTTCACTTTCTGCTACCTTTGTGTGCGTTTTCATCTTCACACAATATCCGAGGTGTTTTGAGATATGTGGAGCAAATCATCGTTAAAATTTATCCTGCTGCATTATTTATTCAATATTGCCAATTTGATACCGACTCTGTCACAAGAGTCTGCTGCACAGAAAATGTATTATTCTCACAACGTCATACATCAGCGCACTTGTACATATTAATAAAACATGTAGGCTGCAAGGTTATATTTGCAAATATGTGGCTCTTCCGAGGACAAAAACAAAGTTGTGTGCTATTGGTAAGCGAAGGATTGTAGTCTACATTTTATATGGCAGTTCGCCTATAAACGGCTTACACAGTTGTGTAACATCAGAACAATTACATTCATGTCGAGAGGATTTTTTCACAAGACAACAAAGCTGTCACTCCAAAAAAATCAGTGAACAGATCATCTGAATGGAATGTATAAGATGTAAACATGCGTCATACTTCTAAGATAGGACCTGATAATTTATATCTGCTTATCTGATGCACATGGCTATGTATTGTACACCTCATACTCCCAAACGAAGTAAAAAATGGGATAAAATACACTGCTAGATAAGCTGAAGATGGACAAAAGGAAAGTTTATAGAATATAAGAAAAATTCGTGATTTCAATCTCACTGTCACGTGATAATAACCTAAACTGAGAACCTTAGGACACGCAGATTAAATTTTAAATATCTGCAAAATGCAAGGTTGATGCTCTGTTATCATTGGAAAGAGCTTCAAATGAAAAAATATAATTTGTTTAAATAGGAAACCGAAAAGTACTAGGAGCCACATATGTGAAATCTGTGTTTTGCTATTGACTCTCGAATGATATCGCAAACTAGTCTGCCTCGCGAAGGAGCAAATAGCAAATATAGCGCAGAGCACCCGTTATCATATCTCGCATTGGTAACAAAACACAGTCTGGTCTGTAGACTGTGCCGGTTCACAAATCAGAACTGAAACCTCAGAGAGCCGCCCCGGTGGCACAGTGGTCTAAGCGATGGCCTCTGATCATTCGTCCGAAAGGGGTCCGGGTTCGAATCCCGTTCGAGCATGGATGTTGTGTTTGTCTTACGGCACTGATTCTCTCCCTTCCCTGGAACCAGTGACCCTAAATTAGGGACGGGCGACTGCTTATAGCCCATCGAGTTGCTCACGGTGGTCGTTAAACCTCCAATCAAAAAAAAAAAACCTCAGAGACGAGCGGCTACGGCACACAATCTAATATCTGAATGTCGTGAGTCGCTAGTTTGCATAGACAGCATATTCTACGTTGTGAATCATTTATTTCTTTCACTTCAGTATGAAATAAGTTGATAAAGGTTCTCGTGTTGGTTTTAGGAGTTACCAATCGCATTTAGACAAATGTTTATTATTACTTAGTGGATTGTTTTATTCATTTTTATATTAAAGACGTGTTTCAAAAAAAACATAAGAGTAGATCTGAGTTGAGCTCTTCGAATTTTAGTGTAGAGATTAGGATCTATCGGAAGCTATGGGCTGGGGTAACCCCTAATTTTTTTGGGAGAAATTATGAAGGAGAATAGGAAATAATCGAAAAATGGATCGTTTTGTTTCAGTGAAATTATAAACATAACATCTTTCGATGTAGTCAGCCGTTTTCCGCGATTCTTTGTATTTATTTGCCATTTGCTGCTAAAAGCTAACGGTCAATACTGTTGGCCGTAAATATATTTTCTTAAACTCAAGGTTATACAAAAAATCTTGTTCACCGTTTACACAGCTCTCTGAATCTCGAAAAAACACTATGGAATACATCATGGACTTGTTAGTTCTGAAGTTGATTTGACTAACATTGAACACATTCAAAAAAAGGAACTGTTTGAGTACAACGTTTGAGAAAAATATTGATAAACCCTTAGAACAATTTGACGTAAACAGAAATAATACAAAAAAATATCAGTACAACAAAACTGTTTTCAAATGAATGCAGTTAGTTTCTTTGACAATTCATATAATTCTTTTCTTCAAAGCAAATACCTTGTTAGCATATCTAACGATCGGAGGCTGAAGCGCATGAATTTGACAAACATCGGTCTGCAGTATAATGCCCCACGCTTTAATTTAGAGCAGCAAGTAAAATTATTTTTTTCATATGTTTGTGATATAACTATGGATATTTCACAAGGTAATTTCACAGGGTAATTGTTAGTTGGTAAAGCAGGAGTTATATTTTTTCTTAGTTTCGAATATTTTTCCTTGCACATCTGACGAAGCTTTATATGGATTAAAATTCCTGTCAGCTGTTATTTCGTTCAAAGATTAACCTTACATTCGAGAAGTTAATTATATTTCTTACAAAATAATAAAGTGTGTTGTCAAAAGTGATGCTAAAGCTTACCTTTAATCAATAAACGTATGATTACCACAACGGAGAGCTCAAAAAGGAAGCAGGTATTGTTGATTGTTTTCTATGACGCGTTCGTTATATACAATACTGATTTAATGAAAACAAATCAAAATCGTGCACTAAACACGGCAAATAAAATGAACCCGAAAATAAAGGGATCAAACTCAAATGAATGTAAAAAAATTGCACCGAATATTAGGATAAATAAGGAAATATATATTCAGTTATTGAATATGTTTTAGGAAGACAAAAAAATCCCTAGTATATTCAATAAGCCTATTCCGAGAAGAAATTATTAATAACTGCGAAAATGTTGTGCCGAAAACTTAATGAAAAATATGAAATCAAAATATGCTTTAAAAATGCTATAAAATGCAGTCGCACAACGCTAGAGGACACATATCTCTTCCCGTAAGCAACCCACATTGATTAAGCCTTAATCTTCCAAAGTTTGTCAATTAGCATTCAGTTCAACAGTGGATCGAATTGATGACCCAAATCACAGAACTGCGTCCCCAGTTGGTCCCCTACCACATACTACAATTTCATCGAAATTGAACCATTTTTACGCACGTTATGACGCATAAGGGCAATAAAATGCATCCCGCTCTTATGTCCTGACCTTTGACCCCCACTTCACCCATTTTGAGTAGGGTTCGTCCCAAGGAGGTTCCCCACCACATAGTAAAATTTCATTGAAATCGAAACATATCTACGCACGTTATGGCGCATAAGGGCATGGAATGGATCCTACTCCTATGTCGTGACCTTCAAAACCATTTATCCCATTTTCAATAGGGTTCGTCCCCAGGTGGTCCCCAACCACATACTAAAATTGCATCGAAATTGAACCATTTTTACGCCTGTTATCGTGCGTACAGGCGGACTGACGGAAAAATCTGGAGCATGTACGCTTCTTCAACTTACGATTGGAAAGCAAAAAAAGCATTTCTTTCAGTTTTTGTAAAATTTCATCTTATGTTACACATAAAAAGCAAAAATAAAAACAGCTGAAAAAATATTCAATACAAGATAAACTTTAAAAAATAATATATAAAGAATAACATTCTTCCTACTCCATCTTTAGCATTTTTCATTTAAAAAAACTGCTCTTGGTAACATCTATTTTTGTGTACCTAAATATTTGCCTTTGTACGGATTTTATTTGGAGGCTCTGCAACAATTCAAATATAAAATATAAAAGACTGCATCATACTTGTGCAGTGACAATTTAGGTGAAAAAAATATAAATACGAAACGCAATTTTATCAAAACTTGGTGCCAAATATTAATTCACATTGATTAATCCTTTCTTTTCGTTAAGGCCTGCAATCAACAGCAGAAGCCTCAACTCCAGGCTTCTGCTACTTTTCTGTTCTTAGTTTTCGTTTTCACAAACAGAAAGTGTATAAATGTATTTCTTATCGATTATTAGGACATAACTTGATAATTTCTTAGTAACATATCTATCCTAACAGTTCCAGCAAATTGTGGTTTCAAGTCGATATAATTTAACCATTAAAACATTTAGGACTAATTCTTGCATTTCTTATTCGCAGATTTACTTTTCATTTGCCTTTCAGTACCCAGATTCATTTTTACTATTACTTTATTATTTCTCCATGGTAGTGGAATATTACGTGCATCTGATACATGCCACTAAGTTATTTTACGCGAATCATAGAAGCATAAAAACGCAAAAGAATATGCCTTCACTCCAAAATTTTAAACACAAGAAAAATAAATTGTCCATTTACATCCACGTATATTCAGGAAAAACATTTCGAAATACTCGCTATTTCCCGTTTTTGTTTCAGAGTAAGAAAATTCCTTTAATTCCTCTACATTTCGGAAGAAAAATCGTTCTCTGGTATTACCTAATCTGTCCCTCCACAATATAAGAATTCCTGCCAAACTTCCCTACAGTCGTGTGGAAGCCCTGCCTTCTTATGTAAAGTAACATAAGAAAGTAGGGCTTCTTATGTAAAGTATAATAAGAAGGCATCGAATCCGGTAAAACTATCACCTTGCAGGGATAGTTTTACCGGATTCGATGTATTCACGGGAACCCGTGACAGAGTGGCTCGTGAAAATCGTACTGCCTGCACAATTTCTGAGAGGGAGTGACCCATTCGTCGGGCCCCGACAATTTGCCCACGATCAAATGTGCTTAGCTCCTTCGTCTTACCCATACTACGTCCGACTCTTACTGATTCCCGTCGCATCACTCCTTATATTGTCGGATCGCTGCATACGTTATATCGTTTCCATTTATAGGGCCGACCACAGCGCCACATTTGCATAACGCCTGCTGTCTGTAATTCAATTGCTCTTCAGTGTTCAATACATTTGAATGGTTAGGAACTGGTGATATACAAAATGGGTAAATCACTAAAGTACACTCTTCACAAAATACGAGTAGCAATGCTCAAATTTTATGCCTAGTAAAAGGCGAGTTGCAGAATGACAGAGAATCGAGTCAAAACATCTTAAAGGTAAATAAAATGAATATTTCATATACAAAATTTTCGAAAATAAAAGTAATAGCTATTCTCATTTGGAATTTTTCAGCTTGTACCGACAGACAGTTCTCCCAACGATGGTATATACTGGTTTCCACGAGAGGAGTGCGTTGCTCTTGGCGGATTCTGCGAAATGGGCTGAAGAATTGGTACGTGTATTTGGAGAGAACCCCAGCGATGACTCATTGCTTTCATGTCCAGAAATTTACTGGCCAGTCCATATGCAAAATGCTCACACTGTGAAGGAAATCATCAAGAAACTTAGTCCCGTTTGGTCTAGCATTATAATCTATTAAAAGGAACTGATGCCCAACATCTCCCGGAAAAGGTCTGAAATATGTCTTTATGATCACGTCTCTATAGCGCTTAACATTCATATTGTATAAGGGGAGCACGTGAAATGGTGTTCGGCCGTTGAACATAACACACTGAGCTCTAGCAGACCACCGCATCCCAACACGTCTAGTGCAAGGATGATTGCAGGATCATTATGGAATCCCTTTTCCCCCAGATCAATGCCGGCGAGAATCAGTTTGTTGACTGAATCTCGACTCATCAGTAAAAAGAACCCTGACCCACTCCTCTGGGCTTTAGGAACAATGTTCTTTGCACCAGTTCAAGCGAACTCTCCTGCGAGATGTTTCTAGCAGGACAAAAACCATGGTGCTCTTGGCATAAAGAAAGATTGCTTTAAGCTTTAGATGTATTGCTTGAATATACCATAGTCCCAGTGGTAGGGGACACCTCCGAAAGCAAAAGCAGGGCAATGTAGGAACTGTGCAACTGTGCGGTTAAAGCGACAAAACGGATCCGCCAAAGTGCCGTACGCTATGAGCGACCATGGCCAGGCCTTCGGGACAATCCACTGTTTTCGATGAATTGCAGACATTACCATAAAGTTACTCTGGAATCGACATTCAAGTTCCTTGCGACTTGGCCCTGCTTCTCGTTGTCCTATCAATCGCAACAATACAGCGTCGGGTATAAATGCATGATGAGGAAAGCATTTGTATCCACCGGAATGCTTCTTAGATTTGCTGTTAAACAGAGATTCCAATGCTGTTCTCTGTTTGCATTATCTGTGTAAACCACTTTACATATTAGACAGCATTTTGCTCACTGATATTCAAATTTCACTGCGGGCATTGGTTTCTCGTGTCAATTTCCGTGTTTCCTGTGAACATTTTCTTTTATCGTTTTTGGATGGGGGTATAACGAACTCTGTCAGCAACTGGTTGGGCTATATATAAGCAGTCGGTTGTACATAATTTAGGATTATAGCTCCAGGAAAAGAAGAGAGCCAGTGTCTTAAGAAATACAAAACCATCCACGCCTCACCGGGAATTGAAGGCCGACCCGTCACGGACGAATAGAGAGAAGCCAGAGTTTAGACCACCACGTGCAAGGGGATTGCCTGTGAATATTGTATTAACGTTACTGAGTGCATTGGATTATTTTCCCGCTGTTGCCTTGTGGGCTTTAATTTTGGACACAAGTGGACTTACAGTTTCTTTTTTTATTTAACATTTAACGACCGCGGTGAGCAATTCGATGGGTTATAAGCAGTCTCCTGTCCCGAATTTAGGGTCACTAATTCCAGAGAGCGAGAGGGCCAGTTCCGTAAGACAAACATAACATCCATGCCTTACCGAGATTCGAACCAGGCCCCATCAAGGACGAATGGTCAGAAGCCATCGCTTAGATCACTGCTCCACTGGGACTGCGTAATTAGAATTCAATACAACTAGGGTATTAGAAATTCCAGGCAATATTTTGTGAGAAAATTCCATTGTTTGTACTCTTGGTAAAATATTGCAAAATTGCCCATAGCAGTGACCTCGACCTGGAGAAATAATTAACCTGTAGTCTGCTGTCCGATTTATGTAATATTGATTATTTCATGATTATATTATTCACTATTAGCTTTCTTAAAGACTAGTAGAGACTTTCATAGACATCTCCGGACAAATGTAACTTATTTTTCCACTCCTTAAGAGAACCCTACGATTAGAATTGTTTCTCTCCAACGACAATTACTCGAAGCAATATGAAAACCATAATTGCAAAGAATGAAGCCAGTGTGCATAAAAGGTTACTCTTGTATCACCCTAAAAGTATATTTCCTGTTAATTCTAGAAATGCTACGCGATATTTTGAAAACAATAAGCAGGAAATCCATGATCCAGATAAACACAATGTGCCAAAATGAGATTACTCAGATTAGTAATTATAATTGTAAAAAATCAAGTGGTTAATTTTAATTCTTAATCTCCGGTTGTTTCATCATGGTTTGAGGATTCAGGAAATTGATGTTTTATCATCTGTTTTAAAATCTTCAAACTGTAAAAAAAATTAGGAATATTTTAATAACTTAGGCGCTTTTGAAGAGAAACTTTCACGCATTTTGAGAAGTAAAGAGAAGCACTTTCTTGAAAATAGGAGTTATTACCCTAAATCCCTGTAAAACGTGTTTATAAAAATGAAATCAAGCAACTCTGTACATTCTAAAGCGCAGCTTGAAAGTAACGTAAGAACAGAGCTGTCAAGCTCTGAAAACTATACCAAAAAGCATGATCTGGTAAATTAAATTTTTTCAATTATTTATCTACATGACTTTATTCAGTATTTTTTCAACATATGCTATTGAAATAAAAACAAAGAAATCAGTTATTTTCCCGCTATCCTCATGCAAGTAGCAACTTAATTTTCTATTGTTTCCGCCATTGCGGCATTGTTGAAGAAAGACAGAGAAAAGAGACCTATCGATTCACGTCTATTTTCTTAAAGCTTATTCCAACTCTTCCGAATTAATGTACAGCACAGATTAGGTAGGATGTTTTTATTTCGGTCACTTGACTTTCAGAATGGTCGCCTGAAGGGTATCAGATGATATATTACATGAAGCTTTGTGCTTGCTACAATAATTAGTGACTTTGAATATTACGATAATCTGATAAAGTGAAGTTGCATAAATTGTTTGCCAAATTTTGAGATAATTTAAGAAACATCCAAAGTTTCGCCATTCAAACGTTGAACGTGATAAGACCTTCTGATGTTTCTGTCGGGGTAAACTAACATAACGATTAAATATTCTTCGTGAAAGCAATAAAATTTTGCGTAATTCGTTTTTGATTGATTCGAAATCTCCCTTTATCCTATCTTTTTTATTAATTTCGAAATCTCTCTTTATACTATATTTTAATTTGGTACTTCAAATGTATCAATATTTACACATTTAGCAATTTTTCAGATGTGTACGTTTGCTTGTATAACATCCTTTTCCTAAACTAATACTATATCTTACAGCATTACAGTGTCGGGATAGTAGTTAGCTTCTTAGAAATTTTCGGAAAGAGCTTGAGGATATGTCTTGCTAAGACAAATCGGTAACACCTCTCAGTCGCAACTCACAGAATCACCACTGTGGTTTGAAAAATGGCATCATGTTGTGTTCCGAAACTAACAGATTGGAAGTTGAAATAAATGTTCACTCATTGTCATAAAATTCCGCTCACTAAGAAGGAGGCGTCGGATTAAATTGAGATTTTAGTAGTGAGATGGTACATACCAAGGGCAGAAGTGGTTCCAATATCACAGAAGCAGAACGATTTCCCGGGTACATACGGTACAAAATCCGATCACAGTTAGTACCGAGTCGGAACGCATAGTGCTCCGATACGTGCGCTGATATGGTCCTGCATGGAGTCAAAGAGACGCATTATGTTATCCTGGGACAGATTGTCCCACACTTCTTGCAACTAATGCTCTAAATCACGAAAACTAGGACATGTAGAAAGCTGGCGTCAATTCTGGTCACACACGTGCTCGATGGGTGAGAGATCAGGCGATCTGGCAGGCTGCAGAAACGTCGAAGCATGACGTAGACGACCTAAAAAACTCGAGCCTTGTGTGGACGGGCATTATTTTCTTGGAAAAGGGCTCCTGGCCGCACCACCATGAAAGGCAGCACATGGAGCAGTAGGATCTCCTGTAAGTAGAGCTGGGCTGTCAACGTCCCTCGAATCACTGCGAGGGAAGTCAAGCTGTCATACGCGATGACTCCCCAGACCAACACGCCTGCAATTCGGGATGTGTGCCGCTGTACCGTGAGATTAGGGTTGTAGCGCTCACCTGCAGTCCTCCACCCACTTTCACGGTGGCCGCCAGTTCCCATATAGAAGCGGGATTCGTCGCTGAATACTATACTTCGCCAGTCCGTAGCATTCCACGTTTCTTGTTGCTGAAACCACTGAAATAGGCGCCGACGATGGTCACGTGCTAATGGAAGAAAACGTGAGTGTCGTCGATAGTGAAGATCCGCCTCGGCCGGTCGTCCTCAATGGTCCTATCTGGCACAGGTGTCTCTTGTGCAACCGTCGCATGTCTCTGGATACTGCACAAGGACGTCGTTGCATCTGTGCGTGCGGGCTCTAAGGATCCCCGGTCCTTTCCGCTGGAGGTGTGTCTGGGTCGTCCAGAGCGAGTCCGCCGTGTCTGGGTGCCATCCGGTGTCTATTACTCCAAACACGATTGCACCGTACATTCCCACCGGCTCAAATGGCAGCCCATTAGGCGCGCCGGCCACACTGCCTCTATCATCCTGATGATACGGACTCGTTCAAACACCGTCAGTTGCCTGTTCTCGCATCTACGGCTGCTCCTCGGCATCGCTCAGGGATCTCACCTGACTCCAACAGTGCACTTCGGTAGGTATGTGGAGTCCTCTGCGCGGCGCCCGAAAAGCCCCAAGGATTGCGATTGCAGACGCCGGTTTTGGACGCGTGGCCATACGGAATCGCACGAAACTTTAATAATTTTCATGTCTGCCATCCCCGTAGCTATTCGCTGAGTTCCGCGTTAATCGCAAGGTTTTTTTCTTGGTGCGCGGATTTTCATGTCAATGAATGTACAAGTGCGTTATTGCTGACTGAAAAAAATGTAAATAAGCGCATCAGATAGATTGCACTAACTTCCCCCACTGCTCATGCTTAGCACTGGTTTATACCTTTTTACGCGCA
This sequence comes from Macrothele yani, assembly GCA_039090855.1. NCBI lineage: Eukaryota > Metazoa > Arthropoda > Arachnida > Araneae > Macrothelidae > Macrothele > Macrothele yani. Next base: position 11,209,218 of record CM077016.1, read on the forward strand.
CTGGTAAATTGCCTTTCAACTCTCCTCACCCACAACAGACTAGATTGTCCATTTTATTTTGCGCAAAATTTTGAGTTCTAATAAACCTTGTGCTGGGATGGCTACACTAATATTTCTGAGATTCAGATGTTTACAAAGAAACTGTTATGCTGTACAGATTCTCTTCTAGAAAACGAGTTACGGAATGATTTTGCAAAATTTCTAAATAAGGGAATCACAATTAGTGAAATACAACAATGGACATCTAATGCTTTTCCGAATGATCTGTTACACAGTGTACCTGATGTACCGGTTTTGTGCGTCAGAAAGTAGATTGATAAATTTGTGCTTTTGTTTCCACTTCAGACAGCGGAACTGTCGCTAGTTGGCTATTAAAAAAAATCGGTTTGAGTTCCTACGATCTGCAACTTTCTTCATTCAGCTCCGGTGGCACAATGATCTAAGCGCTGGCTGCTGACCATTCGTCGTAGGTAGGTTGAGGTTCGAATACCGATCAGCCATGGATGTTGGGTTTCTCTAACCGTACTGGGCAAACAAAAAGACCAATATATGTCCCTTCCTCTAATATCGAGCCATTTGTTCCTTTCCTGGAACAAACGGCTCGATATTAGAGGAAGGGAGACTTCTTGTAGCCCATTAATTTGCTAACTGTGGCAGTTGAAACCTCAAATAAAAAAAAATAATTCTCTATAAATGATTGGAGATCCATCCTGAGATTAAGTAACATTTAAAATTGGCGGTTTATGGAATTGTTGAGAGGCCCCAATAGTCTCCGTCGTCATTCGAATCACGTTCTGTCTTAGCGGAAATTCTCTTACAGGAATTGAAGAATCATGTACTTGAATAATTTCCAATTACCCCTGGACTTTATTTGGGCTACGTGACTGACGTTCTCGTTTTTTGGCATTCCACTAAAGAAAAGTTGAACCAGTTTTTAGACTGCTTATTATCTCAATATCCATCTATTAAGTTCTCCATGGAATTTGAAAATAATTATACCTTACCATTTTTGAATTTTTATTTAAAACGAGACCCTCACAGACAATCTGTTCAATATTCAGTGTATCAAAAACCCACATCCTCTACCGTCATTAATCCATCTCAATCAGCTCATCCATTAAATCAAACACTCATATCCATCCACTTCCAAGTAGGGCGAGCATTTAGCCACTCATTAACAGTAACAGTACGAAATCAAGAAATAGCTAAAATTAAAATATATGCAACTCATCATGGTTACTTAGATGACATCGTTAATTCTATCGTAAAGAAAATAAATCGCACATTAAATACCACTTTAATAAAAGATCGTAGACCAATTAAATATGTTGGATCACTACCATACATTCCCAGCATCATCAATATACACAAAAACATTTGCGACCGTCACAATATTGGCTTCGGTGTACGAACACACAATGTACTATCAAGAATAAAAATGATAGAGACGTTGTTCCTTTGGACAACTGATATGGAGTATATGTTATCCCACTGAAGACAACAGACATTCAAGACGAAGACCGTATATACACTGACGGAAAAAAATCCCAACACCACAAAGAAATAGTTGTAGAGGAATGAAATGGCGCCAATACATTTGTATAGGTAACATATTTAATCGATTAAGGTTTCAAGATCACAGCTTAATGTAAGCGCGAGAAGAGCCATTTTAAATGTGAAATTCTGGTACACTAATAACCGGTGTAACCGCCAGAATGTTGAATGCAAGCACGCAAACGTTCATGCATTGTGTCGTACATGTGCTGGATGTCAGTTGGTGGGATGGAGTTCCATGCCTGTTGCACTTGGTCGGTCAATACAGGGACAGTTAATGCTGGTTGGGGGTGACGCTGGAGTTGTTGTCCAATGATGTCCCATACGTGCTCCATTCGAGAAAGATCTGGTGTTCTAGCAGGCCCGGCAACATGTCGACACTCTGTAGAGCATGTTGGGTTACAACAGCGGTATGCGGGCGAGCGTTATCCTGTTAGAAAACACCCCCTGGAATGCTGCTCATGAATGGCAGCACAGCAGGTTGAATCACCAGACCGACGTACAACTGTGTCGTCAGGGTCAGTGGCATAACCACGAGAGCGCTCCTGCTGTCATAGGAAATTGCTCCCCAGACCATAACTCCAGGTGTAGGTCCAGTGTATCTCGGCCGCAGACAGGTTGGTTGCAGGCGCTCATCTGGCCTCCTTCTAACCAACACACGGCCATCCTTGGCACCCAGGCAGATCCGGCTTTCATCAGAAAACACAACAGATCTCCACTCCGTCCTCCAATGAGCTCTAGCTTGACACCACTGACGTCGCAAACGGCAGTGGTTTGGAGTAAGTGGAATGCACGCTACAGGGCATCTGGCTCGGAGCTGTCCTTCGATGAACCGATTTGTAACAGTTCGTTGTGTCCCTGTGGTGGCAACTGCAGCTCGAATTGCTGCCGCAGACGCAGTACGATGCGCCACGGCAATACGCCGTACACGGCGGTCTTCCCTCTCAGTAGTGCCACGTGGCCGGCCAGAAACCGGTCTTCTTGAGGCAGTACCTTCCTTTGACCACCGCTGCCTACACTCATGCACAGTGGCTGCATTCCTGCCAAGTCGTTCTGCAGTATTTAGGAAAGAAAATAAACCTTCTCGTAGCCCTATTACACGACCTCGTTCAAACACCGTGAGCTGTTGATGATGGCTTCTTCGTCTTCTTAAAGGCATTCTTGACTAACATCAAAACACTTCGTCGAATCTCAACGATAACTAACGCTCACGAACGTTACAGCGCGTATTTACAGCAAACCAGCTTTGCATGTTCCGAGGGGCGCTGCTAGCGCCACACGTATGCGCCGAGCACGAAATTTGCATAGACGTCATCTTACAGATGTACTCTCACCGCCTACCAACTGTCGTTTATCTAACACAACCCCTTCTTGGTGTTGGGATTTTTTTCCGTCAGTGTATGTCAGATCTTCGCTCATTAAAAACTCGTTTAAAGAGCACCAATATAACATAAGGACAAATACATCAAGGACTTCCATATCAAGGCTATCATACAATGGATATAATTACCAATGTTGGAGCGAAGCCAACATCCTCGCCAAGCCCTACTCAAAAGCATCAATCCTCCTAATGGAAAGTCTGTTTATTCACAAATATGGTGAAATATGTTGCAATGATGATACTCCTTGTCCCATCCATTTACCTTGGAAAGCAGTGCTTAATGAGTTATGATATATAGAGTCTTATTCAAATTATTTCCTGCATACATAGCTTTTAATACGGTGCTTGACACGTAATGTATTTATCGATGTAAACAAACCATTCACGAGATATGATGTCCATCATGATCATGTGACGATATCAAGATAATCACATATCATTATTGTATTCAAATCATACTCAGTTCCATTTTCCTAATGACATCTGAAGATGGGTCCTTTGCGGGCCTGTAAGTTCTAATGTGTATTATATGAATTTAATAATTAACTTCATCACAATAAATCATTTATACAGTCAAATGTATTTTTTGAATAAGATCGTGTAAAGACGGCGGAAATCAACATAGAAAGTCAACATAGAAATTGAAACTTACTTATAAAGTCGCTAAAATTTCGGTGATGCAACCTGTATATTTTGACTTTTACTGCAGTGAATTAACGTTTTTGTTAAGAACACTGAACAGGTTTTGTCCTAAACAAATTCATTTGCGAAGATTCCCAGGTTTTTTTACTCACTTTCGCAATCATCTTCAATAAATTATTTAAAGCAAATTCTGGCATGCTTCACTTTGACATCTTTTCCTTTACATTTAAGTTGCCACATTGTTTTCAACATCTGATCTTTTGCGAATGCGTGATAAATAATCAAATTTTCTTTTGTTTTCTTATTATGCGATGGGCACAGAGCAACGAGACAATGAGGTATCTTTCTCAGGAAATAATAGCAGAGAATGGTGGGGTCACGAACGTTTCCTAGGAAACAGATACACAGCAGTGGAACGATTTCTTTTTGTTACCACAATAGTTTTCTTCAAACGCTTACATTTTACTCCCACAATTTTGATCTTTATTCTATCACGACGAAAATAGGACTCCTGATGAAAAAGAAAAGACCAAATACCACAAAATAAACGCAAGACTAATAGTAACCGCTAGTAAACAAATCATTTAAGCAAATAATCAACCTCCACAACTACGTCATCCGCGAGTCTCCCGAAAATGCCTTCACTACTGCTACACAGTGTTGCCGGAGATTTTTACCTGAAATCAGTAGACCAGATCTCAAATAATTAGTATAAATCAGTAGATCAGGTTTTTTCGCTTGAAATATGCACCACCTTAAAAATGTACTACATTGTTGGAGATAATCTCAAATGAAGGAATATTTAAATCTAATGATGTATCAAATAATAGGAATACTGCACAAACTGCTAGTAAACAGGGGAATGAAAGTTCAAATACAAGCCTGATTTATTTTCTTGCATATAGGCAACAGCATCTCATGAACTTAATTTTGATTTGTCTTTTTCTATTTCTGACTACGTTGAATGTGACAGTGAAGTTATTAGCAAAAAGTGTAATGTCTTCTACGTCTTTGGAAAATGAGGAAAGTGGAGATGACGATGAGCCTTGCACAAAGGATCTCCCTGTCTCATCGCCTAGCTCTGACAAGCCTTGAAAATTTGCGCAAGTATTTATCACAACAGAAAACAGTGCCCGAAGAATTGTGCTCTATCATAACTGATGTAGAGGACTTTGTAAAAAAACTACTTTATCATTATCTGGTCAGTCTAAAATTTCAGTCGTTTTCTACAACAAATAATAACTTCCAATGAAGTGTATTTTTTCAATGTAGTGCGTATTCACGTAAGTTATTTTTTCCTTCATTTTCATTCATACACGAGGTTAAGGAAATAGTATTAAGTGCAATGTAATTTAATTTTTTTAGTTATTAAATATTCTATGTTACTTGCCATATTGTATTGTATTTATCATACATTTTATTATTAATTAGAACTTATATTGACTATATGATTGCACAAAATGTAATGTCGGTTTAAATTCTCATTTCGCACCGCCATCTTGGAATTTCAGTTTCGCGAATATTTCAGAATAACGAATAAAATCTGCGGCCCCTTCAAATTCATTATAGCGAGATTTCACTGTAAATATATTTTATTTAAGGAATACAGTAAGCAGCTCGAGCGGGTAGAGAAGTACATGGTGTGGCAGAAGAACGGACTTTTGAATGCAAAAAACTGATACGTCTTTAATGAGGAAAAAAGTGACAAACCCATCCATTGCACCCTGAAACATTGCCATTTGTGAAATATGTACAGTAACGTGTAGGTTTTGAATATTATGCCCAGCATGTGACAGCCATTTCGGCGTCTACACTCGGACATTCTGTGACGGATATCGTCTATGGCACGTTCCAACATCTCCACAAGAATGTTTATGACATCTGTATGGCTGCTGTGTTTCAGATAGTAATGCGAACGTTTCCCTAATGATCTTAGCAACATTTATGGGTCGTCATTCGTTTCACCAAATGACGCCATTTGCAGAGACATGAATTGGTGGACTGGAGCTCAACGTGCTGCAGCTGTTAAGGCATTTTACAAAAAATGGTGACTGAAACGTCCGTTGTTCTCCCACACTTTGAAGTATTCCCTTCCTCAGTTAGGGCCATTGGTTACAGTGAAGGAAGAAGGCTAGTGCCGTAAGACTATTGTAACATACCATTTATGGTTCAGCGGGAGCCGAGCACGTCCCCTTCTCTTACGAATTGTCAGAAGCCAGCGCCTTAACCACTGCTCACATTTCACGCACTTGAGATTCTTGTCAACACTATACTTGTCTCAAAGTTCATACACTCACACTTCATGGTTTTATTGCCCTTGACAACAGAATATTTGTCGCAAATCTTTCATAATATAATTGAATGAGCCGAAAAGTATCAATGAATGACCCTGGTTATCATTGAACTACAGCTCCCGATTTTTGAACTAGAGCTGCCGATTTTGGTTCCGAGTTTGAAACCATCTGTTCATCAAATGAGCGTCTAAAGCTTTCTGTTCATTGGACAGTGTGTTAAGCCCATGTACACAGCATGTTAAACATAAAGGCATAAAAATGATTTTCCCTGCATCCTTCCAGCCTTGTGTCAATCATATCAAGATTGTAGGAAAAGGTATTTAGAAAAGGATATCGTAAAAAAAGTGGTATGTTTAGACAAAGAATGCACGTCTAAATCCCATTTTGAAAAAAATCCTGATACACGGTTACTGACATTTATTAAGGAGGTGTGTGCCCAAACAGACAAAGACTTCTTAAAACGTTTTCTTTCTGGCGCATGTAAATCTCGAGTAGCACTTTAGAATTCATTATTGATATACCTTCACTCACAACGAACGAAGGAAACTACTGCACATGCAGAGCGAAGCAATTCAAACAGTTTACTTTTATTATTGCCCAATTATTTTTGTGCATTTCTAATCATAGTGTAAAAAGTTTAAATTGAACTGATTGCGTAAAGGATTCAAACTGATGAATACACTGATTCTTATTTCTGGGTTATGAAAACATACTGAATTCAGTAAAAAAAAGGAAAATTGTTCCCGGCCAGTTATCAGTATTTCATTGAAAATGTTTAGAAAATCATCGCTTTGTCCCTAGAAACCAGCAGGATTCATCCTTCGGACTTTTTCTAATATTCTTCAGCTAATGTTGTTTGATAAATTTTTAATCAGATAGTTTAATCCACATGCTTGCGATTACATCGCGGGCTGCATGCCGCGAGTTAGAAACACAAGGTTTATAGGATATCATTCCGAGACATATGCCACCATCCGATGTTTACAGTATGTCTGTGGTTGACACATATGGAAGGATATCTGGAATTAACCAGACCTACTACTAAAATTTCGACTTTGTTTCACTTCCAAGTAACGCTTCTCATTTAAAAAAAGGGAGAAATTTCCATTGGCATGTATTATACAGAAGATACCGCCCAAAAATTGAAATAATTATGTACCAAATAAATTATTTTTATCTTATGGCAGATAACAAAAAATAGTGTTTCTTATTGCGTTTGAGGAAAGATCAATATGCTTGTAAATTTCATATATCTCCATACGTGCGTTTATTTATCTGTTTTTCATTACACCTAAGAATAGTTAAGTAAAATAAATTTTATGCATCTAACGTTTCTTATTTTTAATGGCTCTGAGAAGTGGATTAGAAAAGATATAATTTTAAACTGTTTTTGAGCTCCAGAAGTTGCCTCACATATTTCCAAAACGGTTCGAAAATTCTTAGAAAAATTCACATTTTTTACCTGCAAAATATTTCTAATCTAACTATTTTATTTCTCCTTTTATTTTAAAGGATGTATCATTCCGAAGTTAGCGTAGTGTATTCCTAGTTTCATATTCCATTTTTCTTATCTGAAAACATGATTTGAATATTCAAAACGTATGTCGAAGTTGGGCTTCTAATCGTTTTATAGGTTTCAGTTTAATTTCTGTAAAATAAATATATGTAAATATCTGTTTACGAAACAAATTTGAGAATACAATTCTGGCACTATAAAGATCTGGTTAAACACCTTCTAAGGTAGTTACACCTAAAATGTGAGCCGGATGGTTCCAATGGTAAAGCATTTTACGTAGTTTCTTCGCGCTTAATGTTTTAACAGCGATGAAAATTTTTAAACTTTGATAAAACTAACTTTAAGTTATAGCATGGGATACTTAACACTTGCTAAAAGATAACCATAATTATATTAAAATGAAATATTTTTCTTTGACTAATGTTCAGACATGTTAAGAGATGGCGCGACCTGTACATTGATGATGTTAGTAGATAAACTAATTTTGGATTGCTTAATTATGGTTATGTTTTAGCAAGTATTAAGTATCCCATTTTATAATTAAAAGATAGTTTTATCGATGTGCAAATTTTCATCCTTGGGAATATATCACTTGCAAAGAAAATATGTAAAGAAGTCTTACCACTGGAAACATAAGGCAGAAATTTTAAGTGGAACCACTTTAATAGGTTCAAATTCAAAACGCGTTTGAGGTGGAGTGATGGGGTTCCATTAGAATTTATTCTTAGGAAATATTTAAAAAAAAAGCTGTCCTTGTCTCTTCTCGGATGTATAGGCTAATGTTTGTGAATACACTTCAATGATTGACATCAACATTGGAACGCTGCTGTATGATTATAGATGTTTCGATGTCAATAATAGCGTTTTATACAAATATACGTAATAGTCGTTCTAATAAGTTGTGAGATGAAGACTTCGGTCACGAAATATAGAACATAAAAAATCTTCAAGTAGAACAAGTTGCTTAAACAGAACGACTTCTATCAAATATTGGAGATTCTCATATTTTGAAAAACAGATTGAGCTAAAAAACGATTTCGCACTGTCACAACTGTAAATACACCGTAATGCACCTGTAAATAATTTTCATTATGTCACATATTTCTAATCAACTTCTTTCAACTGTTTTTCTGGAAGAACGTACTTGAAAAATGATATTAACATCGGTACACTGCTGCATTCGAGTACATACATGTTCAGAAAGGAAATGAAGTGCGGGAAAAATAACCGTAATTAACTACCTAAAATGCCATAAATTTATTTATGAATTATATAAATATGGTATATGAATTATAGTTAATATGAGTCTAACCGATTTAAGACTGTTTTGTTAGTTAATACATAGTGTTTTAAATCAGATGTATTGCAACATGATGAAGTTAAAGCGCATTTTCCGGGCAACATTACAAAATTCAGGTACATTTCGCCAGCCCCCACCCCGGCAAATGACTCCTATGACTGTGACTGATCTTCCTGAGACACTCTACGAAGTTATGATGATCTTCATTTTTTTTTTTTGAGAAGTAAGATTATCTGGATTCCGTCACAGTGATTTTAGGCTGCTGCATTCTTAAGAAATCTAATGTTGCTTTTCACTAAAGAGAAATGTTCGTGTAATCCAAAACAAAAATATACGATTTCATCAATTATTGTAAAATAAAAACTGAAAAATGGAGGCAAACAAAAACGTGTTTTTCCATTTATGCTATCAAACGTAATGAGCGAGTGTACATGAAAACATCTAGAGTCATCTGTGGCAGATTCAAGTAAAGCGTCGTTTATGGGAGTCGGCAAAACTAGCGGCACCAGGTGCCTGAAGAGTAGATGCTAATAACAGCAAACATGCCCTTATATTATTTAGAATCGTCAAAAAATCATCTTCTAATGCAGTAGGCAAATTTCTATATATTTTGTTTTCAAATGTATGTTGTATTTAAGGGACAAATTAGATTTATGATTAAAAATATATATACCACTTTTTTGTTTGTTAAATGTTAAACGTCCTGTCTCCATACGATAGCACGTTTACTGTCGATGCAAGCCATGTTTCGGGAAAGGAAATCATTTTTTTTATTTGAGTTATGCAGGCAATTCTGGTAAGACGTTTTCATTTTGTTTTCTTTGTTTTTGTTTTTTGTCGTTGTTGTTCAGCAGAATTTTTAAAATATTCATACAACTCATGAGTTAGAAAAAGAACTGTTTCGCATCAAGTGAGTTTCTTTTTGGTAATGAATATTATATTAATAAAAGAAAAGTTTACGTAGAATTGAAAATGTTTGGTGTGCGCTACGCTATGGGGATATTAGTCTTCCATTAAAGAAACTATCTTTAAAGTTCTTACTGCTGTTACAAAATTTTAATCTTTTAATCTTATGACTGTGAGTGATCTTCCTGAGACACTGCATAGACATTTAATAAAAAAATAATGTACAAAAACTACGGTTTGGCATTAAGTTATCTTTTAAAACGAGCAGTCTGAGTAGACCAAACAATAGGACGTGAGTTCCAAGCGTTACTAATACCAGGTGTGATAAACTGGTTTCTTTTGATTCCCGTCCTGGGCTACAGAGGTGGCGCAAATAGACTGGTTGAGTTCTTTTTTAATCTCGTTACACTGACAGCGTGTACATTGATGTGTTACGAAAGTTGATAGCGTTTTTGGTTATTTTTCGGTTTCGGATATGTTCTTAGTTTAAAGGACAAATTCGAAAAGATAAAAGATGATTTAAGGCCGAATGGCAAAATGGATCTGATTTGCTTAGATGAACAATAATGTCACATTTCTTAAACGGCATCCTCTGAAAGCACTGTCCGTATTCTGAATTTCTTAATTACGTTGTGAAGATAACAGAACGCTTAATCCGCAACATTTTGCCTTGAATAATATTTGTTTTGATAAATCACTTTCGGACGAAAAATCTCTTTTTGGCAATAAACGTATACAACTGGCCGTATTTTTCAATTATATTTCAAATTACCAACAATCCTGTATGCGATTTTTCAGTACTTTGTTTACAAAGACAGCTGCAGCAAAGAATATTTTCGTTTGGTCGAAATAGAACATTTTTATTTATTTTGGTTAAAACATATTTAGTTTTTCATGAATTCTTCAGAATTCAGTAGAGCATTCAACTTGAAGCATGGTCGGTTACTCTGACTAAACACACATGACAACATTATTTTAAGCAGATCGATTTTAGAATAGATACAACTGGGTACTGAAGGATATTATATCCAGGAATCATCGTAACTCAGGGCATTTTTGAAATGTGATCTTCGCTCAGTTCTTCGAAAACCAATTTCGATGTCTTTCAAATTGTAAATATAACGTAAAACATGGATTTCATTCGGTGCATTGATAACTAAATCAGACTGCACAGCTCCCATGCTCCGTTACAGACAGATTCACGAAAACCGTTACTGAATCACGAACATCTACAGACTATTTTTATTACACGAAGTCTTTAAACAAATTTGAGCACAAAGGTGAGGGGGAGGAAACACATATTACTCTAAACGTACAGAACATTTTGACACTTCACTGACAAATATCAGTTAATCTCTTTTTGGCAATAAATCCAAGGACGCTACATATGAGATAACGTAGGAAACCTAATTTTACAGCAATAGGTATTTTTGTAAGTTTTGGGTACGAATAAAGATCACTGTTTCTGAAAATTTCAATAAGTAAAAAAGGATCGCGCTATTCAAATGAAATATATCTCAAGTAGTACAGGGTTGATCACATCTGGCCTAAACAGACACGTCACCATTTCCACGATTATGTCAACAGTTGCACATGTAGTATATAAGTATCAAAGAGCACCTCAAGTTTCATTCTTTAATTTTTGTAACTGTAAAATCTTGAAACGGTTTTCACCAAGCTGATATAAAAAGCTAACCGATCTTTTAAATGGATCATGACAAATTATTCTTTATATTTTTCTCTGCGTTTGCAGTTACCTTTTATACAGTATTATCAGTTAATTTAGTTATTAATACTGAAACGAAGGCAGAACTAGAAGATGATTTAAAAAATTCCTCATGCTTTAAATCTATACATCTTGGACGCAGTTATTATTTTCATCAGTGTGAGAAAGTAGAAAGAATGCTTATGATATCCGTTATTATTTTCGCGATCAGAATCGAAATTTGAAAGCTTATGTAATTGGTGTACAGTTACTTGAAAATGAGTTTAAGCGCATTTGTCAAACATGAAGTTTAAGCATCCTAGTACTTGCATTGTTGTTGGTCCCTCGCAATCACGGAAGACAACCACCGTTAGAAAAATTATTCATCAAAATATCTACGATTGCCCGCTTACAAAAATCAAGTGGTGTTATTCAGTATACCATCCATGGTTCTTAGAAAAGAAAAACATTGAATTCGTACGCGGAATGTCTGATACGTTTGATGATGTAGACCTCGCTGTCATCGATGACTTAACAAGTTCGGTATCAGAGAAGCTGGCGTTTCTGTTTACCGTGGGTTCGCATCATGCTAATGTAAGTGTGATATTAATAATGCAAAACTTGTTTCCACGAAATAAAGTAATGCGGGACATAAGTCTAAACACACATTATGTTTTGTTTTTCAAAAATAACAGAGATGTAAGCCAGTTACAATGTTTAGCTCGTCAAGCGTTTGTTCATCAGTCAGCGTATTTGATGGATGCCTATAAAAAAGCAACGACTCAAAAATTTGGTTATTTACTTCTCGATTTTCGACCTGAAACGGATGTCAATTTAAGACTGACAGAGTCTTGTTTTCCTAATGAAAACGGTGTTCACTGGGTTTATCTACCAAAACAATGAAAAAAAAAATTATCCCTTACTAGCATTGTTAAGCAAATCATCGCATTTGCAGAGGAAAGCTATACTAAAAACAGTTTCAAAGGATCAGATTCATTCTATTTGTGAAATCTGTAGTAACGTCTTAGTAGGAAACTTGCCTATCAATTTGCATAAAAAAAAGTATAAACATGATATTCGACAGCTGGCAAATAAAACGATTCCTCTAGCCAAGAAAAGAAACATTTTAGCCATCAAACTGGTGGATTTCTACCATTAATAATACCCACTGTGCTGTCAGTTCTTGGAGGTTTGGTTAGAAAAGCAATAGGAAAACATATATAAACTATGGCTCAGAAAATGGCTTTAGTTCCTTCTGAGCTGCTCGCAGCTTATCAGTCTCAAAAACCATCAGTACGTTTAGAAGACGATATTGGATCGCTCTTAGATCAAAGTTCAATTCCTGATGATGTGAAAGTTAAACTGCTGAGTCAGCTCATCACTAGATATCAAAAGACTGTTCATTCTCCAAGACCACCTATGCCTGTAAGCATCGTTACTCCATCCGAAGAACAGAAACTGATGTATTCAGATGCTAAACCTTTAAAGAATGATAATGACTTAAGTAAAGACCCGATAGCAGAATCGATCGTAGTAACGGTACCTCGCTTACATCAGAAGTATATTCCACATATTTTGTCCATGGTACGAAAGAAAAATTTCAAATGGAACAATAAAGGTGAACTTTTTATTAACGGTGTTTCTGTTGCTGGAAGTAATATCGTATACTTATTTTCATACCTTATGAGAAACCGTAAACATGATACTGCACCAGTTGGATTTCAACCCTTTATTGAAGTCATAAGATCAGTTAATCTTCCTCTGCAATGGATTAGTAACAAACGTTTGTAGGACACCATAGAAGCTTCTCCAACTTCGAGATATTATAGTACATCTGTGTTTTATGACCCGGTTTCTCCAAATGGACGTAGAAGTACTTCGGAAACTTTATTAGCATTGGAAGCAAACAGACCTTCACAAAGCAGACGCATGACACGAAGTACATTACCAAGTAAATCAAGAAGTCATTCACCAGACGTACAATGACTAAGTTATTGAAATCCTTTTACTATGATTTTAAACATCTTGCAAGTTTTGGCGGCATTAATAAATTGGCACAAACGAGCAAGCTTACGTATAACAAAGTGAAAGAATGGCTAATGTCCCAAGAATCATATAACTTGCATAAACCTGTTAAAATTCAGTATTCACACAGAAAAACCATATCATTGGCTGAAGATGGATTATGGCAGCTGATTTAGTAGATCTAAAAGCTTTATCGAAGCAGCACAAAGGTGTGAAATGTCTTTTAACAATTATCGATGTATTTTCAAAATATGCTTTTGTCGTTCCTTTGAAAAATAAGAAACCTGATTCAGTTTTTTCTGGCTTTAGATAGGTATTCAAGAAAAGAAAGCCACAAAAATTGCAAACTGACAAGGGAAGTGAGTTTTTTAATAAAAAAATGATACTTTTTTTCAAAAGTCTAACATTAAACATTATCCTACTCATAGTAATACTACGGCAAGTGTACTTGAGCGATTCAACAGAACTTTGAAAGAAAAGGTGTTTCGGATATTTACTCACCGGTCTTCATACAAATATTTTGATATATTAGAGAGTCTTGTGAATAGTTACAACAATAGTATACATTGTAGTATAGCAATGTCTCCTGCAGAGCTAAAGAAACAACATCACTCTCAAATTTTTGAAAAATTGTATGGAAAGGAACAACCAAAAAAAAGATTTGTTTTCTCTGTTAACGATCAAGTTCGTATATCAAAGGTAAAACATGTTTTTAAGAAAGGTTACTTACCAGGATGGACTGAAGAAATTTTTCTTGTTCATGAACTTGTTCCTTCGGATCCACCAAGCTATATAATACGTGACATGCAAGGGGAAATCATTAAAGGAAAATTTTACGCAGAAGAATTGCAAAAAAAAAAAAAAAACCGAGCAGGATTTGTGGCGTATTGATAAAATTCTTAAAGTTAAAGGGTGCAGTAAGAAAAACGAATTATATGTTCATTAGAGCGGATTTAATGAAAAATTTAATAGCTGGATAAGCGCATCATGGGTGAATAATTTTATGTAACGTTAGCTAGCACTGCAAGTATGAAGTATTTTCCTAATAATACCCAAGGACATTTCGTAACGAAGCTGTCACAGCCACTTCTTACATTGTATGGTGCATGGGAAGTAGGTTTAACAGAAATCATACTTCCTAGAAGCTGGTTTAACATCACTGAAAGTAATAATGAGTACGAGCTTGCTCATGATGAAGATGTTATGGAAACAGTTGAAGTACGGGGCGTCGAATATAATATACCCTTAATTTCAGACAATAACAACAAGGGGAAAACTTTTTTCGATAGTATTAAAGAGAATATACGAACAATAGTTAAGACTGATGCTGTCTCGTTTGTGTTACTCGAAGACAAGAGGGTAACACTCAATATTGCAAAAAATTATGAAGTTCAAATATCAAATGAAACGGCCGAAAAATTATTGTATGTTTTGCATTTACCAATTGAAAGCATAGTTTTAACTGACAACAATAAGCATGAATTTCACTATCGAGAGACTAAAGCTAATTTGTCAAATCAATTTTTCAAAATCATCGATAAAACTTTAGTTCAAGATGAAGAATATGTTATACCTCTTTTGTCAATTAAACATAGCCAAAATGAAAACATATTTGAGAGTATAAATCAAAATATTTTACTTGTACTTAAAAAGAATCTCATAACATTTTCATTAAATGTCTCTGAAAATAAAGTAACCGTGACTATACCACAGAATTATGAAATGCATGTGGCAGCAGCAAATGCTCCGTCTTTGTTACATATGCTCAACTTGCCTTTAGTAAACCACATACTGAGGAAAACTACTACTTTTCAATATCATCATGTAACTGTTTTCAACGAATCTGAGTTCTTTACTGTTGTTGAAAAGAAAACTGTAGAAGTAAAAAAACTCGTAAAAATCACAGAAAAATTTCCCATTCCTGTAGGATTATATACGAATCCAAAAGATTTATTTGATGTTGTCAGTTATGCAGAATTTAAACTTTTAGAAAACAAGAAAGTTCAAATGTTAATACCGGAGCACAAAACAATTATATTTTGCGATGGATTGAAAGATCTGTTGGATTTCAAAAATTCTGTTTTTGATGCAGGCACATACATAAGTGATTACGTTATAGAACTGGATGCAGGAATCACTGAAATTTTTGTGTATAGTGATGTAGTTTATTCACATCGTGTAGGCGATACCGTTGCCCCGCTTTTAAGAATAATTCTTGTAATGAGCGAGACGAAAGGCCAGATAGTAAAACTGTATACATCACCTTTTTTTTTCTGTAAGGAAAACTTATGTAAATACGATAGAAATCGATTTAAGAACAAGCAGAGGTGGGAATATAATTTTCACAGGTGGTAAAACTTTTCAAACGGAGTTTGTGATGGCATCGTCATTTCACATTTGTTTGCTTTGGTGAATGATATATCTATGCCTTTGAACATCTTGTCTCCATTATCAAGATTATAACTTCTTAAGAGAAAACTATGAAGTCGCAAAAGTGGAATTGTACCGATCACTACACCGACCAGATTGGGGGAAATTTGTACTTTAGTGGACCATTATATCAGCGTGGGTATGGATTGCTTGGTGACATACTACCACATATCACGCCAATTTTGTCAAAAGCAGGAAAATATGGGGGTAAACAATTACTTAGTACAAGAAGAAACGTTATATCTGATTTAGCATCCGGAAAGTCTTTAAGTAGAGCGGCTAAAACAAGATTTAAAGAAACAGCTGGGAAAATAAAAACTGACGTATACAAAAGCTCGAGCAAAGTGGTAGAGGGAAACCTATAAAATGAAAACGCAAACCTAAAACTGGAAACAGTTCTGCGGCTAAACGCATGAAGAAAAGTTCACGTAAATTGGGTCATTATCGAGATACACTGACGGAAAAAAATCCCAACACCAAGAAGGGGTTGTGTTAGATAAACGACAGTTTGTAGGCGGTGAGAGTACATCTGTAAGATGACGTCTATGCAAATTTTGCTCTCGGCGCATATGTGTGGCGCTAAAAAGCGCCCTTCGGAACATGCAAAGTAGGTTTGCTGTAAATACGCGCTGCAACGTTCGTGAGCGTTAGTTATCGTACAGATTCGGAGTAGTGTGTTGATGTTAGTCAAGAATGTCTTTAAGAAGACGAAGAAGTCATTATCAACAGCTCACGGAGTTTGAACGAGGTCGTGTAATAGGGCTACGAAAAGGTAGATTTTCTTTCCGCAATATTGCAGAACGACTTGGCAGGAATGTAGCCACTGTGCATGATTGTTGGCAGCGGTGGTGAAGGGAAGGTACAGCCTCAAGAAGATCGGATTCCTGCCGGCCACGTGGCATTACTGAGAGGGAAGACCGCCGTGTACGGCGTATGGCCGTGGCGCATCGTACTGCGTCTGCGGCAGCAATTCGAGCTGCAGTTGCCACCACAGTGAAACAACGAACTGTTGCAAATCGGTTACTTGAAGGACAGCTCCGAGTCAGATGCCCTGTAGCGTGCATTCCACTTACTCCAAACCACTGCCGTTTGCGACGTCAGTGGGGTCAAGCTAGAGCTCATTGAAGGAGGGAGTGGAGATCTGTTATGTTTTCTGATGAAAGCCGGTTCTGCCTGGGTGCCAGTGATGGTCGTGTGTTGGTTAGAAGGAAGCCAGGTGATTGCCTGCATCCAACCTGTCTGCGGCCGAGACACACTGGACCTACACCTGGAGTTATGGTCTGGGGACAAATTTCCTATAACAGCAGGAGCACTCTCGTGGTTATCACACGCACCCTGACGGCACAGTTGTACGTCGGTCTGGTGATTCAACCTGTTGTGCTGCCATTCATGAACAGCATTCCAGGGGTGTTTTCCAACTGAATAACGCTCGCCCGCATACCGCTGTTGTAACCCAACATGCTCTACAGAGTGTCGACATGTTGCCGTGGCCTGCTAAATCACCAGATCTTTCACCAATCGAGCACGTATGGGACATCATTGGACGACAACTCCAGCGTCACCCCCAACCAGCATTAACCGTCCCTGTATTGACCAATCAAGTGCAACAGGCATGGAACTCCATCCCACAAACTGACATCCAGCACCTGTACGACACAATGCATGAACGTTTGCGTGCTTGCATTCAACATTCTGGCGGTTACACCGGTTATTAATGTAGCAGCATTTCACATTTAAAATGGCTCTTCTCGCGCTTACATTAATCTGTGATCTTGAAATCTTAATCGATTAAATATGTTACCTATACAAATGTATTGCCGCTATTTTATTCCTCTACAACTATCTTTTCGTGGTGTTGGGATTTTTTTCCGTCAGTTTATATTTAATTACAAGTAAAAAACCTATCACGGATTCGAGGTCTTGCTTCTGTCTAAAAAGCGAACTGGAACTCTTTTTCACAAGAACTACTCAAGTTGCAATTCAAAATTTAACCTTCGTTGAGTTTCAGCCTATTGCAACGTTAACAGATAAAAGTCCAGTGGAATTTTACATAACTGGAAGCGGAGAACAATATTTATATTTAGCGCATTCCATATTGCACTTGCAAATAAAATTTTTAAAGAAGAATGGTGGTAATGTACCAGAAGCTGAAAAAGGGACAGTAATTAATTACATTTTAAACACAATGTTTAATCAATGTTTAGTGTTTTTAAATGACAAGCTTGTACAATCAGAAAATAATTATGCCTATAGAAGCATTATTGAAAGTTTGTTGATGTTTCCAAAAGATGCTTAAGAGACCATGTTATCGTGTGCAGGCTTTTATGCTGACACACCATCTTATTTTGACGAGATTGATTCAGAGAATAATATTAATGCTGGACTGACCTCGCGATTTCAAATGTGTAAAAAAAGTAAATTAATCGATTTAAGTGGAGCTTTACATATTGACCTTGCGTGTCAATCTAAGTTATTACCAAACGGTATGAATGTAAAGATAACACTTGAAAGATCTAAGGATGCATTTGCATTAATGTATAATGCAGATAATTATATAATAGTTATACAAAATGCCTCTTTATTTATACGTAAAGTCGATGTTACCCCCTCTGTTATAATTGCGCATGAGAAAGCTTTGGAGAGAGGAGTGATGAAGATTCCCATAAGGAAAATTGATGCGCAAATATTTACCCTTTCAGCTGGATTACATTCATCCACAATTGCGGACGCCTTCATCGGTCAGTTACCAACACAATCAATAATGGGGCTTGTTAGTAACACTGCATTTAACGGTGCAATAGATAAAAATCCCTTTAATTTTAAAATTACAACTTAAATTATATTTGCTTATTAAAAGGATAATGAGATGATTCCATCCGAAGCTTATACGCCAAATTTTCAACAGGATCTTTTTGTGCGGAATTATTTGAGTTTATTTACAGATTTAACAAGATTTCACTACGGTCAAAATATCAACATTAGCTACAAGGAATATAAAAACGGTCTGAGTTTTTATGCGTTTGATTTAACTCCAGACTTCAGTTCCGGAGAACTACAATCTAGTTTTACTGCAAATGGTAATCTTTCCATAGATTTTAAGTTTTCTGAATCATTGCTCGAAACAGTTAACGTCGTAGTTTATGCAGAATTCCAAATTACGATTGAAATTGACAAGTCACGAGGTGTGTTTACTGATTTTTAATGGATACGCTTAGTCTTTGGCGATTAGCGTGCAGTGATCCTGTTATGAGCGCCACATTTCATGGAGTATATCCGTCTGATGGTTTGCATCAGCACAGAGATCGCTGGTCTTCATTTATTGTAAATTTAGATCCAATGAAAAAGAAAGGTTCACATTGGATTGCTTTATTCTTTCAAAATTCTACATGCTATTATTTTTGCACTTATGGCATCGAACATAATAATACATCTATATTAAAATTTATCAATGAAAATTCTAATAACGTTAAATGGAACAAAATAACACATCAGGTACCTTATTCAGCAAGTTGTGGGTTGTTTTGCTTATATTTTCTTTATAAAATGGTTAGAGGAAAAAGTCTTACAGAACTGAGCCTCATAGACCAAGGCCATAATGAGCAAGTTGTGAAAAGGTTTCTCAGTCGTCATCTAAAACTACATACCTGCAAGTTAACTTTTAAAGAAATATCAGACTGGTATGGAACTTAGAAAAACAACTTTGATCCACTGTTCTTTAAAACTGAAGGAATCAAAACAAAATTGAATGTTATTAGTTAGTAAACACTTAATTGCTTACATTACATCAAATACGGTAGTTACTGACTAATTTGGATAAGGTTTAGAAAATGTTAAAAAGACATACTATACTGCTCATGTGAGGAAAAAGCAAATAGACCTAACTGATTGTATATTGATCTGATTATAAACATCAAAATTCATTGGTTACTTCTTAAATTGCTCTGTTTTCATTGGTTACTTCATCAATTGCAGTGCTCATTCTCACATCAAGTATAAAAACCTATGCGCATGTAACGGAACGTTAGAACAAATCTTCATTACAAGCCACTTCGGAGATTACATTTGCAGAGTGTATTCTATAATAAACCATGGAGAATGTTGGATTTGCACATGTTCACAGAACATCCGCCAGCAATCCCTACACTGTTAAAAGTTGTGGCAATAAACTCTACAAAACGATGCTTCAAACAGTTGATGCTGCTGTAAAATTTCCTACAGATGAAGTGGATCACCCAGTACATGACTCGAAAATCGCCTATTTCAAAATCTTGTCGAAAAAGGAGATCCTTAAGGAGCTTCATGCATTAAAAATTCAGAATTGCCGTTTACAACATTCATTATCTGAGAGTGCACTTTGAAGAACTAAGATGATGTAATGTGCCTACATCCAAAAGAAGGGAGTATTTAGAAATGTGTTGTTGTAAAATTCAACCGCTTATCTATCACTTGATGCAGAAAAAAAATATATTTGCAAGACATTAACAAATAGAGAATCAATGAACATTCTTCCAAGAGAAACTCGAAAAATTGCATAACCGATCATTCAACTTTGAAAAAATGAGTAACACTCACTCAGTGATGAAAGAAACATAAACGTATGATTTCTTTTTCTAGTTTATGAACGTTTAAATATCATTTGATACGTAGCAAAATATAATACTTTAACACATGTTTTACAGCGAATTTTGTGGTGGATGAAGTGTTGATTGTCGAAACATAAAAGAAGAGGAAGTGTTTTTGTAGAGATTTAGCTTTCATCCAACTGCTGTATCTTTTCCTTACCAAAACTTAATTCCAGTTGGCGATATTCATTATTCAGCAGTAGCTTTGAATAATAACGTTTTCAAGTGATAATTGCCCATCAGTGATCTGTGATGAATTCTACCGTGAAAAAAAGAGTGATCATCCATATAAAACGAAGACGAAAAAGTGTATGCAGTTGCTAGGCGAACTTTTAGCTCACATCCAAAAACACATAAATTTTTAAGAAGCTCACATCTTAATGCATCTTTTGACAGAGGTCAAGAAACGTGGAACTCTTGAAATGTTAGACACTTAAAATTATCTCCGAAAGAAATTTTTTATGATTGACTGACATCCAAGTGTTTGGAGAAGCTAGTATAATCTTTTTGCTGTGTATCAGTAAGTTATGCTGTACTCAAGAAAATAAAAAAAACTATTTGCTGTATCTTTAACAACAGCTTAATGTCATGTAATTTAAAAAACCTTTACCATGTGTAATATTTCAAATAATGATTTGAAATAAACTGCCTTCTATAAAATTTAGACTCTCATTTATTTAGGTATGAATCTGTCTTACTTCTTAAAAAGAGAAAAAAGCTCTTTTACTTACCATACTTTCATGGCTCCTTTCCACTATCCAAAATGCAATAGATGATTATTATTCCGGCTAAAGAAATTAATTGAACTGCATATTTCTAAAGTTACTACAGCTCAAAGCCCTTCTTGAGGCGGAGGTTTCTCTTTTCCTCCATAGTTTATTTTTATGGAAAAACTATACAGAATGATTACATAAGTACATATTTTCTAACAAAAAGAAGCATCATTTAAAAAAAACAACCATAATTTTTCACTGCAAAATGGATAATAAATACGTAAGCTAAATGACAAATCATTTGTTACACAGGAAAAAGTAAAATATATTCATTTACAAATGTAATTTGTAAATGAAGGTATTTTACTTTTTTGGTTTTGGTACAAATTAAGCATATCATACTTTACTGTAACACAAGATAAAAATCTACATTTTAGAAGTAGGCTGTGAGGAACATAGAATGGCATGCATAGCGTTTAGCATTTTGATATCTGAGCTGATGCACATTCTTGTTGATTTGCATATATAGAGAAAGCTCTTTAAACAATTATTTACTTTTTTTATTTTTAGCGTTTGCGATTCGAAAAACGCATTAGCTGGTTAACCATCGACTTTCACCAAAAAATTAACAGGTAATTTTATGCGTCTAGTAATTATTACTGTTTGAAAGGAAGGATTTGAAAGAATGTTAATATCAGCTTCCTTTAAAATTCCTCGATACCAATTTTCAACCATTTGTTTGTGAATCATTCTCCTAAATTCTGTTTTAGTAATGGGATCTGTAACACTAACGAGAGGGTTCAGAAGATCGACATCTTCAAAGCATGATGTTTTCTTATAATGCAGATATTTGAATGTTATCAAAGATTTAGTCCCACATTCGTGAATGGGAACTGCACAATAAAGAAAAAGTTTGATCGGCATACTTCTAAAAATAAATTTTAAACATCATTTAACGTAATACAACTTAGAAATTATTTTGATTTGTTTTATTATACCAATGCATCATTAAAAAAATTATCTCGAATGCAATAGTCATACATATATGGAATGAAAGCAAAATACTAACAGCATGTTGTTGATAGTAAAATGATATGAAACATAGTTTTCAAACATATTAATAAGAACCTGTGTGTCAACACGTGCATATATGTCAACGGTGTTACACCTCTAGAAGTACAGATGTTATGCGTAAGGTATATACAGTTCTGTTACATTAGACTGATCAGAAAGTTCATACAACTGCAAATGAACATATATTATTGACATGAATCAAGCGTTGTGTTTGAACAAAAAGCAATAATAGCAAAACGGATTTGAGAAAACATTGCTACACACTTTTTGCCATATTTACCAGAAGGAATATGAAAATCACAAATGTCCTAACATTAATTTCATTTTCGTAGCGAAAAGTGTCCAAAGTACTTAACATTTACCCCGTCATCTTTAATAATTTTTTTATCATAAAACGGACTTAACGAAATTTTGTTTTGTAGTATTGTCTTTAACTCGTCCTTTTTGCTTGCGGTTTGATACTGGGAGTGACGTAATAACTTACCTATTTATAAATGTCATGAGTGAAATTTGTAACTACATGATTTTTTATTCCGTTAGCAGTTTTTTCATTTTGATTGTCAAAAACGTATGAATACATTTTACGTTTCAAAACGCAAATTTCTTTTATAGGATTCGAGTTCGTTTCGTCTTTAAAACACCCTAACTTTCCTTCATTTTCTCTGCTGTGTAAAACATGAGATTTAGGGTACTGACTTGTGTCCTTATAGAGTTAAAGGTATGTCCTAAATCGATGTAGATATCATTTGTTTCTATATGCATAATGAGGGAGTCGGTATCGGTATACAATAAATTACAACGGCTTCTATAGACTGCTTTAAAAAAATTATAAAATACTTCATACATGGGGAGTTTAAAGAGTTCTAACACACAAAATCCTATATAAGGGGTTTATTTAAAAGAAGATTAGTCTTCTTCATTTTAAAAACGACAAAATCATTATTTACGCATTCAAAGTAGTCTAAAGATGCACTAGACATATATTTTTGACACTGTGATTTAGATAGAGCAGTCTTTACATTGATACGTTTTCTAACATTTTCACACGTTTTGCCATAAAATGCGTTATTGAGAAGCTTGAAAAATGATTTGTCAAACTCGTTGGAACATTCTTTTCGTCTATCATTGTTAAATGAGATATAATCTCTTAACCATGGCATTTGTTTAAAAGACAAGATTCTGTGCACTTTCTTTAGAATTAATCCCTGTTTTAAATAATATTTTAAATTCCGGTAGTAAACAATATACTTTTTCTTGTCAAACAAATTTGGAACTAATTTTTTTATTCCACTTTGAAATTTTATATTTAAACTTTCTAAGACTGTTCTTTGATACTTTGACAACATCTCGTAAGATACACATAGATGTTCAGGTGCTAAAGGTAGTTCATCCGTTTTTTCATGGATTCTCTCAGGATAAGTCAAATTAACTTCAAGAATATAGCCAACATCTGAATCATCCATAACTCTTTTTACATTAAAATCTGAAACTTCCGTATGTGATAACCATTTAAATCCTCCCACAGGTAGGAAAGAAGACATAACAAATCAATATAAATTTACTGCGTCTATTGATAAAATATAACTTATAGGTTTTGTTGAATCAAAGCCTGGTATGTAAGGATTATTTGCTTTTGCATATCGCTTATTGACATAACTTATTCCACCACGAATTCCTGATTCGATAAACAAATACATATTTATACCTGTAAAACGTTCTAAATTCACATTTGTTTTTTTTAATCCTGCGTTCCACGAAAGATCAGGAGCAGTCAGAAAATGCACTGGGTCTAACTGATAGTAATTCAAAGAAAGTTTTCGGAAGTTATTAAAAACGTCAGCTAAAAGTAAAACGTCAGTATATTGATAAATACGTAGATAATCCTAACATGTTTTGCACTTAAAAGTTTGCCAAACAAGTTGTGCATGACTACTCTTCATCTGATGTGTGAGAATTCGTTAAATGGTTAAAAATACATGACTTATGTGGCAATTTAGTTTCAAACAAAACAGATTCTGAACTGAAATAAGAATACGGAAAAATTCCTTTTTGTCTCAAAAAGTACTTGTGTTTGTTGTTCTTAAAAAATGCATTGAATATGGGAAATCATGTGTAGCGTTATTCAAGTTTTCAACTAAATTTGATAACGAAGTTCCCAAGAAATTATAGCTATCGATAAATTTTATTTTGTCCATAGTAAAAGTTGAAAATTTTTTCATACTTATAGGAATATATTTAATTTCTTTCGTAATGTTCTTTGAAATATTTCTTAAAATTAAGTGGCTGCCATATCCTGATAAATTGTGGATCACAACGGGAACAAAATAAGTGTTTTTAAAAAGAATATTGCAAGTTTCATGCGCAATGCCACGAAAACGTCCCCGATAGTGATCATGACCAAACACTTTTTTGTCACCAGTACGAAAGGGCTTTTTACATATATGACATAGTGCGCTTCCATCATTATTATGTACAGTTCCTTCATTTAATGGAATATTGTGTTTCAATTGTTTTAAGATACCCTGAGAAACTTTTTTCAAAACATGAAGAAAATGTTTTATTGTTTGACGACCTACGCAGTATTTATGAAACACTAATTCATTTATTCTATTAACTACGACCATTGCCTAACTGAAAGGATGATGTTTTCTTTTTCTGTAACAGAACTTTTTGAAGTGCTTGGGATAACGGTTAATACTTTCTTCGTTAAACATTCAAAGTCGGCGTAAACACAAAACTCATGGTTCCCCATTTTATGCATTCATTGAAAAATAGCTCGGAATCTTGAACACTGGGCATAGAGAATTTTTGAAATGTGTTCTTTAAACAGATTTTAGTATGGTTTATTAAAGTACTGCGCCTTTGAAAACCTACCAAACAGTTTTGACAGAAATGATGTATACCATTCCGATTATTCATTAATCGGTTAGAATTTTATCTGAAAGAAATGATTTTTGGACAGAAATAAATTTATCACTTTAGGTTTACTCCTTTTCCTAACATAGATGGGAAATATTTCTCTATCGTATGAATTGACATTAATAGAAAAATTATTTCGGTCTTAAAATACTTAACCTTATCAATTGTCATCGGAAATGACATATTTTTAATATTTATGTACTTTAAATACTTCTTGTAAGAACTAACTGCATTTTTGTTCGATTTAGTTGGATATAATTTAGCTAAAATGCAATAAACAAAGCATAAACTATCTGTACACTTTATATTTAACAAACATTTTTTTCTTCTAATAAAACCGGGTAGTTCAACATGATGACATCCTCCTGAAATCAAGTAGTATTTACCAATATGCAAATCTAAACGTCTAATGGGTTTTATGACCCATCCACTACCATATCGAACAAAAGTTTTAATTGAATGCATAATTTTTTCAAAAGCTTTATCAAGTTTTTCATTTATTTGAAGTGCTGAAGTTAGACGCTGCACAATGGAACAGAAGTAAAAGTCTCGATACGTTTCAGAATCTTCACTGAATTTCATAAAAGTTATGGTTAAACATATTATGAATCGTATTCTCAGCGACAGAACATTATTCGACAAAAGCGAAGCAATCTGTCCTCGCATGTTGTTCAGATAAAGTAAATGATCTCAAAACTCACGTTCCAACACAGATGTATGAGTTTCAGCATAACCTTTATATGCTGATGCTCGTTTGAAGAAATTTGCAATTGCAGAAGCGCAGTCAGAATAAGACAAATAGCAATAATCAAGTGCATAATTACTCTATCTAATAACAAAGATTTGTGATTTTTCGGAAAAATATTTTGAACGCTATGCAATTACAGTTTCAATTCTTAAAACAAAAAGCCTCAATACGTAAAGTAAGTGACCATCTTTATCTTTTCATGCAAAAGTTTTTTTTTTTTGATTGGAGGTTTAACGACCACCGTGAGCAACTCAACGGGCTATAAGCAGTCGCCCGTCCCTAATTCATGGTCACTGGTTCCAGGGAAGGGAGAGAGCCAGTGCCGTAAGACAAACACAACATCCATGCCTGACCGGGATTCCAACCCGGACCCCTTACGGACGAATGATCAGAGGCCAGCGCCTTAGACCACTGCGCCACCGGGGCGGCCAAAAGTATTTTGAAGGGTATGCAGTTACAGCTACATTTCTTACACAGAGACATGATACTTAAGCATATGCTTAAACAAATCACATACGAATGGCATAAAACACGAAGCACTTTCACACATGTATCAGTTTTTGTTAGTCATAATCCTTCAGATAGAGGACTAGAGCATTTATTGCCTTTTTCAGAGTTCCAATTTGCTCAACACCAACGTTGAAATGGTTTTTTCTTTCACCATCTATAGACTTTGAGAAGCATAAGTAGAAGGACTTCTTAAACTCCTTTATTTCCACTACGACTCCTTTGCCGACGTATGTGGAATAAGGAGGGATGAGTTTTGCGCGAACGCTGTCGTTTACCGAAATTAGGTCGTAAGGAGATGCATTTTCTTTTGCTGTCTCTACTTTTTTCTGTTTGACGGACGTGGTTTTTTTGAGGATTTGGGATCTTTTCATCATCGAAAAAGTCTTCTTTTTTTAGTTCCTTCTCTAAATTTAAAAATTAAAAGTAATGTTCTGAATCCATGAAACGTGTAGCCATTTTTTACTAATACAAGTACATGAAACTAATGAAAAATAAATCACTGCTTTGTATATTCCAAATCTATTGCGTTAAATAATTTTCTTCTGTTTAGTACACCAGAGTATTAACGTAGTCCAGTGTTTCTGCTTTGCCTGTTGTACTACATATCAATAATTCTGGAGTTGATTAAATTAATTCTTCCTACTACAAGAGTTAATTTTACTATTAATTATTGAAACTTTATATGATTTAATCGAACTGCATGTGAAAGCTGTATTTCTAAGTTTTAAATCACTCACTGTTGCATCACTCGCTCTGAATTAGTTATTATAATTGATGGCAAAATCAATGCTTTGCTAAGAAAATTTGAAAATTATTTTAATCACACGCTCCTGAAGTATAACTACTCTTTATACGCTTAATCTAACAACAAGGTCAGGAAATAAAAGCTTACCTGCAAAAGACATCTTGCAAATCCCACTAAGCCTTTTCGTCAAGTGAGAACTGAGTTCCACGTCTCAGTGATCTCTACATCATTGCTGCTATATATATGCAGTTGTAAACGAAATTATATTTTTTCAATTTGAAAGTTTAGTAGTTTAAAAAAGAAGTTCAGTGTCTTTGCTCAACCCAAAGTTCATTGACCTGATAGTGTTAATCGACGTAAGTTGAGTATCACATTACATTTTCTAGAAGGATCTAACTGTATTTCTCATATGAAAGTCGATAAACTTTAACGCAACAAAACTGAAAAAAGAATAAGTGCAATAGCGGCTTATAGAAAAGTGTGAATATTTAAACATAGAAAGGCTAAGATGTCTTCTAGAATAAAACGTTTTACTTATAATGCATTACAGATGAATTAGATTTCTTCACGAGGTTATTTCCTATTTATTGCATTGAACTTTAATCTCATAATTTTTCTCCAACATATCAAGAAAGTCATTAAACCCTAAATGATGTGAAACAAAAGAGAAAATGCACAGACGGCTACACAGTACGAACTTCGAATAATTAACAACATTTCTGTTTTTGTGATATACGCACAAAAGCATATCACACATTTTAGTTTTGTTTCCAAGTGAAATATCTCCAGGTGGTCTTACAAGAAAAGAAGCAAGCTGCAATCCCGCTTTTCCTCATCAAAGGTCATTCACTCACCATGTGCTTTACGAATGCTAGGAACTAAAACAAATGTCATATGCACGTCATACAGACCACGCGAGGGACCGAAACAAAATCAGTTTCTCTAATCAATGGGATCGAACCAACAAGAAACCAAATTCGGAATTTCAAAATACCTATTACAGTGCAATAACTTTTACTCTAACCTACTGCACTGTAATGGGTACAATTTTCTTTGCAAGAACTGGAATAAGAGTAGTATGGAAAAATTAAGTCATATTTATGACAGCTTCGCAGCGAATGGTTAGCACTGCAAAAATCTTCATTCATACCACCAAACATCTAGCTCGAACTAACGAATAACTAAATTCGAAATATAAAAAATACTTTTTACAGTGCAATATAGTTTTTGGGCTAAACTACCATTCTGTAATGGACATAATTTTCTTTTCAAGAATCGGAATAAGCATAGTAATATCGAGATAAATTACTTTCTGATCTGGGATTTCACTGCAGAGAGGTCTGTTTAGCCCAGATGTGATCAACCCTATACTACTATCTCACACATTCCTCATGTTCTAGGACATTACTCTTTTCATTTGCAGAGCTACGTAAGATTTTTCATTTTGAAACTCAGTATCGTGTGAAGACACCTCGAGAAAAAATAAGTCTCTACATGGCGTGGCATTGAATGGAAGAGATTTTTGATGCCGTCCTAGGAAATAGCTTGCCAAGCTGCTTCTATGCGAGACCAGAATTCATTTGTGGTGACTGACGGATGCGCTTGGCGGGCCAGACGCTTAGCTACCATAACCCAGACATGTTCGGTTGAGAACATATCCGGCGAACGTGAACGCTAGGAAATAAACGGTGTCTGCGTGAAAGGAAGAGGTCTAGCACATTCCACGCCACATGTGGCCGAGCATTGTCCTGCTAGAACACAACTCCAGAACGACTTTGAAGGAAGGTTATCCCCTCTGCCTCGAAAGCATCTTTGATGTATTCCTGGTTGTTGTAACGCCCGTCTATTCGTATCAGGAAAGACAGTGAAGTGAACTTAATGGCACCCCAAATCATTACACTTGACGTTGGGAGCGTATGACGCTACAGAACGCACATTGCAAGGAGCAGTACACCACGACATCTTCGAACAGGTATGCGATCATCATGGTGCAACAAGCTGAACCGCGACGTGTCAGAAAATACGACATGTTGCCAATCAGCGCTCCAGTGTTTCTGTTGTAGACCCAAATTCAGCCTGCGGTGTCTGTAGTTGAGGGTGAAATGAATGCACAGCACTGACCTGCTAATGACAAGTCCACTGTTAAGCATATGATGCCGAACTGTCCTGGAGGACAAATCCTAACCTGTGACAGTGTTCCACTTCTGCTCTAATAACGGGAATGGTGCTGTGCGATCGGTCATTGCCATGCGGTACATGTGTTTGTCATCCCTTGCAGTCGTGCGATTTTGAGGTCCATATCCCGGATTATATGCTTCGGAGCCTCGTCTGTCCACTGACGTCCCGACATGTACCATATAGATTAAGGAATGCACTGCGATTAAACCACATAGTTATTGAAACTAAAGTGAGCCTACTCTTCCTGTTAAATCGATAAATGCATGAACACTAACGAAAAAAATCGATGATTACTTTTTCTGTGATTTGCCCCGAAAATCCAAATTTGGAACCACACGACCACCGTTGCTATGCTGCAAAATTGTGAATGTTAAATACAGCTTTTAGATTCAAAAACTCCAATCTTTTATTTGCTGTATTTCTTTTTTCGTTTTTTTTGGGGGGTTGGTGGTTTAACGACAACCGTGAGCAGCTCAATGGGCTGTAGAAGTCGCCCGTCCCTACTTTAGGGTCACTGGTTCCAGGGAAGAAAGAGAGAGCCAGTACCGTGAGACAATCACAACATCCATGCCGCGCCGGGATTCGAACACGGATCCCTTTCGGACGAATGATCAGAGGTCATCGCTTAGCCCACTGCGCTACCGGGGCGGCGCTGTATCTTTAAGAAGAAAACGTTTATAAACCTGATTAGCACTTTCCAATAGGAAGGCTGTGCTTCGCTGCTAAAAGGTCAGGATCTCTTGTGCAGTTAATAATGATTCTTATTGACTATTGCAGCTTGAACTTTTGCCCCAAGTTATATCTTGTCAACTAGTGCGAAATACTTTGGATCTTTAAACTGGACATTTTCCAAAGGTGTACAGATCAAGTACGTCTCATCAATGTAACTTTTCACAAAAGTGCAAAACACACTTGAAACTTTATCATATAAAATACGAATTTTTGGCTTTTCTGCCTGTATTTCTGCATTCAAACTACAAAAGAGTTCGAATGTGAACTCTAAAAATTGGTGAAAATCTTTAATGACAGAGTCATGTAGATTTTGAAGTATAATCTAAGAAGAATTATTTCTTTCAATAACTACTAATTGGTAAAATGCAGTTTCAGTTCTAGCATCTGTATTAAATGTATCGTTACTACCGGTTTCTATGATAGCCAACGACTTTGACACGGATGAAGCATCTTGTGGGCTTTTTTTTTGGCAAATTCCTGGAGCTTCTTTAGTTCACCAATACGTTTTGCACTACACCTGAAATAGTTTAAAACATCACGTGCCACATCTTCCATAGCATGATGTAATGGTTCTCAGGCATAGGAAGCACATAAATTAAAAGTGTGGCATACGCATCGTATAATGAATAAATTAGGAACGTCTTCCTTTAATTTTTTCGCTATGGAGTGCTTTCCCCTACCATAACCTTTGCACCATCAGATGCGAATCAAATCATGTTTTCTTTCTAAGAAATATCTACTGTATTAAATAATTTTGTTATGTCTTCATATACAGTATTGGCACTGACATGTACAAGGGGAACCAACCGAAGAAGATCCACAAGAGACTTCGAAGCTTTGGTAACTAAACATAGATGTTTTATGCAGCCTAAATCCGTTGTCTGATCTACAATTAATGATAACCTGTTTTCTCGAAGAAGAATGTTCAGTGCATCTATAGCTGTTTGCCCGGTGATGTTTTTAATTAGTGCCGTTGTCTTAGTTCGACAACAGGATTTTTTTGCACTGGCAGAATTTACCTTAAAGGCAGTTTTCAAAGATTTGGTAAGTGGTTCATAATATTTATTAGCAAATTATGTACTGCAACGAAAGCGGCCATCCTGATCTTTGCTTCTTTACCATCATTTTCTATCATGCACTGTCCACTAAAGACACAAGTTCAGCAGTTTAGGTTGTTTAGAAAGGATTTCGGCATTATTTTGGGGCTTTCTTTTTTTACCTTAGAATGCCTTTCCAAATCTGCCTTACCAGAAGCATTAACAGAAAGATAAACACAGGATGCTCCACTATAAGCAAAGCAATTTCTTTTCTTACTGGGGCAAAGCCAATCCTTATACCAGTTCTTCTTCCCACTTTTCACTATACGTTTGAGCATACTTTACTTTTCTTGATAGGCTCCAAACTATATACAATTGATAAACACAGGTGCAAAAATATATACGTAATTGTAGGACCTTCTTACATGATTTTGGAGAAAACTAATCTTTCCACGGCCGAAAAGAAATGCGCACAGATGGAAAAACAGATACTTAAAAGCAAAGCAGAAACATCAAATATAGTGAAAGATAGAATGAAATGATTCGTAACTACACTTACCCGCCACTTGAAATGATATCAAAACACAAACGATCGCTATCCCTATGGGGTAAGGGGAATCGTTGCCAATTTCAATATCCCAGAATACAAAAAAGATTATTTACACTTAAAGACTAGGGCAGCAAAATTCAGGCAGGGTAAAGTAAATGACAGTATTTCAAACAGTTAAATTTTTTTAAACGTCAAAAAAACTGTACAAATGAACAATTTTGAAAGCTTTATCAGTTGATACATCTGAAAACTAGTAGATCTTTTGGTTTACCAGTAGACTTGGCAACGCCGGGTTCGGGCTTTCAATTCCAAATTAATTTTTTATTCTTTATTATACTTCTATATTCGAAGAAAGAACTGCTGGTCGGAAATTTTTATAGCAGGCAAACACATCTTTAGATTGCCTATGTTACAAGCAAAACAATAAAAATGTTTAGTCATCCAGTGGTGCCTTCAGTGGAGTAAATACATTTGGAAAACAGTTCCAGTGTATCACTTTCGAAGAAAATATTGTTTCTTTAACATTTTTTCCATTAATTTGCGTTTCATAATGTGTCAGGAATAAGTCTCTGAAATGAAGTATGTATGCACTTCCTATTCGATTTTTCTAACTCATTACCTATGTGAGGAAAGAAATCTGGTTTACATTATTAATTTTTCAGGAATTTTGTTTCCTAGTGCACCATGTGGACGGCCGGCAGCTAGTGCGTTTTTTACCTGGGAAGCAGTGCACCATGGGTACAGTCATTCAGGTGCATGAAAATATGATGTCTGCCACCTACCTGAATATCAGCGCACACCAGGTACATCATTTCATAGCGAAGGAATTCCCCTCCAGTGCTGCCTTCTCTATGTCACACTGCCATATTTTTCAAGAATAGTTTGCCGAACATGAGAAAGACGTCCAGCTATTGCTCTGTCCTCTAAATTCTCCGGACTACAATTCATTCGGTCATCTGTGGTTTGGGTAGAACATCAAATCCCATCTGCGTGGGCTCAGCCACATAGCTTAAGTTCTGTACTTCACAAAAGTCAACGTTTTACCGCACATATTTGATCAAGGTGCGTAAATGCCCAGAAAATAATAAAATATTATTCTAATACAGTTAGAATTAAATTTGCGGACCAATTGAAGTATTTATAAAGGTTGTTCAATGAGTAGTGATACTTTCTACTTGAAAGATCCAAAATTTGGGATACCTAAAAATAATCTCCGCCAGCATTTAGACATATGTCCCGTCGTTGCACAAGTCGTTTTATTTTGCGGCATAGAACAATGCAGACTGCTGTTTCAAAAAGTGATCTACTGCTTCATGCACTTGATCATCCGAAGTGAAACGTTTGCCGTTGAAATTTTTTCTCATACGTACGAAGATGTGCAAATCTCAGGAAAATAGATCAAGACTATACCCCGGATGTTGAATGACATCCCAGCACAAGCGATGTAATGTCATTTGCGTGGTAACTGCTGAATGCGGCCAGGTGTTATCATGCAGAAGCAGAACATTCTGAGTGTGGTTGCCAGATCTCTTGAATTTGATAACCTACCGAAGCTCCATTAAAGTTAGACAGTACCGTTCGGCATTGATGTTTGATCCTTTAGTAGCCACTCAAGAAGCAATTGTCCTCGATGGAAAAAGAACAAGGTTAGTATCATATTGAAACTGTGGATCGTGATTTCCTTGGAGATGGCGGTGATGCATATTTCCCCTAATTGCTCTGCTGTTTCAACTCTCACTCGAAATTATGACACCAGTTTTCGTCCCCAGCAATAAGGCGTAGCAGGAAATCTTCACCTTCTTCATAGTAGCTAAACAAATGCTGTAACGATGGCCCCATTCGTTGTCTCTTCTGTTCATTGGACAGATGTTTCGGAACTCACGTGGCGCAGACCTTGCGATATTCAAGGTGCGAATGCATGACCGTATTGACAGTTCAAATGCTCACACCCGGAATGCTCACCAGTTCTCGAATTGCGTTTCTTCGGTAGGTCTTGACTGCAACATCCACATGTGCAATTATCATCACTGAAACACTAGGACGTGGTGCTCCTGTTTAGGGCTGGACTGCAGTGCTTGTTCGTCCACAACTAAAGAGCACCACATTAAAATACTGCGTGGAAGACAAGCAGGCCCATACACCGCCCTAATTCGTCTGTAAATTTCGTTTGGTGGCTTTTTGTCCGCTTTCAAAACTGAATTACAGCATGGCGCGCAAATTTAGACGTATCCATCTCCTACGAAAGAATAATAAAATTAGCCCAGCACATTACACGTCGTCTGTATTAAAGAAGCTGCATAGCATCGAAATCCACTGTAATCTAGCGACACCCATTAACAAATTAGGAAGCGCAAACGCACGCTTGCCAAAGATTTTCACTACTTACTGAACAACCCTTATATTTATTGTTGACAATTCATATTGAATACGATGTGCGCATTTTTTATAATTCAGTGATTTTCAGTTTTTTAACACTGTCAGTATTTAAATCGTTTTCTAACCACATCAGTCAAGTTTACGGGATGCTTTTAAAATAAAAATCGAAGCATTTTTATTAACCTTTACCATTAGAAAATATTCACCCGTGATATACAGGAATTTAATGTTAATAAATGAAAGAATTTCAAAATAACAGCCCATATAAGTAATTAAAGAGAGAAATAATTTGAATTTTGTAATAAATTACCACTTTTATATTTTAAAGTTGCGAAAAATAACTAATATTGAACCACTTGCGTTGCACTCCTCCAAAAAGCAGAAAGAGCGTTTTTTATATTTTCAATCATGATATTTCATAAAATTGTTATGTTTAGTGATTTAATATAAGTAATTAAAAAAATAAATTACTGAAAGTTGAGAATTGATTTCTGGATTTAGTTTAACCTCAAAGATATAGCCCATTTACGTTTGTCTAAATAAAACTTCAGTGAGTGTAACTTATAATTTAAGCTCTAAAAGATTTACATTTTTAGGAAATATCAGGCCTTCTGTAGCGTAATCACTGAATGAAATGGGTTTAAATTGCATAATATCTTACTTCTGAATTAAAAAAGTGTAATTATAAAGTAATCATTTCCTTCGAGACCTGCTTTATTTTGCAACAATATCCGTTCTATACAGGAATGGAAAGACTCAATACATTAATATTGAAAATTAACAGTGTAACAAACGTTTTTGAAATTCCTTTTTCAGCTCAATGGGTAAAAATATTATAAGTATCATAATCGAAATCCTACGGTTATTTTATGTGAGAGAAGTAGCCTTTTTAAAATATATTTTGAGAGTGCAACAGTCCCTCATCGCATAAATTCGACTTAAGACTGAGGAACAATTCTTGATAACAGGTGTTATTGCTGTATTTTAACATATCGGGTATTAGAAAAATTAGAGAAAAAAAAACAGAAAAAAAAATTATCTTAATATACTTGTTTCATCTTTTGTTCCACGACACCTAAAAGTGAAATTTGCGGTTTGCTATGGAAGATGAAGTTATATGCAAAGTGAATATAAAACCAAATTGTTAAGCGCTCCTTGATGGCATCTCTATTTAACATTGGCAGGTATTTTCTTTATATTTTTTGAGTTCGTTTTGATAGTAAAGAAAAAGATTGCATTAAAGAAAGGAGTCTTTTTGAAAGTTCGTCTGGAATATACAAAACATGGATATTAAGTGCTGCTGTCATTTTTTGAGCATTAAATACTGCAGGATTTTACAACTGTTATTAATAAATACTGTTTTACCAATGTTTGCGTTTACGGCATTGCACCTTCTCTATTTCTAAATTGTCACTGTGGAACCGAAACTTTAGCAAACAAAAGTGAAAATCAGGAATTCATTAATTCTGAAATGGGCCAACAAATACTACAGAACTGGAATATCGTTCTAATATTGCTATACGTCCCTATTGTGGGTGTCCAAAAGTATGGTTTGTAGTGTGCCAAAATTCTGCTCGAATGCATAAAAATTAAAGAAAAATTGTTATGCTAATACTTTACAATTTTGTATCAGATGAATAAATGCAATATTTATTTGTTTGAGGAATTTGAATAGCGTTTCCGTAAATGCCCTTTCTTAAATCTGCTTCATCCTTCTGAGCTCTCATGAAATCCGATTCATCCGCTTTGAGAGCGCCGCTGAGATCCGCAGCTGCTGAGTCCTAAACAGCAGGAATTTCACGAAGAAAATAGTAAAATTCGGTCAGCGCGAAAACGGTCTTGCACGGTGAATCTGTCATCCGTACTACGTCAGCTTCACTTCACGATGCTGCACTGGTTATCTGATAAGTTGCGTAAAGTCGGACCACATGCATTTCTACAAGAGGATCACGTCCGAAACAAATTGCAGCATTCATTCAATGCAGAATACAATACATTAAAATGTATGTTACCAAATATGTATGCCAGCAATGTAATTCCCAGTTGAAACCACGCTTTTTAAATCCCCTTTTCTGAAATAAGTGAAACACTTAAGAAAGAAATTGTTGGATACATTTTTTAGCATTTTCTATCAACGATTCTGAAATTTCTTTCAGTCATATATGTTGCTTAAAATTCTTGATCTGCTATAAAATATTCGTAATTATATAACATATTTGTTACTTGAGGTAACATTTGTAGTTCTTTTAAGTTGGTGAAGCATAACACAACTTAAAAGACAAAGATTAATATATATATTCGCTTTAGGTACTTTATCATTGTTCGTCTCACTTGCTGAGGTGGCTATAGTCTGTCCAAAATATTTTGTTTTATGATATATATGGACTGCAGTGACAGTGGATGAATCACCAACCAACTTTCACGGTTGAATGTATCATTACATGCTGACTCTGTATTAAAGTATTTAAATATGGAAACATAAAGTACTGTGAAAATGTAGCCAACACCACCTCTCTCTCGAAGCTGTGCTGCTCATGCTCAGGAATGTTTTCTTGCCTAGGAAAAACTGAATGGTGCTACCCTTTGCGGATGCAATGTTGAGTTACCTCTAGTAAAGTTTTTGATATAGAAAACATTTGAAAGAATGTAAATTAAGGCGATTGGAGAAGCAAACTTTGAGCACAAAAAAGAGATTACAGATTGCTGAGTACCGTGTTCTAAAAAACGCTACTCCGGTGTTAGAAAAGCACTGGCCGCGTTCAAGCCGTCAATCCATAGCATAACAACGAGCGCAGTCCTCGCGTGCGAGCCGCTTCAGGACGTCTTCAGGGGAATCACGCCTGAAGAGGTCAAACTGCCTTCGGAGCAGTAGGAAAGAAACCAGTGACACGCTTCTAATCCCTTTCGGAAAGGTGCTAAGATGATTAAGTAATATTATTTGAATGTAATAGTCTCATGAGGATATTTAGTATTATTCAGTCGATGGAGGCAACGGATGAACTTGTTATCCACATTTTATTAATTAAGTCCGATTGCATTATATTACA
The DNA here is from genome assembly GCA_039090855.1 of Macrothele yani. Classification (NCBI taxonomy): domain Eukaryota; kingdom Metazoa; phylum Arthropoda; class Arachnida; order Araneae; family Macrothelidae; genus Macrothele; species Macrothele yani. The sequence continues at coordinate 11,246,222 of CM077016.1, forward strand.
TCCCCATTTCTTCCATTTAATTGAATTGTTTTGTACATTATAAGGAAACGTTTATTTTTAAGACGAACAAATCCATGTACAATTAATTCAAGATAATAGCTTCATGAACCAAAATCCCTGTTTGTTAGAAAAGATCTGATCGAAAACAGTTTATTGTGAAGGCAAGAAAAGCTATTAAGGCTATTCATACTTTCATTCCTTTGTTAAAATGCGGTGGGCGAGCTGAAACCTATTACGTGCGACTGCCCTTGAGATCCAAGATAACCGAATTTGTCTGCCTTGATAGATACAAAATCGGAAACTGATTCTCGAATATAAAAGTGTCCATCACTGGAGAATGAAGCTGTTCACCTAAGATGTACAGTCACGCGTGCATTCACACACAAGGATTCATGAACATGTATGTTCAGACGCAAAGTGTAAAGGAATGCACATCTTGAAGACCGTAAAATATTCAGTTACTCTCATCCAATCACTGTTTTTGTTTACATTTTTAATTTCATTTGAAGGACGGTCCTTGTGAAGCTAAACTATAATTCTAAAATTTATTTTCGTTGTTCAGTAAAAATGAAACAGAAATGTCGTACTCGCAAAAATGATGGCGAGAGAACATATTTGTAAATTTGTTCATAACGGACTATTTTGAATTTCCCGAGGAATTGTACAAACTCTGCCCTGAACTGTAACAACAAAGAACAAATAAAACAAAATTACTTATGGCAATAAACTGATTATATAAATATCAAGTTGGAAAGCTAGTTTTTTTAGATAGATATTCAATTGCTACACTTTCCAAACCATAAAATTCTTAATACGCCTTTAGTCTAATGATAAATATTACATGGATTCTTAGAATGAACAATTGGTAAATAACAGAAATACACTGAAATTTTAAGTCTTATTAAGGGAAAAGCGAATTTTCGGAAATATATGTAACTTATTAAAACAATGGATACGAAGGTGCAATTCTTTGCTACAAAGTTCAACAAAACTAATATTCCTCTTCTCATCAGTAGTATATAGGAGGAATCTTTAATTCCAAGAAAAATTTAAATATTGCATTTTTATCACAATTTGATGGTTTTAGTTTCGCTGTATGAATTTTTTAATAAAACACGCACAAACTTTTTTTTAAAGTATATTTTTTACCATCATTTTAAAATATTTATGCAAGAAATGAAAGCATTTTTCTTTTAGTAATTTTTCTGAGAATTTACTTTTATACAAAAATTTAAAGAGTATATAATTTTAAAATAAAAAAAAATCATGTAGCAACAATTCATGAGAGGACTTGCCCTCGAGTTAGATATGCTTTTCAGGCAATGTTTTCTAACCAAACCTTACCCTAACATGATATCAAACCGCTTTGAACTGCTTTCAGTGAAGTAATAGAATAAGCGTAGCATGCACGATTTTCAGGTGAAACCACTTTTTTATATTTAAAAATGATGTTAAAAACACATTAAAAAGGGACCTGCTCTTTTGGTGACCACGTCGGTTCCTTCATCGGGTAATGCACACTGAGGAATAGAAATGAAAAGTAGTGTGACTTAAATACAGAATAAAAATGTCATGACATAAATACACTACGCATGTTAAAGTATCAAATTTACATAAAGTTGATACACCAATTAAAATTCTGAACAACTTGAAATTATGGTTCCGGTTTTAAAAGAAATTTGCAAAGGAGAGCTATCTGAACAGATGTGTAGTCATTGCAACATTTATGTCCGTACTTGTAAATCCGTAAGCTTTCAGATAATAGAGTACCTAAGCGTGTTGCTGGAGCCGAAAAGATAGTAGTAAGGTTCCATACTGGCTTGTGATTATCTTCTAAGTATAAGTTGATTAATGCCGTAGCAGAGGAATGTATTTTTAAATTGTATTTTTGTTCAAATATTCTGCATTTTAGGTTACCAAATCAAGAACCCAGAAATACGGTCTCTTTCATTGGAGTCAAACAATTCTATATCATTGAGTTGTTTTCAGTGATATAGAATTATCTAGCTTTTAATAATTTCAAAGATAAAACTGATGCCTAAGCTCAGTCCCTGCCGTAAAGAAAAAAGAACAAACACTGTTTGAAATAAATTATTTGGTTCCTTCAATACACATAATGAGCTCAATAACTGATACTCTCATTACGCAAGAACGTACGTTAATTATACTAAGGCCGTTCCACAAAAATTTTAGTTACTTTTCTTTTTGAGTTGGTAACAGTTCGAAGGGAAAAAAATAAAAACGCATAAGACTACTGAATTAAAGAAGTATGTACAGCAACAGATATTAACTGTGGCAGACGATCCTGGTTTTGTTATTGCGCAATTGTATAAGTTACGTCTGAGGTGAGTGGTTCAGCGTTAAGAAGTGAAATGCGTTGTGCGATAAAATTTTGCTGTCGTTATGTAAAGCGGCTCCAGAAACAGTTGGTTTAATGAAAAAACTTACAAGGATAAATGCTTGGGTGAGTCAACAATTTTTAAATGGCATCATGATTGAAAAGTATCGCACTCCGTTTGTTAGTGTTCCAGTCGGAGACATTATACACCTAAAGCGTTTACTACACGTTTAATTCCCCGGAAACATATACACGTCATTCTCTGCCATACACAATAGTCCCAGTTGGCATTTAATTAGCAGAACACATGTAGAACTTAAGAACTCTTCTCTATAGTGTGGGGGATCATCTATACTTATAATGTCTGGCAATTACTACTGCTATTACTTTGCAAATGCGGGATTTATGTCATATTCCGTTTTTTAAACTTCTTGTCATTTGAATTATCGATTTAATAATTGCAGATGTGACTTTTACAGAAAAATACAAAAAGGCATGTGATATGTACCTAGTATCGTGTGGGACCTCTTCTAGCCCGGCGAAGTACAGAAAATAAACGTAGAATCAATTCCACAATGGGCCGACATATTTGTGGAGGGATATTGAGCCATGCCATCTCAACAGTTGCCAACCGTTCCCAGGTATTTGTAGTTGCATGGATCTTGGGGGAGAATGAACGTTTCCACAACGTCCCACAAGTGCTCTATTGGGCTCATTTTGGGCAAACGTGGTGGCCACACCATACGTCGGAAATGTCCAAAATGCTGCTCGAACCAACTTTGGACACCATGGGCCCGATGATAGGTTCATAATCCGCCTGGAAAATCGCATCTTTGTTCGGGTATATTATGTACATAAAGGGCTGCAAATAGCCACGCAGCAAAGCAACGATACGCTTACTGGTTAAAGACGTGTGTACGAGGACCAGAGGCTCCAAACCATGCCACATAAAGACCACACACACATCTATGGAACCACCAACAGATTGAACAATTCCGTGTTGATAGCTTGGGTCAACAAGACTTCATAGAGTTTGATATATGGCCTCATGGGGGCCTGCGCATTGCCTTATGGGGTCTGCGCAACACCCGAACCCTACCATCAGCTCGTAACAACTGGTAGAGTGACTCACCGGACAACGCCATATGTTGCCAATCTTATAGGGTCGATTTACCGTGTTCATGTGCTCAGGTGAGGCGCTGTGTCCGATGTCGTTATGTTAACAAAGGCAATCTGAGGAGTCATCTGTTCCCGTACCCCATGGACGCCAAATCACGCTGTTACAACCAATTGGATATGTTTCTGGTACTTCCTGTATTGAATAAGGACTTTATTTGAACCAGTGTCGCTTGTTTGGCAGCACGGAAAATCCTGGTCTGACGCCACAGCATTACACCGAAACCTTATCTAATCTCCAGGTACAGGAAAAGGCGGGCAAAACTGAGAAAAAATTAAATTTTGCGCTTGAAGATGAGATCTCTAGAGACTGAATCGGAGGACTAGATCGGGGAGGTTATTTTATCGATAGTGACACAAGATATTCCGGGTAACATAATTCATGAATAGAACACTTCCTATGTTTCCTGTGAAAATAAGTAAAACTGCCCTCGAAGTTAAGAAAAAGGAAACACGGTACAGAATTCAAAGGAATAAATGAAATAAAAACTAAATAAATACTTATATGGCTCATTTTGTATTTGGAATCATTGCATATAATGGTGTTGCAAATTAAATGAATGTATTACTAAATCAATACTGTTTTACTTTATTTATCTGGTTTCACAGTACTACACTTACGAAAATTTTCCTTAGCAATATTCGCATTAAATGGACTAAAAGAATTTGTTTGCGGAAAAACATATACACAAGAAAATACCTGGTTTCTCTGAGAGTATACAGAAATGTCTCATAAGTTAATTAGGCAGAAGTTAAGCTTGCCAACTAGGCATTAGTTCTTCGTACTTCTCACAAAGCATCCATTTTGTCAAAATGCTCTGCCTCTTTGTTTTCAATCTTGCTTTAAACGCGGACTAACAGCATCCTCAAAAGGCATTGTGCAATATTAAGTTTGATATGGCTTCGCGAATATTTTACTGATATTTCGATTATCTGCTATTCGAATATTTTCAATAATGCTGAAAACACCCTATGCTGGCCATTTACTTAAAAATAAATAATTTCTTTTTGCTCTGAATTTTTCGTTCCTTTGCACATAACGTGTTTTCTACTAATGGATATTGTGTCTTCCGCAGCGTGGGATTACATTCAGTTGACAGAATCTAAAATCTCAAATTAACTTTTCAGAAATCCGAAATGGCGATAAGTACCTGGGCAAATAAACTTGAGTCCTTAATCCATTTGCTTGCTTCAGTTTTAAATTTGGCAATGAGATGTAGAGAACAACAGGCTATCGCGCAATACGAAAATAGGTCGTGTATATTTGCTGTTCCTCAAAAGAGGGCAACGTGAAATGTAAAAGGGAAATTTCATGTTCTAGTTTGGCAATTTTCCTTTTGCTTGTTTGCGGTTTACCTTAGAATGATTTTCTTGATTTATAAAATTGGGTTTTTTAAAAGACCTACAAATGTAAAAGTTCCTTCCCATCCTTAAGCTTCTTGCACTTTATCAAAGTGTATACAAACATCCATGCGTAACTCCCATCTATTTTACGTTTGTCTGGTCGTTGTGAGCGTAGGCAGAGGGGATGAACAGAATTGAGTCATTCTAACACATTTTACAATCCTTAGTCGCTAAAACTGACATCTCACCGCATTGTTAAAAGAGTCACTCCATATCTTTTGAAATTCCGTAATCTCTACTAATAATGGAGTTTATCTGTTCCAGACCAGAAAAATCATATTACAGGTAAGGAATATAATTTGTAAAATTATTTGTACTTATATTTTCTGAATTACTTACTGCAAGATATTTCGCATTCCATAAACAGTTGTAACCAACATTAAAAAAGGAAGACATTTACTTTAAAATTAAAACAATAAAATAAGGCACAAACACAGAAACAAATATTTAAGAGTGATTTGAACACCCATCCCACTATCTGATCAAGAGTATCACAAGACTGGCGAAAACACAAAGTAAAGATCTTATGTAATTGACTATTGGAAATGCTTACTAGATTTTTCTCATGCCTGCTAAATGTAATGCATATGGAGACGTCTTACCTGACAGCATTTGCAATCTATGGCACTTATCTGCAAAAGTATCATAGACGATTAAAATCACCTTTCATTAAAATGGCAATTGGATTAAAGGAGCTTTAAGAAATTCAACTCTTTTACATTAGAAAAGAAAGTTTGCAATTGTCCACTGCAAATCAAATAATGATTGTCGCGTTTATGGTTTATAGGTTTAAAATTCTATATGGCGAAAATTCACATATTCAATATAAAATTCGTTCATTGACCTAACATTCCATATTACAGTTACACAGACATGCAGCACACATCCACATCATCTTAATATCTATGATTCCTACCATTACGCATGGCAGGAAGTTTTTACAAAATTTCTTTAATTTATTTTAGATAATATTTTCTCAAACATTTTATTAATATATTCTAATTAAAAAATAAAATACTTAATTCAAATAATTCGAAATACTAAAACGCTGAAAGATACAAGAAAAAAGAAACAAAGAACTGCAGACTTCGAAAGACAACTGGGTTTTTTCGGTGTAAAAGCACAAGTTCTGACAAAACTTCAATCGCTAACGGATGGCTTTCCCAAAGAACCAGAACTGCTTATACAAAAATTAAAAAAAAAGTATAAAATGAACGAAGGTGTTTATACGAAATAAACAGTGGTCACTTGAGATAACTTTAGATTAATATCTCTCTTTGTGCAACAGATACAGTTATATTGTGTTTAAGTGAGCCGTGTTTTAGCCCGAACAGGACGGCCCATGCACGTGTAAATTGATATCACGGTTCAAAGTCGTTCCATACCTCGCTGTGAGACAGAATCATTTTGGTCTCCCTTAGTAAGGTTCATTTTGCGGTCGTGTATTGGACAATACTTTTGATGTCGCACCCAAACAAGGTTTCTTCATTGTCTCATTTTTGTTTGGATATTTAACGAAAACCGTGAGCAACTCAATGGGCCATAAGCAGTCGCCTGTCCCTAATTTAGGGTCACTGATTTCAGGGAAGGGAAAGAGCCAGTGCCGCAAGACAAACACAACATCCATGCCTCACTGGGATTCGAAACCGGACCCATCTCGGACAAATGATTCATGCTTTTCTTCACAAAGCAGTCGTGAACTAAAGATATTAGACATCTCTTTTGTGCTCTTCAAACCTTGTGGAAAAAAACATTTTCTCATTCCTAGGTAAATTTTCTTCGATTCATCAGAATTCATTAAGGGAATGGAGCACGTTTAAAAGCTATAGGTTTGAGTACATGTCTTACAATGATGCAATTATATGATACATCGGAGATACAATTAGGTAAATTTACCTCCAAATCGCAGTTAAATCTTTTTAGACTCTTCTGAACCAGAATTACTATCCCGGGATATATGGTATGAACCTGATAAACCTAGGCGCGGAATTAACAAAAAAGCGCAAAGTAACCTGCAAGTTAAGCATAATACTACATAAGAGCAAACTGAATAATTACACACTTATTGTTTGGATTTTTATGAAAGTCTTTGTCCTTCTTTAGATCACTCTGGAGAAGAAATGGCATCTTAAGAAAGAAAATCGTAACAAAACAGTTTTTTGAAGATATGAACCATGTTCACAGAATATCCAGTATGCATACTGGGTTATCCTAGTAAAAGAGGGAAAAACATATGAGTAACAATGTTTTGTGCAAGCGACGAGGGTTTTTCTATTTAAAGACATCTTGCACGTATTTGGGCTCCATTTTTGTTGGGGTTTAACGTATATCTGGCATGTATTTCTTCAACCTTTATTCATTTAACAACAACCAGATATTGCAAGCAGATATGGTAATTTTATTCGTAATTCACTTCTTTTTAAAAAGATATATCCATCATGGCAGTGTATCCAATATTGATATGAAACAAGAAAAACGACATCGAATTTTCAGTTCTATTGAGCACGTGTTTTGAACACTTTTCGACACGAATAGAACTTATCAGTTATTCAAAACCAAATCAACCGGTTAGTAAAAAAAAACTGTTATCTACAATCAATAAAACATTCAGAAGTAGAAACAACTATTTACTTCCACCAGAGACTAAAAATTATGTTACGAGCATTAACAAATGGCGAGCAAAATGTTTCTCATAGAAAAAGAAAGTATCAGAGACAAAGATATTTTCAATTTGAACAGTTAAAAGAAGAATGTAGAAGGAAACATGATGAAACTTTCCGTATCCTAGCAGAAGAATTTTGCAGAATTAAAAAGTTCAATCAGGCGAGATATACTCTTCATGGCAAAAGGTATGGTAAAGAAAAAAACATTCAAAGATATCTCCCGGAAGCAGAAATAGCGAGAAGAAGGTTTTGACCTTTACATCCCCTAGCGGCAAAGGTCTGTATTATTTACAAAAGTTACTGTATACGTTTCGCCAGAATCTTCATTCTGGCGAAACGTATACAGTAAAGAAACGGAATTTATCAGTAGGTTTTGGCAGCTAAGATAGAGCTGCAAACCAAACGCAAAAATACCACCTAGCAACGAAACTGTGAACTACAAAACTCCTCAAATGCAAACGTAAAATTTTCCACAAAGTAAATGGTATCTAGTGCTAAACGAATGTTTCAAATCGTACATTTAGAAGCAGAGATATTGCGAAAACAATACTAAACTTTTGATCCCACCTTGGCGAAATTATGCATTATTTTGTGAAGAAATTACACAACAAAAATTTTATAGTTAGAAATATCTGACCTAAAAGGAATTTTTTGAACAAGATTTTTAGAACCTAAATATTGCGATAAACTGATACTGTGTGACCTTATGTCCCCTAGTGGCACATTTGTGCGTAAAGAAAAATTTCAGGTTAAATGAAAAACTTTTTGCAGTGGAAACGCTCTGCAAAATGGAAAAGGATTTTCATATCGGTTTCTTAGAAGTAGAGATGCCGACAAACAAAGGGCATCCATCTACGCACCTGGCGGAAAATCTATGCACTATTTTAAGTAGAAGGTATTTCCAAAAGGTTTCCCGATGCGAGAGGTATCGGTCCACAAAGAAGTTTTCATATCGAATTTTAAGAAGCTGTGATTTTGCAGCAAATACAGCAGAAGAAGTAAAACTTAACGCCCCCTAGATGTCAAGTTATTCTTTACCGAAAATTAAAAATTATATGCAAAACATTTTTCATCAAGAGAAATTTTTGCAGGAAGAATTTTTAAACTTCTTTTCAAGAAAAATGTTTAATGCAGAAAGAATGTTTCAAATCGGACTTTTAGATGCAGAGATATTTGGCAAAACGCAATTTATCTTTACAGATCCAACAGAAGATATGTACATTACTTAAAAAAGAGACGGTACCTAAAACAGTTCTAGATACAAATGGCATCGAAAACAAAATTAATTTGTTTCCAGTAGGAAATTTGGAAGCATTTGTGGAATAAAATGTACTTTGAATCCGATATCAACAAATAACCAACACTTTTTCATGCAGTAACCCAACATTGTTTATGTTATCACTTTGTACTAAAAGACCAATAGCCACTACCGATTAAAATCGTTATGCTGCCTGATCTTAAACCTCTGTGGATTTCAGTTCATCAAAGCCTTAATTCTTCCAAAGCACCGGACATGTACTGGATTTCCTTGCTCAAACGATTCTGGAATCCTATCTTTCTTCATGGGCTTCATATCTTACCAAAACTGAACTGACACTTCTGTCTAGTGGTAGGTAGATCTCAAGTATAAGTGTGGTCACTGTTTCTAGTGATAATTATGAATGTGGTCACTGTGTCTAGTAATATTTTCGAATGTGGTCAATTCTATCTAGTGATAGGTAGATCTCAATATGAGTGTGGTCACTCTGTCTAGTAATAATTATGAATGTGGTCACTTCTGTGTTGTGATAGGTAGATATCAATTATGAGTGTGGTCACTGTGTCTAGTGATAACTATGAGTGTGGTCACTTCTGTCTAGTGATAGTTATATCTCAATATGAGTGTGGTCACTGTGTCTAGTAATAATTATGAGTATTGTCACTTTTGTCTAGCGATATGTAGATCTCAATTATGAGTGCGGTCACTGTGTCTAGTGATAATTGTGAATGTGGTCACTTCTGTGTTGTGATAGGTAGATATCAATTATGAGTGTGGTCACTGCTGTGTTGTGATAGGTAGATATCAATTATGAGTGTGGTCAATTCTGTGTTGTGATAGGTAGATATCAATTATGAGTGTGGTCACTGTGTCTAGTGATAATTATGAGTGTGGTCACTTCTATCTAGTGGTAGGTAGATCTCATACTGAGTGTAGTCACTATGTCATCCTAAAGCTTCTGCTTTCTCTTATGAAATACTTTGCTGACTAGATTTGTTTTACACCTCATATCACGCTGGGTTGTTAATTCTCGCCTGCGCTAAGCTCCACCCAGGTTCGTCATTCCCTGATTTGCGCCTTCGTATTATTGTCCTATACCAATTTTCTGTTTTACCTAATCGATGCATCGGAGATTCCGCCTTACTGGCATACAGCAGCTGAAGGCCATCTACAACATGTTTAAAATTCATTTTAGGTCCCCGATGGAGGTGGAACTTTCTGTTGGAAAAACACTTCTCTTTTCTACCCCTTTTTTACGGCGGCTAGGGAGGCAAAACTCGTTTGTTTGGGAATAAACATGGGTCAATTTCTTTATAACCATACAGACACTCGTATTCTTATGCACGCCCACTTATTTTTTCTTTCATTCACTATTCTATTTGTTGCTCTTTTTTGACATGGGCTTTCTTTTTTTGACATGAACTTTCATAAATGACATACATTTTCTATTTTTACCAAGACGATAATTTGCTGCAGCACATTCGTGCTACAGTTTTTTGCTGTTATTATGTTTTTGCGTAATTTTTGTCCTCTAGTTTTCCTGTAAATATCCATTTGTTCATGCCATCATCATTTTCTGATACGTTTTGTTTTGTTTTATTAAAAATTTTTTCAACAGAAAGGGTAACGCCTTGCTATTGGTCGTCAATATTGAATTTTCTGTAATGACAGCAGTGTTCTAACCGCACATGTAACAATATTGGAATTCCAAAAGACTGGAGATCAGAAGGAATATCTTGGTCTGATCCCACCTACGTAAATTTCATTTTACCGTCTGTCAATATATCTGGCCTTCTACAGCTGCATACAGTTCTTAAGATATATCTTTAAACAGGATGTTGATTCCTTATCAGATAAACTTCTAGGTGAAAGTGTTTGACACTTGGCTGGGTGTGGTATACATCAGACAGAACAGCTCGAAGTGCATGTTTTCGCATTCGGCAGAGGATGGCAATGGGCATAACGACTGATCCGAGTAACTTCGATTGTGAAGTTATAGTTGTTTCTTGTGACGCGGGTTTCGGATTCAAAAACACTACTTGCTTCTCGAGCTGAACAAGTAAAAACACAGCACGGTTTCTCCACGGCCATGTGTGTATCTTTGAAAGAAACTTCCAACTGAGGCAACCTGAGGAGAACTACAGCTATTGGTTGAGACGTGTCAAATGTGACTGACCGGAATCGTTCGAGTGAAGGGTGAGTTTCGCTTTGTACAAGTCAGAGGAATTCAACAATTGTATTTCCAGGAACATTTTAGAGTGAAACGCGCATAGAGTCATGGATAAAAATTTATTAAACGAGTTAATGAAAATTAAAATTTTGTATTAAGTAATAAGCTTGTAAAATTCAAAACCTACAAATAATTTCAAATTGAAGTGTTTTGCAATGTTTGGTAACCCTGTAACGAAGAAAAGTTCACATGAACTTTGTTTTAGTGGAGTTCGTTTTTTTTTTTTTGCGAATCGGAGATTTTGCACAGTAATCCATTGTTATCAGCGTATTTATTATTCACGGTTTTGTTTATATGTGCTTCTGAAATGGAGAAAAATATGAAAAAATTATTAAAAATACCAGGAGTGAAATATAGCGCGCATAATATTTCCCCACCTTGATTTCCTCGCTGGTTGATTTCGATTTGCGCATAGTCAAAGTGGTCAGTCATCAGTACAACCTTTGTTCTCACCCCAAGACAGTGGCAAAAGTATCACCCCCGCAGCTGCAGGGAGAGCTTGGAACACGCACAAAAACAAAGAAACAAATAATTAACCCAACGAATAATACTTTCTTTTGAGATATATTTAGCTTTGTCTTAATGAATGTCTAGTTTCGTTTTAAAAACACTGCATGCCCAAAGGAATAAAGCTATTTGGCTCCGGGTTATAATACGATCGTTCTGAAATGGGTTGTAAATATTACGATAGTCGCCAATTTCCCTCACTTCGCACTGTTGAGGAAAGATGAGAGCCAATATGTGAACTCCCAGTGAAGATGTTGGAAAACAATCAGCCGCCTAAGATTACGTAATACACGACACGCGCCACTATTTATTCACATTATCTGCAGATCAATCGTGTATAAGACGGTGATTTCTTCCATTGATTTATTTTAGTTTTAGACAAAACAATTACACGCTGCTATTGCTCTTAGTTCTTCCTTAATGTAAGCTTGCCTATCTCATTCATTGGGTGGAAACCTTAATATACCAGGGAACGACATGCATTTGCAAAATACCACAAAACCGTCCAAGTGGAGCACAATATCGGCAAAAAAAAAAAGAAAAAGAGAGCGCGCGAAGAAACTTCTAAAACTCAACCAGTACTTGCCGCAGGTTCAATTAAACTCAAGTGCTGTTTCTGATGGAATGAATGATGATTTGTTTAGCACGTTAACTGTTCGAAGTTTAGAAGCAGACATTTCACAAAAAATCGAAATCTTCAGAAACAAGTGATAGTAAAATGGGTGTTTATGAAATCTGATAGTTACCAACCAAAACCATTTAAGTCTATTTCACTAAATTAATTCTTGCGATAAAATTAATATTCATGTTCTTGCATCGGTCCAAGTACCGTGTTAGTCATGATTCGCCGATTGATAACCTTGCATTATGTGCTTTTGTTCGAGAATTAATTAAAGATATGAAACTACCGGGCTCTAACTATCCTCTTACTTTTCCAGACATTCTTCTTGTCTTCCCCCCTCCCAACACACCGCAAAAACATGCTCCCCCGTGTTCGAAATCCTGTGGAAATAACTGTGTGCTGAAGCAAATCTTGTAGGGGAAGTGCAGTCATGTTGTGGTAGTTAAGCCATTGATCTCTGGGCTGTCCAATTGACGTTTCGGATGACGTTCAGATCCTAACATCCCAGGATATCAATAAATGTCCACCGTAATATCATGTTTCTTGCACAACAACTGAAATACTTCACTTTCAGGTGCCGGACTGCCTTCAGAAAAGAACTCGTTGACGATCAGACTTCAGACTGAATCACAACTCGCGATAGAAGAGAATTTGACTCCACTCGTCGTGTCCTCAAACACGGTGTTATTCAACCTAGTTTCTACTCGCCGTACTGTGTTGCGTGGTTAAAACGAAACACTCCATTGGTCTACGTGCATAAAGACCAGCTTGGTGAAGGCGATTACCGAAAATGTGGGTGTACAATCTGTGTTTTGTTGACATGAGGAACTCTCGCGGGAGGCCAAATATAATTTTGCTCTGTGTTACGAAGGTCTGTTAACTATATATCACGGTCGTTCCTTGCTGCAGTTGCTCGTGGAAGGACTAAAACTTGCTGCATTCAAACATCTCAGACATCCTGGAATTGTGTCCACAGTCGAAAAATGACAGTGCTGGACACTTGATGGCTTGTGGTACCAACAGCTATATCTGACTTACTCCAGTCTGCCAATTGCTCTCCACGCTGTTGTGTCAAAAAAATCATGCTGTTAAGACATCGTTCGAACAGAAAACTTCAAGAAACGAAATATCACGATACACTCAGCAGAAGAAAGAAACTCACGAAGAACCGTCGTTTTCATCCCAATCTGTATTTTATGCATTCTGAGGTCACAGACGCTAATTTCATAAGTATATGCATAATTCGCCATTCTACGTCACATGCAACTTCCGTTTTCCACGTTTCCCAAAGATATCACCCAACTGGCTTACATAATGTTGCCTAAGTCATATGATCCTCCAATTATTTTGAAAAATGTAACACAATAATATATATATATATATATGTTTTATATTTAGATAAAGATAGTGTGTTCAATCTGCGCAAAACGAACACATTTTTTTTAATTTACATTTTAAAAAAGTATTTTCTTTGAAAAATAGTTTATTTATAAGACATTTGAATACTTTATTTTTTATTTCTTACATTTAGGAAAATTTAGCTGAATGTGGTTATTTAACCACAGAAACTGAAATTCATCTTCTTTCCAGCAGTGAACAGATATATTACCCCAAACCAGCATATCCGCTTAGTGTGTGTGTGTGGAGGAGGGGGGGGGCAGCGAGCTCAGGATTTCGCTTCCGTATCATTAATATCCGCACAAGCACTTATACACAGATAATTCGACTCACTCAAGCCCCACGTCATAGACTTCAATATACTCGTAAGGCTATGATCAGAAAATTACGATTGTGAATGCAAGATACTTCGATTAACAGTCTTAAAGTATTTCAGTCAGGGATTAATGAATCTGTGCCACATAAGCTATTGCCACGTACTTGTCGTTTGAGAGCCAGTGAATATCCATAACCCAGATGTTCGGCTTGTGACCTACAAATGGCTACGGGCAAGTGCCGAATCCGCCACAAAACTCCTCTCTGGTTATCAGAAGTCAAAAGGACATGACAAAACAGCTCATTACAAGAGGCCTCGTTGCTAAGAGGGCAAATCACCTCTCTCTCAAATCTCGGACATTGTATGTGAAAACTATTGAAACTGATGTTACCGTCAGACCAATGTGCATGATAATTCATGAATGACATTTAATACAATTGAAAAACCATGAATTCAGAAGAAAAAGAAAGATACAGATTTTCCTTTAATTATATTAAATGAAATCTGTAACTTTACTGTATTTCGCGTAATTCTGTAGGAGCAGCACCTAATGGAATTTAATAATTATTTGCCTTTCCAGAGAGCCCAAAGCGCTTCTTGTACCATATTATAGACCGAGGGTATTTATTTTTTGGAGGGCATGAATAAAAATTGAAAATTTCTACTTTTGAATCATGTAACTTTGCTCACATTCTCATTGCTGAGGAATTCTTCTGAATGAACGCCAGGAAATACAAAGCACATGATGCAATGGCATGTATGACATTAGCAACAACTTATTTAAAGAAACAGGAAAACTTCGTTATTTCCATATCTGTGATTTTCAAAGTTTGGCATTTAAACAGTTCTTAAAACCATAATCATGGTACGTGTGTTACATTACAAAATATGACAGAAAACCAATTTTCATGATATCTCATTCAGTATCTTTGAGATACAGAGTCAAATGGAAAAGGAAATCAAATCTCGTTTTTGATATGAAAGATCTGCAGCCAGGTGTTCCTTTTTTTTAAATTTTCGAAGGAAATGACTACTTAAATTTCATTATTTAGACGATTTTGCAGAGATAATTTGCGAAACATTTGAAGTGATTCAGAATGTTAATCAAAGTATGTACGCGATGCTGTTAACATTCAATTAAATAATACTTTCACATATAATAAGATTTTCTGATTTTAGGGCAATATATCATCTACAGAAACAAATATTTCTGTAGATTTTTGTGTGTGAAGCATTCCAAAGAACTATCGTAAATTTTTATTTGCACTTCATTTCTGATGAGAAGTCTCTTCGGGAGTAGTAAGAATCAATGCGGCGTACACAATGGCTATTTACATAAATTGCTGTACGCTAAAGCGCTGAAACTGGTCACATCTTTGTTGAATACAAAAAATATGAAAACGAAATCAAACAGAAAAATATTTTACTTTAAGGAAACATCATGTCCTTTTTAAATACTACAGTGATGTTGATGTATTTTAAACTTATATGATCTTTAAAAATAAACTAGATCTGAAATTACATGAAAGCGGTTGATCTTAACATGACGTTGGGATGCAAGTGAGAAAATATTAGAGTTACATGAGGACTTTGGCGTGCATATACTTCCTCTTTTGTCTATGTTCTTCTAAAATTCAGAAACCGAATAAAGCTTGATGAAACACTATGTCTAAATATCTTGGCTAACAGAGAAGCGTATTTAATCGGGTTTTTCACAATAACGTATATGTTCTGTCGCAGATATTATGCCTTGCTTTGTGAACTGACGCAACTATTCAGACATAGTTGCGTGAACTGACGCAACTATTTAGGCATAGTTGCGTCAGTTGAGGAATCTCTAACAAAAAGAAGTCTCAACTTGGAAGAGAAAGATAAACTTAGATATTGCATCACCCAAAAGACAATCGCAAACACGCTACATTACCTAGACGCAATTTGACCACCAATTAAATTAATGTGCTGAAAGAATTGCGCTCAAATTTAAATTTAATCGTGACTAAAGTGGACAAAGGAAGTCAGGTGATTATTTTAGACAAAAATCATTGTGATAACGAAGTGAAAAATCTTATTTTGGATGGCCATTACAAAGAAATAAATAATGACTCTTCAGATAAAAAAAACCAAAAGAAACACAGAAATTGATCAAAAACTCGGAAACTCTGAGCCAAAACAACAAAAACAAACTTAAACTTTCATACACCCGTTTTACGCGATTCTATGCTCTTTCTAATATACATAAATCTGGCATTCCTTTACCTACCTATAGTAAATAATATCGGCACAGCAGGAGATAAGTTATACAAGTTCTTATCTTTCAAATTATTACCTTGGACACTTTAAACGAAATATCGGTGAAAAATATCATTGAGTACATTATTCGACTTAGACTACACCCCAGCGTAGATCAACTTATGCTGTCCCTTGATGACGTATCTATGTTCACCAAAGTTACATTAAAAGGAGCTCTGGATTTCCCTAAAAGCAAATTTCATACAGCTCATTACAGCCAAACTGAGGTAAAGGAAATAACGAGACTAATGGATATTTGCATAAAACAAAACCGTTTTATTTTCCGTGGAACTTTTATGAACAGACGTATAGGTCTAGCCATGGGCAGCCCACTGTCACCTATATTATACGAAATCCACTTGCGTCGCTTTGAAGAAAAGAAAAAGTTTTAGAGACTCGTGAAATTTGACTTATTGATACGATATCTAGAGGGTACTTTCGTTCTATGGAAAGAAAAAAATGATATTCCGGAATTAGTCACACTTATAAATTTCATTAATCCTCATGTTCAATTCAGCCTTTCTCTGCTTTCTCACCTCCAAAAGTCATGACCAATAACCCTTGGTAGCAAAGACTCAGCCGTTTTACAGATGCACATTTTGCGACGTACATATAGTATGTTCAGATAAAAAGAATTTTGGAAAAGTAACTTGATTTCCATACACGTGTTGCAGTACAGCGAGGATACAACCTTTCCATTACAGACAAGGCTCTAACAGAATTCCGGAAACCGAAGCCTATCTCCACGTTAACTCCTGTGATGCGCCCAATACGACAGAATTTTGCCATTATTCGATTTTTCCATGACATTGGCTCCCAAATTTCAAACATTCTCAGAACCTTTAATTTGAAAGTGATTCTTAAACATATATACAAAATAAACTTTTTAGGATAAAAGGACTATGTTGAAGATAAAACCTCGTGCATAATTTATTAATTTCCATATGAATCTGGTACTTTGCGTATATGAAAGACGCGTAGAGCCTTGCGTTTTCGAATGAAGGAACGGAAGATCTGTATTCGAAATTGACACCTAAAGACGTCATTGATGGCTAAACACTGTTACGAAAAGGTGGATACATTTATCTTTGAAGAAGCAAAACTAATCCACAAGACAGATTCAATCACCAAACTTGATATTTTGGAAGCTTTCCAAAGATATAACAGAATTCTTCGCAACTTGTTAATGACATGGCATCCACACCATTTCCCCCGCACGGGGATAACTGGTTTTCCAGTTATTTGGGGAGCGCCCCCACGGCCCGAGCTGACCTTGTGACTGGTCAACATCTGATGTCATGCCACCGCTTTGCTGTCGGTGTTTGCAGGGACGGCTGTTCATCCAGCTGTTGGGGAGTCGCGGCCCCACGATCCCGAGCTGGTCTTGTGTCTCGCTTTTTCGTTTTTATTTAGTTTCTCCACTGGCTAGTTGCCCGTGTTGTATACTTTACCTAATCGCTACCACGTTATGCACTAACACCCCGGTCTTGTGGTTTTGTTACCCTCCACCACTAACTGTATTATATTAACCGCTCAGTTCGTAGGTTGCTGAGATTCCGTTTAGGTTCCCTTCCAGGATTTGTCTTCTTTGGATTTCTTTTTCCTTTTAGCTGGTTTGGGTGCTAGACCTACCTGCATGTTTGCCGCGTGCGGAGACCCGTGAGGCGGAAATGGGATGTCTGGCGGCTGAGGTCGCAGGAGACCGGATAAGTGCCTCCTGTGTACCAACACTCCTCTTCGACCCCGGCTTCGCTGTAAACGGGAGGCTAGAGACTAACCCACCTCTAGTCAGAAGTCTTGTAACAAGTTGTGTACACGGCTTTAGCGGCTTTTTTGTCGTATAGCACGGCAGGGTGAGCCCGGGGGCTGTGGGATCATGCCAAAGGCGTTGGCATGACGGTACCCGGAGGCCGAAGTGTCCGCCGAGTGCGTGTGATCACAGCCAACGGACTATATCTGCAACGTATAAGCTCCAGAACTGTGTCCAGCGTCATTTTCTTGGCTTGCAGACCTCCAGTTCTCCCTTGTAGGGCTCGGTGGTGGGTGGAGTAGTCTGCAGACGAATCTTCCTCCTTTTTTCCATGGGTAAAAAGAACAAAAACTCCAAATTTAAGTCACCTGACAAAATGATAGTTGACAACGACTGTCCTTCGTCTTCTCAACCTACCAAGTCTCATACCCTTAAACGGTCTTTAGACCTTGACCTGGACCAAGAATGTGGAACCTCTTCTTCGGCAGCTGTACCAGTCGCTCCGAAGCGTCGTCTCCCTCGATTGCTGTGACTACGCATGCTACTCACTTGCTTGTAGAATCCATCGATCCGCATGAGAGACTGTCCACCAGATCTCCCTTTTTCATTTCTAAAGCTTTGGACGCTGCGGTTGGCCCCTTGAAGTCTGTGAGGAAGCTTCGCTCTGGGGACCTGCTTGTCCAAACTTGCAGTGTTTCTCAGAGTAACACTTTTCTGAACCTCACTAGTCTTCAAGGCATTCCTGTAAAAGTGACACCTCACCCGTTTCTTAACACCTCTCGGGGTGTTATTTCGGAGTTTGATCTCTTGCCATGCAGTGAAGACGAATTCGTGACTGAACTTGCTGATCAAGGTGTTATTGCTGCACGTCGTATGATGTTCCGGCGTGATGGTTCCATGATTAAGTCAAAAAATGTCATCTTGACTTTTAACTCCCCGAAAGTTCCGACCGAAATCAAGGCTGGCTACTTGGTCTGTGGAGTTCGCCCGTACATTCCCAGTCCTCTGCGCTGTTTCAGGTGCCAGAGGTACGGGCATTCACAACGTTTCTGTAAGAGTTCCGCTCGTTGCGCAAATTGTGGCTCCAGTGAACATGACGGGGAAGGTTGCACTTCTGCGGCCTGCTGTGTTAACTGCGGTGAGGCCCATGCAGCTTACTCCCGCAACTGTATGAAATGGAAGGACGAGATGGCGATCCAGCGGCTCAAGACCCTGGAAGGCCTCTCGTACCCTGCTGCCAAGGCCAAGTTGGGTATACCCACCACCCGACAGCGTACTTTTGCCGCAGTAGTTCAGTCTCTGTCACAACCCGTGCAGCCCTTTGTTCCGCGCCCTGTAGCTCTCGCCGCCCTTGCCAAGCGATCTACAGCTGACCAAGCGACACAGGTGTTTTTCCCCGAGCTCGAGATTTTTCGAATACCTGATTCTGGGCCTTCTCTTTTGCTGCCGACCGTCTCTTCCAGTTTCCAGTCGAAAGCCTGCACGTGCGGAAGACCCGGCCCTCAATCCGCAAAGGTGTGCAGTGTCCATCCAACTGTCTCGGCCTCAGCGAGGTCCCCACCCTCAACCAACATTATAGAGGAACATAGGGGGAGGAGAGTGACAGTTCGTCCCCAGCCTCAAACAACATTGCAGAGGAACATGGGGGGGAAGAGAGTGACAGTTCGTCCCCGCCCTCTGCCAGCATTGCAGAGGAGTGTGGGGGGAGGAGAGTGACTCATCCTTTGTGTAGTTGTGTTTAAAGAAAAAAAAATTATAATTATAATAGTAAATTAATAAATTTTTATATAAACCTAATTAACTACCTTGTCTTCACAGCTTTCATCATACTCTTTTTCAACTTTTACCAAGCCTGTCTGCTCTTAATCATTTTCCACGTTTTTAAAAATCTGTGGCTGATAGTTCTTTGTCTGGCGCTCTTTGGCCAAACCTGGCCCTTGCGCCAATAAAATCCAACAACCAACCAACCAACCAACCAACCACACCATTTCTATCAAGCGGTTGGAAGTTACTAACCAAAACTCGTGACTGTAAACATCATTTATGATATCATAACAATTTAAATATTTACAGCTCATTCTTACTGATGAAGCTAGGTCAAAGCTGAACGAAACCATGGTCGACAAGAAAAAATAAAATATTTGTTGCACTGTATTATCTTTATATATATGATATAGAATAAAAATACCAACGTTTCTCTTAACATTGGTATTTGTATTCTATATTAACATCGCAAGCTTAGTAGTCAAACATTTATATATGTAATAGTCACAGTACTGTAGTCTAAGATTTCAAAAATCTGTACTGCTTTGGTTTTGATGTAAACAAATAACAAAGTATTCCGAACCAGGCTTAAATAAGTGATACCTGCCTTGAATTGTAGACCTCAGAAAGGAACTAGTTTTTTGCGATAAAGCTGCGCCGTGGATTCCCAAACTTTATTTACATAAAACACAAGTAGATTTCGCAACGTAAAATCTTCAACAAAGATGTACTTGCAATCTGCAGCCAATTCAGTTTTCTATTTCTACCTCAAGTGTTAAGATATATCATTTGGCATATAATTGGATGTATAAGCAAGAAACAAAGTGCACTTTATTAGGAGAGCACCGTTTTTGCCATACATCATGTCCATACCCATTGATAATGTTTAGAATGGGGATCCACCTGAACCCTATCCCCCAACAAAGTGATGGTCATGTTGCCTAAAATGATGGCCATAAAATTTAAATAACCTGAATTATTTTAATTTATGGACGTTAGGTATCTAATTTTTATGTTTTTAGGGATGCTCAATTAAAAAAAGGCCCTAAAACGTTGTCGGAAGTAAATCGAACGATATATCCAACATGGCGGCTACAATGGCCTTTCTAAAATTCCAGTTTCGTGTCTCATCTGTGTAACCAAAATAATATCTCAATTTTCTTTTTAATTTTCTCTTCATCATAATTACCGAGCAATTACTGGTATTTATTTTTTTAATATTTATTTAATTTTTTATTTCTATTTATTGATTTTTTAATAATTGATATACACAGTCGAGTCACATTATTGTGACCACCTCCTACTTTTGACGTCAACAGCACGTAGCCAATGAAAAAGACATGTGTCGTGAGCTGGCTTGGAGGGTATATAAGGTTTTCTAAAGGCATTCTGAAAATATATCACTAGTTGCTGTCATGGATAAAAATAGCGATTTCTCAGATTTGCAAAAAGGGGTGATTATCGGCTTTCGAGCCAAGGATGGTAGTATTTCTGAAACAGCGCAGTTCGTGAATTGTTCGCGTGCTGCTGTGCTTAAAAAGTATCATGATTGGAGAAATGGCACCGTTGCGAATAAGCAAGGTGTAAACTACGGAGCACCGCTGGCCATCGATGTGGGAGATGAACGTCGGCTTCCACAGTGCGCAAGGGCCGATCGAGACGCTGCAGTGGAGCAACGCACCGGCCCAATGAACCAGGAGGCAACCGGAAGTGTCTCTGAAACGACAGTTCAGCAAACCCTGCTGCGTATGTGTCTCTGATGCTGACAGATGGTCTCTGCACCTATGCTAACGAAGGTGCACAATTACACGGCAGTATCGGAATGGGACCTTCGCTGATTAGAAAGGATTTTATTCTCCGATGATTCACGTTTTCTGCTTCATTGAACGGATAGACTTTGGCGTATTAGGTGAGAAACATCGTAGAATAAACACTCTTCAACCCTTGCTGGTGGGGACAGCGTTATGGTCTGGAAAATGATTTCGTGGCATTCCCTGGGTACATTCATACATGTAGAAGGCACTGTGGACCGAATTCGTTTAGAATCCATCGTTGCAGACCACATACATTCATCCATGCTGATTGCCTTCCCTATGGCGGACGGGACTTTCCAGCACGACAATGCAACGTGTCCCACACCTAGAAATGTCCGAGACTGGTGGGGATAGCTCGATGAAGACTTCAAAGTACTTCCGTGGCCACCTATTTCCCCAGACGTAAACCCAGTCGAGAATATGTGGAAACGCCTCGATCGTGTTGTTTGCTGTATGGTTCCTCCATAGCTGTCATATGCACTGCAGTCAGCATTGCTGCACATAAATGTGAACACCTTCCAGCACCTTATTAAGTCAATACCCACCCGCCTACCTGCTGTCCGTGCTGAACACGGCGATTACTCTGGATATTAGCTTTTGGTCCAATAATGTGACTCCACCGTGTATTTTTTTATCAGATTTAATGGTAACGTACAGAATTAGTTCTAAAAATTGAAACGTGCATCAGGTGATGCATCAGCTGTGTCGCAACGCCATATGAACTGGAATAGATGTTGCATGTACCATGTTGATTCCAAAGAAGAACTCAATGAGCCATACAGGAAAAAGTATCAATCAAAAGTGACTCCAAGCTACAAATCACCTTCAGATAATCTCATTGGATTCAAAGAGATCAACTCCCTTCCTGCATCTTTCCATATCTCTCAATTTGATGAATTGATGAGGGTGTGGGAATTGAAGACACACTCAATTCACGGCAAGGAAGATGGCCTAAGACCTGTAGACTGAAATATAACAACACAATACTGGAAAGGGTCATAAAGGCAAAAATAGGTGATCAGTCTGCTTGCAGTGTTTCTACACAAGATGATGATTTAATCATGTCATCTACACAAACCCGGTCGTTGTCAACGACTCCAAAGGATTTAAAGAAGATTTTTGCTTCATCTGCAATAACACCAGTGTTATCACCTCTTTACCAAATCGTCAATACTGACGTAACGGAGACTTTGAAGAAATGGGCATTCGAGAAAGGCAGATTTGACTTGGCAGGCACTATATCCAGAAGTGATCTAATTACCCAAGTAGCTAAATAACACAAGATGTGCCACACATGGCTGTACAACGAATACTTGGCTAAAGTTAATGTGATATCAATGAAAGGACAACGTCATGAGAATGAAAGCTTCAGTTTGTGTTCCACTATGGGGTTTAAACATACACTGGTGTACAATAATTAAGGAAGAAAAGGAGAAATTAGCATAACAGCGGAACGAACAGGCAGAATGGACGGAAAGACCACTCAGGAGATAGACTAGGGTCCGGTACGGTAGGGCATGCTCATATATTCAGCATGACGTAGGGAGGGGGTGTCAGAAGGGTATAAAGCACACGGGCAGTGTACGTTCAGCAATTCGGTGCAAGTTATTGCACGGTGTACATCAGTTTGAACGACGTCGAGTTGCTGCCATCGTGTGATATAGTCAACCGGCAATCCAGTAGACGACGTCTGGATGTTTTTAGCAGAGGTCACGTCATTGGGAAGTTGGAAGAAGGTCGAATTGTGACTAGTGTGGCCGAAGAGTTCGGGATCGCTCACAGCATCGATTCACGAGCTTGGAGAGCATTTCAAACGACAGAAACAGCTGTCCGAGAGTTTAGCAGTGGTTTCCCACGAGAAACCACGGCGGCGGACGATCGGTATATTGCCCTACAGGCGAGAAGAGACAGACGGCAGACAGCGAGAGAAATCGCAAGGCAGATGCAACAGACAACTGGAAGTCCGGTATCGCGTTTGACCGTGGCCAGGGCTGCACAAAAGGTGGTCCATTTGCACGACGACTAGTACGGTGTGTGCCATTAAAGCCTGCTCTGCGGAGACGGCGGTTTCTGTGGTGCCAGGAACACAAGAACTGGACACATCACTAATGGGGTCGAGTTCTCTTTACGGATGAGAGCCGATTTAGAACAACGAGCGATTCCGAATGTATACACATCTGGAGAGAGCACGAAACACGCAATCACACCTGCAACATCATCGAAAGGGACCGGTTTTGAGGTGGCGGAGTTCTCGTTTGGGGCGGTAACATGATTGATAGCCGTACTGACCTGCACATCTTCCAATGAGGTTCAGTCACTGGTGTCCGCTATTGTACCGAGGTTCTCCTGCCTCACGTGCTTCTGTTTAGAGGTGATGTCGGTCCTGAGTTCCTCTTAATGGACAACAACGCTACACCTCATCGTACAGTGGCTGTCGCAGAGCTGTTGGAGAGTGAAGATATTCAACGCATGGATTGGCCCGCAAGGTCCCCGGACCTGGGCCGCGATGCCTCAACAGCTCCTTGACAACCTCGCCCTCAGCATTGTCAGACGTTGTAAATCCTGCAACGCAATCAAGGGTGATCATATCCCCTACTGAAGACTGGATTTTTCTTGGCAACCGCCTTTCACATGGACGTTTCTGACTTCTGTCCAGTTGTGCTCGAAGCTACCTTTTCAATAAAGTGCCTTTGTGTCCTTTGGATTCTTTATTTGGACGGTTTTGCTCACTTGTCCCATATTCTTACATCTTGGGGATCTTATGGTAGGATTTGAGTCGATGTGGAGCACTTCTGCACGATGTTACATTCGAAAAATCGTCTCTTGCTTAATTTTTGCATGCCAGTGTATTACTCATCTGA
Source organism: Macrothele yani (assembly GCA_039090855.1). NCBI lineage: Eukaryota > Metazoa > Arthropoda > Arachnida > Araneae > Macrothelidae > Macrothele > Macrothele yani. The sequence continues at coordinate 11,270,612 of CM077016.1, forward strand.
TAAGAATAAACTCAACATAGATGATACCGCATACATTTCCAAAATGACAGATCTTACTACTGCATATAATGATAGATTTATAGGTTTGCTAGGCCAACATGCTAGTGAAATGTAGTACACTATTCGCACAACGCGTCTTCGCGAGCGAATTTCATTACATTTTCCTGAACTACGAGCACAAAATTCAGGAAGAGAGTACTTAACTGTGCGGAATGATAATAATGTTTTCCGAAATGTTTCTTCTGAAGATGTGTCAGATGCCGATGCTGTAGCATTCTTTAAATTCGTAAGATTTTTGCTGAGGGAAATTTCCGAAGTTTCTTGTACCTTTACTGGATTGTTTCATGATGGTTGCCAGAAGGCTTATGTGCCCCCAGGTTTACTGGCGGTGGCCAACCTTCTTCTATATGGATGCACACAAAGGGTAGTGAGAATACATCAACACAGGCAACTATTACAGTTAGCCAACTCATTGTATTACATATGAAAAACCGGTCCCCAAAATATAAATCACGTTTAGAACGACACAGTCGAGAACATGAACCTTCTCTCCGTATGTATATAGCTCTTTCTGCGGACTCCAAGTCTCGTAGCAGAAAAATGTTGGATGAGAGGCACGAATTAGAAGATTCAGTGTTATTGCCAACTTTAGGTACTGCAAGCTAAAGAGGAAAGTGTCCTCTGTCCAAGCAACCTGCGAAAGAGATTTTTCACTATGGGAGCATTCGACACTATAAACCGCAATCTCTCTAGCTTTACATGGCAATAATCTTTCCATGGTACTTGTATGTCCATCTTTCAAGTACTAACACCTACTTAACAGGGAGAAAGGAGAGAGTTTGCTTCTAATTTTTGTAATGTAGACTTGAACAGTACGAAGGTTCCTGAGCTGCCTGAGGAATATGGCATCGTGAAAGCAAGGTTTCTACCAAGCAAAACACCAGTTCATCCGAAATGAACACAAGACTTTATAGAAACCCATATTCCTACTTTGTCCGTTATACTTGACTATTTAAAAGAGAGGGATTGGTTGCAGTTTGTCTTCGTGCTTCATACCAAGGAGAAGAACGTCAATGACAAGAACATGGATATCTCATTGGCAGCATTTTATGCTTCTGGTGTTACGACTTCAGTGGTTCCAGGAGTACAGACATTGTGGCCTCTGTTTTACGAGAAATCATCATCAGTATCAATGATCCGTGATTGTATGGAGTTACGGAGACTACATTCGAGAAGGACACTCCGTCGCCTGCCACTGACCAGGAGCATCGCCGGCGCCGATTGCAGTGGTGTCCTGCCTCTACAACGAGGAATTGTGTCAAATGGTGTCCTGATGTCTTCAGTGATGATGATGACCAGCGCATACATGCCTGAAAACGAGACGGCGTACGCACGGGTACCGTCTGTATCGTGGCAAGTAATACTACCCGCACACCGTGAGTACTGTCGGGGAAGCCATTTCCTACAACAGCCGCACACCCTTGGTAGTCATCCGTACAACCCTCACGGCTGAACCGAAAGCCCACAACATTCTGCGATCTGTTGTATTTCTATTCCTCTCGCCACATAATCGAGCAAGTTCTCCGCAGGATAATTTCCGGCCACACACGACACGGCTCTCCCATGACTGCCACCGTAATGTTTACACTCCTCCGTTTGCAGCCCGATTGGTTGAACTCTCACTGATCGAATATGTTTGGAACACGACTGAACGCTACCTACGCCCACATCGGAATGTCAACGAAATGGCCCGATATTTGTACACCATCTGTTGATTCTATATCAGAACAGTATCAATGAAGTCTATCCGTCTATGCCACGCTTACTAGCTTCTTGCATTCTTGTAGCTGTTTTGTCCGAATAAATGTCGCCACTGCTCTGAAATCATTATTATTTAATTTCTTATATATGTACATTTCCATCTGGATTGGATAATTCTCTCTGGGTGGTTCGTTTTTGGTCTTTTTTTTTTTTTTTTTTTTTTTTTTTTTGTGCATAGAGCATATATTTGTCCATATTTCAGTAGATTTTGCATTTCCTCAGAATATGGCTATCAATGGCGTTTAAGTAATAACATTTTTTATTGCACCATTAGAAATGACATTATATATTTTTTACAAATACTTCATTTTTAAAAGCAAAACTGCAAAAAGAGAATTTTTTAAATACTAACTGCATAAAATTGTCTTGGAATTTTTTTCCATATTTCCTTGTTATAAACCGGCACTTAAACAAGCCTTCAAATAGGGAAGGAGTGCGCATTGTGCAGCATTTAGTAAAATTCGGAATAAAAAGTGATATGAGATGTTCTACATATGAAACCAATCACATATTTTTCGTTACTTTGCCCATTAACATTTTACTGGGTCATTAAAAAACAATTGACATTTTCCGAGACACGGATCAGGGAACGTTACAGCAAATTATTAATTGAACGGTCTTTTCATTTCTCTTTTTTCTTTGTTTTGCTGTTGTTGCTTAACGACAGTCGTAAACAACTCAATTGGTCTTACGATTATCGTTAAGTAATTACTGGTTGTCTTAACGACAATCAATAGTTGCTAAACGACAATCAATAGTTGCTAAACGACAATCGTAAGCAACTCGACCCGTCACAAGTAGTATCCTGTTCTGAATGAAAAGCCACTGATTCAAGGGGAAAAAACAGCCAGCGGCATAAGGCAAACGCAACAGCCGTGCACCAACGGAAATCCAAGTCTGACTGTCTTTGACGAATGATTAGAAGTCAGAGCGTAAGCCAATGCAACTCATAACGGCACGGTCTAACGGCTGAAATCCAAGTGATATAAAAACGTCCATTCCCTTATTACTTTGTATTTCCTTTGCCTAATGCACCCCGAATTTTTTGTTATAAAGCACATGTTAAAAGAGAACTCAAATTACTTTTTTTTAAAGATACAATTCGCATGGAGTTTTCAAACTGATTCCTTCACCCTTCCACAGTGGGTCCGTAAAATTCCTTTTAATTAAATGTATTTTTAAATGTTATAGAGGAGTTCATTTATGTTGATAACTTTATGGTTTGCTGATTTTTATGGTTCATGACTGAGTATCTATTTTATTGGCTGGTAGAGGTGAATCCTCATTAATAGTCAATACAAAATTTTAATGATTTTGCTCACTATATGAGCCTTATTGAACCACAACAAATCAACTCTACAAAGCCATGAATGTCACCAAAGAAACATTCGGAAATTTAGAACAAATGATATTCTGAGAATTTTAACCAACACTGAAATACGAGTTGATTAATTTTTGCACGCTGAAATACGAGTTGATTAATTTTTAATTATTTCGTAGTATTTCTCTAGCTGTATAATGAATACAGAACTATAGATCATTTGCATGCGCTGATATGACAAATTGAAGTGGCGAATCAGTATAAATTAGAATATCAACAATGCCTTTATACATTATGACAAGTCTTTGGATTCCTCGTAACCATCGCAGACACAATGTCATAGAAACTCTGTGACATGGAAGATTAGTAAATTAATATTATTAATAAAACCTATAAAAATGCACGTTCAAATACCCGACTCGTCTACAGACCAGCAGGCATAAAATTTTGAAACCAAATGAGACGGATTCATCATATCTTCAAAGCATTGCAGAACATATTCCAATCACTTACTTAGGTACATACTGGAATAAACATTAATGGATACTATTTAATCAACATTCGTTTTGCCCATTAAATAACCAATTTTTTCCAGTATTTCCTCAATCTGCGGAATATAATCCTGGAACCTGCTGAAAAGTATAAAGAAGTAGGCTTAAAAGTTAACTTACATATAAAAAAAACGGTGAACGTTTTTACAAGAACAATGTTTTTCAATTGAGGAAACCTATGAAGAAGTTACAAATGATTAAATATGCTTCGGACAAAAGATATCAAGCGAGAGCTACACCGAAGTAGAAATTATTAGGGATATAAATATTGGTTTAAGAACGTTTGAATAAAGCAGAACAGTTTTCAAAAGCAAATTTATATTAATTCTAAAAAGACAATGTCCAGTCAATGCGTCCTACTTGTCGGTACTCATGCATAGGAGATATAGACCTTCACAAAAAAAGCATGCTTGGTATTGGCAATCCTTGAAGCTTTAAGAATAATTGCTCGGCGAACATTTTTTCGATTCAATAGCACCATGCTTCGTCAGACTGCCGGCACACTCATGGGTTCACCTCATTCACCACTTTTAGCTGAGATAGTTTTACAGCACCTTGAGAATAATGTCCTTCAACAGTGTCTTCTAAAACCTTTATTTTATATGAGACATGTTGATGGCATTTTGGTAGCATGGCCACATTCTGTTGATGATTTACATGAGTTCGCCAACCTTTTATCTGCCCACTTTCCAACCATAAATTTTGCTGTTGAATTGGAGGATCAGAACTCTTTACCTTTCTAGGATCTGTTCTTGACTCGGTTTCCCTCCACTCAGTCGTTCGCTTTTCCAGTTTTTCGTAAACTTTTAGCCCCCCCCTATTTTCTGATACCTTTTTCTTCACAGTCCTCCACAACACAAGAATGCAGCTTTTGCATTCCTGTTTAACCGAGCTTATACTCACTCATCTTCTGCCACCCTAAGGACCCGTGAAATTCAAAATATTTTAGATTTGGCTAACCAGTTTGGCTATCTTCGCCATTACGTGCTAAAACAACTGCATAAATGCCGACGTTCTAAACTCTCTACATTACAAAGAAATAAAGAAATAGTCAAGCTAACACCTATGCAGGTTCCATTGATTACATACCCGATGTCGTACAGATCCTGAAGAAATCGTGTGCCAAGCAAAATATGGATATTGGAATTCAGACTCAAGAATTACTTTCTTTGGTCAAAAGAGATCGGCCGCCCCGGTGGCGCAGTGGTCTAGACGATGGCGTCTGATCATTCGTCCGAAAGGGGTCCGGGTTCGAATCCCGGTGAGGCATGGATGTTGTGTTTGTCTTACGGCACTGGCTCTCTCCCTTCCCTGGAACCAGTGACCCTAAATTAGGGACGGGCGACTGCTTATAGCCCATTGAGTTGCTCACGGTGGTCGTTAAACCTTCAATCCAAAAAAAAAAAAATAAAAGAGATTGTGATAGAGTCAACCCTTTACATAGACACGGAGTGTACGCTATACATATAAAAGCTACTCTCCCTAATGTGCATGATTACAGATATATAGGATCCACCCATCGAAATATTTCGACTAGGATTTCTTAACATGCCTACAATGTAAGGAAAGGATCGTGCGCTACAGCATTATCTCGACTGGTTAATCAGGGCTGCCATATACCGGATTGGAACAATGTTAAATACTTAGCAACAGCATCCAACAAAACTAATTTACTATTTATGGAGAGCATTTTTATCAACTTATTCTCCAACCAATGCTGCAACGATTACCCACCGTGTATATTACCATTGTCATGGAGACATTTCATTTTTAATCATCGTACATTTTATCACAATTCATAATTTATACCATCATATTAACCTGTAGTGATTTTTATTGGTGTATGTGTATATCATGCTGAAGTGCGCTTGCGTCAAATGGAACAACCTCATCCAACCAGTGATTTTAGGTGACTAACCACCTCCTTATAAACGGGAGTTTGGCTCAATATGTTGCCCGATGATGGACACAGTGTGGGTCCGAAAGAACTAGCATGTTTCTTCTGATGGTTTTTAGATGTAAATAAAGTTCAATTTTTTAATTGCAACTGGGACCTGCTTTTAAAATCATGTAGCGACAGCATTGTGAAGGTGGTTATTACTACCATACTCTGTTGTAACTCTTTCTGATGCTGAAAATTTCCAAGAATATGAGAAGCAATTCCCGGTTCAACTGCTTGAATAGTAGCGGTTTAAGAGAATAAAGAAGTCAATTTTTTTTAAATATTCATTTAAATTAACGGTAAATAAAAGTCATTACATTTTACTTTTTCTTATCTGTTTATTAATATTGGAACTAGTTGTTTCATTGTCTTAATATGGAAAGGCGGAGTGATACTTGACTATATTCTTGAAGAATCTTTTCGATGCTGACTGGTTAATTTGCACTCTTGTTTAAAATGCTCGATATTTATTTTAACATGGTGAATAGTGTTTTAGTCTGTATATTCTGTTAATTTTAGTAGAATAGTTATATTATTGAAGAGTGATTCAGATTGGTTGTTTGCTCCTAAAGTAGTATGTCATTATCAAGACCATTAACCTTGTCTGAATATACTGTTTCTTGTAATGCTATGTTTGACATGAATTCAATGATTTTGAAACGATAACCTTTAAATATATGTACAGAAAGAGATGCCGTTAAATTTGTTGTTTTTCATGGCGCAAATATTAATAAAGCTTCAACATCAAAATGCAGCAAGGTTTTAAACCTAGATCCAATTACTTTGTATGCAAGATGTAGATCACTAGGAAAGATGCGAAGACTGAAAAATATGAAGTGCTTTTTTTTTTTCTTTTTGAAAGGAAGGTACTTTCTTTGAAAAACATAAATTAAGAATATGCTTATATTTATTTCCTTCTGTCACTTTAGCAACATTAAATAAAATGCATTTTTAATTTTTTAATGTTTCAAGTTGAGAGGTAATTTTGGTCAAAATTACCTCTCAACTTTGAGGAGAATAAAAACATTTTTTAAAAAGTAACACGAGTGAGGTTAAAGTGAGTGCATTAGCCATGCTTTCAATAGAAAAAATACGTGATTAATAACATACCAAATTTTATTGAAAGTGCTATCGATTTGTTTATCTAAGGAAGATAGGATGAATTTTTTGTACAAGAATTGTACGTATTTTTGTTTCATTTTGACAGTACTTTTACGATTCAAATCACCCAACAGCATATTTATCTCCGTGGGCCACACGTGTAACATCTACTGTCTGGATGGTTTTAATAATTATTTAACTTTATTAACAGTACATTACAACCTAGTTTACAGATTGGTAACCATTATATACTACGCCATTTAATGCCTGTGCAAACATCTTCAGATAGAACACTTTATTGCGATACATTACTAAGGTTAAAGATCGTTCTCTCAACTAGACTGTATTTCACACGAAATATAAAATGGCAAAGAAACTGTATTATAAAAGAACTAATAAAACACACTTACCCTTGAAGCTCCTGTAAGCTGGAAATCTCGAGAAATTGCCCGAATCCATTAGGAGCGTAGTTCTTCATTCTCGGGAAACTTAAACACAGATGCTTTCGGGCCTGTGTCGTAATTGCTACGGCAATTTGGTACACAACAACGTGAAGGCATATTAGAACTGCAATTTTTTTTAACACTCTGAAATAAATTACAAAGAGTGTAATAATATGAATCAGTCAGCAGAAAGCACAACGGACAACCTCATGGAGCAAAGCTACAATAATCACACATGCTAACTATGATTACGGTCGTTCGTCAAACCCAACAGGTCTTCCTGTAGTAACGTCAGACGTCGGAGTTCATGAGATGTTCGGGCCTTGTTTTAGGAGGCGTTGGTTGAGTACGCTGTGTAACACGTGTGAGGTTAAAGTGAGTGCATTAGCCATGCTTTCAATAGAAAAAATACGTGATTAATAGCATACCAAATTTTATTGAAAGTGCTATCGATTTGTTTATCTAAGAAAGATAGGATGAATTTTTTGTACAAGAATTGTACGTATTTTTGTTTCATTTTGACAGTACTTTTACGATTTAAATCACCCAACAGCATATTTATCTCCGTGGGCCACACGTGTAACATCTACTGTCTGGATGGTTTTAATAATTATTTAACTTTATTAACAGTACATTACAACCTAGTTTACAGATTGGTAACCATTATATACTACGCCATTTAATGCCTGTGCAAACATCTTCAGATAGAACACTTTATTGCGATACATTACTAAGGTTAAAGATCGTTCTCTCAACTAGACTGTATTTCACACGAAATATAAAATGGCAAAGAAACTGTATTATAAACGAACTAATAAAACACACTTACCCTTGAAGCTCCTGTAAGCTGGAAATCTCGAGGAATTGCCCGAATCCATTAGGAGCGTAGTTCTTCATTCTCGGGAAACTTAAACACAGATGCTTTCGGGCCTGTGTCGTAATTGCTACGGCAATTTGGTACACAACAACGTGAAGGTATATTAGAACTGCAATTTTTTTTAACACTCTGAAATAAATTACAAAGAGTGTAATAATATGAATCAGTCAGCAGAAAGTACAACGGACAACCTAATGGAGCAAAGCTACAATAATCACACATGCTAACTATGATTACGGTCGTTCGTCAAACCCAACAGGTCTTCCTGTAGTAACGTCAGACGTCGGAGTTCATGAGATGTTCGGGCCTTGTTGTAGGAGGCGTTGGCTGAGTACGCTGTGCCTCCCTTGCACACGCTGCTTCTTCAGCTGTCTGTACAATTTCATCTTTTCAGATCGGGTCAAAGCAATTGGTTCGAACTCTCTGACCTTCGCTCTTCCTCCGATTTACGTTTTCTGTGGTTTCTTACATGTTCCGTAACAGTATTTCTGGGCATCTTTAATTTCGAAAATGTTTAAATATTAAAAATTAATTTCTGGTAATATTTTAATATTAAAAATTAATTTCTGAAAATGTTTTAATATTAAAAATTAATTTCTGAAAATATTTTATATAAAAAATTAATTTCTGAATTTTTTTTTAAATTAAAAAAATGAATGTGAGCTTTTCCTACAGAGTTTTAAAAGTTCTATGCGCAGATATTTTAGTTTTTATCGAAGGATAAACGGTTTTCCAGATATTTTCCCCTTTTAATGCTGACACAATGTGAAAATCGATGTTTAAATTTTCAACAGCATCACTTTTAATCTAATTAACATATTTTAACAATATTTTTAGGTTCCGAAGTCCTTTACCTTTTAAACACTTTTGATCTGATGTGAATCGGTTAAATGGCTGCGGCGTACTAAACGCGAACCTGCGTTACAGCATTTCGTAACGCGAACCTGCGTTACATCATTTCGAAACGCTCCCACTGCTAGCATGACACACTGCTCAATGAGATGTTCGACGTAATTCTTCGTCAAAACTAAGTCATATTTGGATTTCATGGTTTGGTGTCAAAATCTGGATACAATGTTTTTGGCCCTGCCAGTCAAGATCTTTTTTTCTCACGAAGTTATTTTAGGCCGCCCGGATGGTGCAGTGGTCTCAGCGCTGGTATATGACCATTCATCCGAAAAGGGTCAGGGTTCAAATCCCGCTGAATCGTGGGTGACGTGTTTGTCTTACGGCACAGGCTCTCTCCCTTTCCTGGAACCAGTGGCTGTAAATTAGGGACGGGCGACTGCTTATAGCCCATTGAGTTGCACACGGGGGTCGTTAAAACCCCAATAAAAACAAAATTATGTTAGTTTCAAATCATTTATTCATTATGTATTAAAAACATCTGATTTGATTTCTTCGCAAAAAAAGCAAAAGCACTTAATCAGGATTTCGAATGTATTCTGAGACTCTGAATAAGGATTGTTTTTGTTTTAAAGCAACATCAGAATAAACAGCATCACATAGGCACCAACATTAAAAAATCAAAATAGCCGTGTAAATTTTGAGTCATCAAGTGATGCAATCACGTGCACATCTGGGCACGAAACAGTAGTAGTTATATATCTAAAACTAGCTTTCACTATTTTAATGAAAAAAAAAGAAAATATTAATTAAATAGTGATGGAGAAGTTGTCTTGTTATTTAATTAATAATTGTTTTTATTTTCATGAAAATAGTGAAAGTTACTTTTGCAATTCTACAAGGCAATTACATATCCAATCGGTTATTCTTTAGCATTTTGAAATAACCTCCCACATGTGTCTAGAGTCCACGATATTGCCACCTAAGTGAAACTTAAGGTCATATTAGTAAAACACTAGACTGCATATTCAAAACATTCTGTATGAGACGATGCTTCGTTTTACTTAACGAAACTGCAATTTAAATGTTTTGTTCCGTTATTATTGTTATTAATATGTGTTGTGCAGTTACAATTTAAGAAGTTGCATTTATATTTTTTCCGCACAGCACCACTTGATGAACTGCGGCTTTTACGAGTGTGTACAGAGACTCTAATTTAACTTCTGCTGGTTTTTTCTTAGTAAGAAAAATCCTCTCAAAAGAGTCCTAAAAATGATTAAAAGTCCAGTTAAAAAAATAAGTTCACAGAACCTGTACCCGAAAACTATAAACTTAAAAAAACCCTATGATTTCGACCTACAAGTTGGTACTATCGGACGTCGTCATGAAGGAGATCAAGACACGTACGTTTGCATCCGGAAGGAAGGGCCTGACATTTTCCCCGTCGTTTTACAATTTGGAGAGCGCGCCCTCAGGAGATAAATGTCATCACCTCTTGAGGGCAGGCTCAGTGAATGTTGCGAATCAATGAAATGATTGTTGTGAATCCATTTAACTGCGCCTTGCCGTCCAGTTCGTTGGCTTGTTGGTGCAGCGCTGGGGTTAGCGGCGGTGTTTGCGAACTTTCCGTTTTTGCCCAATGTTTTCAGCTATTTCAATTGTGGCCACTTCTAAATTAGCTGGTTTGTGGACATCGGTTTTCCACATTTTCTGACCAAATTTTATGCAATTCTCATCTTTTGGAGAGTTTTGATGGCCATTTTTCATTTTCGAGGTTTCTTGGCTTCGCTAACCTCAAAAATTAATTCCTTGCTCATATCTCGGGCAATTTTGCATTGTTTTGAGCCAAACTTTAAGTGGGTTGCCTAACTTCTGATGATTATTCTTGGAGTAGAGGTATCCCCTCCCCGATGCATTATTTTGTTTTACTCACCCCTAGTATTGATTTCTTCTACTGATTTTTGGACACGCCCCCTTTTCTCACCTGTTTCGGCCCTGCGCTTGTCCCCCTTGATGGTTCTTCCCCAAATTTGGTGTGGGCCTGGCTTGATTACCTAGGACTTGTGTGTCCAATTTTCAGAGCTCTACGTTGAAATCTCTTCCTGTAGCTCTAGTGTCTCTATCTGCGCCATTTCGTTTCGGCTTTAAAGTTTCTTGGCCGGATTTGGCAACGCCGTAACAGGAAATTTCTTGTTTTCATGATGTCTCCCATTTGGATGGTCCAATGGTTTTGATTTTTGGAGGACTCTTGAAGAACATTTTTCCCCGCTCGCCCTTTAAATTTCAACTTTTTTGCCCGGTTTATTTCGGAGATTTCGTTTTTTGGAATTTTTATTTCCGAAGTTCGCAACTCGCGTCACTTGTGCTCGTATTCGTTGTATTCGGCTTTCAACTGCTACTGACACCGAGCTTCTGAATTTTGACGTGAGTAGTGTGCTATTTTCAGGAATCCACCGTCTCCCTCCACCGTGGATATTTCTTTGGTCACTGCTGATTTTGATGCGCTGCCCCCTGGCTGCGGATATTTTTCGCTTTCCACCGTTCCCCTTATGCCAGGACTTCCATCCCTAATTTGCCATCTTTAGATTGAGGGCAAAACAGTCTTTACTCTTCTACATGTGCTGCCCCCTGGTGGCAGAATTGGATACCTCTTCGTTTCCCATCTCTTGAGCATGTTTTTTTTCTTCTTGCCCTCTTCCTTCTGGGTTCGCTAGCCTTTCTCCTTGCTCCTGGCCTTTGGGATGATTTTCTTGTATCTGCTTTGGATGACTGCCACCTTGACTAGGTCCTGCTTGGTAATTACAAGTTTCCCTAGCATGGCCTTAGCTCATTTTGCTTATAGTAGGTTTCGAAAATTTCCCGTTTTCCCCGTTTCGGCCGGGTGTACAAAATATGGGTCTTTCGTGACCCGCAGCCTGCTTTCTTGTCCCCTTAGTTGGCTTCCCAAATTTCTTCCCGATCTGTTGCTTTCCAATCTCTATGTGGAGTGTGCCGTCTAAATTCCTGAGTGTGTCGCTCAGGAAGGACTAAAGCATTCGGTTCGGTTTGAGCCATCCTGGCGTCCTTTGTTCGCTAGGGTGGAATACTAACTGACCGCAATGCGGAGGTTCCTCCTAGGATCCAGATGATTCAACTCATCAGGACTCGACTGTTGCTAGTCGTCCCGGTGAGAAAAAGAAAAGGAAGAAAGGAAAGAGGAGGGCGAAGGCTAATGTTCACTCGCAGTCCAACGTTAATTCTTCTACTGTTGACACTGAGACTGAACCCTTCACCCCGCTCCAGGAACTCAAGCCTTCTCCACCCTTTATTCAGTTACTTACTTCGTCTGCGCTTCCGGTTCCGACGGTTGAACTTCAGTCGGACGCTGGGCTCCCTCCTTCTGCTGCGTCAATGTCGTTGCAACTTACTGATCCTCATGTGAATCAACTTGATCCTGTGTATTTAAGACCTTCTTCGCCGCTTCTGACTAAATTACAGGCTTCAACTTTTGCTCAGTCTTCGATTGTTCCCACTGTCATTCCTGAGCCCTCTACTACTGTTCTGGCTGAACCGTGTATTCGTTCCTCTTTTCCTCAACCTCGACAGAATGCTGCTCCGGAACCACCTCCTGGGGCCCCAGCGGAATTGAACCCACGGTTCCTGTTATTCCTCCCTCTTCTGCTGGACAATGTGAACCGTGGGCCATCTTGGACACTCCTGTATCATGCGTCTCCACCAGAGACTTCTTATTGACTGAACTGGAACACGGAGCTGGTTTATTGTTCCCATTACAAACTTCTTATTTAAATGTTTGTTTTGACGGATAGTCGTTAGCCTTACTCCGGCAACTATTTCAGGAGGTAGATTTCCTTTTGGCTACCTTGGAGAGGTGGCTTGCGGAAACTCAACAATTCTGCTTCAAGCCGGCTGTCCCCCCTCTGTCTCCTCGGGATGATGTTTTTTTAGTTCAAGATGACAACTCTCTCCGTCTTGATCTACTACATCATTGTGCAGAAATTGCTAGAATAGACTTTTCTCTCCAAGAACAATATTTGACTGACTGTTTGTCTGCCTTTGAGACTGATCGACTTAAATCTTTGGTCTCTAATCGTCAAGAACTATCCAAGGCTTTGTCCTCATTCCTTCCACCACTGTCATTCTAAGGGAAAAACTTTATTTCCTTACCTCTTGCTGATCGTGCCTCTTCCAAAGGAAAGAGATCCTCCACCACTCATCGTAAGATGGACTCTGGTTCTAATGCTCCTTCGCTGACTGATGTTCTCATCCTCCCTCAAGAGACGGTCGAGGAAGAGATTTTCCTGTTAAAATGCCCAGCCCCAAGGGGTTTCCGAGTTGTCTCTTGTGCCCAATTTTGGAAGGCATTTCCCTTATTTTACTTCGACAGTGTCTGGTCTCCCCTCCCGCCTCTTTCTGCTTTGGAACGTGAACTTCTTCTTCATTCACCTGTCATAGTTCGTCAGATCTTGAGGCTTCCGGATGTGAATTCTCCACATGAACACTCTCGGGATGACGTGTCGGCTTTGAAGTCAGACCTTTGGCATTCTATGTGCAATCAGCTGTGGGAACTTTTCCCTAACCTTGTGACTGCACCTGGTTCAGTCTTGCTGCGTCTACAGCTTGAAAAACTACAGAATCTGTCGCTCCTCGACTATTGCTCATTGGACATTTTGGTCAGAGTAACAGCTTCTTTGCTTTAAGAAGATCCAGACTCTACCTCTGTGAAGATACCTGGGGCTGCTCCTTCATCGTCGTTGTCTTTCGGGAACGGACTTCAACTGGACCCCAAGCCTGTTCCCCCAAGAGGGTGGATTTTCAACCCTACGGTTTTGAATTCCAGCCCGCTCCTAGACCTAACCCTTCTTTGGTTGGTTGTGCTTGCCTGCTGTTTGGTCGGACCTACAGCTTAATAGTTCTCACCTTGACAATTTGTTAAATATGACACCTCATTTTTCCCATCTGTACAGTCTTTGTCTGTCCTGCAGATACTTGTGGACGTTTTTTATAATCTCCTAACTGGGATGGTACCAAGGACTCTGTCATCCACCATCTTCACATGAATCATCTTCACACCTTGTTATGGTGATCTACGTGTAGCTGCCCCGGTGGCGCAGTGGTCTAAGGGATGGCCTCTGATCATTCTTCCAAAAGGGGTCCGGGTTCGAATCCCGGTGAGTCATGGATGTTGTGTTTGTCTTACGGCACTGGTTCTCTCTCTTCCCTGGAACCAGTGACCCTAAATTAGGGACGGGCGACTGCTTATAGCCCATTGAGTTGGTCATGGTGGTCGTTAAACCTACAATAAAAAAAAAATCTACGTGCAAGCTTCAAATTTCTTCCCCGGCCAAGCATCACTGTTTTTCCCACACTACTTTTACCTTCGAGAGCGACGATCCTCTTCAATACTGCTGTAACCGTTGTTCGTTAACGACCACTTCTCATCAAGAGCTCCACAACCATTTCTTTGTTCACGGACTTACTAGGACAGCTCAACTTTTCAACTCGGCGAAGTGTGATGCCAACGATCTGTGAGCGGCTGTTTTTCGTTTTGTCCATGTCAAATATCCCAAGGCTGCTTAAAAATTGTGTGAAAAACTTTCTATTCTCCCTGTCAAACAACTAGCTCCTTTTGCTTCCAAGCCCTCACTGTTGACTTCTGAAGTTGATTGGATTGCGAGCGAGCTGGGATTTGGTGCCCCTACGGCCGGGACCAGGCCACTGCCTTCTCAATCCCATCTTGTTGCTCCTGGACCATCGGACGGCTCTTTGCCTTCGGCGCGTCCTTCTTCTTCGAGGGTCCCAAGAAAAGAGACCTTCTCTCTCCCCAATCAGCATTTGAGCTCTACTTCCCAGGCTTCTTTGGATCGTCCTTCTACCTTGCAGAGGGACCAAATCCACTCTCCTCCATCTCTCGTGCAAAGGGATCGTCATCAATCTCCTCCACCCAGGCCCTTTCCTCTTCTTGCTGAGGAGAGGAATGCCCTCTAGGTCAAGTTCGAACATGTCATTTCCGACTGGTACACGGACTTGATTAAACCTTTGGTCTAGGGTCTGATGTATTGGCCTCTGGGAACTTCGTTTCTTTGCTCAGAATGATTCTGTTCTAAGGGCTCGGGTGGACAAGGTTGTCATTGCTCTTCATAGAAAACTCAAAAGGTTTCACAAGTAACCCCACCCCTCCCCTCTGCTGCTTACTCGAATCCTTTGCCGTCTTCGGGTTGCTCTGCTCCTGTTACTGGTTCACCCGTTTCTTCGCTTATGCCAAGCCTTTCTGCCCTTCGTTCTAATCCGCCTATCCCTACTTTGTCTGTCAGGACAGAGAAGTTGTTTCGCAGCAAACAATGTCCGGGTTGTAGACCTAATGCCAAACATCAAGCTTGCTAAAGACTCTGGATCCTCCGGACGACTCTTGGAACCAACCTGCGACGGCTATAGATTTAGTCCTTTCGCAATTCTCCGAGTTCAAGTCGTCGGCTAGAGTGCGCTCTTCCACCATGTCTTCGTTTTCTAAGCTTTCTCGACCTCCTGCCTCAAGAAATAAGTTCTTCAGGAAGAAAAATCCTCCGGGTCGTTCCCCTAGGTTCTTCCCACTTCGGGTGGAGGCGCTTGCGTACTCGGCGGCTGATGCTTTCAGAATCCCAACACTTTACAAAGAAAATAGACGCGCCGCTTTGGCGCAGATTTGGGGTAGAGACTCTTCCTATTGCAAGATCTCTCTTGACTTTCTGGTACAGCACTTCACCAACATCCATAAGCGCAGAGATTCTCCGGGCCTTTCGTCGCAAGATTTGATTCCTTCTTCTGGGGATCCGGACCTTAAGGACTTCATCACTTCCAATCGTCATGTACAATATTCTCCTGTCACATCTGAAGACTCTTCTGATGCTCTCGAGTTGGCTGATTCTCCTTCCAGAGTAGAGGTTTGGACTAGTATGAGTGCCGCTCTAAATACTGATCCTGGCCTGGATGGACGTCCTTTTTTCAAACCTCCGTCAGGCTG
Source organism: Macrothele yani (assembly GCA_039090855.1). Lineage (NCBI taxonomy): Eukaryota > Metazoa > Arthropoda > Arachnida > Araneae > Macrothelidae > Macrothele > Macrothele yani. The sequence continues at coordinate 11,286,511 of CM077016.1, forward strand.
ACCCAAATGTCTTTGTTCTTACTAGAATTTTCGAAATCTGTTTTGCTTTTAAACGAATTCCTCAATACTGGAAGACTGCACACATTTTGCTTATTCACAAAAGTGGGCCTTTGGACGTTATCGACAACTGGCGGCCAATTGCTATGATCCGTACTATTGCTAAGATTTTCTCAGCGATTTCGGCTAAGCGATTTAGGCCCTGGGCGGCCAATTGCCATGATCCGTACTATTGCTAAGATTCTCTCAGCGATTTCAGCTAAGCGACTTAGCCCTGGGCGGCCAGAACTAATCACCTTTCTCCTTGCCAAAAGGGATTTAGAGAATTTGACGGCTTTCCGGAGCACAAGTTTCTTCTTCGCCCGATCACCGACGACCTCCGCCGTAAGAACAGGGAACTTTCGGTCGCCTGGCTGGATCTTCAGAATGCATTTAAATTCTTACCTTATCAGCTTATCTTCAGCATCATCAGTTCCTTTGGCCTACCGTCTGATCTTAGTGACCTCATCCAAGATTACTAAACCGACTTCTTTGCTGTAGTCAGATCTGGAGGAATGCTGTCTGATCCCATTCCAATGGTCACTGGCGTTCGACAGGGCTGTCTTCTCAGCCCACGCATCTTCAACTCTTGCCTGGAAACCTTGATTCGGAAGATTTCTTCCTTGGCTGCTCAGCACGGTGTTCGAGCCTTTGCTCAACAATCGAACATTGTCGTATATGCGGATGACATCGCCATTTTCGCAATCTCGCCGTCAAGCCTTCAGTTCCTATTGGATGTCGCTCAGAGGGAAGCTCATGGCCTTTGTCTACAATTCAATCCATCTAAATGCCTCTCTTTTCACTCGGATTGCCGTAAGAGGAGACGTTGCTGCTCGACACAATTTACTGTGGAAGGCTCTCCCATTCCAATTCTCCTGTAGGGAGATACTTATCCCCATTTGGGGACACCGAAGGGATTTCGAGCGTTTGAGCCTCACCTTCCTTTTCTTCAAAAGATCTCCGAGGAACTACGTAAGCTAAGCGGTTCGTTATATACGCCTTGACTAAAACTTGATGCACCTCAGACTTTTATTTTCTCACAAACTGGATTTGCCCTCAGAATCTCATTCATATTGAAGAAATCTTCTACTAAATTCGATCATTTTCTGCGTGCTTCCCTCCGCAAATGGTTTAATCTTCGAAGCAGATCTGCAACGGCGGCATTATTTTTAGGCTGACATAACGGAGGCTCTGGACTCCTCCCTCTTGCTGACTTGGTGGATGTTTCTCTTCTGGCTCAGGCGGCCAGGATTATTTTTTTAGAGAAGATTTTACTGTGGACCTCGCTCGAGCTAGCCTTTCGGACATCATTCATTGCTTTATCAAGGCCCGCCCATCTCGCCTGGACATCAGATGCCGCAGATGGGTTAGTAATGCGATCCATACGTTTTGGACTCGGGGTCGGTGCTGCCTCTAGACGCCTTGCCGCCAAGACCGGATTTGAATGGCAGTCCAATGAGGACCGTGCCGGCCTGGATGTTTTCATTCCTCGACAATCTCGTAGGCCACACTTCGTCAGATCTTCCCGGTCTTCTATCGAAGTACACCTTAAAAGCTCTCTTTATGGACATTATCTTCTCCTTTTGTTGAAGCTCGCTGACCAGGGAAAGGTAAATGAAGCCACTGCCCAATGAAGCCACTGCCCTGAACGCGTGTTCCAATCACTTTGTTCGTATTGTTCGATATATCAACTTTGCTGATTGGAACTGCTTGTTCAGTGCCAGATTAAATTGCACGGCTCTTCGTTGTTGATTTCGAACCACCTTGGTCGATCAAAAGTGCAGACGTTGCGATTTTCCACAGGAAACTTTGCCTCATGTGCTTAATGCATGTCGAATGCACTGTACATCGTGGAAGTATCGACATGATGCCATCCTATTCAAGATCGTGGAGGCTGTCTGTGCAAGTCTTATCTCTATTCGACTTAAGAGAGCCCCTCCTCTTCTAACTTCAAGATTGAGATCAGACCTTGTCATCACCAACGATCAGAAAAAGATAATCTTTATCATAGATGTGGCTGTCACATTTGAAAATCGACTTCTCCGCTTGCAGGACTCCAGATCTAAAAAGCTTCAGAAGTATGTCCCAATCGCTTAGGAATACCGCAAGCTAGGATATTCTGTTTTTCTAAATGCCATTATTGTGGGTTCCCTGTGCTCGTGGGATGATGAGAATGATATCATTTTGAGATATCTTCAAATTAACTGTATTTTCGCCATGCTTATGCGTAAATTAATTGTATCAGACACCATTCGGTGGTCCCGTGATATCAACAGTACTCTGTCCCAGAGTTACGGGGTTCTTCTTAATTTTGTTGAGATTGTCATACTCTAAATCCTCTGTCATATCTCTGTATTGTATTGTGGATTATCTGATTTGATTATTCACCCATCCTTGTGTTTGGGGAGATTGTTCTTGCCTTGTTGCGGATTCTCTTGCTGACGGAATGTTGTCATGATTTCATTATTACAATTTTATATATTCTGTTGTACTTGTACATAATATTAAGAGTATACTTGTACAAGTCGTATGATATTAAATTATTCATTTGTCTTACCCCCTTGGGGTTTTATCACTGTTTTTGTTTATAGAATTTTTATAATGATTTTTTTTTGCACATTGTGAATTAACCTTGATATATTTTCTTTTGCAGTTTGTGTAACCTAATCTTGATATACCTCTGTGTTTGAGCTGCGGTTGAAAATGGTTAAATAAAATTATAAAATTTTTAAATTCTGTTACTTATCCAGATACTGTTTTCCCTTCTGTGTTTGGGGATTTTCGTTTTATGTACCTCATTTTGTTCGTATTGTTGATTGAATTTTCCTTGGCTACGCTACTTTAGCGCATTTTTTTGTTTTGTATAATTTGTTATATACATCATTTATTGTGCATTTCTTGTGAGATTAATTTTCTTTGTATGTTAATTTTCTCAATTGTGAAACTCATCTTTAGATTTTTGATATATTGCACACCCCTTGGAGAGTTGGCTTTCCTGTTATGTCTTATTGAACTCTCATTCGCGCACTCTCCTCATTGAATGTTATCTCCCAGTTAGAAAACCTTTAGCTTGTATTTGAAAGCAGTTTAATCAGCCTATAGTACTTTTTTTCAATAACTTACAATCTCAGGATAACTAAATGTTTTACCTGCCATTGCATGATTCACGAAAAGAGATAGATATCTTGGATGGAAATGACGTGCGACGGAATAGCGAAATGTAGCCCTGGAAAATTACTCTTCTGCTCTGTCTCTTTTGTACACGCTGGCTTTCAGTTTTACATATTGTTGCAAAATATTTTACATGTTTTTTTTTATTTCAATTGAGGGATGTTTTTCTCTGGAAGTGCAAGTCTTGTTTTTGCGGTGGTGAATTTTAGAACATTTGAGGGATGATTTATTTAAAGAAACAGAACAAATTCATTATCATGGGGTGACGTAAAAAGACAGTCCTCTACCAACTTCTCACACTATAATTTATTACGTATGTTCTGCGAAAAACGTGAGACACAATTAATTGTAAACGGTGTAATACCTTTGCGACGGTCGTCCTGCCACACGGAATATGTGAGAATTAATCTAGATGTTATTATGGAATCTATTACACAGTTCTGCTAAAAGTTCTGAACGCCAGATATTCCACCTGATAAATTGAAATGATGGCATGACTGTCAGATAAATTATGAGGAAGAGTGAAAGTGACACAGAAAAATTTTTTCTTCACGTCCTAGTGGTGAAACAAAATGAAGTTGGACTCCACGGCGTAGCAGCAGTGTAAAATTTTGCCCTCAAAATTGCTTTTCTTTAAAATAAAAATCTAACTTTTCTTCAAAGCTTCTCTGGAATTCACTCGTCTCAAATCTACAAGAATTAACAATGCAACCGTTCTGCAACTCATTCTGCAAACAATGAGCTGCTATGATCTTTCTTACAGGGAGAATTGTAGTAAAAATAGGAAATAAAGGAAATATCAAGCGCTAAGCCTCAAGTTGAAAATGCTCTAACGGTATCGGTTGAAAACGGCTCTAACGGTATCAGTTAAAAACGCTCTAACGGTATCAGTTGAAAACGCTCCACCTGACACTGTTACTTCACAGAACCAATGGCAATGATACAGTGACTAGAAGATGCAATTTTACCTTTGGTGTAACTTACAGGTGGTCTAAAATTTGCGACCACTTTAAAGTAGTTCTCAAGTTTGATAATATTGCTGCATCCTGTATACATACACCGTCTCACACAAACCATCAACAAGCAAGGAAGTAGCTTTGTATATGTTTTATACGAGCAATGTTTACAAAATAAATCCATAATACAAATTACGGATGGTTTGCGAATTACCAAACTCCCCAAGTAAACAGGGCGGAGCGCTACACAGCTTCGCGTGTACCGCTACGCCGCGCTTACATAAAGCTTGCTTCCAATCAGCATGAACTGCCAAAGGAATAAGTTCTCGATATGTTTTATGCTGACATAGGGAGGACATAATCAATAATAATAAAAAAACACGGGTTTTATTTTGTTAAATATTCCCATGAATCTGATATGAGATGTTTTTGCAAAAAGAAGAAGAAGTAAACAATTTGACTTGTAGCCTTCCGATCATCAGCGCATCAAATAGTTACTTATATTTTGTGCAAATGCTTTAAATTCGATAGTTAATAATTTTGTATGCTGCCCAATAACGGGGCTATTTGATACGCTGATAATCAGAAGTCTGCCCACAACAAAAAATGCAGCTAGATTTAAACTAGGTACATATATTTTTAATATGCTGGTGTGTCTATTTTAAGAGTTTTACACTTACAAGAAAATTTCAATGAAACGCACGTGTTATTGAGTGAAACATATACTTTGAGTTCTTTCTTTCGGATTAGCTATCCGTATCCATTTACGTTGGTTGCTCTACAGCTGCAAACTCCTGTGTTAAGGAGAACCGCATACAACAAAAAGTTCCCAAACACCAGAACGGCATAGATAAATGTCTATGTGTTCTGTCCTTCCAAATTTCTACCACCATCCCTCCACGGCGGTTAGTGTCAGGTGTGCATACGTTTGCGATTGTTTCTTGCTTGTGCCATTTCGCGATGAAAATACGTACGTTGGAAATAATTAACCCGTGGCAGTAGTCAGCCGGGTTTTTTTATTTGTAATTTTGACAGGGAGTTCGTTTTGAGACAAGTTATATCCTCAGATGCGTCGCCCTTCCCAGTACAAGGCACAAACCAGCTGGAAATATAGCAAAAGAGCGTCGATCTAAAACTTGAGGAAAACACCTATTTCGAAAAGTAAAGTAGTATATTGCAGTCAAACTTAAATAATATGCAAATGAGCAAGCGCTATGGAATTTTGAAATAAATATTATCTTCTGATTTATTTCATTAAGTTGATTTCATTAATCTGCTTAGTGAAGAACTTTCACACCAACGAAGAACGCTAGAGCTATTGCTAACGAATAAAAGTCAGTTCAACTGCATATTAAAGGCCATCCAAACTAATGAAAAACGCTCTTTGGCTTAACGAAATGTTATTCTTATTGAATTCGCAAGCACACACGTGTTCCATTGTATTTCCTTGTGGAACTACTTACATTATGCAGTTGTACGCTGAGGGTCACGGTGGAACACGTAAACAAACCCGCCGATCTCACCGCTTTCGAAATCCAGGCGGTAAATATATTTCAGCTAGCCAGAAAGTAGTTCCGTACCTTTCGTGTAAATTTTTATTCTTATTTTAATGCTACTAAGTAGCACTTTTGTAAGGAAAACTAACATTTGTTTCGTAGATATGAAACGTTGAATAATAAATAATATCTTTGCCTGTTAACGGAACTACTCGATAATTTGATCACTTCCGTACATTTTGTATAAGCGTTATTTTTAATTGGAATTTCATTAAACACAATTTTTTGAAACAAATTTATTTTTTTCAGAAAATAACCACTTATTACGGTTCCAATTCATACAACAAGCAAAATTCGCACTAAATGCCGTAGCTCTAGTGGCATGCAAATAAAACGGAGCTACACACGAACGGAACTACTTTCTGTGCTGATAAACGAAAAGCTACGCTGTCTTTCAAAATATTTTTTCTGCTCTGTGCACTGAGTATCTTCTATTTCTCGGTGTAAAAGTAGCAATTTTTCACATAAAGTGCATCATGAACTAGTCTTTGCTGCCTCATGCTACGTATGAGAAGATTATAAAAAATCAAGGCGGAAAGATTCACTTGATGTCAGGATAAAAGCAATGAGACACCCAACTCAAATCTTCGCTTATCGAAACCCAGTTGCAGAACCAGGTTGTCGACAGGATTAATTTATCCTGTGCCCGATGCCATATTGGTATCATGTTCAATTTTAACGTAACCTTTTCAGTGGCCCGTGAATCACAAAACATTCACAAATTGTCAGCCATTTGTTTGATCATGTGATGACCAATGACAGAATCAGCAGAAACTGTCTTAGCGTTGTACCGTTGAATCTCAAGGCGCCCCTAGCAAATATTTCTTCGATGGCCTTTTGCGGAAATCTATTAGCATTGAATTACTTAAACGTTTAAATCAGTAATATTAACTAGGTTTTGTAGGCGTTTCGATAACTTAAATGCTTTGGAACCTACAGGTATTATTCGTAAAAACAAACTCATTGCACTGTACTGGATTTTACACAAATGTGCATATTGTAATTGAAATAATTGCCGCAGTTCTTTACCAATGGGAAGTACTACAAAACAGTTACGCCAAAGTTGAATATATAATGCAAATTTCATTATTTTAGATAACTAAGGCCAGCCCCTTCAAACTGCCTCACGATCGCGCACACAAAACACATACCGTCTGGTACTGTCTAATAAGCTTTTCCGATTTATACCAAAATACAGAACATAAATAAGCATAAATAACTATTAAGAATTGTTGCACAAAAAAGTTAAACTACTTAAATTATTTGCTCTTGAATGCAAAATACTTTCATAACATATTGCCGCAAAATTTTGGACACAGTAAACTTTTTTCTCTCGACCCTGTTATAAAAAGACAACAACTATGGTCTCTCCTTCTCCCCGCGAGGAAAACCTTTCAGTTTATTATATCCTGAAACATATGTAGTTAGGTATAAACTACTGTAATACACGACATCTTACCCTCATTAGCAAATCATTTTCATTAGTAGAACTGGTAGTTCTTTTACATTCTCTCCTTAATCTGTACGAGGGTCATTTCAAACGTTTTGCACACTGTGGGTGATTTCTTAAAAAATGTATTTCACAACATACTTTTACAGGCCTTCGAAATAATCTCCATGTTTCTATGACAGCAGTCCAACGTTTGGGCAAGTCTTGTGTTCCACTGAGGACACCTCTTCCAAGGAGAATTGAAGTAAAAATAGGAAATAATATATCAGGCATCGGATTACTCGGGTAACCTCATTAGAAACATCCTGAATCGTACTGAATCGTGTCCCGCGAAGAGGCGTTTTCAGTTTTTGGAAATAAATCATATTCTGGTGGGCTCATATCAGGACTGTATGGCGCGTGGGAAACCAATTCCCATCCACAATTTTCCAGAATGGCTCTTAGTGTATGGGCAATATGCAGCCATGCGTTGTCGTGCAAAATGATGAGCATGTATGGCTTTCTTTGGAGAATACTTCGGCGCTAAACATTTTGCAGAAACCTTCTGTAGTATTCCGCTGTTACGTTGTTGTTCGCACTCCAACTTTGTCATAGGCCATAATCTTCAGCTTAACCTTCGATTGCTGGCGGCAGATTTCTTCTGCCGAGGTGACTCTTGATGTTTCCACTGAGCCGACTGAGATTTCAGTTCTGATTTAAAATCTCGTATCCAGGTTTTGCCTATAGCAACAATTCTGTCCACAAACTGTTCACCTTTTGTGTCGTACCGCTGAAGAAATTCTTCTGCGATCGCTTAGCCAACTGCTTGCTGCACTTCACTGAGGTTATGCGGAACCCATTTGGCAGCCACTTTTCTCTTCTGTAATTTTCCAATCAGGATTCTGAAAACCGAAGCGGTGGAAATGTTTCCTTCATGTTCAATCTCTTCACATGTTTTCCGTCGATCTCTTTCCAAAACGGTGTTGACGATAATCACAGAAGTGTCGTCCGTTGTATCTGATGGGCAACCGCTTGTTGGGTCGGCTTCGTTGATTTCCCGACCTTGGCGGAAAATAAGAAGCCCACCGTGGCACTGTGCTACGATCCACTACACTAACCCCACAAATTTTACACAATTATGAATTTCGGTAGGAAACTGTCCTCGCAAAACTTCAGCTTTAATGTTGGATCCCAGGTCACTACGCGAGATCTGACCTGACACACTTTCTTCCTCCATTTCTAGGCATAATTTTTCAGAACAGGAGCAAATTAGCCAGCAAACGTAGACACAAATTAGCATGCTGACATATGACTCACAACAGCCGCAATGGTTGGAGCGATTGCATCATCCTAGGAGCAGCGCCTGCTTAGTGTGCAAAACTTTGAAATGACCTGCGTACACAGTGTGTATGTATAGAAACTATTGCTGTGACTGTGAAAAGAGGAATTAATTCCTCTGAAATAACTGCTTTCCCGTCATCCGGTTTTTATAAATTTAAACCACGGAGAAAATATAGCAAACAAATATTGCTTAAAGCTGTCGTGAAAAATACCGGGCTATTATTTTATTAATATGACGTTCCCGGAAAAGTTTCTGTAAAATATTTTTTTTACCTTCCTGGACCCTCACAGTAGCTCCTGTACGTACTTAGCCCAGTGAAGCTGCAATATTTACATTGTAGGTGTCGCATGCATAGCAGCCCGTGCTTTCAAAAATTATGCACTCCCAGCATACATATTGCGGAGTTGCTAGTCGCCAACCGCATGAAGTGCAATGGACTTAGGAATCCATATTGATGAGCTTGGACTTCCTAGTGCAAGTATTTGTGATTAAGTTACGGGCATTTAATATGTTTAATCTATTTGAAGAAACAAATACTGAAATCTGTAAAATAAATAAATTGGACGTCGTTAATGGGCAGATACTTTCACTACGTGAAGGTAAAATAAACTAATAATTATTTATTTCTCATTGGGAAACATACCACGATATGCTTGTCATTATATAGTTTCAGCTGGTATCTTCCATGCTATGAGTTCCCTTTGCTATTTGGATTTTTTCCTACACTGTAAAAAAAAATATTTGTTTTTACAGCAAATAACTGTTACAACGCTACGGTAATATGCCGTATGCACCTACCACGGTTTCCAACTGTAAAATTCACAACTACCGATGTGGCAACAACAGTTGGCGGCATTTCCCAGAACTGCGCATGCTCCTCTCCTTCCACCTTCGCTTCACTAAAAATCACTATTGTTTACCAAGGTTGAACTCACGTGCTGTAACTTATATTTTGTTCGTATTTTGATTCAGCAATCAACACTTCGTTGACGACTGACGTAATTCAAGTACGGAGAAAGAGGTATTTGTAAGTTTAAATATTCTTTTACATTGGTGGCACATATTTATTATTCATTTATGTTTTCTCGCCGTTTATAAATTACAAACTTAAATCATGTAAAAGTGTGAAATATGTTCTTATTCCTCCTCCTGTGCTAAAGGGTATGTTAATCACTGGAAAGAGCACCGAAATGTTCATAACGTGGAATTTCCATGTGGGGTTGAATTGTGCAACCGAAGATTCAGAAAATATACTTCATTTAAATCTCATGTGTATAGAGATCATTCATTTTTAAAAAGTGCTACCAAACCTATAGGCAAGGAAGACGTAACGTTAACTTGTCCCTTCGAGTTTTGTAGACATGTTGTAATTTCGGACCTAACTTGTCTGCTTGGTCATATCAAGGCCATATAGATTCAGGAATTAAAATGAACTGCCCTTTTCAGAACTGCGGATTCTCATTTATAAAAAAGATATTATTTACTAGCCATCTCAAACAAATACATAAAATTGGTCAGAACTGTCAAGGAAACAGTGTACCTAGTAATACAGGTGTTGAAACTATTTTGAGTGATGAAGGTGTAGTTCAGGAGCACTCAGTGGTCAGTGTATGTCTTGAAACGTCAAAACACAAATTAAAAAATAATCTTGCTTTGTTTTATCTTAAATTGCAGGCAAAAAACCTTCTGCCGTCTACAACTATTCAGGATATTAGTAATGAAATTTCAGAATTGAGTCATTTGAATTTTGATATTTTATGTGAAAATCTGTCTGCAAAACTGGCGCAGCTGCCCATTACAAATGAACAAATGAATAATGTTGTCAGTGAGGTGAAAAGCACAAATCTTTTGCATGAATGTAATACAGAGTTTTTTAAAACAGATCATGCTAGAAAAGCTTTCTTTAAAAATCAGTTCAATTATGTGTCTCCTGTAGATGTTTTCCTTGGGAAAAATATTAATAAAAGGGATTGTTATTCTCAGTATATTCCCATAGTTGAGACTATAAAAAGAATGAATAAGCACCCATCAGTTGTTAAACAGTATGAACGGTATGCTCGAAGAAACAGTGAATCTGATGTTCTCTGTGATATTCATGATGGAAAATGTTTTAAACAAAATCACCTGTTTAAGAATCATTGTAATTCCCTACAAATAATTATTTTCCAAGATGCATTTGAAGTTGTTAATCCACTGGGTTCTGCAAAAAAATGCATAAAATTATTTGTGTTTACTTCACTTTGGCAAATTTACCTGTTGCTTTTCGATCAAATGTAAACCAGATCCAGTTAGCTATTCTCTGCCGCGAAATTGATTTAAAGCAGTTTGGTCAGGACAAAGTTTTTTCTCCACTAAATAATGGTCTCAAAGAACTGGAAGTAAATGGTATTTTGATCAACAATAGAAATGTAAATCGTACAGTCTGTTCTATTGTTGGTGATAACTTGGGTTCTCACTCTATTGGCGGTTTTATGGAGAACTTTTGTTGTAAGAGAACGTTTGTTGTCTAACAACACGTGATGTGTTTCAAGTGCAACCTTCTTCTGTAGGAGCTGTTCGTACCCCACAAAATTATGAAGAGAGTGTTAGAAAAATTAGTAGCAATTTACAAAGTAGTGAAGGCATTAAACGCAACTCGCCATTTAATGAACTGAAATATTTTCATGTATGCCAGCCAGGTTTGCCACCTTGTTTGGGTCATGATTTATTTGAAGGCATTGTATCATACGATATAGTTTTGTTTATAAATTATTTTGTTAAAACTAAAAGGTGGTTTACATATGACACATTGAATCGGAAACTGGCTAGCTTTAAATATGGTGGTACAGATGCCCGTAATAAACCCAATGAAATAAATCCCAAAAGTGATAGAATGAGTGGTCATGCAGCTCAGAATTGGTGTTTACTAAGGCTACTGCCTGTCCTTATTTATAACTTAGTAAATGATTATGATGATGATGTTTGGGAAGCATGTCTGATGTTACGTTCCATAGTTGAATTTATTTGTGCTCCAAAGATAAAATATAAAGAAATTCAGTACTTGCAAGCTGCTATTGAAGAGTACCTTGAGTTGCGAGCCATTTTGTTTCCATCTCATTCCCTTAAACCTAAGCACCATTATTTGTGTCACTATCCTTCTCTTATTGTTCATTTGGGCCCATTGATTAGGCTGTGGACACTTCGATTTGAAAGTAAGCACAGCTATTTCAAAAAATGTGCAAGGCACTCTCAAACTTTCAAAAATATTTGTTTAACACTAGCTGTTCGTCACCAACTCCTTCAGACATATATCAATGCTGGTAATTTTCTCTCTCATGATATTGATGTGAAACAGGGTACGGAACTGCATTCTGGAGTGTACAGCAATGATATACAGAGGTCACTGCCCATAGATATTATAAATTCAAATAATACAGTGGTTTCATACCATGCAACAATTCATGTCACTGTATATAAGAAAGGACATTTTGTGCCCCTACATGTGACTGATCATGGTATAATGTTTGGTAGAATTTTAATGATACTTGTTAAGAATAACTCTGAAGTATATTTTGTAGTTGAATCTTTTCAGTCAATCAAACTAGGCCACTTAGGTGTGCATGCTGTAGATATCACAGACGAGGTGCCTAAAATAACTTGTGTCAGTATATGTAAACCCGCTTGATTACTATCCTTTACCATGCTATAAGCTTGGAATATTACATTGTATATGTCTTCATCATGCCATTGCTTGAATCGGATATTATCAGCACTGCTAATTGTCTAGCTTACTTTTGAAGGCCTATTTTAATGCGATTTCTTTCTGGGAAATTTAGTAACAAATGGAAAACATCAATAAAGTTAATCGGTAAATCTCTGAAAGACTCCCACCACCTTATACTCGCAAAATCTTTCCACAAAAAGTACATGCCCTGTTATATTTCTCAAAGATTTTGGTAAATCTCCGGAAGACTCCCACCACCTAATGCTCGTGAAATTTTTCCAGAGAAAGTATATGCACTGTGGTATTTCTCAAAGGTTTTGCCGGCGAAGCAAAAATATGTCAAAAATTATAAACTTTATAATACTCAACTGCGGACTATTTCGTCATCCGCCGCCATAGCTTCCATAACAGCGCGCAAGCCTACAGCATCTGCACTCTACATGCGTCAGCGAAAAATTTCTCACGGTTAACTTAGAGGAGTTATGCTAAGAAAACGGCACTCAATGATTCCTCTTTGCTGACATCGATGCTTATTTAAAACTTAACAGCATAACTTGCACTCTTGACAACTATCCATAATTCTTCAAAACAACGAAAAAAAACTTCCTTCAGAAAACAGAAGGAGAAAAAGTTTCCGTAGTTAAACATTACAAGAGAAAATGCAATAATTCACGTATTAAACGTGGCATGTATCGTGATTTCGCGAGTAACACGAGATTTATGGCATTGCTGCTACGCAATCCCGCAAACATAAACTAACTTCACTCAGTACACACACGGAGCATATGTATTTCCGCGCTCTAATGGAAGCTACAGCGGCGGAGGATTAAGTAGTCTGCAGTTCAGTATTATAAAATTTTTCATTTTAAAGTAATATTTTTGCTTCTTTTGCTTCGTGGGCAAAACGGACTAAATCTTTGAGAAATGCAACAGTGCATGTACTTTCTCCGGAAAATTTTTACGGGCCTCAGGTGGTGAGTCTTCCGGAGATTTATCAAGATTTTGCCCACAGAGCGAAAATATTACTTCAAAAATTATAAACTTTATAATACTCAACTGCGGACTATTTCGTCCTCCGCCGCCGCCGTAGCTTTCATTAGAGCGCAGAAATACATATGCTCCGTGTGTGTACTGAGTGAAGTTAGTTGATGTTTGCGGGATTGCGTAGGAGCAATGCCATAAATCTCATGTTACGCGAGAAATCACGATACATGGCTTGTTTAAATACGGGGACTTTTCTCAGTTTATTCGCTGAAGGAAGTTTTTTTTCGTTGTTTTGAAGAATTGTGGCTAGTTGTCAAGAGTGCAAGTTATACTGTTAAGTTTTAAATAAACATCGATGTCAACAAGGAGGAATCCTTGAGTGCAGTTTTCCCAGCAACGTTCTTCCAAGTTAAACATGAGCAATTTTTTGCAGACGCTGTAGGCTTGCATGCTCTAACGGAAGCTATGGCGGCGGAGGACGAAATACTCCGCAGTTGAGTATTATAAAGTTTATAATTTTTGACGTAATATTCTTGCTCCGTGGGCAAAACGGGCTAAATCTTTCAGAAATACAACAGCGCGTGTACTTTTGGTGGAACAATTTCACGAGAATCATGTTGTTGGAGGCTTTCGGAGATTTACCAGTTGATTTTATAAGTGCTAGGCAAGGGAAAAGTGGTTTTAGGAAGAAAGAAAAGCAAAAATGTTGTAACTTGGGAGGGGGTCAGAAAAGAAAATGGCGGAAACTGTAAACATTTTGTAAAAAAAAATAAAGCTAATAAGTGAAAACGTTGACAGAACAGAAATGGGTTAACGTAATTCAGTTTCTTATTACCTTTGATCATGGTGTGTACGGCGCCATCTTCTTTTTTGACCCCTTTTCTAAGTTACAACATTTCCGCTTTTCTTTCCACCTAAAACAGCTTTTTTTATGGGCTCGAATTTCTGAAAATAACTTTATCCATGTTTTATTTTATTCACAAATTTCTCGCAACAGCAGAGGTGCGCGAAGTCGAAGCAATAGCCATGCCATTGCAAATAACGTCTGGCATTCAATGAAGCCTCAGAGCTTGCAAGCCATGGTTAGTGGGATCTGTAGTTTCACGTGTAACAGTGCATGGCCCTAGATCTGCAGAGAATGGCAAGAAAAAGTAGTTCGAACTTCAAAAAATAAAAAAAAATAAAAAATTGTAACTATAACAATAATAAGTAAGTACTAGCAATAGTGTTGTACATATGCAATAACGAAAATCAAAGTGTAAATCCCCTACAAAAATAAACTAGACAAAAAAGCTACCATTATCAGTTGGGTAGTTTTTGACTTGAGCATCGCAGGGGTTTAGGTTTACATTATTTTTCCCCCCAACAAATTTTAGAATGTCCAAAGATGTGCACGTTTTTTTAAGGGGCCCGTGATAAAAAAAAATTGTGAATTTTATCTGCCGCAAGGTTTATGATGCCCATGGAATGCTGCGGCTTTCCTTTGCAGACAACAGATTATGAGCTGGTGAAGTAACGCTATGATAAAATAACTTACACTTTATTCAAAATCCAAGTGGGAGGCATTGTCATCTGGAAATGTCTGCATCCCAAAGAATTTAGAGGGACAAAGGGTATTGTTTTACTAAATTTAAGGTCTTTGGGGATTTTATGTTTAATTTTTTTTTACCCATGTATTCTAATGTCCCTTTCATTTTCCCGTTGTTTTTGAAAGGGTTAGTTAGTTGTTTTTTTTTTGTTTTTTTCTTTGGTCAGGACTACTTTTATGTTGCGCTGTGTTAGTTAGTATTGGTGGTAAATGAATACTTGATTAGGGATTCCAGATACACTGGAAAAAAATACGGGACACTTAAGACTGAATGTGAAAGCGCATCCATCACACATGCCAGTCTTACAAAATGATTCTAATTATTCTTATTAATCATTCAATCAGTCTTGCTCACTCTTGCAGTAATTTTCTGAAGAATGAATTCCACATAACAATTGTTTGTTTTTAAGAATCGTGTCATGGTTTTAACACTTTTTTCTGGAATGAAATATCGAACTATCAATGGCACTAGTTTTGAAGCACCATGGTTTGAAGCGTCAATCAGGATAGATATATAATTTGCTAGAACCATTTCCAGTTTTAATTGCTTGATTGCAAATGGAACCAAGACATTTACAAAAAACGTTTGTGCTTTTGTTTGCCCACACGTAAATTTACTATCATATAACTTGCGTATTATTTTAGATGTACAATCCATTGATCGAAAACTCTGGTTGTGGAAACACGTGTGATACGGGAAAGTTGCTTCCTCTGCAGCAAGGTTCTTTTCCACTTCCCCCATTACTTCCTTGTTAAAGAAATCACTGACTTTTGCACTTATACTAGCTCGAGATGCAGATTTGTCTTTTCGTAGCAATGTGCTGGGTAATGTTGGACTTTCCGACATGCTCGACGCTAAACAAACCACCATAAACCGTACACTCCACTTTATCTGTCTCGCCCAATTTAGTAGATTAAAAACCAACATAAATTCAGGTTTTAAAGCCTGAATTTATGTTGTATAAGTAAAATCACACTTCTTTTTCTGGATTTTTAACGTTCAACAGGGCCACAGGAGAATTGAAAAACCATACATTTTAACAGCAGCCGTACAGTAATTAATACTCTGCAAGCACCAACCTATTTTTCTTGGATCAAGCTATTAAAATGGCGTGGGCCAAGTGGACAATTCCGCTGCTGTTAGATTACTGACTGTATCCACCAAGTGTCGAGGTCCTCTGCCCTCCTATCCTCTGAT
This sequence comes from Macrothele yani, assembly GCA_039090855.1. Classification (NCBI taxonomy): domain Eukaryota; kingdom Metazoa; phylum Arthropoda; class Arachnida; order Araneae; family Macrothelidae; genus Macrothele; species Macrothele yani. Next base: position 11,302,474 of record CM077016.1, read on the forward strand.
ATCAATCTGCCAGGGTCTGTGCTTGCCCACGTAATGAGAGCATTGACCACAGAGTTTGACGCAGGAGATAACAGTCAGCTTTGGGGAAGCTTAGTGTGCAGGTTAAAAAATGTTTGTAAAAGAATAGAAATTGTAATGAGAGTATTGACCACAGATTAGACGTGGGAGATACGTCAGCTTGGGGGAAGCTTGGTGTGCAGGCTAAAAAATATGTTTGTAAAAGAATAGAAATTGTAACTCATCCATTTTGTTTTTCAGTCTTGTACTCTAAAATACAGGACAAAAAGCTGTCCCGAAGACTTTTCTTGGGACCACGGGATGCATTAGTCCAAAACGGGACAATCCCATATTTTACGGGACGTCTGGGATCCCTATACTTGACGTCAGTCACTGGTGGTTCGGCAAGTTTCGCCACATCGGTGGCCGACATTGGACACGTGTTGTGATTCGCTTTTTATTAATTTTTTTTTCCGGAATTGCAGTACTCCGAATGATGTATCTTTTCGTTGACCAGGTTTCTGACTGGAAAAGTTTGGGATTTGTGATGCCTAACTGTGCAATGGCCACAGCAGCATGGTTCTTCTTCATCATTACTACCCGATTTTGACAACGTCTCCATATTTTTTTTAAACTTGCATAGGTTCTCAGAATGCTTTTCAGTTGTTTGCTTACCTTTGTTTCCTGTTCTACCATTTATTTTTACTGCTTCCCATGTCGCCCAGTGGCCATCGCTTCCATCACCTTAAAAACATTCACTAATCAGCACCCCCCCCCCTTGTGTTTTTGTTCACCGGACATTCATAGTTTCCTTGAAAATAAAAATTGGAATCCTAGACCCCGGCAACCTTAAAGTAAAAAATTACTGGATTAAGGGGTAGATGTAAGTATCGCCAGACGAAAAATATGCATCAGAACAATGGAATGAAAACATATTGCAATCGGGAAGTATTGCCATCTTGAACTATGGAAATCAGAAAAAAATGCTGATGGACAAAGATATAAAAAGTTTGTAATCTAGCCATCCAGAAATAATCTATCGCAAGCAATCGATTTAAAATGTGTTTGTAATCAAGAACATTGCCCCAGTGCACCATTTTAACCGTAAGTCAAAAACTGGATGCCCCACTCACTAATGCTGGGGCCATGACTGAGTAATGTTACTTTGCCAGGTAACCGTACATTGCTATTAGGATAAAAAGTAGTTCCATTGGGGGGGGGGGATAAGCACGGGCCCTTTTCAAAAACAATGGGAAAATGAAATTGACATCTTATAATTATTAGGTGCTTGAATTAATTACCCCTGTTTTTTGCCACACAAACACCTGTGTGTTGCCAGAGAACGGTACAGGATAGTCTATTCAAAGTAGTGTCCGTTGGCAGCTACGACCCTTTCCCACCGTTGGGGTAACAAATGGATTCCACGGTAGAAAAATGCAGGTTCTTCGAGGCGAACCATTCATCGAGCCATTTTTGGATAACCATGACAGAAAGGAAGTGCTGCTCCGACAGGCCATGTTGTAGCGACCGGAACAAATGGAAGTCCGAGGGAGCAATGTCCGGGGAATAAGGCAGGTGGGGTAAGATGTCCCAGCCGAGTGCCTTCAAGGGTTCCTTCACTGATTTGGCGACATGAAATCTAGCGTTGTTGGGGAGAAGAATAACCTTGTCGTGCCTTTTGGTGTATTGCGGCCATTTCTCCGTGAGTGCACGTTTCACATCGAGTAATTGACGTCAGTACCGTTCAGCATTGATGGTTTCACCCGGTTGCAGCAGCTCAAAATACACAACACCGACTTGATCCCACCAAATGCACAGCATCACCTTCCACCCATGGATGTCCGGTTTAGGCATGGACGTTGATGGTTCGCCAGGCCGAACCCATGATTTCTTGCGCTTAGGATTCTCGTAACGAATACATTTTTTCATCGCCAGTCACTAATCGATGCAAAAACGACTTTTTTTTTGTGTCGTTGCAGCAGCAATTCACACATGGTTTCACGTTTGGTGATGTCGCTTTCCCGCATTGCATGTGAGATCCAGTTTCCGAGCTTTTGGATCATTCCCATTGCCTTTAAATATTTGCTAACTGTTGACTCGTCGACCCGTGTTGTTTCAGACAACTCGTGGAGCGTCTGACATGAATCGTCGTCCAATAAGGCCTTCAATGCGCCATCTTTCAAACCTTTTCGGCTGCCCAGGGCGCTCTTTGTTCTTCACGTCATATTCGTAGGCTTTGAAGCGTCGGAACTCGCTCTCTGCATGTTGTTCCCTATAAGCCTGCACTAGCAAACGATAACTTTCCACTGCAGATTTCTTGAGATAAAAGCAGAAGAGTAATGCTTCCTGCAAATGCTCGTTTTTTGGTACGAAACTCGACATCGTGAATGCGATACAAACTCTTGTTCTGTGCAGTCGGATCGCGTGCTCCACACTGCTTCGCCCCAACTACGGATGGTACGTGTGTGCGGGTCACAGCGCACCACTGCTGTGCTCTATTGGGCAACAGCGGGAATTAATTCAAGCACCTAATACATGGGTTACAAAAAAGTCAAATCCCCCTGCAGCTGGTAAAGTAAAATGAAGCCTATCCGTTGCAATATGATATGCATGGGTTTTCTGAGAAACGTGGAGGGAGGGAAGGAGGGATCTGTGGGTTTATTTATTTTTTTAGAAATGTAATTTTTTAGTTTTAGGAGCCACAGTTTGTGGTCAAATTTCTCTGTGCAACTTAATGTATTTCATTGTGCAATTGTAATATCTATTTGTGTTATCAGGTGGAAGCAAGTTTTTTTGCTGTCAGGGCTTTTGTTTTGCTCAATTTTTTTTAAGTGATCTGATGTATTTCTTAGCTTTCATAATGACTACATAAGGTTAGGAGTGCTTGACAGGCAAAATAACATTTAAAATGATAAAATAACTTATGCTCTAATCAAAATCCCGGCTTAAAGTATTGCTATCTTGAACTATCGGAATCCCAAACAATTTCAGGCGATCAAGAGATAATAATTAAAAGTATCGCCTCCCAAAAAAATGTGTCGCAAACAATGGAATGAAAACATGATTGCAATTGGGAGCTATCTGAATCCCCCCAAAACAGTATCGTAAATAATTGATTTAAAACATGATTGCAATTCGGAACATTAGCTCAGCAGCATTTTGTGCCATTGACGCCATTTTTACCCTAAAGTTTTAGGTATGGGGAAACCACAAAATATGTGGTAGAACTGGATGAAATAACTGCTGCCATGTATTAAGCTTACATGAAAAATGCTTTTTCAGGCATAGGTAATAAAAAAATTTTAATTTGGACAATCAAACTCCTATCTAGTTTATTTTTGCTAAGGATTCGGGCTCAGATTTATTTTTTCCCATACATATATCACTATTCCTAGTACTTTGGTCAACCCTGGCCCTTGCACAGTTAAATCTAAACAACCACCTATGGAGCTTCTAATGTCAGTTTTTTAAGTGTTTCATCTTGCTAAAACCCCATTCACACTCTGTGGCAGTGCGTGGAACATTCAACAGAATGCCAAACAACTGCAGAATGTTATGTCCTACATAGTTGTCAGAATTCACTGTTTCCCATCCATACCAAATGCCTTATGACTGTCTTGGAAGCATAAAGGTTATTTCAAAATGTGTTCAAATCAATCTGTACAGAGCTAGTGTCAATCCCAAATGAGTCCAATAACAAAACATTGTTCAACAAGTGCCTCAATTCTGGCTTTCTCGAAAACTGCCACGGCTCCGTTCAGGTTTTTTTTTTTTTTATTGGAGGTTTAACGACCACCGTGAGCAACTCAATGGGCTATAAGCAGTCGCCCGTCCCTAATTTAGGGTTACTGGTTCCAGGGAAGGGAGAGAACCAGTGCCGTAAGACAAACACAACATCCATGCCTCACCGGGATTCGAACCCGGACCCCTTCTGGACGAATGATCAGAGGCCATCGCTTAGACCACTGCGCCACCGTGGCGGCGTTCAGGTTTTACCTTGGCATTCCGCAGTGCTAATTTTGTACCTTCCAGATGTTTAACAATATCGTATGCATGTGATTCATGACAATTATGGTGTGCTTTGATCTGAACAATCCGGTTTCTTGATAATTGTATTTAAAAATCACTGGTCAAACAGACCACCTTATTTGGGCATATTGGAGGTCCGAATGACTTTCCATTAGTCACAGACCACTGGAAAATTGAAGCCCTGCTCTGGGCGGTAACATTGTGGTTTTCAGCAGTTCCCATGATCAACATAAAAGAAAGAACGACCGGCTGGGCTTATGAAACCATTTCGCTTGGCCATGTATTAATATATCCTATGGCTCAAGTATTGTTTCCTGCAGGGGCAGCCATCTTTCACGATAACGCCCCAATTCACAGAGCTCGGAATGTCCAATCATGGTTTGAGGAACCCTGAAAAACTTTCACACCTTCCTTGGCCTCCACAATAAACAGACCAGTGACGTATCATTCTTTAAAAGTTAAGGTATGTGGTAAGCATGAGGTAGATACAGGTCAAAGTGGCACATAAAACTACAGCTGGAGATAATTTCCCAGAAAGTTGGTTGGTTTTTACCACACCAGGCACTACTGAACACTAAGCCTGGGCCGAAATATTATGAGATTGGGGGGAGGGTAGACCTTTTTATAATGAAGAGACTCTACCACGTGTCCATCTGCTTAACGTGACTTCCGAACCTCGGCGGATTCTTAGCAGTCAGCTGTACTCTCAAACCAGGAACTGCTGGGCTCCAAATTGAGCATGCTGCCAGTGGGCCACTTGGCAACCCTCCCATCCCATAAAGTTGCTAATCAGGAGAAATACCCTCAAGGTAAAATAAAAACCTCCGGCAACATGTCCTCGTAATTCTTTTTAAGTGGAAAGCATACCCTTGGAAAAATAAGCAGACATTTTGAAACAAAAAGTTTCTAATGTTTCTGGTGAAAATTATTGCAACTTGAGTGCGTAGAAACAGATCCTCACATTATATCAAGACATAAGAGAAAATCATTACAGATGTGTGACTGAGATCAAGATATCCCCCCCCCCCCATACACACAGAGAAATCCCACTACAAAGGATTGAGTTCTGTGTAAAGCATAGAATTTACCCTAAACTCCTTCGTTTCTAGTCCCCCGCCCTTCACAAAGGGTGGGGGACTAGAAAACCTGCAAACAAATGATTTATTGTCTCCCTTCCATAAAAAAGATCAAAAGGGAATGTCTGTATTCATGTTGCCATATTTCACTAAAATACCTTTTATCACTGTTATTTCACTTATTATACAGTATTAGCATCCAATTTTCATTAAGGACAAGACCATATATGTATTTTTATATTATAGATGGCATTTGAGTACATTATATTTTTGTAATGTAGGAACAAATACTTGGTAAATCACATGTAGCTCTGATGATAGTAATTTTAATTAACTTTCAAGTATTAAAGAAATAGCCTACATTTAATGCATCTGTACTTTTGCTCACTCTAGTATGTCTTCATTGACTTCTGGAAAATACTATTTGGACTGCTGAAATTGACTTCCAAAAATGAGTATGAACCATGCATATATGGTATGTCAATAAAATATCCAAATGCATTGTTGGAATAATAAACTTATATAATGGCATAAGTAATAGCTAGTATACAGGTTACTAATAACCAGCAAAATTTAATAAAGCTTGTTTATATTTTAATATTTACTTCTGTAATGTCTAGAAAGTGATTTTTGTGTGCCACCAATGAAGGATATTTAATTTTGCAGTGCCCTAATTTCAATACGTCTAAAGTTTGAAATGTTGGATGAGTTATATATTCTTTTACAGAATGGATTGCATTAAAGCACAAATTAAGTATATTCTACCTGACTTATCAGAAGATCTACTAGATCGGATAATAGCTCTGCTGCTAGAATTAGGTGTTGCTGCTGAAGAAGACTTATGTTTTGTGGAAGAAGAGGATCTCACAGGAATCCTCAAACCCATTCATTCCAGAAAACTGATCAGTGCGTGGAAGAATCAGAAAGGTAAGTTTTATGGCTACTAAATTGTTTAGATGTTTTCAGTGCAGAATGTTCATTTCTATACAATTTTTGCTACACGCAATTTCTAAAATGGAATTACTAAATTTGTGGCCTGAAGTAGTCTGAAATTTTAACCTGCATATCTGCAGCAGCCAATAGAGATTATGCAACTTGCCTTTGTTCAGATTTTTTTTTTGTGTTCGGTCTGTAAATTTGTATATACAGTATTTTAATTTTTGAGCTTATGCAAAACAAATTGAAAAAGTTCAAAAGGGTTAACATAAATGTATGCACCAGAAAGATTTTTGTGTGTGTGTGTGTGCACTAATGTGATAAACTACTATGGGAACAGCTACTTCTAGATCAAGATGATTGGATGGGCTGAGTTTTGCATTAAGGTTTATGATTTTATGCTCATATTATTTTAATTACTACTGTCACCACTTCATAAGACCTTTTTGGTCAGGGCCCAAAATTTGCAGTCTCCTGGTTGCAAGTAAGAAGTACAATTTTACTGTTCGCAAGTAATAGAATACATATTTAAAATAGATAAAATGCCAGGTTTAAAAGACCCCTCCTATTGAGTACATATTCAACAGCAAATAAATTTTGTGGTCAGCTAATGGAATTAAGGTATTGCGTTAGTGCAAATGAAATGGCCAGCTAAGGATGAGAACACATGGACGGCGAAAACAGAAAAGTGGGACAACTTAACTAGGCAAAATAATTCCCCTCAGCATTGACACATAGTTGCCATCCATTCGGCAAGGCCATGATCATGGAACGAAAAAAGTCTTGTGGCTGGTACCCAAAGAAGTCATCAACTGCACATTGAACCTCTTTGTCTGTCGTGAACTGTTTCTGAACAAAACAGATTATAGTCTGTCAGATGCAATACAGATGCTGCGAGCCCAACCCGAAAATGCCCACCCAGATGCTTTCAGATTTTTCATTTGCTTCTGGAACATTCTAAATTTAATGACCACCTAAATGATGTTTTCTTTTAAAATTAATTGTTAAAAAAACTCAAAACGCTCACCAAAATTTTTCACAATGTAGTGGAACTTTCCAGATTTTGTAGCAGTCTCAACTCCTCAAACAGTAGCTATTACAAACAGTACACACTACACACATTTTTTTTTCAAAATGTCTGTAATGTTGAAGAGCAGGAAGCTTCCCTGAAACAAACTATATAAGATATCAATGTTTTATGCACAATTTTGCTCTTAGAAATTAAAAAAAAAATTGTTTTAATGGAAAAGTGTTTATTATTTTGCCTAGTTGAACAAAAAGAGACTATTAAGTGACAGGGAATGGGGTGCTCATTGATTTCAGTTCTGATTTCCAAGCCAAAAAGTATTCTTTCTATCTATAATTTGAAAAAAACAACAACACATTTATTCCATTTTTGGGAGTTCAGTTTTATATATATATGTATATATTAACACTGTACTTTTGTAGTTTGTATTGATAAACCTCATTCACTTTTTCAATTATTATAGGTCCTTCAAGTTCAAAGCAAGGTCTGACTTCAGTATCCTGTGGTGAGCCAGTTGTGCCGAACGAGTACCTTGCTGGTAATTCAGTGAAATGCTTGCCTTCTGTAAGCTCTAGTTGGTTGGAGAACTTCACCATTCCATAGTCGGATATGACATATGAGCTTATGATGGCCTTAAAGGGTAATAAAAGACCAAACCCTTTGTTGAGACGTTGCATGGTTAGGATTATTTGCAGTGCAGTGCAAAAATTCTAAAAAAAGCGGGTAAATGTGCTTTGTCTGCAATTTCGAAACAAGCTGTTTTGAAATATCCTGAGTCACTAAGTGATAAGATAGGTGAAGATACAATAGCTGGTAGGTATGAGTCCTTGTTAAAACAACTTCAAACAAGGTGTGAAAATATGAATCGTAATTCCACATTTAATGTTTTAAAGAGATCTTTGAGGCAGTGTAACTCAGAAGAGACTTCAGATAGCTGCCACCAAGAAAAGCAATCTGCTAGTGATTAGTATGGTTGTGTAAACTGGCAGCCAGCATTATTACCGGATGAAGAAACTGAAGAAACTCAAAATGAAAAAAAGGAAACTATGAAATCCATTTCCTTGTGTGGCTTAAAATCATTTGATGAAAATTGTGTGAACTTGTTGCGCAATACATTTTTCAGCCAAAGAAGAGATATAAACTGTGGGCATGATATTCAGCATTTATTGAAAGAATGGCCTTTGATGTTCTTGAAAGATGGTCTTTTGAATCATTTTCAGACCCTTGTTGGAGTAAATATTATGGAAAAGCTCAGTGAAGCATTTTTTCATAAAGCAAATAGAATGCTAGCCTACTTCAAAACAAAGCCTCATGGTGCAAACAAAAAGGATTTGGAAAGAGTATTGTGTGAAGCACAGGCAGAGTCTAGGCTTCATGAAAAACAAAGTCCAAGCTCAGCTGCCATTGTTTTTTTGCTAATGGCATATTTTGGGGAAAGAATGGATGCTCTTTTTATTACTGTGGAGGTAAGTGTTTTTATCATTCTTCCATAACTCTGTAGCATAAATCTTTTTTGCATTGATTGTTTAACCCCTCAAGCCACAATGAAATATATATATATATAATTATGAGTGCTATCTCCGTAAGCACCAATCATCCCAATTTCTAATTTTACTAATCTGAGAAAAATTTTCTTTTTTCATATCTTACCTGATCAGCAATTTGTGCATATGGCAATTTAAATGATACAAATTAATTTTTCAGTAGTAAGAAGTAATCCGTCTTATTGCACCATGACATTTATGCAGTTAAAAAATGAAATCTATATACAGGTTTTTTTTGGTTAGAAACTAAATCTATATACAGGGTTTTTGTTTTGTTCTTAAAAACATATATTTGGATAATTCTTGCATATGCTTGTGTATGGCTATACCCTTCTGTTAAGCCCCCAGAACCATAAATATACAGGGTGCCTACAAATGATTGGAGCTGTTTCATGATTTTATTGTAGTTATACAAATTTGACATATTTGATCACAAAGCTTTACAATTACGTAGAACAACGCCCAAAGTTTTTTGAGGCATATTACAGGTGCCCAATATGCGCCCCTTGAGTGATTCTGCAAACATCAACTCTGAAATCTAGTTCATCCCACACATGAGTTAGCATACTTCTATCAATGTTAGCAAAGGCATTGATGTATGCCCACAGTTCTCTGAGATCATCTGGTAAAGGCAACACAAACAGTCTTTCACAAAACCCCTCAGGAAAAAATCGTGGGTTTAAGTCGAGGGAGCGTGGAGGCCATATAACACCAGTTGGCGATCAGCATTCCCAGCACATAGCTACCAATCCTTCCGATTTGAGGGAGTCTTTTCAATATTCCGATCGGAAAGTGATTTCTTCCGATTTTTCATTTGCATACCAAAAATCCGTATTTCTTACCAGACAAGTTTTACAATTTACCTGTAAAATTTACTGTGATTCTACTTGTTTTACGGAGCGACTTTTTTTACAGATATCTTTTAACCTTACCTGTTCAAACATTTATTATTTTAAAACTTAATTGTTTTTTAGGACCACGAAATTCTTGTACTAGCATCTCCTGTTTTCTGTCAGCAAGTTTTTCATCACTTAGAATGTGCCCTGTGGAGGCGTGGGGCTGCAAGACTGGAAGGAGGCTGATTGGAGGGGGGGTAACACCCATATGTCAATGTGTTTGACCCTCCCTAGCATGTCAAATGCCGAAGTGTTGTGGGGGGGGGGTGCTCTTTGTTGCAGACAGCGCGGAGAAATTTTTCTAAATGAAATTTTCTCCGTAATAAAAGAGCATCTCTTCTATTCAGCCCATCCATTAACTAAAAGAGGGATTTTTTTATATATAAATTTCTACCATTTTCTTTTTTATTTAAAGCTTTTCTTATGCATTCCAAGCCACTGTTTGAAGAAGCATTTATTTACTGTTTTTAGAGAATAGTGGAGTGCATTTTAACAGGATTTTTATATATAGCGTTTGTCATGGAGACACTTTTCCTACGATGTCATTCACATGAAGCTTAATCAGTGATGAAAGCGGTATCTGCCAAAACAAATGTGGTAGTATCAAGCTTTCTTTTTGTAGACTATAGGAAAAGTACGAAACTGCCAATTGCAATGCCGCCTTGCAGCTCAGAAAGCAAAAAAGGACGCATTTTTTGAAATCTCAGTATTTCGTAAAGTCTGCCAATAATTACCACATTTACCTGCGTACAATCAGCACAAAACTACCCCCCCCCCCCCCCCCAAAGAAAAAATTATCAGATAGTCGGCACTTAAAAATATCTCAGATAAAATCAGTTGAGCAGGGAGATAAATTCCATAAATTGTTGCAACGCCGTTAAAAATAAAGGTATGTTAAAAGGTGATAAATGCTGTTGGTTGTTATGACACCATAAAACAACTAACCTATATCGGCCCATATATCGAATTTTTTTAAAATGCTGAATTTTAAGGTGCGATGGGCACAAAAAAAATTGCAGTGTGTGGATATTTGCATGCAATAATAATTATATATCGAATAATAGTTATATATTGATTAAAATCGATACATAATAAAAATCGCTTATATTCTGCGAATTTAATCGAACATATCAGCTAAATGCTCGCAAACATTTTCTTTACGGATTTGAAATCTTAATAGTTTGCAGGTATGCCACCACGACCGATCAACGATCCATTGCTTTCGCAATCTGGCATTCAAGAAATCACGAACATCGTGATGGCAATGTTTTATGAAGCTGTTGAAAACGGCATGCACACACGAAAGGAAATTTTTGGGTGTTTGAGATTTTTTCCATAGGTTTTTGACGTGGCAGTTTAAACCACCAACCCTGCTAATATATGTTTCAGTGATTTGAATTCTCAGTTAAACTGTCTGAGGGTTTCCTTTCTCTCCACGAGTTTACTGAATAATGTTAAAGGTTGGTTGTGCCCCTGAAATTTAAGGTGATACTTCTTGAATTGGCTTTTTTCCAGTAAGAACATTGAAAAAGGCCATTGGGGAGAAACTATTTCTCCCTCATGGCCAAAATGGATTTATGTTGTCAGTCATCACTGTTGCTTTTGGAAATATCCAACTGTTGGAACTTGGAACCATTGCAGAAGGGGAAGGGAAACTGCCTTGAAAGCTGAAAGAAACAAGCTTTAGTGATTGGCCAATGAGAATTTTTTTGGGTGATGCAAATATTAATATAATTGTTATAATGAAGTAAGAACAGCAATCTAAAACATTTGTTTACTGGAAACAAGGCCCTAAAAGCAGTACTACTTGACAAACTCTGTGGGATGTTTCAGAAACCGTGTACATAAATCGTGATTATTTTAATATATATTTTGATTTTTCTCTGATTTCCTAGTGAAACCTCATTTGTTCGAATCTATGGGGAAAATTTAAAATATGGCTGAAAAACAATAATTGACAACTGACCCCATTGTTTTGTTGCAAAAACCAAAAAAAAAAAAAAATCTGCCTTTTGGCAATGATAGAGCAGTTTTTTTTAATGCCATGTTAGTATGTCATCATTTATTTACTCTTGGAAAATATGATTTTGACTCCTCAAAAATTCCTTAAATTTGATTTCCAAAAATTAGTATGAATCCTGAATGTTTGAAAACTTTTTTTCGATTGAAGTTGTATGGTAGGCTTCTAAGCCAATATGTGTACAAAATTACATTTAGTTTAAGTAGAAACCGCATTATTGAATACAAAAAAATAGTATGAAAGTGTAACTCAAATAATTCTATTGAAAAAATATTTATGGTCTGTTAATTTTTATATGAAGAAAAAAATGTATATAGCTTATATTTAAGCATTAAAATTTTTTTTTGTCTAGAGCACTGCAATAACAGCGGATGTTGAGAGAATGGCTGACCTTCCAAATACACCTTGCTTGATAATTTGTGGTAAGATTTTCATTCACATGGTGCCTTAAATTAATACTCAAAGAATTTTAGGATTTCAGAAACAAATTAAAAATTTGTGATTTATACATTTGTTAATGGCAGCTGTATGCCACAATCATGGGCAGAATAGAATTCCATCTTTTGAAAATTTTTAAAAACTGTTTTGATTGCCAGTATATTTGAAATCTCTCCTAATTTTTTCCTTCCTCAAAATGTGCAAAATCTCATTTCTGTGATCACTGAAAATGTTGAGATGTGGCAAATGTGTAATAAATTTTGTGTAGGAGGGGTGGGGGGTGAGCAGTGATAGGGTGTGCCCTTGCTGTGGCAGAAAGTGTTTCTTTCCTGGTTGGGAGGAGAGATGTGGGCATCTTCAGACAGTGGTGGAGTGGGTGGGTGAGTTTTCTGTGGCATTAATTGTGGTAGGCAGGGTTTGAACTGTGGCCGCATTTGGTAAAAATAGCTACAATTTTGCTAATTTATATTTTGTTTTTTTCACACGAATGCAAAAACGATTAAATGGTGCTGACACTGAAACCACAATTCCTGTATGCAAAATAGTCTTGGTGGAATGATATTTCCTATGAATTTGATTAAAACTAGTATTGGTTTCCTGCGTGTAGTAAACACAAAACCATTTTCACCACCAAAAAATAAGGAAATTATTAGATAGTCTGCGCTTTAGAAAAAAATGGGGGAGATAGATATAATTGGTTGTTATGGTATTTATTTATGGCAACTTTAAAAAATAGGGAGATATGCAAAAAGGAGGGAGAGAACATAAATGTTAGTTGTTACGACTCCATTAGAAATAGATAATTACTGTATTTAGTTAAAATGATGTTCAAAAATAGATGAACAAAAGTTTAAATGGTGGCAAAGATGAATATCGTTAGTTGTTGCAGTATTTTTTTTACGACAGTTAAAAAATGTGAAAGATAAACAAAAATAGGGAGAGAGGGCAGAAATACTGGTAAGTAGTTGTCAATATTTATTTTGCCTCCATTAAAATTATAGAAAAGTAAACAAAAAGGGGGTGGTGGAAATAAATACTCTTAGTTGTTATGGTGACCATTAAAGAATTGAAAGATGAATAAAAAGGGGGCCAGATATAAATACCATTGGTTATTAAGCTATTTATTTCATTAAAAATTCAAAAGGTAAATAACAAAAAAAAAAGAGAGGAATCCAACATTCTATACTTAGAAGAAAGAAAACACAACAGCATTGTTGTCACCCTTTTACAGGTCATGCCTGGCCGTTTTATGGGCAAAAGATAGATGTTCCAAGGACTATGTGCAGGAAAAACATTAACCCATTTTTGTAGGAGGGGGAGAGGCCAGGGGTGTTCAAATGTTTTCAGAGGTTTTAGTTGAAATGCTAAAGATTTTCAAAAGCCAGGATAGATAACCCCCTCCCGTGTTTATCTTTCCTGATGACAGTCTTCAATAGCCATACTCCTTCGTGTGAATGTGCTTCAATTTTCTGTCTTGACTCGAGCATTTCAGCTCAGTTCGGCTGATGATGATCTCAGTCCTACAATTATGATTTCGAAATTGGTCCACGTTTTCATTAGCCCTGTCTAGTGTTCTCAGCAACTAACAAGGCAATATTTTAACATTATTTCCTGCTGTAGAGGCCTCATAAATGTGAATTTAAATGATTGACACCTGGTATGTACAAGTTATTTAAAAATAATTAATACTCATGGGTGGTATTTTTTTTAAGTTAGCTCTCTGCATTTACCTCTATCTTTTACCCCTTTATGGTTTTGTAAAGTAGGCATAGATATATACAATGTTTGTACTGCTCCTGGAATTGAACCCAAAAATCATTTTACTAAAGATTAATTTAAAAATGAACTTTTCAATATTTGCAAATTTTTTGTTTCCTATGAAACTAATAATACTTCCAAAAGACTGGGTAGTCATGTAGGGTGCCTAGATCTATTTTAAAATTTTCAATTGGTCCCTTCCCAGGTTGATCATGCTGATCTTCTGGATTGTTATGCTGTGGAGATGAGTAACAGCCAAACCATTGACCACTAAAATAAATGTAATTGCCAGCTGGCAAGTTGGTAGATGATAATCTGTCTCAATACTTTAACATACATTTGTCATCTTAACTGCTTTTTAATTCATATGCCTAATTATTTCTTGTAACCATTTCAGGAGAAACCTCATATGCCTGCTCAAACTTCATGCTCAGCATTGACAGGAAGATTGTGAATGAAGATATTACAAGCTTTGAAAGTGGCTTTACCATCCTTTTTGTTTCCTTTTTTTGCATGAATATCCATTATCCAGTATCAGCTGCTGCCACATTGGAGTTTGTTCAGAGGTGAGGCAAATTTAATTTGGTACTTTTATGTATGTGTGCCTAAGAAGTTTAGTAATCAGTTTTCTTTGTAAGAAATAGAATTTTTTTCGCTCATTACTGTGAACCAAAAGAGATACACCTTCTAATTAGGGCAACATTTTGCATGCTTTTCCAGCAGAACATTTACAACCACTGGAAGTCATGTAGTAGAACAGTTAAAATAATCTAATCCTTCGGGACCTGGGCCATTTATCCTTTAGTTGTAGCGTATGCAGAACGACAATTTACAGAAAATTCAGATTTTTGCGGTTATAAAAAAAACGTTTTACTAGTTTTGTAATTAATTGATGTAAAAGTCTCTGAACAAAGTTCGTGAGAGAGTTCTTAGTTACTGTTTTTTTTTCGATTTGGAGAAATTTGATTTGCTTGTTTGAAAGCTGAGTGAACAGAAAGCACGGCGCTGGGCCACGAGATTATATCGGCCCAAAGCCTTCTTTCGTGACGCCATTCTTTTTTTCTTCCAAGGAGGAGGAGGAATTTGTTTTGCTTGTTTGAAAGTAGAAAGAAAGCATGGCACCCCGCCAGAATTATGTCAGCCCGGCGTGCTTATTTAACAGTATTTACATAGGCCCTGTGTAACCTCTATTTTAACAGTATCCATCAAATTGTCGTATTTAGAAACAAAGAAAAATTAATTGCAGCAGGACTATCATGGAACATTTTATGACAGTGTCCTGTAATTCATGCGACAGTATGCTACTATTATATACGAGTATTGCAGGTTACATCGTAGTACTATAACATTATTCTTCACTTTGAAACAGATGGCGTGCAACATTACTGAAAATATTACTTAAAGTTTGTGTTCAATTACTGAAACATTGCTAAAATTCCCCTGTTGATTACTGATAAGTTCTGCTGGAGGTTCGCTTCTATGCGTATGTACTGTGCTGGGAGTGTTGCCAACCTATCATTTTCTCGTTAACCTTTCATAAGTATGAACATTTAAATATATATGTAGATTTGTTTTTCTGTTTTTTCTGAACCTGCCATTTTTTTTTAGGTGTTTTCTCAATATCAACCCAGAGCGGGGAAGCAAAGTTACGAAATTAAAAAAAAAGACCTGTCTACAATCCCAAAGTGCTTACATTAATAAATGGAATTTCTGATTTTGAGTGGGCCCAGCACTAAACTGTATATTGATAGGGCAACATATTTTCATTCTTGTAATTGCACTGTACTGTCTTTTATACATTTAATAAAAAATTTCTTTGTAAAATACTGATTGTTTTAATTATTATTAATTTACTTTCCCCATTTTGTTATATTAGCCTTTCATTTCATTAGTGATTGCCTAGAATACTTCACTGGCTTGGACCTCTGAAGTTGTTTTTTTTTTTTTTTTGAGTTAAGGTTTATTTGATATTGAAAGAAATGGCTGAGGGAAACAAAAGGAAAAAACTTTCTTATGCTATTAAGTGAATTATGTTAACATAAGAACTGGAGATGGCTAGTAAAACAAAGTTTGTGCTGACAAATAAGTCAAATATTGCCAATAATGAATCTAGAAAAGGACCCCACCCTCCAATCAGGTGTACTTACACCTGATTGGAGGGTGGGTTGTTCTCGGCAGCTTCAGTTAAGGTGAAAAACTATCTTGGATGACCATTGAAATTAAGCTTTTTTAAATGTGGTTCTGATTTAGCTCGGTTCCTATGTTTCAAACTAACACCTCCCTTCTCAATTACAATAGGGTTTTCCAGTAAATTCTGAACATGATTTGTTCTGAACACCAGGGTTTGAAATACAAAATGCCAAGGGTGTGTAAATTATTTGTCCCGGGCATGTAAAAAATAATTCTAGGTGCCAACGGGGATTCTAAGAAAAGAAAAGTGGAGGGGACGGTTGAAGGCTTAATAATAAGAGTGTAGTTGTTTCCTTGGAAGAATCTGTCTTGTTCCATTTGTTCAGAATTTGGCTAAACATAGGAGGGTTGCAGATGCTGTTCACTATTGTAAAACAAATTGTCAGACCCAGTGGCAGCCTTTGATGCTGAAGGACTATGCATAGCACCTGATACTTGTGTGTTGTCCTTCTCCAACTTCACTGATGTAGAGGATGAATGGGTCGGGAAGAACAACTGAAGTAAGCTATTACATGTTTATCTTAACATTCATTCCACAAATTTATAAAAATTCTTTATTTTAAATATTTTTTAAACATGCATTAAAATCTTGTGCAGAATAGAAAACATTAATTTTCAGCACCAAAAAATTTCAAAACAATTTTTGATTGAAAAAAGAACAGAAGTTAGTATAAAGTAAGCCGGGAAACTAGTTCTCCCTGTGGGCACGTAGATTTTCAAACTTTATCCGCGCCTTGATCACTGTTCCCCAGTGTAAAGTCAATTTATTGTATTACTTCTTAGTCCTTTACATACATATGACACCAGCTCACCCTCAAAATTTTGTGATCCCTTGTCAGCCCCTGCCCCAAGATATTTTGGGTAAATAAAGAAAATGTAGTACACTTTACTATGATTTGCCCTCCAAAATTTTTTATGCTGTTCCTGGTAATGTAACACTTCATGTATCATAAGCAGGACAGAATGAACTTTTCTAATTCCATGCAAAAAATGTGAGCTACTGTAATGATATTTTTTAGTTTCTTGATATATATATAAATATTTTTATCAGTAAATGTGTGTTGCTGTCCTAATACTTTGAAAAAATGAAACATCTTTGCAAACTTAAGAATTCCTGTTTGGGCTGAGCTTTCCAGCCATGTATGTACAAATCAAGAACATTGTGCTACAAATATTAAAAAAAGTTTTTATTGTAAAAATTTAAAACAAATCAAATTTGTTTGGCAAGATCCCTAGAACACTTTTGCGCTAATAAATAACTTTTACAATATAAGTGGTTATATCAGAATAAAGTAAAGAAACATTTAATGTGTGGGTGTATGGCTGCAGCTGAAAAACTGAATATTCTTTTTATAGTAAATGTTTACTGGAAAAGTTAAATTTTTGTATGATAGATTAAAAGTCTTGATCTTTTTTTAACTGATTTGGTCAACAGAACAAATAACTTAAAAATATCTCCTGACAATGTAAAATAGGTAATGTTTCACATTGTTAGGATTTGTGAAACAGTTACATTTCACAGGATTTGTTTTTTAACTGTGAAATAAGTTAAAAAATCCTGACTACGTGCATTAGATTAGAAAATATTACTAATTTTTTAATCATTTGCGTACTATGAAATGTCAGTTTTACGATTGCTCGGCAGTTGCATTCTGTACAAAATAGGCACATCAGATTAGATAAGAAATTATTACTCTTTTTTTTATAGCATTTGTATACTGTAAGTAAACAGCATGAAACTCTATTTTACTTTTGCTTGACAGTTGCATACTGTACATAAGAAAAAACAAGTCTAGTTTTATGGTTTAGAAGTGTTGCATGAAAGTTCTTTTCTGAATTTAACACAACAAATTGTCAGTTTTCTAGTTTAGAACTGTTACTCCAGAATTGTGCACTGTAAAAAACCCAGCATAAAACTGTCAATTTTACAGTTTAAAATCCATTATATACTGAAAAAAACACTGCATAAAACTGTCCATTTTACAGTTTAAAACCATTGTGTGCGGTAAAAAAAAACTGCATGAAACTTTCAATTTTACGGTTTAGGACCGTAGGCTTCAATTGTAAATCGTAAATAACACTACATAAAAGTGTCAATTTTATGGTTTAGACATTGAGAACTGTAAATAAAACTGTCAATTTACGATATAGAATTGTTGCGAACTGTAAATAACACATTAAAACTGTCAGTTTTACAGTTGTGAACTGTAAATAACGCTGATTAAAACTGTCAATTTTACGGTTTAGAACTGTTGCTTACAGTTGTGAACTGTTAAATAACACTGTTAAAACTGTCAATTTTACGGTTTAGAACTGTTGCTTACAGTTGTGAACTGGCTAATAACACTGATTAAAACTATCAATATTACGGTTTAGAACTGTTGCTAACAGTTGTAAATTGTTAAATAACACTGATTAAAACTGTCAAGTTTCCGGTTTAGAACTGTTGTTTACAGTTGTGAACTGTAAATAACACTGATTAAAACCTGTCAATATTACGGTTTAGAACTGTTGCTTATAGTTGTGAATTGTTAAATAACACTGATTAAAACCGTCAG
Organism: Macrothele yani; assembly: GCA_039090855.1. Lineage (NCBI taxonomy): Eukaryota > Metazoa > Arthropoda > Arachnida > Araneae > Macrothelidae > Macrothele > Macrothele yani. Next base: position 11,320,943 of record CM077016.1, read on the forward strand.
TTTTACGGTTTAGAACTGTTGCTTACAGTTGTGAACTGTTAAATAACACTGATTAAAACTGTCAATTTCACGGTTTAGAACTGTTGCTTACAGTTGCAAATTATAAATAACACTGCATAAAACTGTAGATTTTACAATTTTGTGTTGGCACCCTAGAAAACGGTTTAAAACCGTAAAATCTACAGTCAAATTTTTTACAGTGTACCTCAGTTCTTCATACAGATAAATCTTATGGACCGGCAAAAACTGGAGTGCATAGTATAAGTAACATTGAGCTATCGTACCCCAATAAGCTCCTGCGAAATTGTTTGTATCATCGCCGGAATATATTGAGCCAAATTTTGCTCATAAAATGAATCTTTCGCTGAAGTTAACCATCCAAACCTTTGCCAAACATCATGAGCGTTCCAAGGTCAATACGAAGAATCGCGGAGGCGCAGAAATTTTTGTGTTGGAGTTGAGTAACAAAAGGTTTCGAAACGCAAATAATATAACGTCTATGTACGCCTTTGAGATTTTATTTTCGTTGAGATTCAAGCACAACTTCGATATGAATATTGCTTTGTAAATGTCATGACAATTTGATTTGTCAAACGAAATAATTCTCTTCCATGCAGAAAATAAACACTTTTGTTTTCCACGAAATAACCATTTTATTAAATACGTCAAGTGTGGTGCCCTGATTTACATATTGTTGATGTAAATAAGACGAGATAAAATCACCTTTAAGAGCAATACTTTTAAAACATACGGAGGCTAAGGGATGTGCCTTCTGTCACGGAAAATCAGAACACTCAGATCACTGCTTTAAGGAAACTTTACATTAATAAAACCAGCAAAATTCCTCTATTTCCTTATTAGGCGCTTTCGCAATGGAACGAATCTCAGTTGAGATCTGACGTGCTACCATTTGCAGGCTGATCTAGGAAAGAGTTGAGTGCGCGCCGAATTCCGAAAGGAACCTTTGTTTTCCAGTCCTACAATAAACAGAATAATATTCCGCGTCCAGGTTTTGTAAGTTATACTGATATAAGGTAGAAAATTATCGGACAACGTTCAATATCTCTCATTAGCCTTCCAAGACGTCCATTTAAGTACCAGCAAGAATTGTCAGAAAACAAGATTATTACACAATTCACGCGCATAATTTTTCACAAAAGCTGACAGATGGCAACACGTCAGTGCTGAAATGCAAATCGTTGTAAGCGTGCCAGGGGTGGAAGGATAACCGTCTCTCTCATGACAGCGGCATTCCCACTCCAACCGACGTTTGATGGGTGCAGTTGCACAGGTGAAGGTGGAGTCCAGAATCACAGCATCTCTGGAAAGTTCCACTGTCTTCTAGGTGGAAGTGAATCTTATATAATAAATGCCGGACTGGGAGAGTTAGTTGAGAGTTGTTTGTCTTGTGGATTGTTGTGTGTTTTGGAAAAGATGAGTAAAAGACAAGGAAACGTTTTAACATTTTTTAATAAACAAAGTAAAAAGAATCGCCCTGATGTTACTAAGCCTTCTTTCAACCAAAGCAATCACGGCAGTTAGATCTTGGTTCTGCTATAAATCATACTGAATCGTTAAAGGAAGAAGTTCAACAAATGAGATCGGATTCCAAAACCTCGTTTAAGGCAATTTATTGTGAGGTGCAGTAAACTGCTGACAGTTTGTGAGCAACGATTCGGATGATAAAATTGTGTGGCACAGAACTACTATGACTAATTACACTTCTAGCATGAGCAATGCTGAAATTTTTATAGAGCTTCCCTTAACTTTACTTCTAAGAACTTTTCTGTTCAAGAAATAAATGACAGATTTCTAAACCACAAAAATATTTTGGAAAGCTTATTGTTTCACTCCCAGAAAAATGCATAAAACTGGCTGACAACGACATAGAAGCATGTTGTGAAACTTAATCGGATCAGTGGCCTAATGATTCATCGTCGATCCCTTCATCGTTCGTTAGAGAAGTCTATATGTGAAAAAGAACATGGACAAAAAGATTTGACTACCTCTGGGTTTTCGTAAGTGCCCTCAAAAATGTGAAAAAACATTTTGATTGTACACAACTTTATCAAGTTAGCGGTGTAATTACCGATAACAAATGCCACCGCAGAAAGGTCATTCTCCTGATTAAGGCGGCGGAAGTGTTGCTTACGAAACTCCACGTTACAGAATAGACTTAATGGAATGGCCTTAATGTTTATTCACCGAGAAGTTATGGTCGAAGACTATTTAAAGACTGTAAGGTAAGTTTTCAAGGAGGAATAGCTGCCATTGGCTGATGGTTGTGACGTAACGATTGAGCGCGATGCTCCCAAAGATGGCGTCTTGACAAAAATTTGCAATTCGCTATCCCCTCCGCCACTGTACGCTCACGGACCAAACTTTAGGTTTTCGCAATAGGCAAAATATTTTAATGCAGTTATAATTTCGTTTGATTTATACTCAGCAATTTCCCACCACAAACATACACATAAAAAGCATATTTATCGTAGATTTTAGGTACAGTGACACTTATTTAGCTAATATAAAGCGAGGCCCACAAAATTGTCCAAATGCGGAATAGATGCATGGTTTATTAGCATTTTGATTTCGAAACTTTAATTTAAAAAAGGATGAAATTTCATAATTTTTTTAGAACAAACGACAGATAAGCACACCGAACGTTTTAAATATGCCTAGAAGAAAAACTTATTGTCAAAGGTTCTTTCCATGCTACATATTTTAATATTTTTTGTACACACTATCGATTCCATAAATTGGGACCACTTATAAATAGATTGCAGTAAATCATATCAACGGTACAAAAACGAATGAATTTATTATTGACCATATTTTCAAATCAAACTTTTTTTCTGAGTCAAAGGAGGCATTGCATTAAAGTATTGTACAGCATGAGATTTTTGTGGTTAAGAACTTGTAGTGTGTGATTTCCCCCATAACAAACATGGACATGGGATAAATAACATTTTAATACCATTTCAAACGAAGTTTAAAGTTCAGATCGGAATAATTAAATTGTATATAAAATAAAGTGGTAAAAGTGTATGATACTGCTTTGTAAACAAACAGCGAGAAAAGAAAAATATAGATTCCACAGGGGCAGTTTTAACAAGCCTCCGACAAAAACATAAAATAAAAACAAATCACTCATTATTAGATACTTTGCCACATTTCAGAGTGTATCAGATGTAGTAGGATTTAGTACTGAACAAGTACATGAACACACACACGCGGGCGCGCAACATTTCCTTTTCCTTTCGTGTTCTGATTTCTATATTTGCATATGGTCACTGAAGAATTTGGCATTATGGCGTTAGGAAAATGCCATTTATATCCAAAACAAGAATTCACAATACACACACACTGCTCTTGATGATGGTAATATAACTAGAATAACTCAAATAATATAACTATAGAATAATTATATTAATATAACTAGAATTACTTAATTAATATAACAATTATAACTACTAGTAGATAAATATAACAAGAATGACAAGATAAATCTAAAAAGAATATCTAAATCAATACAACTCCTTGCAAACAACTGACCTCAATAAATACGACACGAATACAAGAAAGCGGGAGATTGGAGCCGAGACATGTTTACATCTGCAGTTGAATCGCACTCGATGATGACGATATACTCAAATCACCAAAAAATTTTCAGACCCGCGCATCGCTGTTATGGCCAACCCTGGTTATGGTCTACTCCGCAGAAGTGCTGAACAAAATATCTAAAGGAACTCGAAAAATTAGGGTTTGTATTATAAACTCAAAGAACGACAATAACAATCGAACAATGTTGTACATATCTAAATGCGAAAAGGTATGTTTATTATAAGTTAAGTGCTGAAAAGTGAAATTTGAATATATTTGACATTTGGGTAAATGTATAGTTTAGCGTCCTACATTATTTAGTCGGAAAAAGTTCACTGTGTGGGGAAAGTGCGACGTACAATTTTTAAGCATGCAAAATAATGGGGAAAGGTGCAGAAATACAGTAATTTAAAAGAATGTGAGAGAATTTTACCGAAGTATTTACAAGCAAGTACGATGGTATGCAGCAGTTGGTGCGGGAGGCTTAAGCGATGTTAACGGCGACGAAGTGAAGCTTCCGTGCCTTGAAAGGGAACAGCAGTTCGTAGTGAATGCGCGGAAGAATACAAAAAAAAGTGGGGAGTATTCTTCAGAAGAGTTTGATGCGTGCTGTAATCCTGCGCAAGTGGAAGTAGTTCAAAACTGTTTTCTTAATTTTTGAGAAAGAAATGGGTGGAATGTAGTTATTATTAGTTTCGCAATGTCTCCGAATAGAAAGAAATGAAGGAATGTAAATGCTTTCATGTACGACAGAAGTATTGAGTAAGAACTTTTATTTTCGGTTGAACCCCAAGTTTTAGTTATGGTTTGGAAGATGTACAGGGGTCGTTGATTTTTCAAGCACTTCATTTGGAGTTGTGCTGTTATTCCGTACATCGTAGCTAATATTTGTTCGTCCTGAAACGGATAATTTTGAAAATAAAGAATTTTTTAAATTCAGAAATTGCACTATGGCAAGGATGCAAATAGCGTCTTGTCGTACTGTGCCGGATATTGTACTTTTAAGCCCTGACGAAATCCAAAATGAAGTTTGGAGACTTATGACTTCGGCAAGAGAATATAACACTGTTGAAATAGCTACTAACACCACTTGCAATGCTGTGTAAAGCTGAACTCTTTCTTTCAGCGCATTCCTACAAGACGTTTCTATGACAGCGTACTGCTCAACATCTTCTTTCTGTATTCTTCCGCCCGTTACTTGCCCTTTTGAACGAAGCTTCCATCCACCGGACTCCACCTTCAACCCGTCGCCGCTCAGTCGTCCTAGGTCTACCGCACGTACTCTTCCAAACCATCGTACTCCCAGGTAAGTACTTCGGAAAATTTCTTTCCTTTTATCTAAAAATACTATAGTTTTGCACCTTTCCCCATTATTTTGCATGCATGCTTAAAAAATTGTACATCGCACTTTTTCACACAGTTAAATTTTTTCGACGAAATAATTTAGGACGCTAAAGTACACATTTACCGACATTTGTACCCAGCCAGCGCGTAAAGAAACATCTTATTTGGTAAGATTGTTTTTCCTAGCAGGGCCATCCAGAAAGTAAGTACCATTCGCTCATCAATCCCCGCATGCGTTCCTTCAGAATCGCGCATGCGCAGTTCTGTTGCGTCATCCATTAGTCACGCCCTGCCGTCCTTCTTTGACGTTGTGCTCAAATCAAAGTTTTGTGCTAAGCGTTAATAATGTTTAAGTTAACAGAACACCGCGCCAACTGCGATATCCAGTCTGTGATAGGTTTTCTGAATGCAAAAAATATCAGACTAAGTGAGATTTTGCGAAGTTCACGGACAAACGCAATGAGTGCAGGTATGGTGCAGAAGCGGGTTAGAATGTTTAATGAAGGGCGACAGAGTGTTTATGACGAATTGCGCAGTGGTAGGCGTTCTCTGGTCACAGAAGATTTCGAGGGGAGAGTGAATAAAAACATTAGGAAGAACCGACGCTTTAAAATTTCTGACATTTCAGTACATTTCTCTAAAGTTTAGAAATCATTACTGCACAAAATCATAAAACAAAAGCTTCAGTACTCCAGAGTGTATGCTCCATGGGTGCCAAAATATTTATCGAAAAGCACAAAACGTAGTGCATGGGATCTTCTTTGGGATTTTTCGGCAGTATGCGGAGGAATGCGGTGATCTTTTAAGCCGTATATTGGCGGAAGATGAGACTTGGGTCTATCACATCACACCTGAAAAGAAACAGCCGTTTCAGCAATGGAGAAACACTTGTTCGCCTGCGGACAAAAAATTCAAATAGATGATGCCACGGAGAAAGATCATGGGCCCTGTCTTGGAAAAGCTAAGGGATTTTGTTTATGGAATTCCTGCCTAAATGCACGACAGTAAACGGGGCTGTTTATTGCTAGGCATTGAGAAAGTTCATGGTGCATTCGAACAAAACGGGCGGCAAGCTCAATAAAGGAGTTATTCTTTTCCATGTCAATACAAGGCCTCATGCTGCAAACGGGACGCAATATGTGATCACCAAATTTGAATATCAGCAGCTGGTCCACCTTTCCTGCAACGTAGACTTGGCGTCCAATGACAATTATCTTTTTCTCCACCTGTAGTGATATTTTGCCGGCCAGCGGGTCCATGACGAGGATGACCTGAAGACGGCGGTTGAACGGTGGCGCAAAACCCAGGCGGCGGACTTCTATGAAGAGGTTATCCAAAAACTTGTGCCACGATATGAAAAATTCTTTAACATCCACTGCGAATATACATATAAAAATGATGGAGATTATTTTGCACACCTTTCTTTTGCTGATGATGTAACAATTTTTGCAACTACCCCTTCAGAGCTGCAGAGTATGATCTTGGAACTTTCTGACAAGAGTAAAAAAGTGGGATTAAAAATGAACTTTCACAAAAGAAACCTGATGTATAAAGCTTTTACAAGAAATCAAGATTTATCAATTGACGAGGAAAAGCTCGAGGTAACTGACACCCACATTTACCTTTGACAATAGATATCAAACAAAGATCAGCTTCCCCTCCGCCCGTGGCGCAGTGGTCTAAGCGATATCATCTGATCATTCGTCCGAAAGGGGTCTGGGTTCAAATCCCGGTGAGGCATGGATGTTCTGTTTGTCTTAGGGCACTGGCTCTCACCATTCCCTGGAACCAGTGACCCTAAATTAGGGACGGGCGACTGCTTATAGCCCATTGAGTTGCTCATGGTGGTCGTTAAACCTACAATCAAATAAAAAACAAAAGCAAAAGTCACATTGATGAGGAAATTAATCGGCGTATAAAACTTGCCTGGAGAGGTGCTGGAAGTAACAGTACAATTTTTAAGAGCAATATGACATTATAACTTAAAAGAAACGTGTTTATTAATGCATTCTTCCAGTTCTTACATATGGAGCAGAACCATGAACCGTAACTAAAAACAGCATTCAAAGGCTGCAGACAACGGAAGAAGCACAGAAAGATGCATTCTTCGTGTAACCAGGAAAGAGATGATGAAGTACTGATGGATAATGAAAATGACAAGAATGGAAGTCATCATGATCAAAGTAAAATCCTTGAAATGCCAATGGGCTGAACATATTGCCAGAAGAACGGACCCTGGATGGACACCCAAAATTTTAGACTACGTACCAAGGGAGAGAAAAAGACCCTGAAAAAACCACATGGAAAATGGATGGATGAAATTGGAAAACATACCGGTGTAACGTGGATGAGAGTAGCTCAAGGGAGACAGTTGTGGAAGAAACTTGAAGAGACCTTCATCCAGCAGTGGGTTGATAATGGTTGACCATGATGATGATAATGATGATGATATACATATATATTTTATGATGGTATATTACTTTTCATACCTTACACGCTCATTATTAAGCTTCATTACTTTGCTTCAGTACTAGACGAGTCGCTACCGTGAGTACATCGATTTTGTCTGCATCCGAGCACAGATATGCAAAAAAAGCGTGTTTTGCAATAATTCTAGCGTCAGAAATGAGACGTCAGGTTAAGCGTCGATGTTTGGTGAATAAATGGCTACAGAACCTTAATACGAATTCAGAGAGGCCTGAATGAAGGTCTACCCAAGTCTAACAATCTGCCTTGAGGAATTCTCTTACATGTGTCACGGCCGCATGCTTTTGAATTTCACTCACCCAGGCTATCTTCCACGTGGTCATCGTCATTGTGTTTTCCTGTTTCTTGATGTCCAGCCTTGTATATTAGTTATCCAACGGTATTTCATTCTTCTAGAAATTTCTCCAGCCAATTGCCACTTTGGGGTCTTTAATTTGATCGTGATGCCATCAGCTGTTGCAATTTTCCTTATCCACGAATAACCGGTTTTCTTTAAAAATGTTCTTGGAAATCAGTAAAGCGAATGCTTGTGCTCACATGTCAAATAATTCAGGATTTCACTTCTTCAGACCACGTTAAAACTCGAAACTCATCATCCCATAACACATAAAATAAATCAAAGCTTTAACTCAAACAATACTTTCTTGAATATTTCCAAACAGAATTCCCGTCTCTGGATTCAGAAATCCCGTTCGCATGTAGAACAGATTGTTTTGAACAGAAACTTTGTGTAGAAAAATATCTGTTGTAATTGAGTTATCAATTAACCTAATAAGATCATTTCTTCCGCAATACCTCTCATATAAAATGATGGTCTCAGATCAATCCACAATTTTTATAAAAAGTGTTGCAACAACCACGTGAAATTCTGACGAAAAGTCTTTTACATGATACCAAGGAGCTAACGAAATACCAAAGACTGCGGCAAGTAATGAACGGCTAGCTTCAAACAGAAAATAAATAGTCTAAATTAAATAAATTAAAAAACAAGGGAAAATCCTCTAAGTAACACAATCGCTATTCTGAAAATCCCTAAATATTCGCAATTCAAACTGAGTAACACTGGAGTAATGATGCGCGCGCCCTCATACAGTTAATTATTAATGACAGTAAGCCCTTTTTCTCTCAATACCGATATCAGAATATCTGGATCCGCGTCTTACTGCCTCATTACTTGCAGTCATCTCATCTCTTTTTTTTTTTTTTTGATATAAGATTTAGCGACCATCGTGAGGAACTCAATGGGCTACAAGCAGTCGTCCGCCCCTAATTTAGGGCCACTGGTTCCAGGAAAGGGATAGGGCCAGTGTCGTAAGATAAACACAACATCCATGTACACAGGGATTCGAACCCGGACCCTTTCCGGAAGAATGATCAGAAACCATCGCTTAGACCACTGCTCCACCGGAGCGGCCATTCCATCTCGATGGACCCTACACGATCAATAACGCTGCCATTACTTTTAAGTAATGAGAGTATTACTGAACACTTGATGAGGTCTACTTAAGAATAAATTCTATTCGGCCAAAAGGTTTCAGATTAGCAGCAACCTGTATCGTATTGGAAAAATAAAAATAAAAATGATATTGTTCGGCATCTGATTCAAGTCAATAGGACCAAAAGGTTATTAAAATCAGCCGTTCACAGAAACTTAACTGCTCTTGTATTATATCACAAACAGTTATTTTTTCTGTCTTCACACAAGAATTATTTTCGAGAGAAAGAGAGGGCACACTTTCGTGCTTACACTGAGATAATTCACAGTAAATACGCGAGTTTTAAATTAGAAACAGAAGATTTAATTCAAAGAGAAATTTTAATATAATCATTTATAGGAGTAATGGGTTAAGAAATTCCAGTGAATTGATAATAAAAATTTAAGATTATGATCATTTTAATTGCAAGGTACTTCAACTCAAGAATAGAAAACAGTCTCTTAGTTGGGGATATAAGAGATCTATGCTATAATTTGCTATTTCATTTGACGTTACTGTGGAGGTGCGGAACAATTCACAGCGTTTATATCATGTAGTTCTGCACCCGTGATAATACGTTACTTAAAGTTCATATGAGTAAAAGGTAAAATTATTTTCTACTTGAATTTTTCATTTCTTTACGCAAGTGCTGAAAACACAGAAAATTCAGAACTCATCATTAGAAAGAACTGCTAATGTATACATAAAAAGAAGTTACGTTCACATTTAGTTATATGAGATTCTGAAATAAGTAGACAGGGAACCTGAGATTTTTACCAAAACAAATGAGTAATCTATATATACAAACAAATTCGCAAATATGTTGAAAATTGCAGTTTTATTGCACTGATTAATACCACCTTCAGGTATTAATGATATGTACACTTAATGGTCCATTCCTGCATTTACAGTGGCAATCCGCAGTCCATATGTAAACAGGGGGGTCAGAGAGGGTGTTCTCTGAGGTTATGTATACATATTATGTAGGGGAAAAATAAAAATAAATGTAAGAAACCTGAGCACAAAAGAGTAAAGTAGTCCCGAAAAGAAAGTATAAAAGTAAAGTAGAGGGGGTGGGGGCAAGTTATACTGATATAAGGTTGCCCATTCAGAAAAGGAATTTTTAAGCTTACCTACATACTTGGATTGGACTTTCGACTATGATCTCAATTACATAGTTCACTGGTATCACTGCGTCATGCTTATGTGCAGTCCACTCACACCCAACATGAAAAGGCCAAGCAATATACTTTGCATAAATTTTTAGCCAAGAATTTTTACAGAAAATCAGACTTTAAAACACTCAAAGAACACTGGGTAGTATAACTTTATATTATACACCGATATCTTAAATTTTTGGAATGACACGGAATGCAGACAGATGGTGAAACATCAGCCATGCTATGCGGATGACCGAACATCTGGTATAATCTAAGGTTTTGCTCATGGATGTTTATATACGTAAAGATCCACAGGCACTTCGATTTGCTGCCGTTCCCAACTGTGATGTTAACCCAATCTAGTGTATTACTGCTCAGTTGAAATTCGTTCCTCAACTGAGAGAAAAGCAGGATCAAGGAGGTTAGAACAGATGGAGTAACGATGGTGTCAAAAACTTGAAGCACTTTGAGCAGACGATTTTAGTGCTCAATTGTCTCACCAACATGGCGGCAGAGACTGTGATTGGCTGCGACTCGTCTCAGTCGTCTCAGCAACATGGTGGCAGACACTGTGATTGGCTATGACGCTATGATCATGACCTTTCGGTGGCTTCACTTTGATTACACGATGGAAACGGCTGCCCCTTATTCCATCTATTCCAACCTCTTGACCAGGATTTCCGGAAAAATGAAGAAGTATGTGGAAGAAATGCTTCAATATGAAGTATGTGGAAGAAATGGTTTCATTTTTGTTTAACTCTTAGCGTATATATCTAAGAATCAAAATATTATGACCATCCCGTCTTTACGCAAATACGAGCAGCTGCAGATAAAATATGGTGTGTGTGAATGCCATGACATTGTGTAAACAACACCTAATGCTCAATTCTGTTAATCAGTGTTATCCTTGTTTTTCACACGGGAGAGGCAGCGGACTTGAGCGAGCTTGACAAATGCCAGACGAGTGGGTTAGAACGTTTCCGAGACGGCAATGCTTCTGGGGTACTCATGGTAAGCCGTTGTTACTACCTTCAAAAAGTGTCTGAGGAGAGCAAAATCAAGAACCGCCGGCATAGTGTGGGCCGACTATAACTCATCGATGCTGGAGGTGAGTGGAAGTTGTCGGCCCATATATACTAGTCAACAGAAGTGATACTTTGGCATAACTCGTCGGTAATTTGAAAGTTGATGTGACGTGAGTAATGTGTCACAACACACTCAGTAGAACTCACCCTGCTGAAAATAGAGCCCGGTAGCCGTTGAACCTGTTTTGCCTATTATAATTTCGGTTTATCATTGAAAGCGCCTATGTTTTGCACGCGAGAATCATCACTGGAGCTTGAATGATTGAAACGTTATCTGGTCCGATGAATCTCGTTTCGTCTTGAACCATGTAAACAGGTGGGCACGTGTGTGTCCTTTACTTGGAGAGGTGTTAGCACCAAGATACACCTTTGGGGAAATCCAGACGGTGGAAGAAGTATAATACGTTGGGCAATGTGGTTTTGCACAAAACCCTGGGTCCGGTCATTTATGTTAGGAAACTATTATGTCTACCACTTAGCTAAACATCATTGCAGACCAGGCACGTCCTTTCACAGCAACGGTATTCACCTCTAGTACTGCCTTCTTTCAGCATGACAATGAGCCGTGTCATACCGCTCGTATTTTTTTTTTATTTCTTCACGGAATATGAGGAAGACCTCCAGGTCATTCCTTGCCTTAAAATTTCCGAGACGTAATCGAGCATCTGTGATTTGTGTTGGAACAGCAAATCCGATATAAGGTAGCTCAACCGCGTAACTTACAATAGTTAAAGTTAAAAGTTAAGTGTTAGGCTATTGACAAATTCTCCTAACGTGTTGGTACTAGGCACATTTTGAAATCTTGTAGCGCTATGTCTCTCCCAGTAAGAGCTTTTTAGGCAATACGTACCATCAACCTTATATTAGTCAGGTGGTCATAATGTTTTTGTTCTTTGATGTAGATTATCGAATTTCGTGAGTACCAAAACCGATTTCCTCACGATAGGATCTAAACATTGTCTCAGACAGCTAGCTCCCTCGTCCACCGCAGAAGTTTCATGACAACACACCACAAACGTCTCTTGTATAACAAGATCATCAAGCAGGTATTCACGCCGGCTACCCTATCTGGGAAAGAATACGTAACTCTTACAGAACAAGATTCGAGGTGGTGCAAAACAGATCACTCCGAATTATCACTGACGCTGCGCCGTGGTCCCCAACTCGCGATTCGAGGAACACTCTGAGTGTCGAGACGGTACCAGATGTTACCATCAGACTCAAAGAAATTTTTCAAGAAGGCGGCCTCTCAATCGAATAAACTTGTTAGGGGAGCGGATGACTAGGACCCTATTGCAGTCTTTAGGCAGCCGAGGCCAATGGAGGTGGTCTTCGGATCAAATGGAGTGTTGCTTCAAGGAAAAGTCTCTGTGAATTGACAAGGTCTGCAACAGACAAACTACAGGATAAGGTGCACGATAACGGTTGTACTGTTCTTTGTCAGGCTATCGTACAAAGGTGAGAAATTGATGCTACTCTAGATCCCGAGATTTCTCGTTGTTTAACTATTCCTCAGAGTAGGGTGGTTGTGGACGATAATGTGGTTTCTGGATGTGTTTGCACTTCCAGTGTCTGGTGCTTTTCCTTCTTTCCAGAGTACTTCAGAACAAAAGTCCCTCACCCAGTTTCTAATTTTTTTCTATTAAATAATTCTATTGAAATTAATTGTAATACCTTTCGATTGAACTGATACATACATACACACAAAACACTTCCCGGTTGACCACTCGCTGGCATGCAACAATCTCCATTTGGATTCAGCTTTCGCACATACAAGCAGGAACAGCCATGGGTTTTAAATATTGGTGATTTCCATAAACACTGTACGTCGTGTCAGCTTACGTCATTGTCGAACTCAATCGGTAAAGAATTTCATAGCCATCAATTTTTTTTGCTTGGAGGCATAACGACTACCGTGAGCAACTCAATGGGCTATAAGCAGTCACCCGTTCCTAAATTAGGGCCACTTACTCCAGGGAAGGGAGAGAGCCAGTGCCGTAAAACAAACACAATATCCAAGCCTCACCGGTAGTCGAACCCGAACCCTTCACGGACGAATGGTCATAAGCAAGCGCTTAGACCACTGAACCACCGGCTTATCAAATTTTAAAACATATTGCTCATCATTTAACCTATTGTTCACATAAATACCTGATATATGTTCGTACATTTATGTTCTACAGATATGAGCCTTTCATACGTGAAGCAAGAAGCAAGTGAAATAAATTCAACGAACGAAGACGCTCAAACCGCAAAATGTACATATGTAGGGGGAAAGTGCGGGAAATTCCTTTCTAGCAATGAATGACGAAAGGTGTTTGCTTTACAACTTTTTCGACAAGGGACTATGAGTGGCATATAAGAAAGGCCCTTCAACTTGGTAGCAGTGCTATGGGCTATTTCTTTGAACTCAACGAAAACGGACACCGGGAGGAACGAAAAGGAAGCATGCAAGGAGATGATCACGAATTGAGATAGAAATTCGCTGACATCCTGTTAGCTCTAATTGAAGACGTGAAAATCTGTTACAAAGTTTTTGTACGAACGCACTCGTGAAGTGAAGAGCCTCCAGTTAATGAGCAACATATCCGTTTTCCGTCAGTAAAATTTGTATGGAAAGCTGTCTGAAAATTACTTATAAACATATCAAGAAAAAAAAACACCGTAAAAACAAATAACTGCTGAAAGGCATATTCAATACAAAGTGTTAAATTTCTAATTGTAAATTGAAGAAACGCTAAAGCGAAAACTAAATTAAGGCTCAGCGGGCAAATTGTATCATAAGAATGTTCATCTGGTTCAGTTGTGAAGCTTATGAAGAATGATTACTTTTAATGTTCTTAGTTATTGAAACTAGGAAATACGCTAAGGCGTATTTTATTTCTACGCAAAATACTTTTGCATCGTATAAATTTCAAAAATGTTCCTGAGTGAAATAGAAAACTAGATACATTTCCAAATAAAGCCTGAAAAAATATTGACGAAGTGTATAACGTTATTCTGAAAAAAAATGCTGTCTATTTTTTTTATTGAAGGTTTAACTACCACCGTGAGCAACTGAATGGGCTATAAGCTGTCGCCCGTCTCTAATTTAGGGTCACTAGTTTAGGGAAGGGAGAGAGCCAGTGCCGTAAGACAAACACAACAGGCTTGCCTTACCGGGATTTGAATCCGGACCCTTCACGGGCGAATGATCATAAGCCAGCGCTTAGATCACTGCGATAAATGCCGCCTATGCATCTCCCTGCTCGAATATATTCCTCGCAAAAGGATTTATCGCAATTTACCTTTAGATCTGAAAACAAAAATGTGAAGGAATGCAATTTTTATCAAGAGTGTCGGATGTCAAATCTTTTTCAGATTAACCATGTTTGAAATCATTTGGACTGAAGTGATATTGAAAAATGTTTATTAATCCCCATTCTGCAGTTTTGATTAAAACTATATGTGAAGCAAAAATTCCAAGGAATTCAAGCGACTGCATTCTGCACGCTTTTCACAAAAATAATTTTCGGTGATATTTTATAACTCTGTTATATTTATGCCGTCATACTGATAGCAAAAAATATTGCGTTATAATGATCTGTTTTACACGGAAATTTACCTTTAAGCTATTCCTGAACGATTGCCGACTATTTACACTACCTGCGCATCGGCAATCATGATTGTAAAAAAAAAAAAAAAAAAACGCCTTTTTTTTTGCTGATTGGTGCTCATGATATATTGAAGTTCTTCTGTTGGCCAAATCTTACAACGACGTGTCCAATAGTCGTTTGTGAAGCAATCAACTTTAATACCTTGCCAATTTGTATAATAAAGAAAGTATTAATAATAAGCGATACAAGCTACGGATCACCTAACATGCATTTGCTGAAATACAGGAAATAATATCTCACATTTTTTACTAGTAGTACGAATAATTAGCCGCCATCGTAACTAACATTGAAGATGGAAATGTTACACCTTCAGCATGACTGTCATCCTTGAAACGCGCTTATTACTGTATGATCTAACGGACTCATTAAAAAAACTTTCCCTTGTTTTTGGAGCGACTTAAAACATTGAATGAGGCGAGTAATTATATCAATCACATTCTGTAACCCAAAAATGAAAGTTTTCGTTTACTTGCTATCCAATGCGTAAACTGAGTTGCATACTTATTTATACCGTAGTGGCCAAAATTGTGGAAACCTTTTGGAAAAAGTGCATTTTTGAGGTTTGATGGCTCATAACACCACATTTTTTGGAGTAATACCATTAAATTATATATCAATGGAAAGATAATTTCATTGTAATGCAATAAAGTTTGTTCAATTCTTCAATTATTTTATAAATGGAAAGACAATTTCATGTAATGCAATTACGCTTGTTCAATTATCTAATTCTATGAAAAGTTATAGCCAAATAACCAGAAAAAGAAAGCACAACTTGCTCAGGTTAATATGAAGTAAGTAGCTTTCCTTCATTTTAATGTAGCCAATGAGCATGAGTGTTTAGAGAACCAATCAGGCGTCATCTTGTTTTGGCAATGAGCTAATCAGATAACAGTAGGATTCAGTTAATGATGTCATGTATTGGAGCTTAGAGGAGGACATTTCTCTGTGTGGTATGTGATTGCTATCAAGTTGGTTGTTTTTTTGTGTGTGTTCTTTCATGTAGTGAGCTTATAAAACGTAATAAAATTAAAGAAAGGGCGCAAAGATTTGACTGGTCTCCCAGAAAGCGATGTAAAATAGTACGATTAAGTAAACAAGGCTTCAGTTATGAATAAATTAGGAGAAAAATTGGTGGAAACTTAACCAAAGGTGGCATTTCTAAATTTTCAAGAGGTATAAGGAGATTCAGTCAATACAAAACTAGACTGGTAATGGCTGGAATAGGTACACAACAGCAAGTGATGATAAAAGAATTAAGAGACTGTGCCTAGGTGACAGAAGAAAATCATCTGAGTGTATACAAGATGAAATGGTGCAATGCAATGTGAAGTTGAGTGCAAGGACTGTTCTGCGCAGGCTGCAGGAATTTAGTCTAAAAGCTAGAACTCCACGGAAAAAAACACTGTGATCTCTCAAACAAAGGTTGAACTGATTAAACTGGGATAAAACCCATGGTAACTGAACAGTGAAACAATGGGACAGTGTTATTTGGCGTGCTGAGACCAAAATCTCCCTGTTTGGTAGTGATGGCATAAAATACGTAAGGAGAGGAATCGGAGAAGATTTGCATCCTGATTGCATTGCATGTACCGTGAAACACCCAGTTAGGTTATGATCTGGGGTTGTATGACATCAAATGGTGTGGGCAGAATTTGTGTGATTAATGGGAATATAAATGGGCAAAAATGCATTAATGAAATACTTAAGCCCAAACTGACGCCTTCCGCAGGTGATCTTTTCCAAGATAAAGAAGCATTTATATTTCAACAGTATTCAGCTCCATGTCATGTTGCTGCTGTGTGCAGAAGTGGTTTCAAGATAATCATACTCCACTGCTGGAATGGCCTGGGAATAGCCCAGACCTTAACCCCATCGAAAATCTATGGAGCCAACTAAAGAAACGTGTTAGTCAGAAGCAACCCAGCAACAAAACCCAATTAATAGAAGCAATAATTCAATCTTGGTTTCACATTATAACAGCTGCAGAACTAAAAAACTTGGTTCACTTCATAGGAAGGCATTGTAAGGTTTTAATTAACGCTAAAGGTTACCCAACTAAGTATTCGCTGACATGGTGAGAATTTTTGTATGTCTCTTTTTTTCTATGTGTTTCACTTTTCTTCTTTATAACTGCTGTTCTAATACAAAATCCTTCGTAAAAGTTAGTGCATTAAAATCTTGATTAAATTATCTTTCCATTGATATATAATTTTATGGTATAACTCCAAAACAAATGTGGTGTTGTGAGCCATCAAACCTCAAACATACCCTATTTCCAAAAGGTTTCCACAATTTTTGCCACTACTGTAGTTAATGGGTCGTGGCATTTTTCGCTGATATCGCCTTTACGGAGTGCTCGGATGTTTACAATGCTTTTCTTATGTCCCAAAACGTGAATACGATACTGTACGATGTTGAGCGATATGGCGACTAGAAGCAAGCCAGTTCCAGTATTAGGTGGACAGGAACTTGAAGATCCATCCCAGAGTGGTTTTACGGTTATGGCAGAAGTTAAACAACACCGGGGGATAGGGTGGGGATTGTCGCCCAAAGTGTACGGCACCAAGCAAGTAACGTTACGTCGCTTAAACTGCACGGCGTTATACGTTCTATACATCCCGGTTACTGCCTTTGGAGCTTTTCACCCCAACTGGGACCAGAGTATCAAGATTAATGATATATCCAAGGCTTAATGCAGTTAGCCTTCATGCCAGGTGACCAATGCTTTGTGCCCCACTGACTGCATCTTACAAGACAGTTCGCTTGAACTGGTGCAGGCAACATCGTTCTTGGAGCCCAGATGAATGGGCTGGTTTTGTTCTTACAAAGAGGTCAAAATTCAGTTGAAAAACAAATTGTCCTCTGCATTTCTTCTGGAGGGAACAGATAATGATCCTACCCTTGTCCGCGGACAAGACTCCTTTGCAAGTGGCGGTCTGTCGTTTGGAGCGGCATTACGTTTAACGGCCACACACCACTGCTCTTATTCGCGGGAAACAAAATGGATGCTCAGCGCTATAGTGATGAGATCATAGAGCCTGATGTCAGAATTTTGCTACGAACTGTTGGCCCCCCCGCTTTCGTTAAGGGGATGACAGTTTTCGCCCACAAAAATCTCAGCTTGCAGGTGATTTCCTAGAGAGAGGTGATATTTTGTGTATGGGCTGGCCTGACGACAGGTCTCAAGACCTGAAACCTATTTACAACATTAAAGGAACGTACATTATGAAGAAATATTCATCAAAGAACAGAACATTATGAACATATTCAAAAATGATATGTAATGCTGTATGGCCTACATGGGCTCCAAACAGTTTGTTGCTCACTCTCTGATTTAGTTTTATCGAGTGTAATGGTGCATTATAAAAGAAAGAGCATCCACGATGAGACAGTTGTAATACTGTTTCTGAAGAAAGCCTAATTCATGGGGTATTTTATTAAACAATTGCGTTCTGTATAGTTCATTCTAATCTTTCTGTGCCGCAGATACGCTACCTGGGATCAATTTCTCATATACCAAATGCTTCCTATCAGCTCAAGAACGCGCTCGAGAAGATGAACCTCGGTGTTGGCATCAGATCTCCGACATCTTTGTATGTCATATTTAAAGGAAACACTGAGAAGTTCTCACCTTCCAATGAAGCACGTGTGTATGCCATTCCTCTACTATATCCGGACGGATCGTCGAGATACTACGTTGGAATGACTAAGCGTTCATTTAGAATTAGAGTAAACGAACATAAAAGGGACATAAAGAACGACAAAGTAACCACGGCCCTATCCAGAGAAGTGAAGTTCAAGTCTGCTTCTCCTGTGTGAGATAACGTAAAGAAATTAGCTTCCTACTCAACCCCAAAATCTACTTCCATTCGCGAAACTTTGGAGATCATAATCGACAGCGAGTCGTGCAATGATAGCGCCTCACTGGAGTCGCCACGAGTTTAAAACCAGTTCTTCAATTAGTGACTGCCTCTTGGTTTTCCTTCCAGGATTCCGCGTGCCAAAACGAGCATAACGCCTCGTGTCTTTGAATACCTGATTACGTTAGCATCTATTCGTTATTGTCATGTCACCACGTTCAAATTGTTGAACCGTTCTATTATCCAGCTTGCAATTAGCTGTCTACCTTCCTTGAGAAAGTCATCTGGTTGATGTACGAAAGCTCGAAAACTTTTATTTCTATTCTACGCAAAGAAATTTCGGATCACTAGTATAGTTACACTATTTAAGTACAATTGGTGTATTGTTCCTTGTTATTAGTTACGAAGTTACCGGTTGCACAAAGGGTGCCATGATAACATTGTTGTGAGATAAATAGCACTGGCGTGGTCTACAGGATCATTTCTGTCTCTTGCACTGGTGAAGAGCACCGCGTGTGTTGAAATTAGTCTGCAATATGTGTCGCAATACAGTTGTTACGTAGTGGCAAAAAGGAGCCACCGTGTTTGGCCGTGACTACGGACATAAAGTTAATTAAGTCGCCTGAATTGGTGTGTCAAAGCACACTTGTCCAATGGGTCTATAATCAGAAGTGTAGATCGCAATCAACTGACAATCGGCGACGTAACTGCGGCCGGAAAACGATTCTCACCAACAGGGACCGCCGCCATGTTTCACGCCTTGTACCTGCAAATCGGTTTCAAACAGGCAGCAATTGCTCCAAACAGTCAATGAAAGTCCACTCGAACCAATTTCCGAAAGGACATTGCGACGAGAACTGCATGCGGTGAACATCTGGAGCACAGTACCACAGAAGAGGCCTCTTTTAACAGCAAGTCACACATTCGCACGTTATCAATGAGCTCAGAGGCACTAAAACTTTATTGTGGAGGAGTGGAAACGAGACATTTAGTTTGCTAAGTGTCATTTTTGTTTATACTACAACGAATGGATGCGACGAGTGCATCGCAAGCCCAATGAAGCCATTAATCGGTAGTTCGTCGGAGGTTTTGTTCAAGCTGGAGGTAGTTCTGTGATGCTTTGGATACGTTTTTCGTACCACGAAATGGGCCCTATCGTTGCGGGGACGATGAATTTGAACTAGGATGTGTCTCTCCGGATTCTGAATGACGAAATGTTTCCCTTTACCCCACATCTCTAGAAGCAGCATAACATTGCCCCTCCTGTCTACCAAGACGATAATTGCTGTGTCCACAGGGCTTAAACTGTGTCTGAGTGGCATGACTAACAAAAAGCAACACTGTCTCAGCTCGACTGGCCCGCCAAATCTCCAGATTTAATTCCGATTGAAAATCTGCGTGATCGTTTGGAACAGAAGGTGAAACGCCGGAAAAAACACCCACGTACTCTAGCGGAACGTCAATACCAACTGACCCACAAGTGGCTGCAAATCAATGGTGAATGAATCCACAAATTCGTGAAGAATCTACCACACCGGATTTCTGCTTTTATCATGGCAAGAGGCGCCGTCACCCGTTATTAGGTACGTTCAGCCAAAGGTGACTAATTGCTTTAAATTTCCTTGTGAATGCTTGTGAGTAACATAATAAAAGACATTCGAAAAGTCAAATAGTGTTCCAATTTCTTTTTTAATACGCTGTTGGACTTACTTCCGTTACTTGTTTGAATTTTGAAGGAGATATAGAATTACCCAATAACATTTTTCGTTGCAATGGATTGGATCCTTTTATTGGGAAGGTATTTATATTGTTGGCTCTATAGTTACATTCTCAGCTGTGTTGTCCCTTGTAAGGGTTTGGGCTGCCAAGCTGTGGACAGAAGTCAAATAAACAATCCGTGTTTTAAATCTCAAGAGCCGCGATCTTAAACCTAAACAAATACGTCGGCAAAAACCGCGTCGCACTTCGGAAGTGCTTCCAATATTATTCCTGCATGGAAAAGGAATTTCTTTTTTAGATAAATAATGAATTTAAATTTGTTTTGAGTTACTTCACACGAGCAGTCATTTATTTAGTAAATTAGATTGAAATTTTCATTAAAAATACAAAAAATATTGTATTCAGTTCAAAAGCATCCCTTCACTCTTCTAGAGAATCGTCTTCAGGAACTAATCGTGTAAATTGTTCTTTATGCCCCGACTTTTGTGTTGCTGTTAATTCGCAGCAAGGGATTTACAACCGTTCTTTGAGACTGCTGTTATTCTGAGCTTAGCGAAATTGGTGTCATGCGATACCGCTGTTGTTCTCCCAAGGCATCGTAAAAGTAGAAAACTCACCCGTTAATTAATGGAATCCAGCAGGAAATTGTGATTTCATATCTTTCTTGGAACCTTCGACGTTGGGCAGGACGCTAGTTATCGCCGTTTATCGATCCATGAGTATTTTGTGAGTTACACATACTTTTAGGCACCGGGCATAAACTTATGGGTTCGATTCAAAAATATTTTTTAATTTTATATTTGTGAAATATTTTAACTGCAACTTTTGTTTTGAAATTCGAGAAATAGTCATTGAATTGCATGCTTTGCATATGGAAATCCAAATAATTTTTAGTGCTTAATTTCCAAATATAATTGCATCTATGAAACACGCAGTATAGATTCTAGATACTATATTAGCACAACTCATATTATATTACGTCCTAAATTACCCTAGGTAAACAACATTGAAAGTAATGGGTGTTTTGATCCCTAGTACACATTGAGGTACTGAAAGGTTAGCACAAAACAAAATTCAGAACGACAGAAATTACCTTACGTAGATGACGCTGAAAGTAATTGTTCGTTTGATCGCTATTACAACTTGAGGTACACTCCCAGGGCCAAGCACGCAGGATGCTCACACCAAGCTTCCACGTTTATCAAGACTTAAACACGGTTACACGCTGGTACAACAGGAGAACTTCTGTTTCTTTAATTTATACCTCATGTCCGACACTTACAAAAGGCCGACGCATGAGGGGCTATTAAAGAATTGTATAGGGTATTATTAATCTTTTACCTAACATTTTCATTCACACAAGCTTTCATATATTATTTTAATAAAAGAGAAAAAAATTAATTCTAGATAGAATAGAAGTTAAGATTCTCCAAAAAGTTGGATCCTATTATGATTTAAATAATTACATACTTCCATACAAGAGCAGGCAACCAACTGAGAGGGTGGGAGCCTGCACGAGAGTTTCCGCTTGTAACAGGAAGTATACATTTTATGTTGAAATGCCTCTGAAGAACACTCTACATAGAGGTTCTCGCCCACGGCCTTTCCAAGGGAAAAAAAACGACAAAAAAATAGAGAAACCAAAAAAACTTTTTTGAAAGATGAAAAGATAGAAAAGTGGTCAATAACAATAGTACAGGAAATTCTAAAATTTGATTTAGAAGAAACAAAACATTAATTTTGTTATAAGTAATATTTTTTTATGCTGAATTTAGAATAGTTTCCATTAAAGAATGAGAAGTAATATATATTAAGTATTGTTCAGTAAATTATTGGAATTTTGGCTGTATAGACAACATTGAATTAAGTAATATATTTAAATTTTTCGAACAATTGATGACACCAAGTCGGAATTATAAAAAATGTATTTAACAAAGTGAAAAATAATTAAATGTTACATGTTTATACCATATAGCTCTAATTTTTCAAATTTTAATTAGTTATTCTATAAATTTATTTCATACTTTCAAGCCCTTCTTATATAAAACTGGGCCAAAGATTTCCATTTATTAAAGGTATTTTGAGGTCCGTATTTTCTAGTTTCGAATTCTAAAAATTTCTAAAATCACATTTAATTGGTATTTTAATCTACTCAGAATTTTTGGATTTCTGTTCAAAAGACGAAGCATTTCTATTTTGCCATAGATTATATTTTGTAATTGCAATAATGTGATGTATAACTCAATTTTTGGGTTCAAAACAACTAAGAGGAAGATGATATAAAATTTGGTGTGTGCAAAATTTATCTCTATAGTGTAAATATTGCCGTAACCAGTCCTAAATGTGTCCGGAGAAGCTGCAGTCTACAAAGGTGTGTTGCAATGTTTCCACAGAACCACATGAAATACAATTTGGATGTGATATTAACTTAATTTTAAACAGTCATTTTTTCGTCGGAATAATATCATGTGAAATTTTAAAAGGCAAAATTCTAATATGCATACTAATTTTAATTTTTGATTGAAAACTCCGAATATTATTAACTTGATTAGGTTGTAATAAATTATCTAATTTTGTTGGGTGTTTGGCATTAAGTGCCAAATAAATCCTATTTAGCTTATCATCTTGAGTGATGTTTCTGAAAATGGAATTTTCTTCTATATGCTGCCATATTTTTTTCATTGTAGCAAATTTCTTCCCTGTGAAAAAAACAAAAGGTTTCTGGAGCCTGGCAGAGCAAAATAATTGTAAATCTCTGCCGACTTGAAACCTAAGCAATTTTGTGGCAGGTTGCTTTTCATTGAAAAAGAATTTCCTTAGAGTTGTAAAACGAAGGAGATTGCATTCCAAAGTAAGCTGTACAATGCCCAAACCACCATACTCTATACTGTTATATAGAACATTTCTTTTTAAATTATCACTCCTTCCCTTCCATATAAAACGAAATGCTAGTTGCTCAGCTATTTTCATGACGTTTTTTAGAATTTTGAAAGTTCTGGCATAGTTAAAAAAATTTGAAAAATGCAATGAGTTAATTATTTTGGCCTTTGTAAAAAAAGAGAAGTTTTTAGTGCTAAAGCTCTCATTATATTTCTCCATTTTGGTGATGCAGTCCGACCACTTGACGGTTATATCTGGGCCTGATTTCGCAAAGGGAATGCCGAGAATTTTAATATTTAGATTTGTGATTTTCAATAGATTTTGATAAATATTTTTCCATCTACCGAATAGAAAACTTTGGCTTTTTTCTGTATTTAATTCTGATCCAAATGTATTACTAAAATTTCTATACGCTTTTTGATCTGTAAAATAGAATTTTTGTCATTAGCAAATATCACAATGTCGTCCGCATATGACAAAGATTTTAATGTGTCGTTTAGTCCAGGTACTGTAAAACCCTGGATTCTTGAGTTGTCCCTAAGTGATATAAAAAATAGTTAATAACTAATGAATATAAAATTGGGGAAAGCGGACATCCTTGTCTCACTCCACGTGAAACCTTAACTTTTCGTGAAAGTCCCTATGGGGAGATGAATTTTGTGTATGTATTACAATATACATTTTTAATAATATCTACACAGGATTCAGGAATGCCATAAGCAATAAGTAATTTATACAATTGTTCTCTGTTAACCAAATCGAAACCTTTTTTTTTTTGGTCCAAAGAAATTATCGCCAGTTTAATTTTCCTATTATTTAAATATTCAAATAATTCTTAAAGTGCTAAGATGTTAAACTGGATGTCCCCACCTTGAGCAAAACACATTTGACCATGACCCAACACACGAGTAGCATCTTTTTTTAGTCTATTGATTAAGATTTTTGTATAAATTTTATAATCAACATTTAAAATCGCAATGGGTCTCCAGTCAGCAGGAGATGACAAAATTTCACCTTTGAAAATTAGTTTAGTAAGTCCTCCCTGAAAGGAGGGAGGAACATTCTTTCCATTTAATAGTTCATTTTATATAATTTTAAGCTTAGGTATTAAGATTTTTTCATATCTTTTGTAAAATTCAGTTGACAATCCATCCAAGCCTGGTGAGGAACCATTAGGGAGAGAGAAAAGCGCCTCTCTGATTTCAGTATAGGTTATTGGCTGACAAAATTCTATGGTGTCTTCACTTTCAATTTGGCAATTTAAATTTACATCTCCTGAGTCTCCTCAAACGCTGAGACAAATTTCCTGAGGATTCGACTTTTTTGGGTGGTACGTGATCCAAAGGATGGGTCTACAATAGTATTCTTGACATTCCTCTCCTTTTTTAACAAGAAATTATTATCAGTTTCGCACACTCTTTTTGAATCAAAAACTTCAATCATGACATCTGTAGCTCTGTCTTGCAAAGCTGAGTCAAATTTATTTGTATACATTAAGGAAAGTTTTTGTGACAAAGGGTCTGTTTTATTTTGTTCTTGTAACTGTTTTATCAAATTCTGGTACCTAATAATATTTGTAAGTCATTTCTTAATTAATTTTCCCCTTACACTTATGGCTTTATTTTTAATTAGTAGCTTAATTTTGTCCCAACTCTCCTAAATATATTCTGTATTCAAAACTTTGAATAAATATTCGTGAATTTCTGAAGTCGAATTTAAGTCTTCCAGTAGCGCATTTGAAAATTTCCAGTATATTAGTTTAATTTTTTTAAAATCATCTGTATTTCAATCTGAACTAGTGCATGGTCCGAAACGTGATTTGGGTGATTTAAAAATTGTTTTTCAATATTTATGTGTGATTTTAATGAATCTGGGCAAAAAATATTGTCTAGTCTGGATTCAGAGCCACTACCAATGCGGGTGATTCCATTCTCGGTCGGTTCTCGAGAAGACCAAGTGTCAAATAAAGCATGAGAATTCAGAAAGTTTTGTAAAGTTTTATGAGTAGATTAATGAGCAGTTCGAGCAGGTAAAAGAGGAACTGGTAAGGTGGTGTTAAAATTACCAGAGATTATATAATAAAAGTTGTGTTTGTACAAATATTTTGATAACTCTCTGAAAAAACAGTGTCTGTATGCAATTGAACAAGAAGCATATATATTATGTATGGTAATATTGTTTCCTTGAATTTTTAAATCTTTTCTTAAATATCTTCCTTTCAAATCGGTTTCAAAATTTTTAACTGTACACTTCAACTTCGGATTAATAATAACACTCACACCAGGTGTTCTTTCTGTTCCTAGAGAATGCCAACCGGGGATTTTAAATCTATTACGGAAAGATAAAATTTCATTATATTGAGCAAAATGAGTTTCTTGTAAACAAAGGATACCGATGTTTGAAGTTAGAAATTTAGAAATAACTTTTAAATGTTTATTTTGTTTATTAAGCAATTTAAAGGAATCGAGTAGAGGAAGTCATACTAAGCGGTGCTTGGTTGACAAAAAATTAAACAGAATAAAATTTATATTTTTATTTTTCCAAGAATTTACCGAGCACTATTGCAATAACGGTAAATCTAAAGAGAGCAACAAAGGCGCTAATATACAATTTTACTGTTTTTTAGGAAATTTGATATTATTCTTAAATCGCATAACGGCAAAAAACAGCTGATGTATTTTCAAAAGGTTTGGACCTGGATTTAAGCAACAATTAAGAAACCAATAGTAGATCTCCAATAAGAATATATTAACAGTCTTTAAGATATTTTTTTGTTTCTTCTGGAATACTTTTTGAAGGAAGCTATATACAACTGTTCTTTATTTTTAGTCTTCTTAGAAGTAGAAGTAGGGAAGCGAGGATCTGTAGGGCTGGAACTTGCACTTGAAATTGGAGCCACAAACTTTTGCTTTTGGGGAAGCCCCTGGGAGGAAAATGACTCTTTCGTTTGAAAAACGAGGAGATTCTCCAAAGAGTTTGGAGACTCCGGAGAATCAAGAACGTTGGAAAACAAGGTATTATTTGAAGTAGAAGCAGAAGAATGTCAATCTTTATTCACCGAAGCATGTGAAGATGGGACATTGTCTTTAAAGCCAGAGGAGGAAATTGTAGATTGCGGATTGTCACCAAAGGGTGGAAACTCTGAAAAATTCATCTTATTTTTCCTTGGAGATCTATAAGTGACATTGTTTAAATCCCAAGTAGTAGCTGTTGTTGGCTTCAAGCAGCCATTGCTTTCAACGCCACTAAGAATGATTAGCATGGCAATCAAGCATCACCAACGTCGTTCTCCATTAACACGCAATCAATAACAGCTGGAACACAACGGTAGGCAAAACATTAATTCTGTGAAATGTATTATAGACAAATTTAGTGTTTCAAAATCAATACTGGCGTCAAAGAGAATCTGTAATTGCGATCAGTCCGTGCGTGCCTGCAACAAAATGGGCCTTTTTTATTTATGAGGGCAAGAAAAAAAAAAGGAAAAAATTAAGAAACTGAAACAATATAGCCTGATATGAAAGAATAGACGAAAGGTATGGGAAATATAGAGTTGCAGGAGCACACGGTCTCCGTTAAGAAAGATGTTATAAGCTTTCCTAACATGCGAGTAATAACATTATTCCCGTTGTCTCTCTGCAACTTGGGAACTTAATGCTCTCTAAACAAGGAGAAAAGAAAAAGATACCTTAACTATGGAACCTGAAAAGAAGCGGAAAGTAGAATAGATCGCAAAGAACTACGTGTCAGACAAAAAGTACCGCAACCAGCCTTTAAAAGAGCCGTTTATTTTTTTATATATTTATTTATTTATTCACTAGCAGAGAGTGAAATTAAAATCTATAACTACTACACAATGGAGTTTGGTGGTGGGAATGAAATAAATCTTGAAGTAGGAACGGAGTACCGTGACAGGTAAGAATAACAAAAAGGTGCTGTAAACTTAAATTTGTAGGATCGTTAAGTAGCGAAATTCCGTGATTAGTATTTACTTCATTTGAGACATGGTTAATTCTGTTAAGCTGTATATCCCACTCTAATTAGAAATTGAACTAAACAAACATAACCTGCACTTTAAACGCAGAATGATCTGGCAAATCGTGTATCTCTTTGCTGCCAGCACAAAACGACAGTATATAGAAAGTGAGCAACACTTTCTATATACGCAGTTCTTATATATACAAAATGTCTCTGCTAATACAGGCATCTTGATTTTTTCTTCATTGTTTTCGTCAACTTTTTGGGTATATAAGAATTGCGTTTATAGAAAGTGTTGCAGAATGTTGCTTTTATAAATTTTAAGCAACGTTACACACAATACATGTAACAGGAAAATAAAAGCAATAGAGTCTAGTGACTTGAACTAATGAATTCTATGAAAGGATTTTAGGAAAAATGGCGTTTGTATTTCTATTGCTTAAATAAAGAAAAAGTTTGCGTTTTCCCAAAAGAAATTTTTAAAACATCCCGCAGTGGACAAGAATTTTCGAAAACTTAAACTTTGGGAATGTACAATTTTCGGTAAAGTACAACAAAATAACGTAATAAAGAAATGTTTAGTGGTGGAAATAAATATAATATCCAATTTTCTTTCGATGCCGACGTACAGAAATTTTATCTTACTGGAGGAAAATGGGGACCCAACGGAAGAATCACCGTAAAACTTCTTCATTAGCATGGACATTTTTTAGGTTCCCGGTGACCTCTAAATTAATTATGATGTCCTACTCTTTATCGCCATCCTTAGGATACTAAAACCACTGCGGTACGTCTGCCTTTCCGGAGTTCAGAGCACATCTATCACCTCAAATCCGAATGAAAGCAGCAAACGTTTAAAAACGAAATCTCCCGTCCAATACACCCGGACATTTATGAAAATATTCAACATGCACCATTCCGCACGTCAGGCCAGAGAAAACTAAAAATCAAGATCAAAAACAGCCTCACAACACCCCCTCGCACACAAGATTAGAATAATCACTGCGAACGATGATATGCAACACTTGTACCGCTGAAAAAGGGATTAACAGAGCTGATTCCCAGAATTGGCACTGCACTACAAACACGGAAGTGAAAGCAGAAAAACCACCATTCGAAAGTACAAACTGTTGTTACAAGTCAGAAAACTAACTGGAAATCTATTTGTAAAAAAATATTTTTTTAATACCATTTGTCGACAAGAGCAGACCAGACGACATAGCCAAAAAGATTTCAAAAAAGTGCAAGACAACTTTACTATTTCCAAAAATTTGAAAAAAGAAATAAGTAAATAAAATTGAACATCCAAAGTATCAAGGAACTCCGAACAAATCAGAACCGCAAATTAAAAAAAATTCCAACCATACCGTTTGCCCCATACACCACAAACCAACAGTGCAAATAATCAAAACAATGTTATTCACGAATTATTTATTAGAATAGCTTTTCCGAGAACTCTTCTTAGATGTTGGGACATTATTTTAGGAAAGGGAATCGACATTTCTATTGAGCAGTAGGAATCGCTTTATTCCTATTTGCGCATGACATAAACAGCAAGCCATGAAGGAACTTATCCGGCACAAGAATGTTCTAAGATTTTCGCATTTCCCTGTGCCTTTCAACAACAATTAAGGACGTATTTCACATCAGTGGTGAATACGAACAGTGTAGATATATATTTTCTAGTTACTGAGTTTTCACAAGTTCTTCAACGGCGATCATTCTTCCATATTTTCTTGGCTTGTTGCAGTGGAACTGACTGCGACTGGATGCCCAGTAGCATGTTTATGATATAGTCAGATGACCAAAGGTTCGAAAATTATTTGCCATAGTTTCCCACATGCTTACAAGTTTTTAAAAATTTGTGAACTGAAACACAAACTATAATTGTGAAGCAAAAATCGTAATAATTTGCCCTAAACATTTTTCTGATGAGAATTTTATTCGTGATTTAAAAAATTAATAATAGTAAATTGCTTGGATTGTCTTTTAAAAGATGTTATGTAATAACAAGGAAATGTCCTGACATTCGAGTTGAGTTAAGAAAATTTCATATAACAAATATATTCATTTATTTACGGCTCCTGAACCGGAGGATTAAGTAATGATCAGCTTGAAATATTTCAAGAACTATTATGAAATCTTGTTTTGCTTTTTTTGTTTATTTTCACTATGCGCTTAAGTTGCAAATGTCATTCCATTGCTATCGTGTAATTTCAGACATTTTGTTTATTTGCATTATTTCAGTGCCTTTAATTAAGGTTATTAAAACACTAAACACTTATGCATAACAATTTTATTAAGGACAGTTTACCGAAAGTAGTAATGCTAAAAATGGAGTTTCAAAAACACTCTTTTTACGTATCATTAGTTATTTATATAGAATGACTCCTCATGAGATTTTCACATACATGTATGCTTAATGCATTTTAAGATTATGTTGAACGATACTCAAAAATTTGGTTTTCGAAGCTTCAATAGATTCATATTTTTATTCTAAACAGGGTCAGTTGGGTTCAATTGTTGGGTTCAATTCTTAACTGGGTCAGTTGGGTGTAATTTCCTCGGAACTACTAAGGCCAGCAATAAGCAAAATGCACAGACTGCTTCAGTGACGAGCCGTTCACTTACTTTTGCTTTCAAAATTAATTAACTGATGAAACGAGAAGTAATAGATACCTGATGAGTATAATAATTTTAAAAATTTGAAATTAAAAAGATTTTAAAACTTCTTCCAATGCACTGGTCGTTTATACTTCTTGTTTAATGTACGACTCATGCGAGAAATGACTGTCTCATGTGCTATCTTGATTTCGCGATGACGTCACCGTCAGTCAATAATAGCAGGAATCCAAAATAGCTTAACCTTATCATTCAGGAACCTCGATGGGGCCACCAAGGAACCCACGCCATCCTGTTGCAGACACCCACACAAAATTAAAACGCAAACATTACATAAAACCTAAACAATGACGGCCATAAGCCTGCACCGTCAATACGCTGACTCTACAGGGTTTGACAGAACTCACTTCGAACATGGTAATACTCCTGTTCACAGGAGCCACCCGTGTACGGGTGGGGCTAACTAGGAGTCTAACAAACTCAAATTCCCCTTAAATGCAGAGACTTAGGCACGCCTAAACTTGGCATTCTTTCAGTGAAACCTGCAACAATGGCAATTGTCAAACAAGTGTCACACTGCTTTTTCGTGACATAAAATCATTAGTTTGCCCATTGTACTACCTTCCTCTGCTTCCAATTTAACTTACATTATCCATTTTTCAAAACATCATTAAACGGATTAAATGAGGTGCAGCACAAATTTACACTTAAATTTCCTGAAATAAAAAAGTCCAATAGCAGGGCCCTCTATCACACCACGCTAACTGATACACCAGCAATTCAGAATTCTCAGATTATCTCATTCAAAATTGAATGAGAAAATTGTTTTGAATCAATATCGGAAATAGACATTTACAACAATCTTGTGCAGCTTACGCTCTAATTCCTATTTATTTTACTGCTACTTAGATAGCATATCTCCTTACCGGGAAACGGACTTTGCGCAAGTAACAGGACGGAAGTGGCGTGTTATTAATTAAAACACTCTGGTTCACACCACAGAGGCGACTGCAGTAACAATGAAAGACGTTTATCAGTCATTACTTCGACCTTTGTCTAAGCGTAGCAGTACACTGAATAGCAAAAAAAAACTAAATAAACCGGGATACCTCACTAATACCGCGTTCGTCCTCCTCGCGATCGGATAGCGGCAGTAACGCGATGGGGCATCGACTCCACGACCTCTCTGTAGTTCTGTTGAGACAATGCACACCCCCATGCTTCTTGAACAGCGTCCCACAATTCCGTAATATTCGCCGGTGGAGAATTCCTGGCATTGACGGTACATTGCACAGCATCGCAAATGTGTTAGTTGGCGTTTAAACCCGACGTAAGAGGAGGACACGTTAGAATGCCAAAATCCGTGAAATGTTCCTTCAACCATAATTGTGTAACTGTGGAAGTGTGCGTTCGCGCATTGTGGTGTGAAAGAGGTCGTACCAGTCGGAGTAGTTGCATGACATCAACGGGTGTAAATGATCCCCAAGAAGCCGCACCGGTCAGAACGGTCTGCAGACGGATAAGGAGGTCCTTGTGCGTGGCAGTTGAAACAACACACACCATAAACAAGCCATATCCAGCCTCGATTGTCGCTTGTAGCCATGCGGGATCCATTACCTCGTGGTGTTGTCGCCACACCCGGAGTCGGCATCTGCCAGAAACAGTTGGTATTACGATTCAATGGACCAGGCCACACGTTTCCTGTCATGTTGTGTCCAATAGTGGTGTTTCAGAGCCCACGCGAAGCGCAAAGCCTTGTGTCGGCGAGTCAGCATTGGCACCCGGGTGGGCCGTGGGCTCTGGAACCCCAAAGAACACAGGGAACGTTGCACTGTGGTTTGCAGCAATGTTGCATGCCGGGCTGATGTCGCGATGCCTGCCAGACGAAGCTGTCTGTGGTCATGCAGGGCTTTTCTACGCCCACTCTGGTCTTGCACTCTAGATGATTTTCTTGAGTTGTTTTCCAAATACACTCTTGAAATTGTTGACCGTGTAAATCCAAATTTCGTGGCAATTACCGCGATGGAATCACCCATCTCCCAGGTGCCGACTATCATATCTTGTTCGAAATCGTTTAGTCCTGATAAGCTGCAATTTGAGCTGCATGTTCTACTACTTTGCGACTATACAATTACTGCATGGGTGTGTTGGCATGTAATAAAAATTGCAGCTCCCTTTCCAGTTTGTTTTGACACCACAGTGTATGCTGTGAATCAGGGCCGAGCTGAATCAAGACGCATCAAAATGCATGGCACCTATCACGTTCCTACGGTGGCTTGCAACGGAAACGCCGTTTGCAGTGCTTTTGGCGGGTCAATGCACAGGTACAACCAACATGCTCCTTTTATTCTGTAGATTATTAAGCACTCATCTTTTCAGACGAGTACCTCATGTAATTATTAACCTGGAATTCTCAGGAAATTTGAAAGACAATTTGCAAGAGGGAGTTCCTAATTTAGTTTGAGAGACCCGAACCCACAGAGCTATGCGCCTTTTGGCAGGTGAAAGAGAATCTAAGAGAGTTAAGAACAGATTGCTCTGATAGAATAGCACGAAAGAAAAGTGTGGAAATATTAGAGCACAATAAGTAAACGGATTCGCGTTAAGTAGTGAAGTTGTAAGCTGCCGTACATACTTACCTGCAACAACAAGCCGTTCCGAGCGATATTTCTCCCCGCAGAAAAATACCCGGTACACCGCTGCCACAGATGAGTACAGGGGAAAGGAAGGGAAAGACATAGGAAAGGGGGAACCTGAAAAAAAAACATCACCCACAGAATAAGTTTCCCAGAGGAAAATCGACGTTCAACACCGGATAAAACAAAACAGGGCGTTTGCTCAGTGTTCCTGTCGGATCAGCTATTTGCTTCGTTACTCATCAGCCAATGAGAGAAAAGATTTTTCCCCCTTGGTTTAAAATTTTTTCTGAGGTTTACTTTTGCTGATTCTTTCCTGACATGTCAGAGTAACCATAGCTGAGGTGGTGTGAATACAAGATTAGACCGATCGAGGTTTAAGTTACTCATTTTGTGTAAACAACAGGATAAAAAAGGCCACAATCAGGGTTATTATTTTTTATTCCATATTTAAGGAGCCGGTAGTATAAGGGCTAATCATTTTTTCCCTCGCTACTGTTCTGCTTGTTGCACATTTGTGTGCAACAGCGGAAAAATTAAGTCCAGTTTTTTTTTTTAGTCAGGACTAAGGCGTGAGAAAAAAAATGTAATATGAAAGACAAGACAGACAAAACCTTGTTAGTTAGGGGGAGAGATATTCAGTACAAAAAAGCTAAATCTTTTATGCAACATTTTGCTCGGCCCTTCACAGGGCCCTTTTTTTTGTTTTTTCTCCCCCAAAATTCTTGGTATTCAATTCTTGCTTTCTTCCCATGTGTGAAGAATACCTTCAATCTAGTCCCAGTTATTTCTAATTTTTTTGGAAGTATAACTGTGAACTGGATTCTTTTCAGGAATTTTATTTAAAATATCCTTCGGTTTTTTAAATTTGTCAGTATCATTGACAACATAATTAAGGGCCTCCCTGACAAAAGGATTGGGATGTTTCTTGGCTTTCTCGTAATACCTTTGCGCTAGATCATACATAGTATAATGTATAGAGTTGATATTTAGCATACTACGGATAGCATTAGTGGATATTTTTCCATCGAGTCCTACCATCATACGAAGATTTTTATTTTGAAACGAGGTAATATTATTTTTCTGCTGCTTTCTGCAGTTACCCCAGATAGGGCAGTCTTAGGTAATCACCGGGCTGAAGCATGTTTTCCATAACAAGGGTTTTTTTTGTTATTTTTTTTTGCTAAGCCTTTTGTTTTTAAATATGTGTCGGAGACATCCTCTTAATTTAAGAGTTTTAGCCAGGGTTTCCTTAATATGATTGTTCCAGCTCATATTATAATCCATAATGAGGCCTAAATATTTGATATCTTTTACCCAAGGTATTTTTTGCCATACAATTCAATTTCAAAATCAGGATTGTAATATAATGTTTTACGGGAGAACATATTATACATTAATTTTGTTATAAGTAATATTTTTTTATGCTGAATTTAAAATACTTTCCTTTTAAGAACAAGTAGTGATAAATATTTAAGTATTGCTCAGTAAATTATTGGAATTTTGGCTATATAGTCAAACTTAAAATAAGTAACAAAGTAATAATTTTTGTAATAGAATTTCCATAATCGGAAATGCACTTGTAAATATAAATGTGCGTTAACACCTCTTAGCTGCACAGCTGTTTATTGTAAAAAACTAGATATCCACGTGAAATGTCCCCCATCAAGAGAGGTATGAAAGAGAGAAACGTTTTAAATACAAACTTTAGAATTGCACAGTTAGCATGAATCTAGTTCGTACGTACATACCTCTTATAGGAACACTGTTCATGATTTGAAGTGGATAATGTTCATAATTTTTAGCATATCAAGTGCGTACAATATAAAAATAATTTTCTTCAGTCGGATTTTCAGTAGTGCAGATGCTGTTGGAAGCAGATATAGCACTAAGCGGAAAAAGGTTGCATTGTGAAAAATTGATTATCTGCGAAATATTTTCTTCAGTGTGTGTTGCGATGCAAAAAGAATGTTTCGCATTAAGTGTCCAAGTGATGGGACACGGAGAAAAATGAAACACACCTTTACGATCACTTGCTGGAAAACACTGTGTTATTTTGAGCAGGATGTGTGCTTAAAAAGCTTCAGAGATAAAGGTATTAAGCCAAGAAAGAATTTTGTACAGTCGCGTTTTTGGAAGGTCAGACAATTCTAGACGGCCTTCAGATAACGCAGCGAATATATTGCAAGTGAAAATATGAACTTATGCCCCTAATGGTAAAGTTGTAGTTTATGAAACATTTGATATGATGTGAAAAATGTTATTCACCATAAAAGTACGTCGATGCAAAGATGATTTCTCTGATAGAGCTTTGAGCAGCTAAGCATTCGAGAAAAATACATTTACGCCACACGGCATGAAAGCTTTGAAACTTTTGAAGTAGCAACTGTACGAAATTGTCTAGGTTGCAAAAGTTAGTTATCGAAGGAAAACAGAATTTTTTCATTTGGAAGTTTTTAAACCGAGATGCAGAAATGCGAATTTTATCCACCTAGCGGCGTGACGTTGCATTAAGAAAAAAATGCAAGTTATTCTACTCAGTGAATGCCAACTCAACTGATGTTAGGAGAATTTTTTAAATAGAAAATAAACTACATATCTACGACCCCTAGCGGAAAGCTTTGCATTCTTTTGAGCCGAAAATATGTGCAAAACGCTTCCGTAGTAGGAGCTATCGGACTAAGAATAATTGTTTTCATTCGGCATTTTAGAAGTGTAGATACGGCTGCTAATACGCTGTAAATAGAAATATGCACTTGTTTCTCTTCGTTGCAAAGCTGTACGATATGAAAATTGCGAACTGTATGTGAAATATTCTTGACCGTGAAGGCTCGTCAACGCATAAAAAGATTCATAGTTATTTGCTGTTGTTTTAGTGGTGGTATTTTCGTCTGATTGCAATGAAAAACTTGTTGCAAGGGTTTCCCTACTATTTGTCCAATCATCATCTCTTCGCACAGTTCTAATTAGAAATTTATTCATCGTTCCCTATTTACAAATGCGTGTTGCTTTCTATTGTTGAGCGGCAGCAAAAGCCGTCGATGTTTTCACGTTGTTATTTAACACATGGAGACTGACGTTAACAGTCGATAGGTAACAATTGTATGCTTCGAGAACAACATTCAGAGGCAACGTGATACTTCCGGTAAGGTTTACGCTGTTTGCCTGCATGTTTACTTCAACTCGGAAAATCACCAACACGGCTGCGCGAAATATCAGCTTTTCACGACTTCTTAAGCGAACTAGGGGTTTCAAATCCTGCCAGAGTTGGTTGAGCCCCTACTTGGCACCCCCGGCACTACGGTCCTGGCCCGTTGCTGAAAAAATGTTGAATTTTTAAAAATCTGCAACGCGAGCAGTGTTCGCCAGAGCGCAAGATTCTTAGACATCTCTTTAAGTTAGGTAACACTAGCGTTCTATGCTCTCATTGGCTCTTTTATTTGATGACACTGTAGAGGAACGGAGCAAAAGCAAAACACATCGTTCATACGTAACTTAAGGGACAGAGAAAACGTATGTAAGCATAAGCTAAAACTTTTCTCCACTAAAAAATGTTTACTGCGTCACACCATTACTAAAGAAAGAAAAAGGTACAGTTAAGTATGAATTCCCAACTAACATAAAAGATATACAATGGATATTTGGTCAAAATCCCGTAAAATACTGCTACACACGTTATTCTGCATGAGCCCAAAAACGACAAGTTGACATCGATCACAATGAAATATTTTTATCTGAACCTAAGGACAACACTAATATTCAATATATTTCCATTAAATGTTGTAACCTTATATACGTTTCAGCCAGTGAGACAAAAAATCATGAACAAGGTATATGGAGCAACACATATCTCGCTCACCTTATTTCAGCTTCTCCTCTTTTTTTTTTTTGATTGGAGGTTTAACGACCACCGTGAGCAACTCAATTGGCGACAAGCAGTCACCTGTCCCTAATTCAGGGCCACTGACTCCAGGAAAAAGAAAGATCCAGAGACGTAAGACAAACACAACATCCGTGCATCACCGGGATTCGAACCCGGACCCATCTCGGACGAATAGTCAGAAGCCATCGCCTAAACCACTGCGCCCCCGAGACGGCTATTTCAGCTTCAGTGCTCCTAGTTTGCACAAGTCAAGTGTAAGCATACCTATTACATTTCTGTTCAACGTTGCCACTTTACCGCTGTTCACTGTTGCACTACACCATCAAAGGCTATTCAATGTTCACAGTTCAACACAAACACGGACAATTGCACCATTCCAAAAAGGGGGTGATGAGTTAAAATCATTCTGTTATTAAAACCACACTACATCGACGCAGCAAGAAATTCCGCAAGTGATGTGTTTCACTGTTCGATGCCAAATTATTGCGAAGTATCAAAATAAAAATAGAAATAGTCAACAAGTCGTTTCACGCTCGTATCATCGGACAAGTTTCAGGCTTCTCTGTGCCCATCTTCAGCGTTCGCCGTTTGTCATATGTTTGAGATACGTTCGCCGTTTGTCATATGTTTGAGATACGTTCGCCGTTTGTCATATGCTTGAGATACGTTCGCCGTTTGTCATATGCGTTTTTTAAACAACACGGTGGGAAACCTGAGTGTTTTACCGGAACAAATAAGAAATCTGTATCGACGAAAAACTTCCCGATATTGTCAAATTCGTACAGTTTTAATATGCTGATTAATACCAATTTTACTTTATGTAGTAGTGTACTACTTTTACGCTATGCAACGCGCAAAGGCGTGACTACCGATATAAAAGGACTTGGAATGATTTGCATTCATAAGAAATTGTCTTCGCTTTAATCATAGAATGCTCTTCATACTTTGTTTTGAGATTTTAATTTAGCACAAGAAGTCTTCGGTTTTCAGCTTGTAGTTGTTTAATGTTCAGTAATATCTGCTGCATTTACACTGACTGGTTCGAATTTTCAAGTTGTGTGCCTTTACCCATTTTCCTCTTGCTTGGTGAACAGGGGGCTATTTAGAGGGAGCCCAAGGTTCCTGCCCCAAAAAAGTGTTTCATTGTTTATGTTTTTGGTTAAAATGCGACTTACATTAGAAAAAAATGCTTTAAAATAATAAAAATACACTAAATTTCATTAGAAAAAATGCTTTAAAATAATAAAAATACACTAAATTACATTAGAAAAAAAATGCTTTAAAATACTAAAGATAAAAATACTAAAAACTTACATTAGAAACAAAATGCTGTAAAATAATAAAAATACACTAATTTACATTAGAAAAACATGCTTTAATTTTTTCTTCTACGTTTCATTAACTCTCATTTCTTTTAGTGGATTTCAAAAACTTCCTATTTTTAACTCGCCTCATCCTCCTCCGACAAAAAAAAAAAATTATCTATACGTTCCTGTTGGTGCTTACGAAGTGCACAGGCATTGCTTCTGTTTAGTTGATTAGACTTGTTATAGAAGTTATTTCTAACATCTGGACTTCCCATGTTATTACTGGCATCATATGAGGTGTTTCAACTAATATGTACAGCTGCAGCTAGAGTGCTGAGCTGACTTTCGAATCAGAAAGCTAGTTCCCGATTTCAAGTGTATCATTCCACTTTGTTTACATAGAACTTGATCACGCCAAACGTAAAGGAAAGTATTTCACGATACATTTTTTGTAGATTTTTTTGGAATTTTGCTGTAACTATTTTTTTTGTAAATATAAAATAAAATAGTTATAAATATATATAAATAAATTGTAAATACATCTGAATCACTATTTTTATTTGTAAATATATTTTATGACGGAAATACTTCGAATAATAGTAATACGTTTTTTTTTATCCGGAGTTGGCGTATTCTTTATTCAAAGTTATTTCCAGCTTTTGTTCGGAAAGTCAAAGATGCTAAGATTGACGAATTATTTTTTGGTATGGAATTAATTGGTCGCGCAATTGCTGCGGGTGGCAGCCAAAGATTCGGATACAGCTGGTCTAATGACAATGGTCTTTTTCCGAAAAGGAAATTTGTTCACAACGGCACGAGATGAACTTGTGTATAGTAGGTATTGAGCAAAATGCGGTCTCTTTAGGTGTAATAATATTCATTCTGAAGGAACGCATGGTGAAAGTATTTTTCGTACAGAAGGTGCCAGGTTTAAGTAAGCCATACATTACGATAAGATTTATTTCGATGGACATAGCAATAAACACCCGCATAAAATTTATAGTGAACTACTTTCTTTCATGTTGGCGGTGATCAGGTTCTATATGAACAAAGCGGAACAATGCATTCGAAATCAGGAACCTATTGAAAGCATTTTGATTTGGAAGTCGAGCCGAATGTTGCTACTACAGCGGAGATTCTTCTATAGAAGGAATGGTACATAAATTCAGCCCTTTCTGCTTACTCGATGAAAGGCCGAGTAATTCACATTTCAAATACCGTTCACAATCACCTTTAATAAAATGTTTAAATGAAATTCTGGCATGTTTCACCTTGATACATCTTTTCGTTTACATTTCAGTAGCAAAGTTTTTTTGAAACATTTGATCCTTTGAGAATGCGGGATAAATAATCCCAGTTCCTTTCATTTTCTTATTCTCCGATGGGCACAGAGCAACAGCACAATTAGGCATCGTTCTTACGAAATAACAGCACAGAGTGGTGGGGTTGAGGAGCTTGCCAGCGAACTCACACAGCAATAAAACGATGTCTAAAGTTATCCGAACGATGTAAGTTTTAACAACATCGGCCATTTTTTACAGCATAGCGCTTACTATTTCGTTAACATAATAGTCTTTTTCCTAGCACAATCAAAATCCGAAATTATCCATCATAAAAACCAATCAAACACCGCTAAGTAAATGCAAGAGCAATAGTGAATGAATATAAACAAATCATCGAAGTAAACAATTTCCCTGCACAGCAACGTCACTCCCGAGTCGCCCGAAATTGCCCTAACTACTGCTCTTCGAAATGACCCCCCCCCCTCTGAATAACACTTATCCAACAAAGTATGAATGGAAGGAATTAGAAGCTCCTGCTTCCTTTTAAGGAAAATCTAAGTAGCTAGAAAATTACCAAATTATGAACTTTAAAGAGAATAATGTTTGCAATTGGTATTTATTTGACCTATTACATATTGATAAGTTTACAGCCACGTCATTCGCGGGTCGCCCGAAAATGTCCTCACTACTGCCCATCGAAATGGATCTCATCTGTCAATAGTGAATGAAACAAGTTGAAAAATGCTACCTAGTTTCTAGTCAGTAAAACATCGGAAATAAAAATCGCTTCTTCCGCCATCTCGCGAAAGAAATACATAAAAGGAATAAGAATTTTTTTTGTAATGAAAAGTATCCTAGGAGAAAGAAATTTTCGGAAGCGGAGATACTCTGCTGAACAGTTATGCAGTCTAACTCCCTCTCGCAACATAATTCTGAATTACGAAAAGTGGGAAATATGCGCTAATCATTCTTTGTATCAAAACTGCACAATGGTACAAGATTTTCAGATACGATCAGTAGAAGCAAAAATTGTTTTACCACCACATACGTATAAGATATTTTTTTACATACACTCCTCCTTGCGAAAAAACGTTGGGTTATCTAAAGAGCATAACGTCCACAATTCTTAAGAGTAACGATTGTGATATGGTACAAAATATTTCGCTTAATGACATTTTTCGAACCGCAGACGCAGATGTGAACTCATGTCACAGAGTTATCGAAAAGATTTTCAAAAACGTACCGAAAAAACGGAAGATAAAGAAAACTGCCCAATCTGTGCTTTGGCTGTGCCCCCATTCGAAGTTTATTAGATTTTACCTGAAATAGTAAAACTATATTAGTAATCTGAATTTATTGACTCAAAATAGAATTCAAAGTTTCCAAGTTTTCGCACATCGACCAGATGGCTGTTTCAAGGAAGTATAACACAGTTCGGTGTACAGTTATACTTCGATTTTAAGTATAGTTAGTGCCCAGTTCCTTGTTATTAAAAAGTTTATCTGATTTATTTAAATCGGAGGCGAAATCTAGCAAAATTCTTCACATTTTAACCTTCAGAAAACCTTAAATAATGATACTCAAAGTATATCTTTTATTGGAAGATGAATCTAATTCGCTCTTGGGGTTCTCGCTGAGTAAATATTATTATAACCCCAAAACCGACCACTAACTTTTTTCTTTTTACTAGTACAATTTTTTAATGAATCATTGTCTTATTTGTATGCTACAGGAGTTAAATCACTGTAAGATATTTTGAGAGCATCAAGCTAAGTCACAGACAGAAAAATAGCCGAAACTGAAATTAGTCATCCGTGTCAGTAGTTTTTCCATCATCTCAGATCTCACTGCTACACATACCTCTATCATTAGTCTCAGTACTGCCTCTGCATGCTTTCAGAAGTTCTGGATTATTTTCTCATAACTGCAAGCACAGATTAGCATACAGCATGCCGTTCTCACGTGAAAAGATATTATTGACTGTTCACTTTCCAAGCTAATCAGAACACCGCCATCTTCGATAAAAAATTCAAACTTTTATTATCAACTGCTTCCTTTTTAGTTGTTGCTTCAGAGTTTAACGGCCACTACGAGTAACTCTAACGGCTACAGTAATCGCCCCACTCTAATCTGGGGCCAATAGTTCCTGGGTAATCCCCTTGTTACACTCTTTCTGAACATTTGTCCGAAATGGGTCCGGGTTCGAATCGTAAGTAGGCATAGATGGTGTGTCTATCTTATGGCACTGGCTCGTTCCCTTACCCAGAAACAGTACCTGTAAATAGGGACAGACGTCTCTTCACAGCCCATTGACTATCTCACTGTGGTCGATAACCCCCCCCCCCCCAAAAAAAAATGGTTCCAGGAAAGAGAAAGAGCCAGCGTCGTAGGACAACCACACCAGCTTGGATTCTGGGTGTTCGATTTGGCAGAAACTTAAGCTTTTGACCACTCAGATACAGGGATGGCTCTAAAATGGTTCGTTTTTCGTAGCTTGCTGTGGTCCTAAAGGGAAAGCGGTTTACAGTGGATGATTTTGAAACCACATCCCTTGAAAGTGCGATACAGCAGTTTATTTTAAGAACCTTTAACATTTCATCGTCGAATGCTTTAATCCATTCCGTAAATACACTCAATAGACTAAACATTAGAGATACGTACCCAATAGCGTGTTGGTCCTGCTCTATCGCGAATGACAGCCTGTACCATCGGAAACATCGACTCCACCAGATGACGTAAGTAATGCCAACCTTGTCTGTATCAGCATTGTCCAAACTCCACCCGAGACGTCCGTCCAGGGCCCATGGATCTAATGTTCCGCACCACGGCATTCCGAAGAGCTTCCGGAGGGTTTAAAACAGGGCTTTTGGGGGTCAGTGTATAGTTTCAAAGTCAGATGAGTGTTCCTCTACCCATTACTGGGTGGTTGCGGCCCGGTGGAGTGGCTCATTGCCCTCATGAAACAGACTATCTTCCGCAGGATGGGCGAACGCCATGAAAGCATGAAGGTGATCGGCCAGCAAATGCTGGTAGCGCTCTGAGGTTAAGGACTTCTCTGGAGACACTAAGACACTTATGTGCCCCATGAGAAGGCACCCCAAACCATCACACAGACACCACTGCCTTAAAAAGAGCCAACTTGAGACGACGGGGCCATGGGCTCCTGCTATCGACGACACAGACGCATCCCTCCTAGTGCAGCTGAAAACGGGATTCATTTGACCATACGACGCAGTGCGTCACTCTCCAGAAGACCAGTTTTGATGTTTCCGGCGCCAGGCGAGGTGTAATGTCCGATGACGAACCGTCAACAATGGCACACGAATAGGGCGTCAGCTCTCGTAACCCAGGGTATGCAGGGTGCGTGGCACCGTTCGCTCGCTGACGCTGCTTGGTTCTCCAACATTTAACCTAAATGTGAGTTGTCCGCCGTTGACAAGCGGTAGGTTTGTACAAGACTGAATAGTCTACGTCGATCCCGGTCATCAGTGACGTATGGTGGGCCACCGCTTTCTCTCTGGGCGCTAGTACGTCCGTCGATGGTATATTCACGGTACACCCTTGATACGTTTGCCCTCGGGAACCTTTGGGTTCTTACCACTTGCGCGATAGAATGGCCCATGTGTCATGCGCCGACATTGCGTCCCCGATTAGAGTTGCCCAGATCCCCACGTTTACCCATTTGTTAAAAGGAGACATAATCCGTCTTCACATGATTAAAAAACATATCACAGTCGACATTTTGACAAGTCAAAATGATGTAATACACTTAAAACTAGAAGATTAAAACCATGGGATCTTTCGATTTCCGCTCAGGCAATCATCATCAGATGGAATCGTCATCGCCGCGAATCATCGGATGATGATTCTCTGCGCTGGAATCAAAACATCAAATGGTTTTAATCTTCTAGTTTTAAGAATCTCTATTCTAAAAAAAAGTAACTGCTGCCGTTGTTTTAGAAATTTCGCGACACTGTTGCTTTCCTAGCTCCCAGCGCAAAACGTAATAAACACAAAAGCATGAAATTTACATCGTTTTTAGAGAATTGTTTGGAGAATAAGCTGAAATAAACAGTTTCTCGATTCTAGCAATACTTCAAGAGCTATCGTATTTCAATATTAAGGTCAGCAAAAAAGTGCTATCAGGTCGCGTTCCGGAGAGACTAACAGCAACAGAACCACGAAACTTTGTAGGCATGTAGTGCCATGACCGAATGTTTGCACCTCGGCACCTTTTTTTTTTATTTCGATTCAGTTTACGAGAAATTAAATTTCTAAATTTCACAAAATTCTCTATTTCCCGATGGGATCCATTTAAAAAAACGGATATATGGCAAATTATAAATCATAACGCATTGCAATTTTTACAGCATAAACTTGCAGCTATTGTCTCTTTTTTACAAAAATTATGTTTAAGAAAACGTCATTTTCGGATTTTTAAGCAATTTTTAAAAACCCAAGGGAAAGAAACGAACGTCTTGTCTTTCATAAGGTATTTATTGCTCAAAATGTTAGGTATAAAAAACGCCTCTACAAAATATGAACAAGTACAAAATAAAAAACAGTAACAAGATGTAGGAGACAACAAGGTATACGCAGGCATTTAAAAAACAAAAAAAAACAATGTTAAGGATGTGAAAAAGAGGGCGCTCACAGGCTGCCCAGTTGAACAGTAGTAAACATAAGACTATGAGTCCGTTGATAACAATAGTATTAAACTGTGTCTAAGAGTTCGCCGAAAAAAAAATGAAAAAGACGGAAAAGCAGTACAAGTTCAAAAGTAAACAATTTCAAAACAAAACGTGAATTCAGAAGAAAAACTAAGTCTCACACTTTGGCAGAAGCGTAGACACAGAACACTAATGAAGAACACTTATGATGGAACAAAAACACTGTAATGGAGAGCTGAAGGTTAAGCCAGCAGTT
Organism: Macrothele yani; assembly: GCA_039090855.1. Classification (NCBI taxonomy): domain Eukaryota; kingdom Metazoa; phylum Arthropoda; class Arachnida; order Araneae; family Macrothelidae; genus Macrothele; species Macrothele yani. The sequence continues at coordinate 11,364,844 of CM077016.1, forward strand.
CCACGCCATTTTCGACGACTTGGAACCAAGACTGTTGAGGTAACTAATTTGATATGAAGTTTTGCCCGATCAATGTCAATTTCGAGTTGTAGGTTGGCTGTAACGAAGTGACGAAATCTGCAGCAGAGGAAACGACGAGCTGTATGAAAACGGCAAAGTGAAGGTTGGTCGATGCTGCGATGAAAGCACAGGTAGATTGTATACTTCGCATGAAGAATTAGGAAGTAGCACACTTGAATATTCGTGGGAGCCGACGGAAAGTGGTGACGAAACACAAAGTAATGTGACAAGATGTGAAGGTTAACACAAACTTCTTAATGGAGAGAGAACAGCAGTGAGAACAAGGGCTGAAACAACAGACACATGAAGTATGAATGCCTACAGGAGAATGATTACAGCTCTAAGATAACGATATCTATGACGACAAGAGCATAAACTGCCGATGCCGAAAAGCAGCGCCAGTTGAAACCAACACTAATCAGTTGGGAAATTATGAACAGGCGGTTGACTGTTTTTGATTTCGGCTGTGAGCAACTTCAGCAGGTACCACATACGATGCTGAAGCTGGGCATCTTCAGGGGGAACGGTAATTTTAATCAAAAATTCATCAAGCAATTGAAGTTGTTGAAGCATTTCAGGTAACCAATTTAACTTGGATTGAATACACGGGATTGTTAGAAATTTGTCAATCCTAGGGCGTCGAATTAGTTCAAGAAGTTCAGTGTAAAAGAGCGGTTGCATTGGAACAGAACAGTCTTTGAACAGAGCGGAAAGTTTAGGAATGGTGGGGATAGAAAAATCATCTTCGTCAACATCCGAAGCAATGGATGCTGATTCACTTAAATTAGCAGCAACGTCCATATCATCCTCAGTAGGGAGGCAAGCGAATCTATTTGTTGTACGAAGCGGAGAAAAACAATTTTCCAGGCCAGCAGAGGCTCCTGAGGAAGTGGCAGAAATTTTGGTCCGAAAACGCCTTGTGCGATGCGAACGCCTTGGAGAAGACTCAGCAGAATTTGGGCGTTTGCCGGACGTTTTGATATCGGGGGAGCCTACCGAAGTAGGAAGAGCTTGAAATGATATGTCATCAATGAGAGCAGATTTGAACATTTCAGAAGCAGGTATTTGCACTTGCGAAACAGTCTGTGAAACGGGTGCCAATTCGTGATGATGACGTAGTAGTTTCGGAAGAATGCGGATGTTCGGAGTTGTATGGTAATAGCAGTTCAGTGCTTGGCAAAAACTGCGTAGGAGTTTTGAAAGACAGCGGCTTCTCGGAGATGAATTGCAATGGCGGAACTGAAACAGGTGAAGACAACGAAATATCTGCAGTCATTGACGGAGCAATTTGCAGAGATGGTGATGTGGTTGACATTGGGGCAACAGTATATTCAGTAGTAAGGGTGGAAGAAGTGGATGATGGAGGTGTGTCATGAACCTTCATCGAAGGGACAGCACCTTGAGCAGGTGTGTGCTGCTGACACGTAGAAGCCAGGTGTCCCTCAGCTCGACACCGGGAGCACTGGACACCAGCAAATAAGTTGAAAACGTATGTTCCTGTGTCCGTAAAAAGTTGCAGAGTTGTGGGGCGGTAACAAATGGCTTGGTCAGTGGGGAAAATAACACGATATTGGCGACGACCCACTTGCACAAAGTTGAAAGGACAGTCTCTGGCAGCAGTTGGAAGAAATTTTGTCTCTCCCACTACTCGACCAAGAGAGCCGAGTGCAGCAACAAGCAAGTTGTCCGGAATAGCAGTAGACACAGGAGATAATGTCATTTTGAACTGGCGCTGTGCAGAAGCAACAGGTCGCAACTGAAAGGAGCCAATATCAATGCCTGTAGCAAGAACGGTGTCGGTGGCTTTTTGGTGAACAAAATGAACGACAACACCTCCTCTAATGCGAATAATTGAAACAATGCTCTCCTTGGGAACAACTTTAACCAAGGCCTCCAAATAGAGGGGAGGGGAGTGTCACGAAGTGACGGAAAATACACACTTAATAACAAAGCTCAGGAAAGTTCTTTACCTGCTGGTGAGTCGTCAGAAATACGAATCTTCAGAACTTTATCTTATCTTGAAAATTCTGGTTTCATTGAGAGAGGTGCATCAGAAGATTTGTTTGGACGAGCAGTCGCATCATACAACCATGGAGGAGTAGCAGCCATGGCAGCAGAATGAGACTCGACGCCCAGGATATGCTAATTAGGACGAAGAACATTCAATGCAGAAACATTAGGACGAAGCACATTAGAAGCAGAAACGCAATTTGAAGTAGACAAATTCACACTTGATGAGGTCATAGTAGTCTCAGAAGCGGCCGAAGTAGAAGAAGAAAATCCAGCGGAGATAACATCAGCAGTAGGATCTTGCATTTGCATTTGGGAAGCAGCTATCATGGCCGCACGCCTAAAAACACAACACTGTGTGCTGCAACTGCGTCACACAGAAGAAACACAAAATAACGTTACATGAGGCACTCACACTCACTTCAAGTGAGGCAAAACGATGAAAACACAACACAGTCAACACGAACCACTAAAGAAGACGAAAAATCCACAGGAAAAAAACATTATTTTTACAGACGAAATGGAAAGAAGCGAACGAGGTCTGTCTTCACGATAACCACAGATGAACGTTCTTGTCCCGTGACCTGCTGACATGGTAACGCAGAGAATTTGTTATGCATATGTTTTGTTTGTAAAGCTATCTCAGTTGTTTAAGGTGGACGTCAAGTAATTTTGCTTCCTATACATCCAATGGAAAAACTTCTGTACACATTTTCTTTACAATTAATGCGTTCTCAAGGATGACAATTTGAACATCGATTAAAATAGCTTTATTTTATGACTTGGAATACTTAATATTTTCTAAAACATAACCTTTATTATACAATCCAACATTTGTTTTCTACTGATGTCATCAAAGTACAGGTCGCGCCATCTTTTTTTTTTTTTTTTTGGACAATTAATGCGTTTCCAAGGATGAAAATTTGAACATCGATTAAAATAGCATTTTATAACTTGGAATACTTAATATTTTCTAAAACATAACCATAATTATGCAATCCAACACTTATTTGTCTACTGACGTAATCAAAGAACAGGTCGCGCCATCTTTTTCTTGTTCCAACACCACCAAAGGAAAAGTTATTGATTTTTTATAGAATTATGATTATGTTTTAGAAATTATTAAATATTGCAATTTATAATATGACGTTATTTTAATCGATGTTCAAATTTTCATAATTGTGAGCACAATAATTGTGAAGGAGATGTTTACAAAATGTTTTCCATTGGAAGTATAGGAAGCAAAATTACTTGACGTCCACCTTAACGGTTTAGCATAACGGTTTATGGTTTACGGAAATGCTTTTTGGACCGCTTTTGTTTTCCTTAGTGGTAAATTTAGTAAGAGCTATAAGTTCAAACGACAAAAGTCCGACCTTCCAAATATTAACGACAGTAAAAAATAAACTCTGAAATTTCGGAATAACAAGTCTTATTTGCTTAGACATGCAATAAAAACTGAAATTTATATGAATTCTCCAGTTTTTATTTCATTGTGTATTAAATTATTTTAACTTGTCAAAATGTCAAGTGTGATATGTTTTTCAATCGTGCGAAGACGGATTATGTCTCCTTTTAACTGATGCTCAGCACGAATGAATACTTCATTTCATACGTTTACCCATATTTGTCTATTACTAGACATTGTTGGGAAGCCCTGCTGTCCGACTATTTATCGCCTGTATTCTGTTTGCGTCAATTCCACTCTTCGCGCGGGGGATGCCAATGTAAACTGCCCATCACCCGTATCTCTAATGTTTTGTCTACTGAGTGTAGATTTGGTGTCATTTAAGATTTTTAGTTAGCCGTGAAGATAACTGGCAACATTTTTTTATATTTCTCGATAACGAGCAACTTTCTTTTTGTCAAAACCAACAGCCCTGGCGCAGATCATCATGGTTAATCGAATTTTTGGAATTTTTCTCTCGGCTGCATGTTTCTGCGTTGATAGCTAGAACACTTTTTCCGTTACTAACTGACAAACAAGAAAGATTACACTGAATTTTTGGATGTAATAAGCACGTCTTTTAAAACTGTTCTGATGCGAATGAAATTTTTTAAAGCTATTCAAAGTCAAAGGAGCCGCCCCGGTGGCGCAGTGGTCTAAGGCGCTGGCCTCTGATCATTCGTCCGTAAGGGGTCCGGGTTCGAATCCCGGTCAGGCATGGATGTTGTGTTTGTCTTACGGCACTGGCTCTCTCCCTTCCCTGGAACCAGTGACCCTAAATTAGGGACGGGCGACTGCTTATAGCCCATTGAGTTGCTCACGGTGGTCGTTAAACCTCCAATCAAAAAAAAAAAAAAAAAAAAAAAAAAAAAGTCAAAGGAACCGGTATGGAAAACAATCAACAGGTTCCAACAATCGATAAAACATCCAGAAATAGAAACATCCACATAGTTCCTCCCTAAAACACATGTTACGAAAATTAACAAATGACGAACAAAAACTTGCTCATAGTACAAGGAAGGTACCACAGACAAAGATATTTTCAAATCCAACAGTTAAAAGGTAAAATATATAAGGAAACATAATATAAGTCTACGTCTGCTAGCCAAAAAATTTTGCATAACGGAAAAGCTGAATATAAACGAAAATTATTCTTCATGGAAAAAGCTATGCTAAGGGAAAATAACTTTTCAAATGTGTGTCCCGGAAGTAAAGGTAGCGAAAAAAATTTTCGATCTTCACACAGCTAGCGGGAAATCTTTACGTTATTTAAAGAGGATAATGTTCCACATCTCTGTTATAGGGCACGGAATACAGTAAAGAAGAAATTTCTCAATAGCGTTTTTAGAAGCGGCGATACAGCTGCAAACTAAAGTGCACAAACACCACCTACCGACAGAGCTGTGAACTACAAATTCCTCATATACTAGCCTAAGGTATTCTAAAAGGTAAATGGCATTCGGTGTTGAAATAACTTTTTAAATCGCCCATGTAAATATAGTGATAGTGAGAAAAACAGATTAAGCATTTGCGTCCCTAGCGGCGAAATTATGCACTATTTTGGAAAGACAATACACACACAGATTTTGTGTATTTAGGAGTATGTGATTGAAGAAAGTAGTTTTTCAATCGGGTTTTCAGTCCCGCAGATATTGCTGTAAAGTGAAGCCTGAACTTTCGCCCTGTGGTGGCAGACTTGTGGGCTAAGAAAAATTTGAAATGATATGAGAAACATTTTGCAGTGGAAACGTTCTCCAACAAAAATTAAATTTTTCAAATCGGACTCTTACGTAGAAGCAGAAATATAGACAAAATAAGATATGCGTTTGTGCCCCTAGCGGGAAAACCCTGCATTTCTTTAAGAAAATATTCTCAAAAGGTTTTTCGATGTGAGCTGTATGGGCCTAATGCCACACAGAAGAGGGTAGACGACTTAGGGTAACGGAAAGTGTGTGCAAAGTAGGTACCTCGGTAGCTGACACCCGATTTGAAGCATAGAGGGCGGAAGTCTGCTCTGATCTGCTGGAAGCATTTGAAGCTAATGAACACTCGTTTTTCCGATCTGGTGACAGGCGATGAAACGTGGGAGTATCTGTACGATGCGGAAAGGAAAAATCAATCCACAGAATGTCGCCACACCTCTTCACCAAGGCCTAAGAAGTTCAAGAACCAGCGATCAGCACATGAAATCATGGTGACTATTTTCTGGGATGACAGGGTGTCATTCTCCTTGATTTTCTGAAACGTGGCCGTACGATGACCAGCGAGCGGCACATTGAGACATTGAAAAAGCTTTGAGAAGCGATAAGGAGGAGGAGAGCGAACAAGAATCTGAAAAGGATCCACATTCGCCATGACAATGTGAGACCACTCACATTTTTGGCAATAAATCAGGCGAAGAGAAAATTAGGTTGGTCGTGGTTCCCCATCTACCGTGCAGCCCAGATCTGGCACCCTCCGACTTCCACCTGTTCAGTCCAATGAAGGAAAATCTCAGGGGACAACGATTCGATGACACAGACAAATGAAAATGGCTGTGAAGAACTAGGTACAACAGTCAACACCTGAATTTTTTCAAAAAGGAGTCGAGCGTTGGCTTCAACGATGGCGCAAAAGAAACGCTTATGACGAAAACTAAGTTTAGTAGTACCTTTTTACGCTTTCCAACCGTAAATTGAAGAAGCGTATATGCTCCAGCTTTTTTCGTCCGACTGTCCGTCCGTCTGTCGGCACGATAACTCACATAAAAATGGTTCGATTTCGACGAAATTTTAGTTTGTAGTAGGGGACCACCAGGGGACGAACCCTATTAAAAATGGGTGAAGTCGGGTTAAAGGTCACGCCATAAGATCGGATTCCATTCAAGTGCCCTTATGCGTCATAACTTGCGTAAATATGGTTCGATTTCAATGAAATTTTAGTATGCGGTAGGGCACCGCCTGGAGGGGAACGATATTGAAATTGGGTCAAATGGAGTCAAAGGTCAGGACATAGGATCGGGATCCATTTCATCGCCCTTATCCCACACTATCAAGGTGGACGTCAAGTAATTTTGCTTCCTATATTTCCAATGGAAAATCTTTTGTACACATTTCCTTCACAATTACTGTGTTCCCAAGGATGGAAATTTGAACATCGATTAAAATAACTTCATACTATAACTTGGAATACTTAACATTTTCTAAAACAGAAGCATAATTATATTAAAAAAAAATAACGTTTTCTTTGGTGGTGTTGAAACCAGAAAAAAGATGGCGCGACCTGTACTTTGATGACGTCAGTGGACAAATAAATGTTGGATTACATAATTACGGTTATGGTTTAGAAAATATTGCGGCTATGGTTTAGAAAATATTATTACGGCTATGGTTTAGAAAATATTAAGTATTCCAAGTTATGAAATTAAGCTATTTTAATCGATGTTCAAATTTTCATTCTTGGGAACGCATTAATTGTGAAGAAAATGTGTACAGAATTTTTTCCATTGGAAGTATGGGAAGCAAAATTGCTTGACGCCCTCCTTAAAGTAGCAATTCTTGTATGTATGTATGTATGTATGTATGTGCATTTTATTTTGAAAACGGCTCTAAGAATTTTGATGAAAGTCGTTAACCTACGGTTTCCTGGTACTAGAAATCGATTTAGCTTGATGTCGACTTTAGGAAAATTCGTTTAGTGGGTTAAATAACCACCCCGAATTATAACGTTTTTAGTGTCATGGCGTCATTCCATTAATGTTTCCAATGCTGAGAAATCTTATGACGTCACAATCTCGCGTTTGAGAATGTTGGCTCGCGGTCACGCCATCTGTCTCATTACGTCACGCGTTGTGTCCTTGTTTCCGAGATCTTGAAGGCCTATCAAGTCGTGACGTCATTTTCAGTGACGTCACACCTCGTGCATCTCCTGATCAACTAATCCCTGTCTGCATTACCACGCTGACTTGTATTTAAACGTGTGACTTGTCTTCTTGTTTACGCTTTCCAACCGTAGGTTTAAGAAGCGTATATGCTCCAACTTTGTCCGTCCGTCCGTCCGTCCGCACGAATAAGCTGAATTCAACAACGGTTGTTGGAGGGGAGTTATATCTTAGTTTTTTCACTCTTAAAAATCATTAGTGTTTTGAAAAACTTGTCCTTCAAATGATAGTGAAATATCAGGACGATTGGTAGCAATAGGAATTTGTAGTTGTAAATGTTCAAGCACACACCGGAAGCTTTTTTACGCTTTCCAACCGTAGGTTGAAGAAGCGTATATGCTCCAGCTTTTTCCGTTCGTCTGTCGGCACGATAACTCACGTAAAAATGATTCGATTTCGAGGAAATTTTAGTATGTGGTAGGGAACCACCTGAGCACAAACCCTATTGAAAATGGGAGAAATGTGGTTAAAGGTCAGGACATAAAAGCGGGATCCATTTCATTGCCTTTATGCGTCATAACACGCGTAAATATGGTTCAATTTCGGCGAAATTTTAGATATGGTAGGGAACCACCTCGGCACAAACCCTATTGAAAATGGGAGAAATGGGGTTAAAGGTCAGGACACTGGAGTAGGATCCATTCCATTGCCCTTGTGCATCATAATTTACCTAAAAATGCTTCGATTGCGACAAAACGTTATCCTGTTGTTCCGGAGGTATAGTGAACCGATTCTGTTGAATATCAACGAAATGAGGTCAAAGGTCATTGCACAAAAGCAAGATTTATTCCACAGCCATTATTCTCATAACATGCGTAAAACTGCTTCTATTGCGACAAACCTTTAGTATGCTATTCCTGAGGTATACTGAATCGGTTCTGTTGAATATCATCGAAATGGAGTCAAAGGTCAGGACACAGGAGCGAGATTTATTCCACAGCCATTATCCACATAACTTGAGTAATAATTTCTGGTATGTTGGAAAGCGTATCATAATCAATGCATTGCATGATTTTACTAACTTGTTATAGAGAAACAGTTACTCTACCAACAAGTGCAATCTGAATAACCTCTGTCAATTAATAAAAGAGCTATGTCCACTTTCGCATCACTTCCGGTACAACCCTCTTACTTAGTTGCTTTTGTCTTGTTAAGGAAGCGATTAGACACGAGAGATAAAAAATGAAAACAGCACAAAAACAAAACAATCATGTGCAGTTTTGGAAAATATATTCCTGGTTTTACACAATCTTAACTATCAAAATTTCAGTAGTACTCCTGTTTCTTGAAAATATTCCCATTTTTAATCCTAGGTATGAATGGTAAGTTAATGTATTTCACTATAAGTATTTTCAACTGTCCAAATATTTCCTTTCGTTCAAACTCTTTCCCCTAATTTTAGCACACACTCTTCCCAACTTTAAATAATTAGATTTACCTGTGGTAGGCACAAAAGAACGTATTTACGAAGCATTCCACGTTTCTGTTTTTAATTCCATGCAAAATGGTGGTCTCAAAAAACGAAAGTTTTTGTCCATTTTTCCCTTAAAAAAAGCATAGATTGCATCGACTATTCAGCGAACGTGTTGGTAGCATCATCTAGTGAAAATTGGTATTAACAGAGAACTTTTTTTTGCAAGAGTTGTGTGTAAAACATACACCATGCTCCTCATTTCCTATTGGAAGGAGACTTATAACAAGCTGGAAGAGAGTTTGGACAAAATTAAAAATAATTTAGCGAAAAGGAAATAACTCAGCATTTCAAATTTGCGATTATAATATGTTACAAGACATCAAAGTGTTAAGTTAGTAGTACCTAAATAAACTGGTATTAACTTCTAGACTTATTATGTGCAACTTTATCATCAGGAACTATATAAGAACACTTCGACCTTTTTAATTCGAGGACATTTTACAAAAAGCCACGGTGTGTTTTCGGAAAAAATAATTACATATATAATATAAGTCGATCAATACTGGATGCTAGCAAATGACACATATAACATATACTTAAATGGGTGCTTACTCATATACATATTGCTCATAAGCAAGGCTGTTAGAATAATAGTATAATACTGGAGATACCTTAATGTCTTAACCGTGGAGCCGCAAAGTGAGGGAATTTAGATTTGTTTACATGATAGCCATGCACTTTCGGCTATGTGTAGTTTTGAATTGTGTGGATTTTGGTTGCCAAAATCCTGTTAATTTCTAACCGGAATTAATTATACTTCATACACGAGGGAAATTTTCAGTTTTAACGAATTCGCACTAACGTGCATGTATTTGAATTTAAAATAAACATGGGAAGGAACCTGAAAATAATTAAGAATTTTATAAATCCACATTTTCCCACACATTGACAAAAAGTTAAGATGCAAAATTGGTAACATTTTTGAAGAAAGAATGCGATTCGGTTAACACAAGAGACATTGCAATGACCTTGAAAACTACCAGCTTTCTCACACTTTAACGGCCGTCGCTCGCGGTTATAGGCTTCGCGCAAAACAGTACTGCTCTGTTAACAAGAGCATCTCCACATACCTTATTCTAACCTCCTTGAATGTAACGCGAGGTGAATAAAGTCCATTGTGTGAGGTTGGCTCCTAACAGAAGGTATACTAAGCTACAGAATGTTTAGCTTCCATATATTAATCCTTAAAATGAATGAAACAACAACAAGAACAAAAATCTGGACTTCATGAAAGTTCAGTTCGCCAAATCATCATCTTTTTATGATCGTATACTTTGAACTATAAATTTATATATGATTTTATATTAAATGTTTTCAAAATATTTCGCCAGGACATTTGCCGACTTCTTCGTAGCTTGTCGCTGGCCTCAGATTGTAGAGTAATACGACTAAACAGTGTACTGATGTAGAGCAGCGCCGTGGTTAAACAGGGTTCAAACGAGAATACTTTTCCTTTTAAAATAATATTTCACAGAAGTAATAATAGTAGTAATGGACGCTATTAATGTTATTATTATTACTAATGGACACAGACCGTTTAAAACGATCATTTGGCTAAAAATTCAGACCCACCCGCAAAGATCACGGCACTCATCCACACCACAAGTACACCCAGCGATGTGCTCCCGAAATAGTGGCTCACGCCATTTCCAGGAATCCAGTTCACTGTACCGAGATAGGTGACTATTGCCATCTCCAGATCTCTTAAGTTTGGCATTTGGAAGTCTCGCACAAGACAGCGCAGTCAAACCACCGAATGCCCTTCGGGCCCTATGATTCCCACACACCTTAATCACACACCAACGGTATGAAACTGGACAATGACGATAATCTTTCATAAAAGCTGTATTACACAGAGATACAAACCAATACAAACACTGAAGAGAACATCTAACAAAAGAAGGAGAAAATGAAAAATATCCAAACAAAAGTAAAAAAATGCCAGATTAAGGGCGGGTCAAATCCTCACTGAAACGATGGGGGAGAGATCGTGATACACGGAGAGACACGTAGGACCCAGTCTTCAACCATTATAATGGAAATCAGCTATCCCTCATGGTTCGTTCTTCCTGTTATCAGCTTATGTTAAAAGCCAGAAGTGATAGCGAAGGATGGAATTTTCTGCCAGGGCGAGCGCGACAGCTGGGATAGAGTTCTGAGGAAGTTATACAATTATTTTCCTAATTCATACATCTGCAGCGAACTTTGTGTCATGCGAAACAACAAGATATATATAGATATATGTCGTGTGGATACTTCATTTACTCCGAAAGGCAGTTTGCAAATGATTTGTGAGCACACTTTCGCCCAAGCGACCGGGAATGAACACAAACCTAGATAAATGGCTACCTCATGAAAACGACTTCGAACGAGGTGTATCAAAGAAAAGTTGTTTCTACTAACGGGGTCCTCAAAAAGACGGAAAAAACATATATGTACGTCCACAGAGCTTAAGTACGTTTAGCAACAAGAAAAATATTGTTTTGCTGTCTTTTAAACGGGTTACAGTTACAACAGAAGAGCGTCGACCTTTCAGCCGTTAAATATATTTGCTCAAGGGTTCTGAAATACCATAAGTCTTATTTATGAACGAGAAATAGAAAACTGGAAATTTAGAGCATTTTACCGTCGATTAGATATCAGATGAACTTTTGAAAAGGGTTTAAAAGCCTAGACATGTTCACTTCAAAGTATCAAAGTTTCCCAACTGAAGTTCTAACAACAAAAAATTTGCAATGTAAATAAAAGAGAAAAAACATTCAGATATATTTGGTCTCTATTTGCTTTTGAAGTGCCGTTACGCACAAAGTTTCTATGGCCCTCCATATAGTTATTTTTAAGCTCTCCTTACGAGAAATGAGAGAAATGAATGAAAATATAACCCATAAAAAATTCACTGTTTTGTATGGCTTTTCGGAGAACAATTTTTTTGTTTAAATAATTTCTTCAAAGCCTCAATCCAAATATATCGACCAAGAAAGTTATCACTGAAGTAGGAAAGGAATTTCCTCAGTATGACACCGAACGAAAATCATCGGAAAGGACTTTAAGGTGAAGACAGGAATGGCTCGGTAGCCTGCCTTCATTGGAACCCGGTGGAGGGGATAAGACTCCATCTTACTCGCAAGGGAATTCTCGGTATTCAGGAACATAAGTTTTTATTTCTTAGGGAATGCAAAGTGATTTCCCTTGATAGGAAATATTTTTTCGTGCAAAATCTAAATCTTCAGGAAAAATAATTTTCTGTTGTTTTATATAAAAAATTGATTTTACAGATGAAATACTGCAAACAATATTTTTACATGAATATGGTTTAATCATGATTTCTTCGAGAAGGCAATAATAAGAAGATGGTACGCAGTAGCTGACTAAATATCATCACCCTGACACACATCACAAGCTGTCTGAAATTCACGATTAAATACAATTGTTAACAGTCTAAAACAGGCAATCCAGATGAAGCAAAGCATTTTTACATTGGTTTTTTAACTCTTTAAGCGGCCGATGTGTTTCTGAACCAAGCGGTGCCCGAAATTTTCTGCCGTCCTCAAACAGAAGTGTTGATATGTTTGCCGGGTTATACGAAAGCTCTGGCAAAACTATTCCTTTCCCTCTCCCATTTTAGAACAATGCACTATATATCCATTGCTTTAGTAAGCGCTCCCTTATAGTTCTTAGTCTTACAGTCTATAGTCTGATTTCCTTATAGTGCTTTACTCTATGCTTCATGACCCAATGAATGATTAGGAAAGGCTAATCCCCCTGAAACGGACATCATGCCACTGGGTAGAAGCAGTTACTCAAACATTTTTTCTTTCCTTTCTTAGGTTCTCCGCCATTTTTGGTAGTATTTTCGGGAGAAAAGGTAATATGTTAGGAAGGATTAAGGGAAATCATTTCCCATAAATGGCCACTTTGGAAGGGCAAACCTAAAGGAAAAGCAACGCTTTCTGATGTGCAGGTTCAATCGTTCTTGTCGCGTTCGCCCCCACTTGTCAGACAGCTAATATACACCGCTGGCCACCCAAAATGCAACACCAAAACGGACACGAGATAGCAAAGCCAGATTTACAGGACACATAACAACAGATACAAAGATGAAACGATTGAGCTTACAGGCCCGTGCGACTTGCGAAACACGCGGACATCAATAGTTCGCGTGGCCCCCATGCTGGCAATAACGGCCGCTAACGCCGCAGCATTGAACGAAACAGGCTTTGGATGTGAGCTTGGGGTATATCGGTTCAGGCTGCTTCCACACGTTGCCACAGTTCATCAGCTGTAGCCGAGGGTGGTGCTTGCCGGGCCACTCGGTTGCCGATCAGCTACCAGACGTGTTCGATGGGCGACATATCGGAAGAACAGGCGAGCCACTGCAGCAGTGACACCTGGTGAGCCGTGAAGAATTGTTGCACAATGCGTGCCACGTGCGGGCACGCATTGTCCTGTTGAAACGTGGCAACTCGCAGGTCCTGCAGGTAAGGGAGAACTACAGGTTCCAAACGTCGGAGATGTAGCGGTGGCTGTTGCGGGTACCGGCGAAGCGTACCAGAGGGGTGCAGGTGTCATATCCAATTGCGCCCCAAACCATAACGCCAGGCGACGGACCGGTATGGCGATGCATAACGTAGGCGTCATACAGTCTCTCGCCGCGGTGCCGCCACACGCGAATCCGACCATCGTGGTGTTGCAGGCAAAAGCGGTATTCGTAGGAGAAGAAAATTTCGTGACTTTCCGCAGTCCAAGTGCGGCGTTCAACAGCCCACTGCCGCCGCACTCGCCAGTGGTGTAACGTCAATGGTAATCCGAGCAATAGGTGCCTTGCGACAAGTCCCCGCTCCTGCAGACGACATCGAGCGGTACGTGCTGACACAGGTTGTTGCGCAACACACCCTAATTCCTGCGCTAACGTTCGTGATGTGTCGGTGCGAGCCGTCAATGCCCACCGCACAACATGCCGGTCCTCTCTTTCGGTGGTACACCGCGGTTGCGGCAATCGCTCTCGTCGGTCCGTCCGTCCCTCCTGCACACACCGAATCCATACTCGCCTCACTGTGGCTGGATGTCGTCCCACACGGGCGCCGATATCTCGGTACGATAAACAGCTGTCGCGATAAGCCACTATTCGTCCTCTGTCAAATTCCGAAACGTGCTGGAATGACTGCCGTATTCTGCGTCGAGGCATCAGGAAGCTTCCCGCGCCCAGGTCCGGCAGCACAACACACTTCCACTACTTACACCCCGCCTTCTGTGCACCCTTCTTATACTGCTTCTCCGTGGCGTGCCGGGCGCACATGTTTTGCATATGCCCTGCAATGCTGATCGTTTGCATGTCCTTTTGCGGGCGACGCATGCTGCGAATTTCAGGCCAATCGGATGGTTCCTTCTTGCTGTTGCATTTTGGGTGGCCAGCAGTGTATGTATTCGTTGGACCTCATTTCAAACAATTTTGCTAACCCCGAGTTAATTCGTCCCAGCCAGTTAAAGGGCTAAACTCTTGAGGTGCAGTGCAAAACCGGTTATAATAAAAAGTCGGTCAAAACACGATTTATCACCAGTGTATCAGGACCCCAGGAAATACGACGTTTTAGCTCTTGATGAATTCAGAACAAGATACGCGCTTGCATTAAGAACGTTGTTACTCTACATCCTTCTAAGTGGTTTATTTTCCTTTCGTAAATCTTCACAAAAAACCTGATTACTTTCCTTTCTCCGCAAATTTTTTATGTCTACATTACAAGTGATTTCAGTATATATATTTCGTCAGTTGTACATGTATGTCCACCTAATTACAACCGTTCACGTCTGATAGAGATTCCTTTCAGAGTTCACCGCAATGGTGTACACATTTTACGCAGATTTTATGACGCGTAAAGTATTTCTCTGCATTTAGACTTACCAAACCAGCACAGCAGAGACAAACTCATGAAAATGGAGAAAATGTATTGGGCATCTAAAATCACATCATTAAACTCCCTAGATCTCACATTAGGTCGTAGCTCATTCCAATTTCCTTCAGTTTTACATATTTACAACATGCTGGATTACAATAAAAGTTGGTTAAAATTTTGATTACATTTCGTGTTTTTATTTCGTAACCAGTTTATCTCCAGGTGTCGACAACCTTTCTTGAAATCTATTGGTAATTGAGCACCTCAGATGCTAAAGCATTCAATTACAAATGATAATGCAATCACTCGAACAATATTTTTATTCCATTGAAATCCGTCGGATTTGGTAAACGAAATAAATGTTTTAATTTTTGCCATGAGTACTGCTTTATTTTTGAAGTACGTCTTTTAGAACGAACTCTGTAGAAAATAATTACTCACACCTATGTCTTTGTATGTAAACGGCAGCACTTCACAAACGTAGAGAGATACAAATGATATGTCTCATGCAGTGCATGGTGTAGAATATATTATCTGAAGATCAAGCCGGTTAACAAATCTTTGTCCAGTTCGATAACCAAAGAACACAATGGCAATTTTTTTTAGTTTTATTGGATTTTCTGGGGGTCTGGCTCTGAGATTTAACTCTTTCCTTCATACATTTTCTCTCTCTCTCTTTCTTGAGGGAAATCCCTTAAACTAAAATGCAATTCTAGTGTCTGAGCCACTTTCACCACTCTTGGTTGTTTGTTCGTGGGTTTAACTGTCACAGTGATCACCGCGATGGGTTTATAAGCAGTCACTGGTCCCTAATTTAGGCCACTGATACCAAGGAAGGAAGAGAGTCAGTGATGTAAGGCAAATACGACATCCGTGCCACACCGGGATTCTAACTTGCACCCATATCGGATGAATGGCCAGAAGACAGCTCTTAGACCTTTGTACCACCGAGAGCCATTTTCACTGTTCTATAGGGAGTTTATACATATCAGAAAAAGAATATGCTTCAATAGAGTTCCATAATGAAGTTAGTGAACCTGTTTCTGTAAAGAGGAAGCTATAAAATGGACACTATTGAAAAAAGGTTATCTCAAACCTATGATCATATGTAAAGGATTTTAGGAAGGGAGTGTCTGACACCAGGTCTTAAACTACCCTTTAGAAATAGGAAACTAGGAGATTTGGGCTAGAGCGCCCGATATGAAAGTGAGAGGGAAGCGAAGTAGAAAGGGGGAGGAAGACGCCCTTATTTAGTATCGGGGGGACTGTACCCTGGGTCCGACGGCTTAACGCGCCCATCCGACGCACGGTGGATATTTAGTGGATCGAGCGTTCGTACCTGCGTGGGATCGAACCTGAGGCCCTTTCCGTGGCAGTCTCGAACGTTGTCTACTAGGCCACCCGCGGCCCCGGTTATCTGAAACAGATTGGGATTTCCTTATATATGCAAGTTTAGCATCACACAGTGCTTTCCAATTCCACAGTAATTCGTCATCTGTGTGATGAGTCATTATCATCTTATTCTGGGATTGGCTAATAAAGAACAGCATGCAGATTAGAGAAGGCAATGACATTTTCTTTCATTTTCTATGAGCGAAATAGAAAATGTTACACCATGAAATAATATATTCAATGTGTCGAAACGTACCACACATATAATTAAGAAGGTGGGAAAGATGTGATATAATTTGTGAGTGGTAACATGTATTCGATGGGCAAGGAGACGGAAGAATGTAACCGGAGTCAGTAGTTCATACGGACGCCACGCTGATTTATTCCGCAAGACCGCGTGCATCAAGTGGTATAAGGCCCGAATGGTGGCCTAAGGTACCGCTGACCATGCGTCGTTGACCTGTGATCACCACTCATCGGCACAGCGAGGAGGTCGAGCAGGATGTTAAGTTGTCTGCCAATGACGTCTCTCACGTACTCTATAGGAAAGAAGTCTGGTAATTTTTCTTTCCAGGGCAGCCCCTCGAAATAGTTTAGGCACTGTCTATTGATATTGACAGTGCACAGGCTGATGTTATCTTGTTGAAACTGGCATCAGGTACACCGCAAAGGTGTGGTAACAAAACTGGGTTCAGCACTTCATCGATATATCGTCGTGCTGTCATTGTACCCACTGTGCGTAAGACCAGGGATCGCCTGTTGAAGATGATTACACCCCAATCTATCACATAAAGCTGAGCTACAGTATGGCGCTAGCGGATAGCAGGAAGATCAGACCAGTAATCACGTCGTCTCCAAACTCTCAAGTGGAGATCATCGACGTCTAAAAACAAAAGCGTGACTCTTCCCTGACTCATTTCTGTTTAAAGAGCACTTGCCATATGAATATCAGCTGAATTATTTTTTAAATATTACTTTTTTATGTTAAAACTTTCGGCTCTAGAAGATGGATTTGGATAATTCTAGTGCTTTGAAGGTATGCCTTTATGATGACCTTCATCTAAGGTAAAATTTTGTTTCCTTCGTCATTGCTTATAGGGCATCCTGAATATCAAAATTTCTTCGGTCGTGTCTTAACATCTTTATGGAAAAGTAACTCATGGATGACTACTTCAGGAGGATTTCTTTTATTTGCAACTGAAATAATAGATAAGAATCCAATCCTTTTTACTCCTGTAGGAGTCCTGAGATAAGAAATGCGCCCCATGTTCTCTTCGTTCATCGGGCATTTGGATAGTGTCATTGAAAAGAATTTCTCGTTTAGATTCTTAAGTTCCTTTACTTATCAAGCAGCACTGTCTTTTTGTCCATTTCGGCACCTTGTGGTAAAAAGAGTAGTAGGCCTTGGTAGATTTTGGTGGAAAACAAATTATTTCGCAACAGCATATTCGTGTAATACCGAAAAAAGCTGTTTTTGACAATTTTGAAGATTTCTACAAATCTGCACATGTGCGGACAGTGCCTGCTCATTGATACACACCTGCGTTGTATTGCTTTCGAATTCTCTGGATATATAAGATTTACACATTATGTAAGGAACCAACCGACTGAACATAAACATTTTGTACTTTTTAACAGTATTCCAAGTTTGTATCACAGTAGGAAGAACTCCAAACACTTGAACTTGATTTATGCATACATTGTTATGTAATGAAAATTTGGTAATGTCCTAATAAAGACAACTTCGAAATCCATTGCGAGATGCAGCAAAGTCTTGCGGCGAAGAACTTGCTCAGACACGGCCGCTATCTTTGCTGACGACCGTCGACTCTTGAGGCTTTCAAAAGGGCCCGTCTGCAAATTTCATTTGTAACAGTCATCTAGGAAACACAATGGCATTTGTGCCATCAAATGCACATTTCAGATTGAAGCAACATGTTCCAAGCAGTTGTGCAGAGGTAAAACTTGTTAGGACCCAAATGATAAAACCAAGGGTCAGTCGGTGTATCAAATCAATTGTAACCAAGGGCTATCTCCTGAACCAATGGAGATACAGAAACGTAATAACACTTGTTTTAAAGCTTAGCACAAATGCTATCAGGATTGCATTGTCGGGATGAATCCTGGACTATTATAAAAAAATATTAAATGTTATTATCTTGACAGCAGGTCAAACAGTAAGGCAACTAGTGAAAATAAAACTACTGTTCAAATAAAAGTTTTTATAAAGCAATATCAGCACCTGGAAGCTCAGAGTACGTAACACATAGACAAGTAGTAGTTCAAGCCCCAGGGACCACTTTAATAATTTGCATAATATTCGTTTTTCTAAATTGCATAAATAAATGGATATATGCACAATAGACTTACAAACTGAATTTCTAAACGGGCTACTTAGGAATCACTGAATCGACGGTCGGCAAAGAATGAAAATTCCGGCTCTGCCAGCTATTTACACCGGAAGACTTAGCTGCATTTTCCGGTAAATTTCAAAGCTGTCTGTATTAGAACATTACCGGAAAATTTAAAATGAAGCTGCTAATGCCTTATTCAAAACCACAAAAAGTTTCAGCACGTTACGTTTACATTATACTTGTTCCTTGTTCTTCAGGGTTCAGTACAGTAAACAGTAGGGCGATTTTCAAACATAAAGGTTGTTCAATAAGTAGTGAGACTCTTTGTCTGGAGTCCGGTGTAGCTGCCTAATTTTGTCAATTGGTGGCGCTAGTGTACAAACAATTTAAAGGCTATGCAACTGCATTCCAGTTTGTTTGCTTTAGCGCATTTGGACGGTGCAGGTAAAGTCATCAGTCTAGTTAAAGAAGCCGTGGCCGGCGGTCAAGAGTTGCAGTGAGTCTAATTTGCTACAAAATGTTTGAGAAAAAGTTGAGAAAGTGTTGCGGTGCAGTGGGTTCGTGCACGGAACCATTCACTGATACTCAGCCTCCTTCAAGGTAAACTTGCTGCCTCTTGATCATCCTCACACCTCGACGCGGTGCCGGTCCCCCATACTCCGGTAGGGCCCAGTTGGGATTTCTTTTTCAACAAAACATCTGCTACTTCCATAGGATCCCCACAGGAGGAGTAAAATGGCTAGAGTAATGCTTAAGCCCTGAAACGCCTAAAAATTTGGATTCTCCTATTTCCGAGAGTAGCCGAAATTTAGAAGATATACTTGAAGATAAGAACAGCTGGATCTCTGTAACAGCCAGAATTAATATTAGAGCTATTTCCCAGGAGTTGCAGTCATTGGCAACAACACAGATGAATACTATTTGTCATCTGCGGGGAAGACCGCAGGAGAAGGCCACCATGACACAGGATGCATATCGACGTGAGGCACATTCGTATGCTGAGGTGTTGAAGAGGAGTCAATCCTGAGTGTCAAAGAAGCGTCCGGAAGATAAGCATATACTCTCGGTATACCCTAAAGAGAAGGGATCAACTTCGGAGGAAGTAAAGAAGAATTTGAAGATAAATATAAATCCTTCTGGACTGCAAGCGGAAATTAGAAATATTAAGAAAATAAATAAAAGTGGTGTGTTGATTGAATGTCAGCGCTGAGCAGATATTAATAAATTAAAAGAAGTAATTAAATCAAATCCTGGAATTACGGAGTTTTGATTACAAAATCTGCCAGAGAAGCAGGGCCCAAGGATTATTATCTATGTCGTAGATAAAGAATGTTCTAAAGATGATGTTCAAGGTAAAATTATTGAACAAAATCCGGATATTTCGGAGGATGATATCAAAATAAAATTTTCCATTAAATCAAGAAATGATCGTAACCATTGGGTCACTCAGATTAGTCCTCGTTGTTTTAAGTTGTTTCTTAAAAGAACAAAGACAAATATTGGATGGATTATACCCCCATTAAGGAATTTTTGAGAGAAGTGAGGTGTTTTAAATGTGCTGGATTTTGGTCACTTCAGGTGTAAGTGTCTATATAAGGAAGATATTTGCGCTAGATGGGGAATTGCTGGATATAAACACTGGAGTTGTGTAGCACAAGAAAATTACCCTAATTGTGAAAGGGCGAATATTAAATTTAAATTGAAGATCAACACCTCGCACTTTGGGATGAGTAAAGACTGACCTTGCTTGGTTCAAGAGTTATCAATGTTACGAAGTAGAACAACATATGAATAGTTCGGTGCGACATCTTAAAGTTGCTCATCTTAATTTGCATCACTCTAGAGCGGCAACAATTCAGGCAATTATAACTTCAGCAGAACATCCCTGGGATGTATTGATGACTCAAGAAGCGCATGCGTATAAATCTCAGATTATTGGTGTGCCGACAGCTATTCTAAAATGTTATAATGAAACTGGTGAACAAGCACTGAGTGCAACTTCATTTTTCGGTCTGAGATGTCCATATTATTATTGGGTGCATCAAAAAGAATTGTTGCAATTATGATTGAACTTTCCACAGGACCTTGTCTTCTGTTGAATGCTTATAGTTCTCCATCTGAGGATTTTCAGATCAGAACCGACACACCACACACAGCAATCACACACCACCCAGCCAAAAAGCAAACACACACAGGCAAACCACACCCGGAAAGGCAAAGTGAGGAAAGATCACAGCGAAACACAAAGACCCCCCGATTCACACACAAAGTCGACCAGCCGCCGCCAAAGCCAGCGCCGCTGGAGGAGACTGGTATGGTACGCAAACAGGCGCCCGGCAGGGAGGAAGAAGGGTATTCTCCTCACTCCATCCCGGAATCTAGAAAAGAAACATCCTAAAGATTAAAACACAAGACAAAGTTCAACAAAAACTCAAGAAACCAAGGGTGCGGAAATGCAGGATTACAAGCCAAAAAGATGGGGAGACTAAGTTCCCCAATGGCAAAAATATTTTTCCTTCGTTCCAGTAAACATTTTGGACCAGAAGACCCACCGGAACTTAAAGGCACGGTCCCAAAGAGTGCGGGCATCCAACTGAACTCTATTCCTAAGCCTGGCACTTGACGTGCCAGGCCACTTTCAAAGTGTTGAATCTTGCATTTCCGTAATAACTATGAACAACCCTGTTAATCTCTCTCCAGATTTTGTACGTGGTCTCAGTGTTGATCAACCTCCAGACATCCCGCCCAGTCCTGGGGCCGGGGTACTGGTAAAAGACCTCCTGAGCTTTGAGTCGCTGCGGGCAACCTATCCAGGTCCAAACAAACTTCCACACCTACACGGCCATGGGAGAACTCCAGAACAAGTGGTGCCGGTCTTCAATGAGATTGCAAAAGGCGCACTTGTCGGGGATGGCAGTACCCCACCTGTACTGCTTCTTCCAAGTCGGAAGGACATCGTGAGCCACACGGAATTCAAAATCCCGCTTCTTACAGTCAACTCCAGCCGCCAACACGCTCATCCACACCTTCTTCCTGTTGCAGTTGACGGCACTAAACTCAGTAACCTGCTTCCTAAGGCTAGGGAGAATGTGCAGATACATTTTTTCAAATTCAGCCCATTCCGATTAGCCTCCGCGAGACCCTGAATGTGCCCCCCAAGCTTATAGTGCTTGTGAGTGGTCTCTCTACGCGGCCCCATAAATCGGAAGCCAGGTAAGACCTTCTCCGCAGACAATCCTGTCAAATACGCAACAAAGTTCCTAAACGGGTGCGAGGAGTTCAGAGCTTCTTTAACACTCCTAAAGTGCAGTGCACTGAACCAGGAGCAGAGGTGTTTAACATCTAAACCACCCTCCTGCTTCGGGCAGCACAGGGCCGCTCTGGCAACCGCCTCAACTTGCTTACCGGCCGAAATAAATTGAAAAACTTGCCTCCTTTCCAGAAGCATCATGAGACTCCGAGGGGGAGAACCAAGTTCTCCGACAAAGGCACATTTCGAGACCACGAGAGCGTTAGCTAACTTAGCCCGGTTAATCATCGAAATGTCAACACTCTGCCCCCTTTCTTGTTTTTCTTTAATAGCGAAGAGGATGTCCCTCCATGTCTTCAAATGGACAACGTTTCTATCAAAAAGGACATCGAGTATCCTGACGGGTCTATCCGTCACCGCCAGCCCACGGACCGCAGCGCCATCCTCATTAAGCATGGACCTGGTGGCACCGCAGTATCCCGCGAAGACTTCCCGGACCTGCTTTAGACTAACTTCCGAGTCAACAAAGAAAGTGACCGCGTCAGCATACGCAAGATACTTTAGGGACCCCGCGCAGCCAGGGATGGGGGCTCCCTGAATGCTAGGATGAGCCCAAACCTTCCTTAAAATGGTCTCAATGACCAAGGCAAACAACAACGGGGAGAGTGGGCAGCCTTGTCTCACACCTCTTCTAACCTCAAAGAGATGAGAAAGACGGCCAGAAATAATGACTCTTCCGTTGAGGTCCCTGTATAAAGAGTCCACCGTTCTTTGGAAAAACTCTACGAAGCCGTGGGCTTCCAGCATCTTTCGAATAAACTCGTGAGAAACACGGTAAAAGGCCTTACTCTGATCCGCGGAAAACATTCCCAACTTAACATCCCTGTCTCCGATATCAGTAATCATGTCCCTCACACACCGAATATTATGGTACATCCGCCTACCACGGATGCTACA
This sequence comes from Macrothele yani, assembly GCA_039090855.1. Classification (NCBI taxonomy): domain Eukaryota; kingdom Metazoa; phylum Arthropoda; class Arachnida; order Araneae; family Macrothelidae; genus Macrothele; species Macrothele yani. Next base: position 11,387,598 of record CM077016.1, read on the forward strand.
CGTCTTCCCAACGCCCACTAACTTCTCCGCCACCCGCGAAAGCCTCGCATGGACGATCGCCGCCATGATCTAATAATCAATGGTAGACAGAGACACCGGTCTCCATCCAGCAAGATCACGAGCAGGATCGTCGGGGTTTTTGGAAAGAAGAGTCACAACACTACTCCTCATAGACTTAGTCATAATACCTTTGTCAGCAATGTTGTTATAAATCCTGCATAACCAGGGGACCAAAATATTGACAAATTTCTGGTAACATTCGGCCGGAAGCTCGTCAATACCCGGCGACTTTCTGGGCTTGAGGTTCAGGATAGCCCACCTGACTTCAGTTTCGGTGAATTTCCCTTCCAACAACTCCCTATCTCATTCCGAAATTCTTGGAGTACCTTCCAGCCAAGTTTCCATGACCTCAGGCTGCACTTCCTCTTTGTCAAATAACCTGCCATAAAATTCCGCCGCCGCCTGCAGGATATCGGGAAGATCCCGGACCTCCCTACCGTCAATGTCGAGACATTGAAGTTTCTCCCTTACCCTCTCCGTCTCGACTTTCCGGTAGATGAAGTTAATATCACTCTCCTTGCCGGAGAACTTCCAAGGCCACAGTCAACTTGACCGCCGATCCTTCCTGCCGATAGAAGTGACTAATTTCGCTCCTGATATTAGTAATCAGAGAGGAATTACACCCATCTTTATCACCACGAATCGCCGCATTAAGAATGTTCATCAAAATCATGTGGCGCTTGCTCTTCGACGTGGCCAACTGTTTACCCTTCTGAGGAAGGAAATCCTTCACTTCCCCTATGGTCCGTTTCCACACAACGCACTCATCGTCAGTGATCGTGCCTGCGCCCGCGTTCAGGATCGAGCGAAGGTGCACTAGCGTATCTTCATCTTCTAACATGTAGATGTTCAAACGCCACGGGGTAGCACCTCTCTCTCTCGGAACAGGCACACACACGTCCATCAGGACGGCAGAGTGGTCCGAAACATACAGCAGTGGAGAGTTCGGACTAAAGATCTTAATCCTGTCAATCCAGTCAATCTTCGACACAAGAAACATATCCAGGCGGGAGGCGCTGCCCCTTCTAAACGAGGTATAACCCGGAATACTGGGGTTAATTCTCCTCCAGGCATCGCACAGCCCCTGGTTATCCAGGAGGACCTTAAGCACGTTCCCATAAGCTCTCGACTAGCTGCTGGTCCCGGCTCTGTCGAGGTCACAATCCGCGACCGCATTAAAATCCCCTCCAACAATCAACACATCTTCGGAGCTTCTAATGAAATGCGGAAGTTCATTATAGAACGACCTTTGCAAGTTACCCTTATTAGGAGCGTAAATGCACACAAGTTTAATAGAGATATTCCCACTGTGGACGGTAAGAGAGATCACCCGACCTTCCCCGTCCGATTCAAAGTGAGTGATATCTCTTTCAAACTTCTCTTTGTAAATTATAGCAACTTCCGTGTAACCAGTACGCCCAAGCGAGTACTTAAATCTGAGACCAGACCTCCTGCGTAAAGCAAATATCTGTTCCCTGTCCTTATGGTGGGTTTCCTGAATCATGAGGAAGTCCAGATTATTCTGGCGAAAGAACCCTTCGAGCCAACACTGCTTCGCCTCCGAATTGAGGCCCAGAACGTTCAAGGAACCAACCCTAATGTTTGTGCCAGCAAAATTAACTCTACCAGAGTTCATACTTACCTGGTCCTGTAAAAAGAAAGAGTTACAAGAACAAACACAGAGAAAAAATGCAAAACCCATAATCCAACCTAGGAGAGAGAGGAACCGCAACCAAGTTACTTTTCGGTACTATCCTTCTTACCCACACTTCTTGTCGACCTTTCTTCTCGAAAAACTTGGCCATTCGCTGTTGGAATCACATGTCCCGTGCCATGCAACATTACAGAGGCAGCGGCAGCAAGATTGTTAACCGCTTTAAAATTGCCCGCAGTAAACTCTTTCCCAGTTCTTTTCTTCTTGTTCTGATACTGACGCTGCAGGTCAGCACAAAGGGACTCAGTAGTCTCATTATCCACTTCGGTATCAGTACAAGCCCGAAACTTACCTTTCACAACAGCAGTATCCGAGCATTGATTCTCTTCCTCACTCCCGATGCCGACGTTCAGCGGTCCTGCTGGAGGACCACAGAACGTCCCGGGGGCCTCCGGCGTCGCCTCAGAGCCAGCGAGAACGTGGCCGCCGCCCGCAGTAGTGGGAACACTAAGCGTAGGTGAGCCTCCGGGACCCCAAATGGACTGCTTCTGCCCGTCTAAGGGTGGAGTAGGTCACGCGGCTTCTCTTTCGAAAGGCCGCCCATCCTGGCTATCCACGGCCGCGGAGGTGTATCTCTACCCCTTGATTTTGGCCGAAAGGGCGGATGCAGTCATTTCCGTTTCTTTCCAATAACTAGGGTCATTGGGGAGACCCGGATACATGCTATGCACAGGGTCCTCACTGGAAACCAAAGTTCCGCCGATTTCACTAAAACACTGTGCTTCACTTTCTCCTTCACTTTGACACTTTTCAAAACACGCATTCTGCACTTCACCCTCAATAAGAACATTATTATGACCAAATTCGGGGAATATGTCACCATCACAACTATCACTACTTCCGCTTTCACTGAGAACATCCTCCAGCGTAGAACTGGTGTCAGCGAATTCAGACTCACCTTCCTTGTTCTCTGAGACATCAGCGCTTTCCACACTAGAATTATCTTCTCCATCGCTGGAAAAGTCCCTACTAACTCCAGGCTCTTTTCGTGCACTACTGGGAGCCTGTTCGTCCTCTTCGCTGGTAATAACCCCGGCGCTAGATTCCACCGGAATAGTAGCACCGGAGCCATTAACATCAACCTCCATATTTTCTTCATATCGCCCCTCCACGACGCTTATGCTTCCAGGCCTGGATTTGAGACCTTCAAGGTCTTTGACAGACAACTTCCGTGATTTCTTCCTAACTATAGTGTACCTATCGTCATCAGAATTTGAAGGGGAGAGACCCCTCTTCCCATCTTCACCGATAGGAAAGGTTTCTCTCTCCTTCGCTGGAACAGAAACATGCTCTTTATTCTCATTGCTTATCACACCTTTCTTACCTGAACTATTATCCTTACCTTCCTCGGGGATCCTGTGAGGTTTTGAGGCGTGCTCCGAGCTGGTAATTTGGTGGGCCCCATCTGTTTTACTCGAGACCGCAGCCTCGGCAACACTTTGTGAGCCCTCCGCCTCACCAGCGTGGCACTCCTCCATCTCTTCATCACTTCTGGTAGTGTCAGGACCTTTGGTCACTTGTGCAAAAGACCTCTGAGTACAAACCTTCCTTTGATGGTGTGGTGATCTGCAGTTTCCACACGGCTCTTTGCACTCTTCCTCAGTGTGACCCAAAATGTAGCAATTGCTGCAGGTAAACTTCCCGCAGTTAACAGCTATGTGACCTGCATGGTTGCAGCGCCTGTATACCCGGATTTGCCCCCCTATACACATTCATACAACGCTGTCCTTTGACCTCCATGAAATTGGGGACAGCTTGTTTCATGTCAATTGTAACAACACGAGTCCCGGAAAGGGCTCCCCTCATGTGCGCAGCCATTTCTTTTCTAACCTCGAACTTCACAGTCAACACCTTCCCATACAGTCCAAATGCGGTTGCAACATCTGCATTGGAAATTCCACCATGCAAAAATTTGCAAAAAATTATTTTGACATTTGTCTGAGCATTTGTGCATTTTAATACAGTGTTATTGCACTCAATACTTCTATCTAGTAACTTGAAGTAGTGATCTCTACTGTTCAGTGCTACTTCCCGCTTGTTTATATTCACCTCTTGAACTAAGGAAAATACTGGGGTGGGGGGTGAACCCACGTGCTTGTACAGGGCAAGACAAATGTCCGAAGCAGAAATACCCTTATGGGTAACCACGACGGCATTAACCCTATTTGGCTCAGTCCTAACAGACATCCTAACTCTTCAAAGAGGACAAAAGTCCGACCCCTTCCAAAATCTGGCAATAGTCAGAAAACAAAAAACACGCAGTCCTAACCAAAGAAAATGTGAAAAAGTACTCACAAAATTCCCGGCTTGAAATCCAATCCAGTAACAGTGGCGCAAACACAATACACTCAGCACATTATATGAAGACCACGTGCAGCACAATATACGTAGGCCACGTGCAGCAAAAATTATGAAGACCACGTGCACCTTAAAACAACAGCGATATAGGCAACCTGTCAAAATATCGCAAACTGAGTCTCCGGATTGGCGGCGGAGCAAAATTCTTCAATAGAAATAAAAGAAAATTGCCAGAAATCCTACGCAAATCCAGTAGGGAGTTCTCTAGAAATTTATAATACACGAGCGGCCATCTTTGAATTGTTATAGTAACCGATGCCTTATCCAAGCTGAAATCCCTCACGGCCGGCACGAGCGGCCCCTTGGCCGCCAGACACCGCACAAAGCGCCGGCACACGCACCCAATTAGGCGGCCAGTCACGCGTTCCTCCTCACGAACGGATGTTCGAAAAACGACCTGCAAAAGGAAAAACTAAAGTTGACCGAAGAAGCAACATATATGCCTTTCCAACATCGACCAAAACCTACACTTCACGGTGGTCCATTGCACTTTAGTAAAAGGCGAAAGATTTTCACGCTTTTTGAACGGAAGCCTGAGCTTTCGTAAACGTGGAAAGCTGTACCATCTACAGAAAAGTAAAATATAATTTCCTTCTCCCTAAAGATAACTGTATATTATCCTAATGTTTACAATAAAATACTTAGTGAAACCGAACCTACGAAGGAGTAAAAGTGTTTATTAAAATCCCCATGTTTCATATTAGCAGTTAAATATTTATTGCACACTCAGATGATGTTGTTTTCTATATTTAACAAATTGCTGCGCACAAAAGAATAAGGAAAGTGTCATATATTTGAAAGGAGATGTAAGCAACGTATTTCAGCCAAGTCAGAAAATAGAATATGTAACATTCCAAATTATTTTAACTGCTATCAATGATTTCTTAAGTTTACCGTCTAAAAGCACGATTTTAATAAAAAAAACAGGAAGCTTACATACAGTTAAAAATATCTACATACACATTAGCACTTTCGAGGCAGCGGCTGCCTTATCATCTGCTGAAATAAGAGTAGCAAAGTACATCATTATATAACACAGGCATGGTGCATTGTGGGTGATGTTAAAATTAAGCCAATGATTGTCTACATGTGTCATCGAGTACGTATGTTGTTATGTTGTTAACCCATTTGGGTTACGAAATTATTTTGGTTGGCATACAAAAAAAGGCGTACTTGATTAACTTTTAGTCATAAATTTAGAGTCTATTTATAATTTAAAGTTTACATAATTAATAAGTTGTGACGTTTTCCCTTATGAGCAACATAATGTTTGGAAACAACTTATTAATTCTGTGAAAAAAGTTAATCAAGTACACGGCACGTGCAACGTGCCGTGTACTTGATTAACTTGATTAACGTTGCACGTGCAGTGTACGTGATTAACGTTGCACGGCAAAAACGGCACGTGCAACGCAACATTCACTTCAGGGTGTGAGACAACTTCCATGGCCTGCACGTTCACCGGATTTGTCACCCATTGAGCACGTGTGAGATATTATGGGACAACGACTTATTCGGTCTCCACGGCCAGCCACGACCATGCCCGATTTACGCGTCCAGGTTGAGGATGCTTGGAACTCAATACCCCAAACTTACATCCAACATCTGTACGACAGACTCCATGCCAGAACTGCAGAGTGTGACGCAGTTCATGGCGGTTCAACCTCGTACTAATCATGTTACATGGAAATGTTATTTTTCAGTTTACCAGCAAATATAGCTGCATTTGCCATAATGTTTTAATCACGTTATTCTCTGTATTCCGTTATTATTCTGTATAAATTTCGTTGGTATCAGACGTTTCCTTCTTGGTGTTCTTTTTTCACTTTCCTCCAGTATATTTTGTTAGGTGATATGCATATTTCGGGGCATACGTAAACAGGGCATTGTGCTCAGGACTAAAACGTATATTAAGGTAAAACCACCAAATCAAAAGTTAAAACGTAATAAAATTGTTTTCTGCAATTTTAGCACTTTTCCCGCATTTTTTACAGCGTGTTAAATTGAACAACGAGTTCTCTTCTGAAACACACATCCGGATTATTCTTGGACGTGTTCATATTGTTTGCATCCGTAGATATTTTAAGACAAGTTCATCATGTTCTTCTGTCTTATTACTTGCTGGCTACTGAGCCCTCGCAAAAGGGTGGGTCAAACATGTAACGCCTGTTGGTGAGCAATACGTGTTGTATTATTAACGACATTGCTTTATTAAAAGTGCATTTGTAAGACACTTGTCACAAAGATTAAAGCCAGTGACATATAACTCATGCTTCACAGTTGCTTTCAAATAATTTAATATTTTCTAACCAGTCGTTTTAATATGGGCGCAGTTTCGTCTTAAACTCATTCATTTCTATAAATTAATCCGCATATGATATCCGAGAGAGAGAGACTGACCTACCGTACAAATAACCTGTTAAAATGTCAAATGCCTTACATTAGATTTTCAGTAACTCTGATGTGATATTTCCCGAAACATTTATGAGAAACAGTTTGTTGCGTAAAATTCGAGATAGTTTAGGAAAGTCAGAAAAAGTATCGCTCAACATAACTTTTATTTATCAACGTAACTAACACCATGGAATAAAATTAACAATTTGTTCTGCCGAAGTATTGCTCAATCTTAATCTCAATTGTATTTCAGTCCAACTGACGGGAAGTCTCACCAATTCGAACAATCTCCATGTAAAGGAATATAATGAACAGCCAGTGGGCTCTCTCCTAGGACAAGGACTTCCTCCGCCAAACTTCCTCTTCAAAGTAAGAAACCTCTTGCAGCACACAGCAAGGTAAACCCGTTTTTTTTTGCGTAGTTAATCGAAGATGTTCTTAATCTACGGATATTGCATTTATAGGCTTTCTTTCGCTGTACATTTAAAAAGCTGATAGCGTATTTCGAAATTGTTTCCACAGTCGGTGGACCGCAGGAACGCTCACACGCAGCCATCTTGCGATTTCCATATGGCTTTGTTCTGTCTCTCTGGCTCCACCTCAGTTTGTATGTTAAAGAACTCCTTGCAGCCAACAAAACAATTACATCTCAAAATTCTTTCTTTACTCTTCTGAAACGATATAACGCGCACCTACACACAAAATTGTTTTATGCTGAGGCTCATTTAAATACACTGATGTCATTACCACTTTTTGCACACGATACCTTGATGGCCGATTGCGGTTAACGTTATATGCCGATTTTCCACGAATTTCCATATCATCTTTCACAAATAATTGCGATTTTCATCTTTTCCTTAATTTATGCAATTTGTGTATATTTATTGCCTGGTACAGGAATAAAAGGTGAGACAAAAAGTCTATAGGAACAAATTGTAGTCAATGCACATTTTTTACGCCTCCAACTCTGTTCAATAATAACTCTCACAGCTTTAGTGTCAATTTTTGCGATTGATTCATCGCTGAAACTATCAATTCACTTATACTACGGTACCGAAAAGCCAGTGACGATATCTTTTTATTGAACTAGTTTTTCAAATAATATGGTGGAACTTCTTCTGAACAGGTTTCGATTAATTAAGAACAAAACTTTGTGGGTTGATTGTAATGACACTGTATACCAGGGTTACGTTCAGGTAGACTCAGCGTAGTATTTAGGATCCCATAATACCTTTGCTTTAAAAAGAATTAAAAGAGAGCGGTACATTTTGAATTTTTTCACACAAACCAAGACTTCAAATTGCACTATCGATCATCTGCATTTAGGAATCAAAATTATTTTGTTATGCCTACCTCACTCATTGTTAAAACATCGTGTGCATATACAAAATTATTTTTCGTATAAAATGATATTTCACAAACTTAAAACATTAATAATAGGTCTTGAATTCAATTCAGTTTCACGGGTACCTTCATTCTAAGCAATAATCAACCAAAATTATTTTAAGAAATTCACATCAAGTTTGCCTGAAATGTTTCACATGCCAATATAGAAATGACACCTTTTACATTATGTTGGATCCGTTGTTTTGTATGAACACAGCATGTACTGCAAGAATTTTTATACATTTTCATTCTTAATTTAATGTGAAACTCTATTTAAACACAACTGACCAGAATTTCTTCTTTCTTTCTTACTGTAATTCTCGAGGTCCGTTCAGTCTTCTTAAGGACTATCGTATACATTAGTACAATACAATGACTTCTCATGCCTACCTCACCCATTTTATTTTATTTTTTCAAATAATGGAAACTTCCATGGTTTTCATTAAAACATTTGCAAGTTGCATTACCTGACAGAAAAAATGCCACACAACGAAGACATGAACGCAGCGTCATGCAAATTGCAGGGTAGGGTAGGTGCACATGATTGCATTTGCATGCGAATCGCACGAATGGTGCGGGACATATAGGGAAAACCACCCCGTGAGGCCTTCAATCGAGAAGTCGTCACGGCCGCGAGAAAGTGAGTGGTTCTGCTGTAACCGTAACTTGAGAACAAACAAGGGGTACCAATGCCGTTAAGATGCCGTCGTACGTTATTTCGTCAAACGTATGAGTTCACGAGAGATCTCCTCGTAAGTCTTTGTACTTCCGGATGGTCCTTGCGTCTTTTTGCGAAAGAAACGCAACGTGATGCCACACCGTCGGTTGCATTCGGAGGCAGTAGTCTCAGGGACGATCTGTGCAGCCGTAGGGGGACCGGCCCACGGAGTCGAGCATCCGAGCGCAGCGATAGTCGCATCCGACGTCATGCCGTAGCGCACCCACAGACAAAAATGGGTGTCATTTTGCGGAGTGTACGAGGAGGATGAGATGCTCTACTATCGACACGGACAGTGTCCCGCCAGTTGGCTGCGTCTGCGTTGCTGTCCAGCCGTGCGTTGCGAAGGCCACCCTTAACAGCGAGATATCGTCGTCATTGCTTGGCGTGGTGTCGCTCGAGAGCTGCGTGGAGTGCCGAATAAAACAGTGTGGTATTCAGTGACGAATCGCGATTCTGTCTTACCAAGGATGATCGCCGTGTTAGATTCTGGAGGCGACGTTACTAACGGACGGATTCATTTGCCTTTGTAGAGCGCCACACTACCCGGAAATGTGGAATCATGGTGTAGGGTGCTATCAGCACCAAGAGCTGTTCACCGCTGGTACACATTTCGGGCACATTGACAGCACGTTGCTTTGAGGACGAGGTGCTGCTGTCCGTGACACTACCGTATATTCAGGGCACCCGAAACGTTATTTTTACAGGGTAATGCCCCGCCGCATACCGCTCGGATCAGCCTGAATGCTTTAGTGGATGCTTTCGTGGTCAGTATTATCCCCGACCTTTCGCCAATCGATGATCTGTGGAACAGGATTGGACGTCGGCTGAGTAGTCTCCCACCTCCGCAAAATGACGATGAACTGTGGACTCGGATCAACACCACATTGTCCACGATACCCCATGATTTTTTGGACTTTCATTGCCTCGATGCCACGTCGGATTCGACGCTGTAACACCGAAAATGGGGGCCAGACTCCTTATTGATCATCCTGCATATTGGGCCACTGGAGAGTAGTCTGAATGTGAAAATGAAATCATTTGTTCCGGACCTACTTGGTTATCTGAGTGGGCAGTTTTGTCTGTTTTCGAGCATTCCTTCATGGTATGGCATTTTCTTTGTCAGGCAGTGTATTTTCCGTGTCGGAATTTTATGCAACACTTGTGAACAGAATGATTTATTTTTACGTAAATAAAATGCCAAATTTCTGACGTTTCCATTAGCGCAACAATGTCTTCCCCTCAAAATATCAAGCCTGAAATAAGTAATTTTTGGTTCGTTTATGATTCAAAGCATTGAAGGCATTTTCAAAATATTCGGAAAAGATGCATGCTTAAATTATGAGTCGACGAATAACTTAGACCTCACATGAGAATAAAACTTGCTTGGGTTTTAAAATTGTAACACTACATAAATTCGTCGGTAATAAGCAGTCTGCTTGCAAGAATTTTCTTCTTAACCCTGAGACTCAAAGAAACGGTACTGAGCACATATCTTAGATCATTCAGAATTGCCACCGATCCATATTTCACTCTTATGGATGATGATGCCAGATTTTATTCAGCTGATTTGGTGGACGATTTTCTCGAAGAGTGAGACATTTGCAGAATTCAGTGGCTGCGCAGGTCTCCGGGGCTCAGTCCCTTTTAACATTTAATGGGATGTTTTATGAAACTCTCCAAACCTATGCCAGAACATTTCAAGCAATCAGACCCGGTCTTGTTGAGGCGCGGTCTTTATTCAGTCCCTCAATACCTCGTTAATGCCGTCCTGAACAACTTGCGTCGTTGTTCAGTACGACATCGCCTGGTTTTCACAAAGGATTATTCTCCATATTAAAATACCACATATTCCAAGCAAAAAACTTCCAATATTTTTACATGCACTTCTGATTCATGTCAATTTAAATATTATGGTTTGGAAGCATGAAAATTATAAGATTATTATTTTAACATACGTAAATTACACGGTCAAGTCACATTATTGTGACCACTATCTACACTTCTGGCCGCCCAAAATGCAACACCAAGGAGGACACGAGATAGCAAAGCCAGATTTACTGGACACATAACAACAGATACAAAGATAAAACGATTGGGCTCACAGGCCCGTGAGACTTGTACAACACGAAGACATCAATAGTTCGTGTGACCCCCATAGCTGGAAATAACGGCCGCTACACGCCACGGCATCGAACGAAAGAGGCTTTGGATGTGGACTTGGGGTATGTTGTTCCAGACTGCTTCCACACGTTGCCACAGTTCATCAGGCGTAGCCTCGGGTGGTACTTGCCGGGCCACTCGGTTGCCGATTGGCGACCAGATGTGTTCGATGGGCTACATATCGGGAGAACAGGCGGGTCACGGCAGCAGTGATACCTGGTGGGCTGTATAGAATTGTTGCAAGATGCGCACCACGGGCGGGCGCGCATTGTCCTGTTGAAACGTGGCCGCTGGCGGGTCCTGCGGGTAAGAGAGGACTACAGGCTCCAAAACGTTGGAGATGTAGTGGTGCCTGTTGAGTGTACCGGCGATGCGTACCAGAGAGGTGCGGGTGTCATATCGAATTGCGCCCCAAATCATAACGCCAGGCGACGGACCGGTGTGGCGATGCATAATGCAAACGATCATCGTGGTTTTGCAGGCTAAAGCGAGATTCGTCGGCGAAGACAATGTCGAGCCATTCCGTATTCCAGGTTCAGCGTTCAACGGCCCACTACCGTCGCACTCGCCGGTGGTGTAACGTCAATGGTAATCGGAGCAATGGGTGCCGTGCGACAAGTTTCCGCTCCTGCAGACGACGTCGACCGGTACGTCCTGACAGAGGTTGTTGCACAACTCACCCTAATCCCTGCGCTCACAACACGACGGTCCTCTGGTTTGGTGGTGTGCTGCGGCTGCGGCAATCGCTCACGCCGGTCCGTCCGTCCCTCCTGGACCCACCGAATCCATACTCTCCTCACTGTGGCGGGATGTCGTCCCACACGGGCGTCTATATATGTGTACGATAAAGCGCTGTCGCGATAAGCCACTGTTCGTTCTCTATCGAACTTCGAAACGTGCTGGAATGACTGCCGTATTCTGCGACGAGGCATCAGGAAGCTTCCCACGCACAGCTCCGGCAGCACAACACCCCACCGCTACTTACACCCCGCCTTCTGTGCACCCTTCTTATAGTACTTCTCGGTGGTGTGCCGGGCGCACATGATTTGCTTATGCTCTGCAATGCTAATCGTTTGCATGTCCTCTCGCGGGCCACGCATGCAGTGGATCTCAGGCCAATCGGATGCTTCCTTCTTGGTGTTGCATTTTGGGTGGCCAGCAGTGTAATATCGGGGGTAACCGCGGTGTGCAGCGCGTTCAGCCACTAGTCGGCTGGGAGTGACTCATTAAGATGGTGGATTGTGTTCACAAGTATGTGGAGCCATGCTGACTGCAGTGCATCTGATAGCTGCTGGAGGGTGCGTGGTGGAGGATCGATAGAGCGACCAAAATGATCGAAGTGATCCCACAGATACTGAACTGGGTTTAAGTCTGAAGAATTATAGGGTCAAGGAATTAGTTTGAAGTCTTCATCGTGCACTTCCAACCACTCTCGGACATTCCCAGCTGGGTGACACTTCGTATTATGGAGCTGGAAGATCCCATCCGCCTCAAGGAAAACAATCGCCATATATGGGTGTACGTGGTGTGCAAGGATGGATTCATAGCGAATTCGGTTCATAAGGCCTTCCACAGGTATGAGTGGACCCAGAAAATACCACTAAAACGGTCCCTAAAACATAACGCTGCTCCCACCAGCTTGTGTTCTTCCAGCAATGGATGAAAAGTGTTTGTTCTACGATGTTTCTCGCCTTATACGCAAACGACCATCCGTTCGATGAAGCAGAAAATATGACTCATCGGAGAATGGAATGCTTTGCCAATCAGCGGAAGTCCAATTCGGATACTGCCATGCAAATGTAAGCCTTTTCTGTGGATGCACTTTCGTTAGCATAAGTGCAGTGACCATTTGTCTCCATCGGAGCCGCATACGAAGCACAGTTCGCTGAACTGTCGTTTTAGACCCATTTCCGGTAGCCCCACGGTTCATTCCCCCAGTGAGTTGCTCCACTGTTCCGTATCGATCGGCCGTCACACACCTACGAAGCCGGTGTTACCCTCTTACATCAATGGCACGTGGTGCTCCGTACTTTCTACGCCGCTTATTCGCAATACTGCCATTTCTACAATCAAAATAGTCTTTAACCACAGCAGCACGCAAACAGTTCACAAACTGCGCTGTTTCAGAAATACTGCCACTCTTGGCCCGAAAACCGATAATCATCCCTTTCGCGAAATCTGATAAATCTCTGCTCTTATCCATGAGAGCAACGAGTGATATGTTTTCAGAATTCTTACAGCGCACTTTATTACCCTTCGAGCCAGCTCAGGACACGTGCCTTCTTTCATTGGCAACGCGCTGTTGACGTCAGAAGTAGGAGGTGGTCACAATAATGTGACAATGTGACTCGACTGTGCATAAGATTATGTTTTTCTTCTGCTTGAGTTACTTAAGAAATATAATCATAAACTTCCGAATTTCATTGGATTTGATCATAATTATTTCCAGTTACGCACGAATTTTAAATAAATTATCCATTAGGTTTGAGCAACAGTGTAGTTGATGCAATATGGAAGGCTCTCCATGAAATGAAATGTTTATAGTTTATTCAGTGTGGAAAATCAATTCTTTAGAGTCCTTTCCATGAACTTGGCAGTTCATATACACTGCTGGCCACCCAAAATGCAACACCAAGAAGAAAGCATCCGATCGGCCAGAAATTCGCAGTATGCGTCGCCCGCGAAAGGACATGCAAATGATTAGCATTGCAGGTCATATGCAAATCATCTGCGCCCAACACACCACCGAGAAGCAGTATAAGAAGGGTGCACAGAAGGCGGGGTGTAAGTAGTGGAAGTGTCTTGTGCTGCGGGACCTGTGCGTGGGAAGCTTCCTGATGCCTCTGTAGCAGAATATGGCAGTTACTCCAACACGTTTAGGAGTTCGACAGAGGACGAATAATGACTTATCGCTACAGCGGTTTATCGTACCGAGACATCGGCGCCCGTGTGGGACGATATCCAGTCACAGTGAGGCGAGTATGGATTGGGTGGGGGCAGGAGGGACGGACGGACGGACGAACCGACGTGAGCGATGGCCGCGGCCGCGGCACACCACCGAACAAGAGGACCGGCATGTTGTGCGGCGGGCATCGACGGCTCGCACCGCCACATCACGAACGTTACCGCAGGAATTAGGGTGTGTTGCGCAAGAACCTGTGTCAGCACGTACCGTTCGACGTCGTCTGCAGGAGCGGGGACGCCCATTGCTCTGATTATCATTGATGTTACACCACCGGCGAGTGCGGTGGCAGTGGGCCGTTGAACGCTGAACCTGGACTACGGAATGACACGACATTGTCTTCTCCGGCGAATCCCGCTTCTTCGTGCAACACCACGATGGTTGGATCCGCGTGTGGCGGCACCGCGGCGAGAGACTGTATGACGCTTGCATTATGCATCGCCATACCGGTTCGTCGCCTGGCGTTATAGTTTGGGGCACAATTGGATATGACACCCGCACCACTCTGGTACGCATCGCCGGAACACTCAACAGCCACCGCTACATCTCTGACATTTTGGAGACTGTAGACCTCCCTTACCTGCAAGACTGGCGAGCGGCCACGTTTCAACAAGACAATGTGTGACCGCACGTGGCACGCATCGTGCAACAATTCTTCACGGTCCACCAGGTGTCACTGCTGCCGTGGCTCGCCTGTTCTCCCGATATGTCGCCCATCGAATACGTCTGGTCTCTGATCGGCAACCGAGTGGCCCGGCAAGCACCACCCGATTCTACGCCTGATGAACTGTGACAACGTGCGGAAGCCGCCTGGACCGACACACCCCAAGCCCACATCCAAACCATCTTTCGTTCGATGCCACGGCGTGTAGCGGCTGTCATTGCCAGCCATGGGGGCCACACGAAATATTGATGTCTGCGTGTTCCACAAGTCTTTGTATCTGTTGTTATGTGTCCAGTAAATCTGGCTTTGTTATCTCGTGTCCTTCTTGGTGTTGCATTTTGGGTGGCCAGCAGTGTAGTTAAGCGTTATGTCACTTGAATGGATTTTTACGATGACACAGGGAAATTCCCATGGATTGACATCGCCTGCATAGGAATTTCAGCATGCAGCATGAGTTGCAAGGAATCTAATCAGATTAACAAATTCATGGGTAAGTTATGTGTGAAGTCATTTACTCTGTTTTTATCGAATTGTAGGATGTACTAAATGTATTCTCCTGAAGAGTGTTTTTATCCAACCGTAAAATGTACTGAACATATTCCCTCGAAATGGTATTGAGTCCATAATAATAAAATAAGGCTGTCTATGCACGATATACACTAGGGCCCACCGTGGAACCTCCAGTTCTGTTTAATAAAAATATACGCTGATTATGAAAGAAAGTAGAAGATCTTTCAGACACCCCGCACAGTGGTCCATCATCCGATACATAAAAAGAGGTAATATGGCTGGATACAGACAATTTTACAATATAATATCATATCTGACGCAATAGCGAACTTCCAACTGATGTACAAACAAAGCATACGGTTACGCTGCACTTATGATTAAGTAGTAACATATTGAATTGGACAGTTATGCACAATGTTATCCGTAAACAAAAAAAGTCCAAGGTCTAGGTATGATATATGGACCACAGTCCTTGCAAGACAGATGCCCTTTTCTTGCATCAAATAGACTTGCAGTAAATGTTAATTGTGACCTCTTACTTCGGATGGCAAGGACATCCTCTTCTGTCCAGATAGGTACATGTGTTCCACAGTCAACTAATCGGGAGAGAGCGGTTGTTTCAGCATCCACTCGGATACTGCACATGTGTTCTTTCACTTTGATATTGGAAAATATTGCAGTGGAACACATGTAATCTTGTCAACCCCACGTGTGTCCGTCGCTTTGAGTGGGATGCTGTATACACCAAACCTGATGTTTTATGCCCTGGGGCTAGAACGTTCCTAATGTTTTGAAAAAAGGTTTAATGTTTTCACCCCAAAGACAATTCCATACGGTTTACATACATTATTTTAAATGTTGACGAAACACAGTACAAGATTAATTGACCCCACATACTTTCTTTTTTGTCGGTTTTTTCGGTTAGGTGATGTCACGACACGTGCATGCAATAGTTGACGAAAAATGCTATATGTACAAGCGACTCACTATAGCTAGAAGTTCTGGCTATTACACAAACCTTTGTAAGGTCCAATTTGTTTTAATTTTGGTGTTTGAAGAGTGAGTAATGGCCCTACGCACAAGGAATCGTATGACATCCAATTTATGGGACATTAGATGAAACGATTTACCCGGAATGATGTCGTTAGCGGAAGTAGGTTTTCAGTTTACTGAAGTTTGCAAACTCTGGGTGGTCGGGTTTCTCACTAAGCTGAAGTACAGTAATGAGGTGCAGTAGTTCTTTTCACAATCCACGGTGAATCTTATGGAGGGAAACACCGATGGCGCAGATGCAGTGAATTAGTGGAGTTTCTCCATACTGAATGTCCAGAACAACAAAATGTCATCCACGTTCCTCACATAAAAACCTGATACTCTGGGTAATTCTGACAGCACCTTATCCTCAAATAATTGCTAGAAAATTTCAGGTAGGATTGAAGACATTGGGAACTCAGAGGTGCCCCACTGCATTGGCGATACATAATATCTTCAAACTTAAAGTAAGTGCGTTTTTGAACCAATTTTAAAACTGAGAAGGCGCCCCCCCCCCCGTATCTCCCCTGGTGAACGGGGCACATAGCAAATGCAGTGGGGCACCTATGGGTTCTCCACTGTCACCAATCGTGGCTACTTTCTTTAATACTCACAAGGGAAGCTATCGGACCTCCTGACGACAATTGTCACATAAAGTTCTGTGGTGGACAAGCATGACACCAAAGTAACAGGTGAGAAGAGCGGAATTTCATAATCGCCCGTAACCCCTAGAACATGGCTTATAAATATGGGACGTCCGTCTGTAATGTATGCAGCCATAAAGTGTCAAACAACATTTACCTGTTAGATATGAGGCACATAATGTCGAGAGAGACCACGTATAACACCATTATGTTGAAAATGTCATATACATACTTTACTCCACATCATGGTAATGTGTTTAGAGAAAGCAGTGCAGCAAGGAAAGGTTAATCGCGCACCACGAGGAGTTAATGACTGCACTGGAATCACAGTCAGGAGCGTTGCACATGTCACGCACAGCAAAATTGATGTCCAACACATTACGGAACGGAAGAGGCGTTTCGTGTGGCAGGTATTCAAACGCCTTCCATGCATAGCGAAGCATAGGTTGGTACCGTGGTGCACACAACTGGTTGTATATAAACGAATGAAACTTGAAAATGAAGATTTTGTCATGCAGGTTTATCCCATGCACCTCATCAGAACGTATAAACTCTTCCATGCGTCGTGCAAATAGTTTGTATTGTCGAAAGAAATACACATCAAGGGGCTGGTGGTATTTGGTGGCTTTCTGTGGTATGATTTTTGTGTGCAAATTGACGTCCCTGTCACCCAAGGCTTTGGCTCGCAAACTAGTGTCGGGTTGACCAGAACACGAATCCAGTAAGAGAAGGGAAGGTCCTGTTAGCTCTGGTTCCAGTATCTTACGCATCCAGGATAGAACGAGAGATGTGGTCATCTTACCACTGATGTTGCAGTCACATTCTGTATTTGGGGTTTAGTTACGTAGTACTGTTTCGGAAACACGTTAACCAAAATTACCACCCTATTCCTGAAAGCAGGGGTACAGTTTCGTTGCAAGGCGTCCTTTCTTGGACATAAGCACCTGAATAGTAAAGGAGTGGGTATTCGATCTAACAGATTGCACAGCAGCTTCAGTCGTCTTCTCCCAAGTCAGTGATAGAGTCATGTTTGACGTGAGTTCGTATTCAAATCGAGTGTGGTCTGTACTGAACACCATGTCGGCATCAATTGCATTGGCAGTAATGTAGCCCGTAACATCTCGTACAAACTCCAATGCGCTGTTCCTTAAGGCCGTGTCAAATGGCAACATCCCGCCTGGCAACGAACCTCGGGATCTTACGTGATGAGATTTTACAGCTGCGTTTGAATTTCTGCAGGAAATATGTGCTGGCTTTAAAATTAGGGATACCCATTGCGTTAGCTGCTTTCTTCGCTTACGTCTTCAAATGCCACTGGATAAACAAAAACATCGCTCTTTCCACGTTTAGCAAAGCACGGCAACTGAAAAATTGTTATTAGGCCGTGGCCGGGGAATTGAATCCCAAATCTCTCGATATCTAGCCGAGAGCGTGAACCTTACACCACGATGGCCAACAATCCACGGCGCTATGTGTGTTTTTCTGTCAGAATCTGACATTATAAATCCGTAAGATAGGTTCAGCTACTGAGACGTCTCCATCTGGTGGGCATTAACGGCACTGGCTATAAAATAATTATAGCAGTTAAATCCAAATGGCGAGATCCAAATTGAAAATCCTTCAAATACGTGGAGTCAGTGAATAAACAGAGACCTCGCTCTTTCCACATTTAGCAACGCGCAGCAACGGGAAAATTGTTATTCAGTCGCCGCCGGGGAATTGAATTCCGGATCTCTCGATATCTAGCCGAGGGATTTAATTGCTATAATCAATATATAGCCAGTGCCGTTAATGCCCACCAGATGGAAACGTCTCAGTAGCTGAGCCCATATTACGGATTTATAATATCAGATGCTGACAGAAAAACGCAAATAGCGCAGTGGATTGTTGGCAATCGTGGTGTAAGGCCTAACGCGCTCAGCTAGATAGCGAGAGATCCTGGATTCAATTCAACGGCGACGACCGAATGACAATTTTTCGGTTGCTGCGCATTGCTAAGCGTGCAAAGTGCGATGTATTTGTTTATTCACTGACGCCACGTATTTGGAGGATTTCTCCTTTGGTTCTCGTCCTTTGGATTTGACTTCTATAATTAATATATAGACAGTGCCGTCAATGCCCAACAAATGGAGACGTCTCAGTAGCTGAGCCCATCTTACGGATTTATAATGTCAGATGCTGATAGAAAAACGAACATAGCGCCGTGGATTGTTGGCCACCGTGGTGTAAGGCTAACGCGCACGGCTACATATAAAGAGATCTGGGATTGAATTTCCCGGAAGCGGCCGAATAACAATTTTTCGGCTGTTGTGCGCTGCTAAACTTGGAAATAGCGACGTCTTTGTTTATTCACTGACGCCACATATTTGGAAGATTTTCACTTTAAATGCCAGAAGTGAAATGAGAGTCCCATGTTACTCGCATCTTGGAATTTGGTGTACATATGCTGGCGAATGCGTGCAGTTCTGTGTTCTGTCATACCACCTCTCTCAACAGCCGTTGCTGTTTGACACACTTTTTCTTGTGATATCTTGTATTTACGGGCAGTTGCTGCACCGGTTTTCTTTGCGACCTTCACATTGTCATAGACACTCTGCATGGTTTGTCCGGAAAACTGTTCGTGAATGCTTCTCCGTTTCACTTTGGGGAGTGATAGTTCATAGGAACTCGAACTGCTTGGCACGTTGTGTGTTGGAGTACCCGGTATATCACTATGTTTAGATAACGTGTTCGACGTTTCATCAATATCACGCCACAATCTCTGTCCTTCAAACACGTCAACGCCTCCGATGACATGTTGATCTAAAGCGCTATACAACTGCATTTCAATTCGCCTGTCGACGTACGTTGGAGCCGTATCGTCCGCTTGGTATTTCTGCGTCACCTCGTTCACCAGTATCTGTACTACAGCATGAGGGTTACAAGCCATTTTCTTAAAACACACAACACAATATTTGTATTCGTACGAACAGGCCCGTGCGATATCTCACACTACTCACGTTTAACAGTCATTGTCGTACACAACGCAGGGCACCTTCCAGGCATGCGCAGTATCACCCAATCACATCACACCCACATTTACATGTTGTTTGAAACTTCATATCTGCATACATTACAGGTGGGCGTCGCACACTTAAAAGCCGTGTGCTAGGGCTTTTGGGCGATTGCGAAAAGCCGTACTTCACGCCTGTTACTTTGGTGTCATGCTTGTCCACCACAGAATGTTCCGTGACGATTGTCGTCGGGAGGTCCAATAGTTTCCCTTGTAAGCCCAGCGACTGCACCAAAATACTTTTTTTTCAAAAAAACAGAAAAAGAGAACAGGCGAAAGGAGCAGTGATACTCCCCCGAGTCCGCAACCGGCAGTAACCTTGGTTCGGAATGCAGTCAAACAACGTATATAACAGAAACGTCGGGAACACAGCACCGATTGTCAAGTGGCGGTGTGCAAATATTTATCTGCCTCAACAGATAGGCAGAAAAGCATCTGCACTCTATTATAGAATTAACAACGTACCATCCTTATATTACAGATTTGCACTCATTAAAATACATATTGTTCTCAACTAGAATCTTGTACGTCACCTTTACTTTTTTCCTTACTTATTCTTCTTGGCATTGTTTTGGTCAGGATGCTGCTGCAGTGTCCTAGAATACCTTTATCGTTTTTCGCGTTTCCATCCGATTTTAATTTATGATGATGCTACAGAAAATTCATAGCTGAGAATTCCGGTTTTGTGCGTCAGAGATAAAAGTAAACTGCTTCAGAGATAAAAGTAAACTGCTTCAAGGTTCATGGAAAATGCGATTCTATCCATCACGTACGGTACTTACGGAATACTACATATACGGGTACTAACCTGGCAAATAATTATTTATAACGTTTTAGAAGGACAATATTACTGTAACTTGTTTTTATTGTACCGGTCCCGGACGATTCGTCCAACGACGATTGGTCCAATGCCGATTCGTCCAAAGGGACAATTGGTCCAATGCCGATTGGTCCAATGTCCGATTCGTCCCATGTCCGGATCGTCCAATACCGATTCTTCCAATGGTACGATTGCTCCAATGCTGATTCGTCCAATGGTAAGATTGGTAAAACGCCGATTCGTCCAATGGTATCATCTTACCAACGGTAAAGTGTTTTATTTTCCAGAAAGGAATAAGGTTTTAAATTATTCTGCTTATTATATCCATTTGAAAGATCATTTCCGTATATTTGGTAATTGTAAACATTTTACATAAACCTGGTAAAAGGCACTCAATGGAGCATTTCTCAGCTGTTTGCAAAGTACCTAGGGGCGGGTCTTTTTAGAATATTTTAAGTTAAAACTTAGATATTTGGTATTTGTAAACCTTTTATAAAACCTTATAAAAGGCACTCATCGTATCATTTCTCATGTCTTTACAAGGAACCTAGGCCGCAGGCCTTTTCAGAAGATTTTAAGTTACAACCTAGATATTTGGTATTTGTAAACATTTTATAAAACCTAATAAAAGGCACTCATCGTATAATTTCTCAGGTCTTTACAAGGCACCTAGGCCGCGGGCCTTTTTAGAAGCTTTTAAGTTTCAACCTAAATATTTGGTATTTGTAAATATGTTAAAAACCTAATAAAAGGCACTCATAGTATCATTTATCAGGCCTTTATACAAGGCGCCTAGGCCGCGGGCCTTTTTAGAAGATTTTAAGTTACGACCTAGATATTTGGTATTTGTAAACATTTGATAAAACCTTATAAAAGGCATTCAACGGATCATTTCTCAGCTCTCTACCAGGCACCTAGGCCGCGGGCCTTTTTGGAAGACTTTACGTTACAACCTAGGTATTTGGTATTTGTAAATATGTTATAAACTCTAATAAAAAGCACTCATAGTATCATTTCTTAGCTCTTTACACGCACCAGGCCTAGGCCTTTTAACACTTTTTATTCTACTGATGACATATTCTAAGGTTTAAGTAAAGTTAAAAATACTAGCATAACATTAGTAAGTTTTCTTGATAGGTAAACGTTATGAATCTGACATCGGTAGGATAAAAACTGTCAAAAAGGCATAGGTCTAGGGCCTGTGAATTAATATTTCGTGCTTAAGTAAAATAGCAATATTAACTTTTTTTAATGGGTAAACGTTATGAATATGATATCGGTAGAATACAATTTTTAAAAAGGTCTGGCCTAGAGCCTATGAATTAATATTTCATGTTTAAGTAAAATCACAATATTACTAACTTGATTTGATATGTAAACATTATTAATCTGACATCGGTAGACTATAAACTGTTAAAAAGGCCTAGGGCCTATGAATTAATATTTTGTGCTTAAGTAAAAGCGCAATATTATTAACTTGATTTAATATGTAAACATTGCTAATCTGACATCGGTAAAATAAAAACTGTTAAAAAGGCCTAGGCCTTAGGAATTAATATTTCGAGCTTAAGTAAAAACGCAATATTATTATAACTTGATTTAATATATAAACGTTATGAATATGGCATCGGTAGAATACAAAGTGCTAAAAAGGCCTAGGCTTATAGCCTATGAATTAATATTTCGTGCTTTAGTAAAAGCGCAATATTATTAATATGATTTGATATGTAAACGTTATGGATATGACATCGCTAGAATAAAAATTGTGAAAAGGCCTCTGTCCGAACCCGACCACAACGTTTCCATTGGCCAGTTGGCGGAACCTCAATGCATGCTACAAACAGAAACGAAAAACTAGTATTTTATATTATTTCATGCAAAAGAGAAACATTGAAGTTTATTGAACGGCTC
This sequence comes from Macrothele yani, assembly GCA_039090855.1. Taxonomy (NCBI): domain Eukaryota; kingdom Metazoa; phylum Arthropoda; class Arachnida; order Araneae; family Macrothelidae; genus Macrothele; species Macrothele yani. The sequence continues at coordinate 11,409,986 of CM077016.1, forward strand.
GTACATCAGTAATTTCATACGGCAGCAAGGACAGTAAAAAATAAATAATCTGTACCCACAATATTACGCATGAAATGTTACATTATTTTACATTCTTTGTACTACCGGCACTTTCGTATAACATCGGAGATAAAATCAGAACAGTTCAGATTTTTATAACAAGAGTAGCACTTTGGACAGATAGGATGGAATTGGACGAATCGGCATTGGACCAATTGTACCATTGTACGAATCGTACCTTTGGACCAATTGACCATTGGACAAATCGTCCCGTTGGACGAATCGGCATTGGACCAATCGGCATTGGACCAATCGTCGTTGGACGAATCGTGCCAGACCCTTATTGTACATATCTTTAATTTGCAAACGTTGTTAGTTGTTTTTCTAAATCTTTCTACTCTTATTTTTATCCGTGGGAGCTATCTATTCTGGATTTGATCATAATTTCCAGTTATTTTTGTAAAAAATATATTATATTATCAAAGAATTATTACAGATCTTCCCAATTACGACCATTTTTATTTCTTTCGAGAACGCCTTTCTTAATCGCTTTTTGAAAGGCACCATCGTTGATTAGTTGCATGTACTTCAAGTTCTCATTCCGATTTTGTCTGGGAAGCTGGAATAAAACTGTAAGGAAATGTCGGGTTAACGTGTAGAGCATGGTGCAAAATTGAGGAACGAAAAATTTCAAAAGCTAACGTACATATTTTCTTAAAATCAGAAATGACATAAAATAAACAAAAACTACACTAATAAAGTAATCTTTAAAACGTTTTACGTAACATTTAGCTACATATTTGACACGCGGTGATGAGGTCAACAACGACAATGAAGGCATGATTGCCTTCTGAACCGTGACCTTCGGATGAGGACGACTACCGTGGTCGATGCGAAAAACCGCGACATGACCGGTTAGTCCTAGCGCTCACGGGTACGAAAAGAGACCAGTAAGTATTACGGAAGCACTGACTATTCACACAGAAACCAAAACATTGAACTTCCTCATGAAGTAGAACAAAAATAAGCACCATGTAAATTCTTTTTCGTCGTAAATGTAGTTAATTAAGAATTACCTAATTTTGTTTGATTATTAATTAGTCTGAATTGAAAGACTTTGAGAGCAAAAGGTTAATTTAGTGCTACATCTCTAATCTGTTTTCTTCGAAATAAATAATTGATACTTGACAAAAATGTTTGTGTTTACCGGTTTTTACCCTGAAAAATTAATTTTAATTATCGATTCATTATCAGAAGTAGCTTGAACACTATATACAGTAGTGTTTAAATTTATTTTTCAAAGTAAATAGTAGCTAGTACATAAATGTCTTCCCAAATGTAAAGGAAAACAAGTCTTCAGTTTACGCAAATCTGCTGTAGCCAAAGGATATCTCTCAAACTAAAGGAATCAATTAAATACAATAAAAATGGTTTCGAAGCTCAGAACAAGGGCATTCCCAGTACATTCTTAAAATGAACATTGGGTTAATACCATAGCAACTAATGAATGTTATTACATTTCAGAACTTTTAAGAGACGATGTCTCCGGTTGCTTGTGAAAGCGAAGTCTGCCTTTCCTTCTGCATGTGTGGCACGGCTAAGCCTTATATTTTTTTTACGTATCCTTCCGCGCTCACCACAGTTTGTCAAACTTACCGGTCGTGCTTTATGTGCGTCGCTACTAGGCCTAATCAGTTATGCGAGTACCCTTCCGCTCACAACACCTGTAGCCGTGGTAGTCCTATGCAAGCGATAATAGCTACACTGTCGCCGCAAACTGCACCTTCTCATGTCGCATAGATTGGTAAGTTATACGAAAAACATTTCAAAAATGGCTGTACTACTGTAATTTCTTATTTATTTTATATCACGTTTGATTTCCAAAAAGATATACGTCACAGTTTTTGGAAATGTTTTGTCCCTGGATTTTGCACTATGTTCCACACGTTCACGGATTTTATTTCGTGAAATTGCAGTTTGAAAGTATTTTTGTAATTGCTGCTATTGCAGGTTTCATTGGAAGATTGCGAAGTTTAGTCGTGCTAAAGTCTCTGTATTTAAAGGGGAATTTGCGCCTGTTTACTTTGTGTTATTGATCAATTTTTCCGTTTTAATTACTCAATTATATATTCTAATTTCCAATTGGTTGATTGCTAATTATTTAGTTAGGAACATGACTAAAACAAAAACTGTTTTTTTCTTATTCTCGTCCGTATCAATCATTATTGAATATTATTTATTTAAATAATACTCCAGTTGAAATTGTGGAAAATTGTAATTACTTGGGTGTAGTGTTCCAAACCAACTTAAATTGTAATTAACACATTGATTATCTGTCGGATAAAATTTCAAGAAATATGGGGGCGATTGCGAATATAATGTTTAATTTAACACCCCAATTGATGATACTGCTGTATTATGTCTTAATTTAATCACATATGCATTACTGTGTTTCAGTTTGGGGCATGACAACAAATTATAGCTTAAATAAATCACAACGACTTCAAAACAGATTTTTCAACTATTGAAAATTAAAATTCTTGGCACTTCTTACCGTAATGTTATTGTTGCACATAAACTGAATCCTAGTAGTTTCAGTATTCTTAATTTTCGACAACTACTTCTTTATAGCATCGGTAAGTTGATGCTTAAAATAATTAAAAAAATTATTCATCAAACATAATATCTTTGGATTTTTTTACTCATACTTGTTGTACTAGATTAAGAACAAATTTAATCCCTTCCTATAGTAATAAGGAACGGGACAATACAATGATTAACTATTCAGGACCTGTGCTCTGGCATAGTTTGCCTCCCGTTTTGACTTCGTTAAATAATATTAATTTATTTAAACAAAAATTAAAACATTATTTACTAACATTAACATCTAGTAATGTTGAATACTCCCATTGATCATCAAGCTCTGTGAGCATGAATTTATTTTATGCTTGGTTTCATATTGGTTTCACTTGGCTTGGTTGTTCTTTCTTTTTTTCTGTCTCTCTCTTTTGTTTCTGTTGGAGGGTCGAGGGTTTGTCAGGCCTTCTTGGCAGTTTTCCTCTGCATCCCAGTTGTTGCAGAATACATTGACTGTCAAAATGTGAAATTTAATTAATTCAATATAATGATTACGCATGAACTCTGTAACACCTAAATTGCATTAATAAAAACTAATTGTGCATTGTTCGAAACAGGATAGTGTGTGCTCCTTGGTGGCACACCAATTTTCCTGAATGATAAGCTTAAGCCAATATGGATTCCTTCTATTAAATGTATTTGTTGACGGTGACGTGACTGTGGAATCAAGATAGCACATGTGGCATCCTTTTTTCGCATGAGTCGTACGTTAAACAGGAAGTGTAAATGACTAGTTCAATGAACGAAGTTGTAAAATATTTATAACTTCAAATTTTAAAATTATTGCACTCATCAGAGATTTACTGCTTCTCCGTTCTTGAACTATTATTTAGTTTCCTAAATCAAAAGTATGTGAAAGGCTCGTCAATGAAGACATCTGTACATTTTGTTTATTGCTGGCACCGGTATCAGGTCATCCCAGAAGTAATGTCGTTTTGCGCAAGCCAAACAGTAGTGAGTCCCCTGGTGCCCAGACTATGACGTCAACAACGGTGAGTATAAGAGGGATCCCGCGAGCAGACCTTCAAGCTACGTCAGACCGCAAACGAGAGTTCAAGGTGCAGTCATAGGGTACTTAAACCGCAAAGGAAATGACAGTGTCATAAGACCACATTAGGAACATTATGCTTTATGAGTTCCACCATCGACAGTCATCCACGGTAGCATCACGAAACATCAATGCCGTATATGGAACGTGCACCCTGGAGGTCAGGAAATGTCCACGCTGGTTCCAGAAATTTTGAAGGGGGACACCAGCCTCAAGGATATGCAGCGACCCGGACGGCCTGTTGAGCTGGATAACGACGTGCTGAAAGCTACTGTTGAGGGAAATCCGAAGGCAACAGTCGAGGCATTGGCCGCGCTTGTTCATTCAACCTATTTCAGTGTTCACCGGCATCTGCAGGACCTCGGTTATGTGTCGAAACTGAATAAGTGGGTACCCCATGATCTCACTCCACAACAGCTGCAACAGCGTGTGGACATTTGCACCTTTGCTCTCCCGTTAAAAAAAGGAGCCGTTTTTGCACAGAAATGTCGCGGGCGATGAAAAATGGATTGTTTATTACAACATTAAGCGTAAACGGCAGTGGCTTCCCAAAGGCAATGTGCCTGCAGCAGTGGCGAAACCAGGACGTTTCCCGCAAAAGGTTTTGATGCCTGTGTGGTGGGATGTGCAAGGCATAATCCATTACGAGCTGCTGCCACCCAACCAAACCGTTACAGGGGAAGTTTACTGTCAGCAGCTGCAGCGTCTAAGCACTGATTTGCAGGATAAAGGTCTAGCACTCGTGAATCGTAAAGAAGTGCTGTTGTAGTATGACAACGCAAAACTACACAGAGCGAAAATGACCAGCACCACGCTGCAGAACTTCGGATGGCGAGAACTACCGCATCCAGCATATTCCACTGACATCGCCTTATCCGACTACCACGTTTTTCACAGCCTGCAAAACAATCTTGCTGGGACTACACTTCGAAATGTGTAGGAGGTACGAAGAACCCTTTCTGCCTTTCTACCTCGAAACCTATGGAGTTCTACAAGTCTGAGATTCAAAACCTTGTCGATCGATGGGAGAAGGTTGTGACTACAGAGGGTACTTATTATATGGATTAAAACATCTGTTCCAGGTACGCTTTTCCTTCTTTTCTTCACACGTTCAAAAAACGACAGTATTTTGGGGATTACCTGATAAATCATCTCATTTAAAAAGAAATCGATATGCTCATGAAGTGAGATAGGAATCACTTAATATTTTTATGCAGCAAGCATATGAGGACAGTAAAGATAAATCATCACAAATTTCACTCAGTGGTGCAACCGAATAGAACAATAATCTGTTCAGTTCAAGTACTGTATGACAACCATACAATTAGGTCTTTTTGGTTTCGTTGGAAGCATCCGTCAAGGGAACTTCCTGGACTTTCTTTCAGCACTTGGAAATATATGCCCTTGGATATTTACACTTGACCATGTGAACTGTGCTAGCTGACTGCCAATTTTTGTGCACAGCCTGTTAAAATTACCAGAGCTTCATCCCACAATGTGCAAGGAATTTTTAAAAGTAAATTTTATAGGCGATAAAACAAAAAGAAACTTCTCATGCATTTCTCATGATCAGATCCATGAGCAAAATAAAAAACTTGTTAAACTTGATAGTACAAAACTATCCTCTCTTAGCAACAAAGATGCTTTACTGAAATGGATGACTGCAGACCCTGGAATCGCACGCATGAACAATGTGTTCGAATAAATCGACAACTTGAATGAAAAAGTTAAGTCTGATGAATATAAACAGAACGAAGATGACAAATCATCCGATACGCACAGCAAAAATGTGCATGACTGCAACAAGTAATTTAATTTTTTTAAGCGTTTCTCTGCTCCCGAGTGCTACCGATGCGCAGTCACAGTAACAATGATAAATTTACAACTATCACAGAGCACAGTTACGAGCTGTGCTTTATCTAATAAACTTAATTCACTGACAAATCCAGTAAAAATTCTAAATAGTTAAAAAGAGGCTTATGCATTAAATATCACGTACCTTTGATTATCATTTAAAACCTTTTGAATCCGAATTTATTTGTTGAGAGAATTCCATAAAAAAAATCTCCACGAACGCACACAATGAATGTTCTTCCATTATTTCAAATTGAAACCAGTACAACTTCTATTACTCGAAAATTGTTACATTTTTTTAACATATCACCAAAGCACAAAAACAAATATTCAATAACCATTTCTCTGACCAAGGTGAAGAGAAAGATATTGAAACTTTAACTATTTGTGTTCCGATTCTTTTCGTTGAATGCAGAGTAGCGTTATCAACCAACAAAATTTTAATTAAAAGAAAATTGCCACATGAATACAACAAATAGTGGGGGTAAACAATTTCCAATGAATTTTCTGTAAGATCAATTCTTCAGGAGTGATTTTCAGTAGCTTTCAAATTTAAGCTATTTCGCAATATCATGATAATGTTTATGACATACCGTTAGGCTTTAGTAATTTATTGAAACAATAAAATACTTATATAAAAAAACTACGTCAGTTTTAAGGGTAATATGTTTTCGAATAAATCATGTTGACCGCAGTCGTTTTGCGGATAGGGCGAAATCAGCTGCTACAAAAATTCCTAAAGAAAAAGGACGCTGCGCTTCGACACGCCGTCAACGTAATTTTTAAAACGTTCTGGCATTACACTTTAAATCCCTTAACACCTGTATTATAAGGGTTGCTAAACACCAAAAGAGAATAAATCTAATAAAAAATATCGTTTATTGGCATAAAGAGGCAAAGGAATACATTTCCCACAAGCTTTTGCCACCTTCGGAAGGCTTCGTCAGACGGATAATATGCTATAAGGATAGGGTAGAATCAAATGGCAATTCAAACTAATTGTAAATAAAGTAAAGGAATATATCAAACAAAGAAGCTGGAGCTCGTTAACATTCACGTGGTCATGCGGTAATCGAAGAAATTAAATTTAGATAACGTGACAGTGCACAAATATTTCAGGTGCTCATCGGCTCGGGCGTTTCATCGGTAGGTGGGTGTGGTGGAACTATGTCGAGGAGGGTGCCCCATTCTGAGGGAAGTTCTGCGGAGACATCGGTGTTGCAAATGTCGCTGCGCATTAGAATTTCGGTCGTTTCTCTGAGAATCGCAGCTTTGAGGTTGCGGTAGGGGGCGCTGCGGTGGATATCATGCCAGCTTATTATCTGCCTGACGAAGCCGTCCGAAGGCCGCGAAAGCTTGCAGGAAATGCATTTCTTTTACCCTTTATGCCAGTAAACGGAATTATTTACTGGATTTATACCCTTAAAACAATGATCAGCCAAATATTTCTTTCAAAGAACGAGCAATTACATGACTTTTATCGGGCAATGGATCGTATATTTTAGGAATGAAATTTGTTTTCCTTTTCTGATATTTAAATGAAAAATCTCGTAAACAGTCCCGTTTCACTTCGGGGTAGTTAAATCAAAATAAAGGAATATACCTAAGAAAATTCAACTGTGAACTAGTGAGGAAAGCAATTGAAAACAACCAAAGCCTAAAGATAGCAAAGGGACATCTCAGTAAGGGAAGAAAACAGATTATGGCACTGAGAAAAGAAGATGGTTCTGTAACAAGAAATAGAGGCGAAATTTTGACAAGAGTGAAAGATTTCTACTCCAAATTATATGAAAGGGATGATACATGCACTCCAGACATCATGAAAGATACCAGTACCAGAGTCCCTCCAGTCCTTCCAGCAGAAGTTGCACATGCGATCAAGAACATGAAGCGGGGAAAAGCTCCAGGAGAAGATGGAATTACTGTAGACATCATACAAGAAGCAAGTGGAGAAATCGAAACAGTACTCGCCCAAATTTTCACTCGATGCCTTAATGAAGGAAAGATTCCTGAGGATTGGAACACCGCTACAATGATCCTGCTACATAAGAAAGGTGACATTGAGGATCTCGGAAACTACAGACCTATCAGCCTCCTATCAGTAGTTTATAAAATCTTCACTAAAGTTCTTTCACACTGCTTGAAGGTAACACTGGACATGGCTCAACCGAGAGAACAAGCTGGATTCAGGAGTGGCTACAGCACAATAGATCATATCCACGTGCTGAGAGAACTAATTGAAAGAGCGAGGGAATATGAACTTCCATTGTGCATGGCTTTTATCGATTATGAAAAAGCGTTTGATTCGGTGAAACCATCAGCAGTTACAATGGCTCTGAAAACCTGCGGTATTGAAGATGCATATATTAATATTATTAATAACATCTATGAAAATGCAAGTGCAAAGATTCGGCTGTTTGAAAATACAACACACGTAAAAATTGGAAAGGGAGTGAGACAAGGTGACACCATATCTCCGAAGCTCTTTAATGCCACATTGGAGGGTGTTTTTCAGTCGCTGAGCTGGGAAAACGTAGGGAAAAAGATTAATGGAGATTATCTTACCCACCTACGTTTTGCTAATGATGTAGTCATTTTTGCAACTACCCCATCAGAGCTGCAGAGTATGATCCAGGAACTTGCTGACAAGAGTAAAGAAGTGGGATTAAAAATGAACTTTCAGAAGACAAAAGTGATGTTCAATGCTTTTACAAGAAATGAAGATTTATCGATTGATGGAGAAAAGCTGGAGATAACAGACACGTACGTTTATCTTGGACAGCAGATATCAAGTGAGGGTCACATTGATGAAGAAATTAATCGGCGTACAAAACTTGCCTGGAGAGCTTTTGGAAGAAACAGCATAATTTTTAAGAGCAATATGCCATTATGTCTTAAAAGAAAAGTGTTTGATCAATGCATCCTTCCAGTGCTTACGTATGGTGCAGAGACGTGGACCTTAACTAAAAGAGACATACAAAGGCTGCAGACAACTCAAAGAAGAATGGAGAGGTGCATGCTTGGTGTAACCAGGAGAGATAAGAAGAGGAACTCGTGGATCCGAAAAATGACAAGAGTGGAAGACATCATGATTAGAGTTAAATCCCTGAAATGGCAATGGGCTGGACATACTGCCAGAAGGACAGATCATCGATGGACAGCCGAAATTTTAGATTGGATTCCAAGGGACAGGAAAAGACCCAGAAGAAGACCACATGGGAGATGGGTGGATGAAATTCGAAAGTATGCAGGGGTGACATGGAGGAGACTGGCACAAGACAGACCGTTGTGGAGGAAACTTGGGGAGACCTTCGTCCAGCAGTGGATTGATAATGGTTGACAATGATGATGATGATGATGACATAACATTTAAATGGTATTTTTTCTTCACTAAACGTTGATCGATTTGTGATAAAGTACATATTTAAAAACCCAATTTAAGCCGAAAATAAAAAAAAAGAGTAAGACATTTTTAAAACTTCAGTGACACCTACATTTCTCTTTGAACAACTGGTATTAAAAAAGTGTCACATTGATGCAGAAATAGGTCGACGTATAAAACTTGTTTGGAGAGCTTTCGGAACGAACAGTACAATTTTCAAGAGCAATATGCCATTATGTCTTAAAAGAAAAGTGTTTAAACAATGCATCCATCCAGTTCTTACATATGGATCAGAGACATGGATCTTAACTAAACAAGTTAGTAAAATCATGCAATGCATTTATTATGATACGCTTTCCAACATACCAGAAGTTATTACTCAAGTAATGAGGATAAAGGCTGTGGAATAAATCTCGCTCCTGTGTCCTGACCTTTGCCCCCATTTCGATGATATTCAACAGAACCAGTTCAGTATACCTCAAGAATAACATACTAAAGTTTTGTCGCAATAGAAGCAGTTTTACGCAAGTTATGAGACTGATGGCTGTGGAATACATCCTGCTTTTGTGCAATGATCTTTGACCCCATTTCGTTGATATTCAACAGAACCGGTTCACTATACCTCCGGAACAACATGATAACGTTTTGTCGCAATTGAAACATTTTTAGGTAAGTTATGGTGCACAAGGGCAATGGAATGGATCCCACTGCAGTGTCCTGACCTTTGACTTCATTTCGCCCGTTTTCCATAGGGTTCGTCCCCAGTGGTTCCCTACCACATACTAAAATTTCATCGAAATCGAACCATATTTACGCATGTTATGACGCATAAAGGCAACGAAATGGATTCCACCGTTATGCCCTGACATTTGACCCCATTTCGCCCATTTTCAACAGGGTTTGTCCCCAGGTGGGTCCTTACCAAATACTAAACTTTCATCGAAATCGAACTATTTTTACGCAAGTTATGACGCATAAGGGCAATGGAATAAATCCCGCTCTTACTCCCTGCCTGACCTTTGCCCCATTCGCCCATTTCCAATAGGGTTCGTGCCCAGTGGTTCTCTACCACATACTAAAATTTCATCGAAATCGAACCATATTTACGCATGTTATGACGCATAAAAGCAATGAAATGGATCCCGCTTTTACGTCCTGACCTTTGACCCCATTCCGCCCATTTTCAATAGGTTTCGTTCCGAGGTGGTTCCTTACCACATACCAAAATTTCATCGAAATCGAACCATTGTTACGCAAGTTATGTTGAATAAAGGCAATGGAATGGATCCCGCTCCTATGTGCTGACCTTTGACCCCATTTCAATTATTTTCAATAGGGTTCGTGCATAGGTAGTTCCCTACCACATACTAATATTTCATCGAAATCGAACCATATTTACGCATGTTATGATGCATAAAGGCAATGAAATGGATCCCGCTTTTATGTCCTGACCTTTGACCTCATTCCGCCCATTTTCAACAGGGTTCGTTCCCAGGTAGTTCCTTACCACATACTTAAATTTCATTGAAATCGAACCATTTTTACGCAAGTTATGATGCATAAAGGAAATTGAATGGATCCCGCTCCTATGTCCTGACCTTTGACCCTATTTCATTTATTTTCAATGGGGTTCGTTCCCCGGTGGTCCCCTACCACGTACTAAAATTTCATCGAAATCGAACCATATTTACGCAAGTTATGACGCATAAGGGCAATTGAATGGATCCCGCTCTTATGGCGTGACCTTTGACCCCACTTCACCCATTTTCAATAGGGCTCGTCCCCTGGTGGTCCCCTACCACATACTAAAATTTCATCGAAATCGAACCATTTTTACGTGAGTTATCGTGCCGAAAGACGGACGGACAGACGGACGGAAAAAGCTGGGGCATATACGCTTCTTCAACCTACGGTTGGAAAGCGCAAAAAAGATATACAAGTCCTGTAGACAACGGAAAAAGCATGGAGAGATGCATGCTTGGTGTATTTAGGAAAAATAAGAAGAGGAATTCGTGGATAAGAAAATTGACAAGAGTGGAAGCGGCCAGGATCAGAGTGAAATCCCTGAAATGGCAATGGGCTGGATATGTTGCCAGAAGAACTGGCCACCGATGGAAAACTAAAATTCTAGACTGGATTCCAAGGGACAGAAAGGGACCCAGGAGAAGATCACATGGGAGACGGATGAACCGGAGTAACATGTAGGAGTGTCGCTCAGGACAGACAGTTGTGGAGGAAACCTGGTGAGACCTTCATCCAGCAGTGAATTGATAACGGTTGACAATGATGATGGTGATGATATGCACACATACATACATATAGGCATGTATTTTGTAGCGGGACAATCAAAATTCACGTATATTTTAGTATTTGCCAACGCGCATCGATATACAGTACATATAAAGATGTAAATTTTAATGAGAAATTCAACGTATAAGTAGATTTCAACATGTAGGTGGAAATTATTAATGCATTATTCTTGTTAACAAACTTTGATAACTGTTCGGTAACACTCCGGAAATAATGATTTTAAAATAACGTACCTGTCATTGCGACTATAATGTGCGTGAATTATGTGCTAGCAGTTAGTGATCATGTTATATTACTTTTTTAATACTGCTGGGCTGCAGTTTCTCAGATATGCAGCTCCACAATAACTGCCTATTTTCTGCATAATTCCGGCTGGCTGTTAACATAAATACCTCAAACATATGTGACAGCTACTTCCTTCAAATACCAAATATAAGCTCACTTAGATCTGAAACAAAAGAAAATAATGAAGGAGAATTAATAACACTTTAGCTTAAATAATAGTTTTGTGAATATGTAAAGCCTATATTAAAATGTGTGCTTTACTACCGGTATATGAATACATAACGATCGACAGTTTAGATTGACAGGCACATTCTCCAAGTAGAACATATAATTTAGAAACAACTTTGTGAGAAAAATTGGCATTTTATGATCTCTTAATTTTTCTTTCAGGGTACCAAATAACATTTCAGAATCAACTAATAATACAAACAATACCCTCCGAGCACGATTTATTAAAAGATGAATAATATGTTCAAATTAAAATCGTTAGTACTTTTAAGGTGGCGATCACCTCATCCTCTGATGTATCAGACACGCCAACATAACATCTTATATACATTGTCCATATGCACCATGGGTACGTTACTCCAAGAACACGTAAAAAAAGGATTTGCAGACAACTTATGCAAATCATGTTAAGAAAGTAAACTGTAAGAGCAAGTTATTCCAAATGTAATACACTGAAGTGCCAGAAAAACTGGTGCACCAGTCTAATACTTAGTAGGTCCCCCACGGGAGCTCAGGAATGCAGAAATACGACGGGGCATGGACACCAGTAGCTTATGGAAATATTCTGTTGGCAATCCACACTATACATTCTGCAGAGCGTTCCACAATTCGGGTATATTCCGAGGTCTCGGATTCCTGTGTTCGATAGCATGTTGCATGGCATTCCAAATGTGTTATATCACGTTCAGATCTGGGGACTTGGGTGAGAATGGTAACACCCCAAACTCAGATGAAAACTCCTCTAACCATAATGTGGCGTCCCGACACTTGTGTGGAGCTGCATTGTCCTGTTGGAACAGGCCCAACATATAAGCATGAATGCAGGACGTGAACGGGTGTACCTCGTCAGAAAGGATGTTGGCCGGTTACAGATGTTTGTAGACGTACTAGGGGTCCCAGTGAAGTCCAGCTAAACACACCCCATAACATTATGGACACTCCACCAGCCGGTACAGTTCCCTGTTGACAGGCAGGGTCCATGGCTTCATGGGGTTTGCGCCACACACGAATCCTTCCATCTGCCCGATACAGTTGGAAACGCGACTCGTCAGACCAGTCTACTTGTTTCCAGTCATACTCTGTCCAGTGGCGGTGTTGCCGTGCCCAAGCAAGGCGCATTGCTCTGTGACGTACACCCATCAAGGGGACTCGAGTTAATCGTCGGCTCCCAAAGCCCATATCGTGCAGGGTACGTTGCACAGTCCGGACGCTAATGCTTGTTGAGGCTCCAGCATTGAATTCTGATGATACCTGCGAGAGTGTTGCACGCCTATCGCGTGAAACGATTCTTGACAGCCGACGATGGTCACGTTCACCCAATGTCTTTTTACGGCCACACTGGTGTCGTAGGTTGGAGGTTTTGCCGGAATTCTTGTAGTCACGGTACACCCTTGTAATGGTCGTCCGTGAAAATCCTAACATCGTTTCTACCTAAGAAATACTATGGCCCATCTCACGAGCGCCAACTATTACATCGCGTTGAAAATCGCTTAAATCGTTATTTCTTGTCATTCTCATGCCGAAAACAGCTGTAACAGCTGGCAAGGATGTCTATCGCTTTATATACGCACTGGCGGACGCAATCGAGTACGCGCATAGGTGACGTTGCTATGTATTTTGCATAAGCTCGTCTGTGCGAGTTTTGTTAGCACTTCAGTGTACATTATGCAACCTGAAACAATAGTTTGTTACGAAAAGTATTAATGAGGTGCTCCCAAGTTCCAGACAGTTTACAAGGGCTGTAATCGTTGCAACACTGGTCACCAAACGCTGTAATATTAATACTTTCCATACACAGTAGTGAGAGGGCATAGGCGGGGGTTGCTAATAATTTAGTATTCTACCAGTCTTGGTATATAATTCCGGAATTGACATTCCTTGCTATGGCTGTGTTATTTAGGTTAGTTTTTAGGCTATATCTATGCTCCTGCAAACCCAAACCTATCTGCCGTCTACTATATCCTATGTAGTTGCTGATAATCTTGCCTGAGCATAGGGCAACATAGGGATATTCTAAACACCCCATTTTTGGAACTTGTCAACTTTATTACGATCTTTTCTAACCAATGTTGACAAATTTCTAGTACTAATGCCAAAGCGTAATTCATGTCTGGAGCACAGGCGAGATAACACATTATTTATGTACGGCATGTGTTCAAGCGTACCTACAAATTTGAAACTTAGCTCCGCTCTGGGTCTCGCCAGAGTAGTAGAACGACTCGTCCTAACACTAGCATGTTAAACTGCTTAGGTAGAGAATCTCTCTTGAACTTTGGAACATACGAGGTTGGAAATTTGTAGAAAAAAAGTGTTTCCAGTGTGAATTTTTCTGACTTTTGATGATTTACTAATCAGAAAATAAGTGATTAAATAAGGTATTTCCCTCACGAATATTCAATATGCCCTTTTCTCTTTTTCTGGGTTTGTCAACCATTACATGCAACTCGGATTATTATAAAAAGCTTCCCATTCTTAATTTGGAGCCACGTGCCCCAGTCTGGAACAGAGACAGCGTCCTCGAGCTAGCGCAACCAACCAGGTTTCTTCCGGGGTTCGGCTCTTACCCTAGCTATAATGACTTCCCAGCTGATGTAATTGCTTGTACAAGGGCAGCAAATACATACTACGATCAATGGCATGTGATAGGGCAACGGCAGCACCAGTTATTTCTGTTAATTAAAGAAGCTTTTGCACTTCTTTTGCATAAAAAAAATCCTGGATTGTCCGGAAAAGCTAACGTAAAAACATATATGCCAGAACACCCTGCTATTTTTTATTCGACGTTGACATTTAGGTCATTTTAAAAATTTAGCACGATCGCTATTTTGAATGAAAAAATGTGAATTTTTTAATCACTTATTTACAAAAAGTTTATAGTTTTCCTTCCTATATTTCAGTGTTTTTCTCTATATTTTATATATTTAACATATTGGTTTCATTTCATTTGATTTCATTTCATTTATTGCATTTTAGTTGTTACAGACATGATATTACACAATCATAAATATATAGCACACCTTATATTTTTGTAACAACAGGGAATGAGGAGGGAAAAGGCCTGATAGGCCAGACGTGCCCTCCTCTCCCAAAGCATCACAATTTTCATGAAAATAGAAAAAACAAAATAAAAAACATAAACAAGTCAAGTCCACACAATATCAAACACAGCTAGGGCGGTACTATAAATTAATAAAGGTGATAATACATTATGAACTTTTGGTCAGTAAGAAATACCTGAGTTTTCCTTTAAATATACTAATAATATTAAGTGATACAATATCAGTAGGAAATGTATTCAATAATGCCGGACCAGTATAATTAATAAATGATCTAAATCGTTCTATTAGTGGAAACATGGGGATTAGTGTTGTTTTTTGTCTCGTGGAGTAATCATGACCACGAGTACTTATTGAAATTAAATCTTGGTAGTAACCATTTTTTATTCTCAAAAACATCAGTTTATCTATACTATAGATATGCAATTGTTGAATAGTCAGTATATTAAAATCATTTGGACTGAGTCCAGCCTGAAAGACTGTATTTGAAAATTGAGTATATTGTAATTTAATTTGTAATAGTCTCATGAATCTATTTTGTAACGACTGTAGTTTTTTCATATTATATAAGGTAGTCGATCCCCATACAGATATACAGTAGATCAGATGAGACTGAATTAAAGTACAGTATAATAAAATCATTGGTTTTGGGGTTAAATTGGCCACTGCGCTACTAATAAGCCCTATATTTCTTGAGATCTTATTAGATATGTAGTCAGCATGTGAATTCGATTTTAAATCATGCTGAATAATGATACCAAGATAATTATGATTTTGAACCACTTCTACAGATGATCCGAGTAAATTAATATTCTGAATTAAGGAAATAGGGGTTGACGTACTTGAAAAAATCTTTACTTTTGTTTTGTTAATATTAATAGCCAGATCATTTTTAGTTAACCAATTAGTGATAGATACAAAACGGCCTTGTAGTTGTCGCACCAGTGTCTTAACAGAATTTCCATGTATTAATATGGTTGCACCATCTGCATATAAAATAATATCTGAATTGCGTAGACAGGTACAGAAGTCATTAATATAAATATTAAATAATAATGGAGCAAGTACCGAGCCCTGAGGGACTCCTGAAATGACTGATTGTAAGTTAGATTTGGTATGTTCAATTTCTGTACATTGCTGGCGACCAGTGAGATAGTTTCTGAAGAGATTATGTAATGTACCCCGAATACCAATTGCATACAATTTTGATAATAATAAGTTGTGATTTAAAGTATCAAATACTTTTGATAAATCAATGAAAAGTCCCAAAGTAAATTTATTATTAATAGAATTAGATTGAATTTTATCTTTTAAATGTAAAAGGGCGATTTCTGTTGAGGAATTTGGTAAAAAGCCAAAATGATTTTTGTGCAAAATTTTATACTTTTTCAATATAAGCAAATAATCTAACAAATAGTAAATTTTCAAACATTTTAGCAAATATGGATAATTTAGCTATAGGTAGATAGTTATTAATATCTGTCAAAGAACCCTTTTTAAAGACAGGAGTAATTTTTGCAACTTTTAACGAATCTGGGAAAATACCTGTAGATAGAATGGAATTAAAAATGTATAATAGGGGAGTAACAATGAAAAAAGTTATAGTTTTTAAAATTTTGGGAAGAATATCATCTGGACCAGGTCCAGTATTTATGTTAATATTTTGCAGTTGGTAGATTAATTCTGTTCTAGTAATTTTCAAAGTATGCATTGAATTTAAGTTACATGAGTTGGAGTAATGAGGTAATTGTTGAACATTCAGCTTAGGAAGTTGTTGTATTATACATTGTGGTGATACAATAAAATGATCATTAAATTGATTAGCAATTTCAGTTTGATCGGTGATTTTGATGTAACCCAGAGTGACGTGAATCGAAGTCTTTGGTACATTCCTACGACCTAATAATATGTTTAAGTGCTCTCAGGTTACTTTTGGGTTATTTTTAGAAAAAATATGAAAATAATAATCCGTTTTTAATTTTCTAATGTAGGAGTTAAGATTATTTCCAAATGTTTTAAAAATATTATAATCAATTGGTGACCTTGATTTTAAGAACTTTGTGAACAGTTTTTTTTTTTTTTTATTTATCTGATTAAGACAGTGCTTTGTTAGCCAAGGTTTCCGCTCTTTCTTGAATTTAGACGTGGTTCTTTTAAATGGAAAAGCCTTATTATACAATCTCTTCAAAGTTATTTCAAATAAATTTTAAGCCACATCAGGGTTAGAAATTTGCATTATTTCATCCCAGTTCGTATCTTGTACTAGGTTTATGAATAGATTCATATTATTCTCATTAATATTTCGAGAGATAGTATTTGTTGGTCTAGATGCGTGTATATCACTATATGTGTAAATTAAGAAAATTGGCAGATGATCACTAAAATGAAAATCAAGAATACCTGATAAAATAGAGTCCGATGGTATATTTGTTATACATAGATCCAAAATTGAGGCCGTATATTGAGTTATTCTTGTAGCTGAAAAAATAGTGTTATAGAAACCTGCAGTTTCAATTGCAGAATTAAATTCTCGTGGGTATGGAAGATTCCGTGACAGATCAATATTAAAGTCTCCCAGTAACAGTCATTTTTTCCTTGTAAAATATATATAATTAAGTATATCAGTAAATTTTTCAATAAATAGAGAAGGTGGACGATAACAGGCTGAAAAAATATTATATTGATCTTCAAGTTAATAATTTCAATATCAGAATTAATAAATGTCAATTTTTCAATTTGAGTGTAGTCCAAATTATTTGTTTTAACAAAAATTGCAATTCCTCCTCCTCTAGACTCAGTCCTATTTTTATTAAAAGTCTGATAGAGTGTGGGAGATGTAGACAATAGTCTTCAGAAGGAAACCATGTTTCCGAAACGCAAATTAGAATCTCACAAATGGTGGCCACCCCTGCACCAATTAATAATTAATTGACCTTATCTCCTTATATCTATATATATATATTTCCCTTTTTTTGCTTTGCCAAGGAATTAAAAAAATAAAAAGGTCTAACAGTTAGTTATTGTTGCATAACATAATATCTTTAAAGTACCATGGAAACATCAAGACATTCTCCAATAGTTTTAATAAGTGACATATAAGAACTCAATAAAAAAATTATAAACATATTAATAACCTCAGTCCACATACAAATTCTATATTTCCCTCAATAATCAACAATTCTGTGTTATAATCAATTAATAAACCAAACAATGAAGTGAAAGTAATAAAAAAGGTTAGTAATAGTAAGGGACCATGTACAATTCATTTTTTCAGTTACCATGTCATAATTCCAGTAGCTAAACATATTCAGTGACTGGATAGAAGAATGTCAATGAGCAACTCTCATGACATAGAGAAATTAAATAAAGATTGTGTTTATTTGAAAAGTCCCCATAAGTAATACAAATTCCCCACTTCCTCCCAATGATCAACATATCTGTAAAATAACAAACGAAATATACTAATAAAAAATAATAGTAAAAACCAAATACAATTCAAGTTTTTCAGTTCCCGTACCAAAATTTCAACAGGTATGCTCACATAACAGAAAAGGAATATGTCACTAGGAACTCCAATGACAGTCAAAACTATATGTATCAGTAACCTCTATACACAGTACAAATTCCCTGATACCTCCCAGTGATCCCCAGCCACTATACAGCAGTCCAGTATAATAACTGAGAATGGTAGGTAATCAAAAATATAGTACAACAATAGCTAACCAAATATAGTTCAAATTTCCAATTACCATACTAAAATTTCAATAATTATAAAAATTTGACAAGTAGGTAAACCCATAAGTTCCCATGCCCAAATTCCAGTGATTAAACAAGAGCTAAAGACTGTGATGGAATCTGCCATCAAACAACTCCCATAACATGCAAATATAAGATAGAAGTTATGTTCATGGAAATAACCTCTATACACCTTATAATTTCTTCTTTTCTTCCAAATAAAAGCATTAATTAATTAAGTATGATGGTATAATGTAATAAACCAAAAAATCATAAGGAAGTGATACTATAAACTAATAGCATCCAAACAAATATAAGTCCGATATCTCTGCCCTCAGATCAAAAATCCAGCAAACATACACAAATAATGGCTAGGTGAAAATAGGACATCAACATTTCCAATGACCTGCATAAATTACTGAAATATTAAATAAGTTGATTACATAGTACAAAAGCAGTTCTGTACAATAGTCCAGTGCAGCAAATCAAGAAATGAAACGAATAAAATAAAATGAAGTAGAATAATAATAACAAACCATATACAGTTTACATTTGTCAGTTCTCATATCAAAGTCATACACCAGTAGAATCAGTGAAAGTTGATGGTAAACCAAACTCAGTTAGATCATTCAGGGAAATTATATTTTTCTTGGTGATGAGTCATTTTTCCTGACATAGATATGTCCATTATTAACCCAAACGGATCTCACTAATCCCTGATGTAGCAGTCTTCTTGCATGCCAGAATAATTTCTTATATGGTGCAACAAGATTTTCATTTATAAATACACGAGTTTTGGGCAAACTACTATTAAATCACAATTGTATATAGTGGATCTCTTCCTATCAAGCCAGCTACTCCTTGAAGTTCTCGCCAAAAACTGAACAAGCACATTAGCATTAGGTTTATTAAAAGAATCTGTTTTTAAAGGATGTATAATGTCAATATCCAGTAAATTGAAATCATGTACATCAAAAACTTCTGCCAATGTACTCATATAAGTTCTGAGTTCTTTTTCATCTTGTATATGAGTCAAATCAAGACCATGAAATTCCAGAATTTTTTTTACGTAAAAATTGCGCCAATTCATTAAAGTCATATTGTAATTTATGCGACTCAAGTTGTTTGAACTCCTGCTGAATCTGCTGAATGTTTGAATCTGCTGCAAGAGATTATCTTGTGTAATCCTTAAACCTTCATTTTCTTTCCTGAATGACTCCAATTTTTCCAAAACTGAATCATAATTTGTCGACATATGATCCATAGATGCCTTATATTCCTTCAGTTCTTTTTTCAATTCCAAAATAGTGGACAAAGACTGAAGATTCCACCTATGTGAAGCACCACCACAATACAACCGTAGTTTTGAGGTTTAATTCAACCTTTCTAATGATGTTATCAACTCAATCTACAAATCAATTTGCTATGAGAGATCCATCACCACACATTAGTAATATCACTTAGGTCGTATATCCTTTTCATGATATATAATACGGAGCCGGGGAAAGCTCAACCCTTACACTGCAACATACTTAAACGATACGTTGGAAATTCTTCATACCTATCAATTCCTTATAAGGAGTGTGTACTGCAGAATACAAAAAAAAATGTTGGAACCCCACTGATTCAAATGAATTACATGCGTTGAATTATCTGTAGCTATCAAATATTTCAGCTGGCAAAGCGTTCTAGCACGGAAGGAAAATTATGTTTCGAATTCTCAGGATAACTTCCGATCATGAAATTACTTTGTTTATTCTTCTAAATAGTCCCACTAAGTGTCGCTGTAAGGTAAGCCAAAAGGGATGTTTGATATTGCTGGCAAATGTTTTGTTTGAATTTTGTATTAACGCCAACAAAATTAAGTAAAATATACGATAATGGTAACATCTGAAGACAAAATAGTTTAAATGAAAAGAAAAATCTCTACATAACGAGTATTATTCAAAACATTTTTTTTTCATAATGTTTCTTTCTTTTATTCAAATAAAAAGTATTTTAAATATTTTGAAACAGAGAAGTAAGAATAAGTAGTTAGGATATTTATATATGAAATTTATGTTTCAGAAAAATTACGAAACGCATTTGTGGATCAAACTTCACAAACATTTTTAAATACACGTTATATTTACGAGTAAGTTACATTTTTCTAATGGTATTTGGTACGCCTTAAGTCAAAATGTGTAGTAAGTACGAAATTGAAAAAGATTGAATTTTTTCATCTGTTTCTAGACAGGACTAGTTATTTTTAATTAATGTTGTGAAATAATCCCTCTAGCATCCTAAAATTTGTTCAAAAATAGAATGCGGAAGAAATTTGTGGATTTCGAAATAATAAAACAAATTGGCAACGAAATCTTCCTGATCTCGTGAAGGGGTAGAGAGTGACTGCTAATGATTCGATGTCCTCGATAACCATCAAATGAGAATTTTAATTTTATTCAAAAGCACACTTATGTATCCCTGGTTTATGAAATATGCCTGCATACGTGGCAAAATGTAAAAGCACCAACAAGCGATACTGAAGTAAAATAATGTGCTTTAATACAAGGATTAATTGCTTAGCTAGTGTGCCTAATAATTACTTTTTTTTCTGCATTCCAGCCTAAATATTTAATTATATTACTGAAAAAGTGTGTAGTATTTGGGAAATGGGTTTCACAACAGTTCTTTACAGATCCGTTTTTGAGAACTGTTTGTTTAAATAGCTGCATTACATTTCACCAAATCTCACGAAAATGAATCTGCTTCTTTCTTTAAACGAGAAAGAATGAAGGTTTTATAGAAAATAAAAGAGTGAAACAACGGCAACTTATTCTAGTGCTAATCCATATCTCGCATTTACAGCTGCTTTCTAGAATAAGCGCGTGTATGTTGAAGTTCGAAAGCAGAATTAAACGTGTTACCGGTGTTTAATTCAAGTAATACTTAAAACAGACTATTTTTTGAGACTGAAGTTAACTATTCACCGAAAAATGGAATATACTTCGGATGGTATTGTTGATCAAAATTCGTCTACTTAAAAACTGCGGATTACAAACTCTAAATCTAAAATCATGGTAAGCTTCTGTTGATGCTACTGTGCGTTCCTAGTTATGAAAAATATTTAACCCAAAAACATTTCTGTTCCTTGGCTGTAAATTTTGAGAGATGCTTAGTAACAGGCGCTGTGTTCAGAAGTCCATGCCTTATTGTTAAACATTTAACACTCAAAAAGGATCATATGTATCTCTTTTTTAATATTATTCAAAGAACGACTATTATTACGACTGAAACTCTTAACGCTGGGTTACAAATAATGAGAGCTTCTCAGTAACAGGCGCTTTATTCTTCAGTACTTCTTGCTCCACTGTTAAACATTAAACACTCAGAAGAGAAATCTAGATAGCTTTTTCAATATTAATCTAAGATTTGAGAGCTTCTCAGTAGAGCTTCTCAGTAACATGCGCGTTATTCTTCAGTACTTCTTTCTCCACTGTTAAACATTAAACACTCAGAAGAGAAATCTAGATAGCTTTTTCAATATTAATCTAAGATTTGAGAGCTTTCAGTAGAGCTTCTCAGTAACAGGCGTTTTATTCTTCAGTACTTCTTGCTCCACTGTTAAACATTAAACACTCAGAAGAGAAATCTAGTTAGATTTTTCAATATTAATCTAAGATTTATTATTATCATGAGTTAAATGCTTAAGGCCGGAACTACACTAAATTCCATTCATTGCAACTGCTTAATACTATCGGTAAAATATAATGGCGCACTTAGGAAAAATTGGTGTAACTGGTGAAATATCTGTTACTGCTTTCCACATTCTTTTTCGTTAAATTTTCAAATGGCTGATTAAAAACATGACAGTTTTTTATGTCTCTGACTCTCGTTAATCAACAAATGAAAAAGAACTAGATTTTCCGGAAGTAAAAAATATCAAATGTAAAGGAAAATTACTGACAAAATGTCATATAAAGCTACATCTGAAAATTCAAACGATTATTCATCAAATGTTTAAATTTCCTTTGAAAGCACTGTTACAAAACACAGTGTACCTGATCATCAAAATATAATTAGTTTGTCCTGTTTTCTTCCATGTTGCCACAAAAAGCGCTTTACCGCCAATAAGCCTCGAAAAAATTGCCTCAGCGCCGCTAAACGACTCTAAGGCGCGTTTCTATTCATCCAGGAATTTTCTGTTGATTATCACTTAAACTTGAGTTCAAAGTAAAAAGGCAGGGCATATCTGCAACGATAGATTGTAAGTTGCAGTGAGAGCGTCGCTAACATTAGGATAAATGACGTTCTATGTCGGGCGGGTGCTACTGTTTATTTTCACTTAGCGAGATACTGCCCATCCGGAAAAACATCGTTTTAACTGTTATAGGTATTATAACTGAAACCCTTTCAACACGATGTTCAGTTTATTTGCATTGCCTTTGAGAAACGATGTTACGTAGGCTTTCAACTTATATGGGCAATTTTCTAGTTAAGAAGTGTTTCTCACCTCACTGTTTTAGCTCTAAACACGTAATATCTCTGGCTCTGAGTTGTCCGGCATCAGATCAGGATCTTCCGTCAGTAGATATGTCTGCAATTGAATACGCAACAGCTCTCATGAACAAACTTTGTTATTCAGAAAAATGGCATTTCCTCTTAATTACTGAGAGCACCAACAGCGAAAATTGACTAAACTTTTCCAATCATAGAATAGCAGTCCACGATTTCGAATCCTGTGGCGTCTTGTATCACGTCAATCTAATGACATTGACGAAGAGTACCCAGTAACGCTCTCAGAAAGCATACCCGGATTCTTGGATCGCAGTAGCGATAGATCGATATATTTGTACTTTGGACAAATTTCATGATTGATAAATACAAATAAATACAAGGCATATATCTTTAACCACTGTGAGAAAGATTACTGCATTTACGGCACAACTGTTAATTATAATTAATGCATTTTATGGCTTGCGAAGTTTTTACATCTTTAAATGGTTGCTTTAGTCAAAAATTAAATAATCAAAGTTGACCTGTTTTGTTTTGTTGTGGGAGTCGGATGTTTTGCGCTGAAACCCACTGTTCTGTATCGTGGAGGTATTTACACAAATAGTTTCTGCCATGAATGAAGACAGAAGGAGTTTAACAGAAACATATATTTATATCGTAAATTAAATGAATTTTTAAAGTAACTTTTGTTTCCTACAATGTACGAGAAAATGTCTATATTCATTTATGTAAAAGAAATTTTTGTTTTCCACAATATACTGGAAAATGTCTATATTCATAATAGAAAACACAGGATATGTTTTTTTTGGGGGGGGGGGGATTTGATAAGTAACGGAAATTAAATAAATTCGTCTAAACGCAATTTTAAATGCATTTCACAATTGATTTTCCAATTGAGCATCTATTTTAATGTAGAGATGACTATATTGCATGCCCTTCAATTCATTATTTGTTACTCTACAAATTCCATTGTTTTTTTCGATAAGCAAAACTACTTGTGATATGGAACTGAATGGTATTCGCTTTCACGTCACTCTGAAACTAATCAAACGATAAAATATTTCGTGATTTTCAGAAAAATTCTACGAAAGGTGTAATTATAATACCTTTTATTGCATTCTAAAATTTTAATACTAAACTCAAAAGTTATATAAATAAAGTTTCAAATTATCATATTTTCGACAAATAAGGAAGTAGCAACGTATTTTTAGCCCTAAACTCATGTATAACAAAGTTGTAAATTATCATATTTTCAACAAATAATGAAGTAGCAACGTATTTTGAGCATTAAACTCATGTATAATAAAGTTGCAAATTATTAGGAAGATTTCTCTAATAACGTTCTGGGTCTCTTTCGTTTTCAAAAGAGCCTTCACTTCATGTGGCGTATAAATTCCATTAGGTTCTTGATAACATTCAATAGGTTTGTTCAGGCAAGCTAATGTGATGGTGTATGTCAATTTTCTAATGACTGCTGTAGAAGGATCTCTGTTACAAATGGCTCTTTCAATCTCATCCCACAAGTGTTCAATTGGGCAAACATCTAGGGGCTGCAGGGTCAATTTTAGCACTTGGAATTCATGGTTTTGTCCTAAAACAACTAGATGACGATCCGAACTTTGTGGATTTGCGTATTTCCATGCTGGAAGTAGCTATCATTATTAAGAAACATAATGTACATGTGTGTGTGTTTGTGCTATTAATCTGTATATGTGGACTTACAGAAAAGTATTAGAATCAAAAGAGAAAAACGAAGATAACAGTTTATATAATATTTTTCATATGATGTAACTTTAACTGTACGGAACTTTTTTTTCCGGTGGCTCATGGGAGAATTTAGGTTCGGGGATGAGGGGGATGGGGGTGCGTCTTTCTGGGAAGGTTTAACTAACTTCCGATAAATATTACCTGTTCTAAATCTTACTTTTTGGCGTTCAGGGGAGGGTTTGAACTGCCAAAACCGCTCCACTGGCTGCGCCCATGCTGGAGATACGTCGGCAGTTATTTAATTAAACAAATAATATCCTTTTTTTTTATAACATTGACAAAAGAAAATCATAACCGAAACTCTTACTTTCTTTATCAAATATAGGTTCCCTAACAATTACTTTGTTTCCGGTACGGGTTAGCAACTGACTGATATTTTTAGCACCTAGTCAGAAATTTTGGAAATTTCCCGCTTAAGTCAGGTGGCTGGTAACAACTACTTCCCAGCCCTGTTTGTGATCTATATTTTTTTCAAGTAAAAAACAACTGAAAATACTCTGAAAAAATCTTAAAATTTACCAAATGGTAAAAACATAAATCTGGGTTTGGTTTAGTTGTGCCTTTCCCTGAAGTGGAGGAAGGGGGGGGTTGGATCGTCCCACTCACGACCCAATGAGGTTGGTCGGTAGCGACTAATGTTATTAACCAGTGTTGGAAACCCTGGTTTCGGACAATATATTTTTCAATTTTCTCCCAGGAAAGAGAAAAGGTCCCTAGCACCCCACTCTTCCCGATTGTTCGCGATAGTAAAGGAATGCTTAAAGTGGTCCATGAGCGACCACAGTTTGAGATACACTGATCTAGAGGTTGAGCTGAAACTGCGGACCTTCATGTTAGAACCCAATATTCAAATGTTTTCCACAAAAAGGAGACACAACAAAGTCATCAAAAGATTAGTTAACTGTAGAATTAATGTTATTTCATGTTTTGAAGTTAGTTAGTACAGTAATATTTTTGAGAAATAATGTACATATGCACGAAGTGTCTTCTACCTAACTTAATGCCATCTTAAAACATGAAAAGGCTTTACATCTCTCATTTAAGGTCTCTCTGAATTAATATATATATAATTATCATGTTTTTTACAGATAGCTGCACTCTAATTAAATTCTGAAATCAATATTTTTTTGTGTTTTTAGAAATCCCAAGATTCCTTTTAAAAATAATAAGTGTGCAATATGTAGTCAAAACAATGTCAGAAATCCAATTGCACTAATTAATCGAGATAACTAGGCAAGGTGATTCCACTAAGTAATCAGATTGACAATGAAATGATTTAGCCAATGTGTTCTTTAAAGAAAGAGTCTAAGTATGTTGGTTTTGTCTTAAATATTTTTGAATGCAAATATTTCTATTAGTATAAAAATTCTAAGCGTAATGTATGACAATATAATAAACCTGTTTAAACACTATGGTCGCGTGAAGGAAGCGAATATCATTAACATACACTATATCAACAAAAATAACCGGACACCCCTTCAGAAGCCAATGAACGAATCCGTGGCGTTGTTAAGATGAGCAGTACAGCTACAAACGATACAAAAACAAGCCTGCCGCGATCATATCGCACTGTGAGGTTCAGCCAAAATGTCGGGGCGGATGAGAACTGACTTTGAGAAAGGAAAGATTGTTGGGTGTTATGTTAGTGGGTTGTCCATAATTGAAACCGAGAGGCGTTTAAACATAACCAGGTCAACTGTTTTGGATGTACTGAATAAGTGGAACACACATGGCGTGCCTGTAGCAGCAAAACGTACCGACAGATGAAAAAAATCAGTAATAGGGGAAGTCGAAGTCTCAGGAGAGCCTTTACAGCTAATCGACGGAGTACTGCACAAGACCTCAGTGTAGAGGCAAGCAAAAATGCTGAAACCTCAGTATATACACGTACCATTCGCAGAAAACTTGATTCCATGGGTTACCGTGGTCGTGTGGCTGCTCATAAGCCTATCATCTCTACTCGGAATGCTACTTGTCGTTCATAATGTTGTGAAGAACATTTACCGTGGACCGGAGATCAATGGAAATGGGTCCTATGGACTGATGAATCCAGACGTACGATCCATCAGTCTGATGACCATCTGTGGGTATGACGGCAGCAGGGAGAATGCTATTTGCCACAGTGTACTGTTCCTACTGTCAGGTTTGGAGCTGGCAGTGTACTCGTGTGGGGGTGTTTTTCGTGGTATGGTCCCTGCCGTGTATTTCACAAGTGAATGTACGGAATTGCAATTAATGCCATTTCCGCCACCCGATTGGTTCAGAGCTACTTTGGAGATTGCGAGTAGTCAGGGCGTATAAGGAGAATCATGTGACGGGAACATGTAGGCTTTGCTGCATTCGCCATAAGCCATTTTAATTTTCAGGTGTTTTCTTTGCGACAATATTTACCTGCAGTTGTTTTGCCCGTACATTCGGAATGTGACAGGAGGTTTATTGGTAGGGGAACTTTTGAATTTTTATATCAACATGCCGTCATGGATTTGTGACTTATCTTCCGAAGTACCTTCATTCTATATAGTTCCCACAGAGCGGAGAGATGCCATCACGTCAGCGCTCACTCCTCCTTTAGCTCAGAATTAGCACTGATGTGATTTGTACGGAGAACCCTTGAGTTGTTTAACGTTTTTTTTTTAATTTTTTTTGAGAAGTGGAATTGAAATGTGGAATTGAAGGCATTTTTGATGAAGTTTGGAGGAAAAAGTATGAGGAATTTCCTAAATATTGGAAAAATATATATATGACAAATCACTTACTATTTTATCATACACAATATATGGCAAACAACATTCTGCAGTATTTAGTCCAACGGAACTGTCTAATTTCAACAAAACACTGTTTTGAGGTTTTACTTCATATCATTAGGTAGTTCTTTGCTAATACAAAATCACTCTATTTGATTATTTTTCTAGCTCTAACACCTGAGGTCAGTGACAAGCTGCAAGGAAGTCTGCAATGTCCTGGCGAAATATTTTGAAAACATATAATATAAAAGCATATATATATTTATATTTCAAAGTAGACGATCTTAAAAAGAAAATGATTCGGCAAACTGAAGTTTTTTGAAGTCCAGATTTTTCTTCTTCTTGTTTCATTCCTTGTAAGGATTAAGATCTGGAAGCGAAACAATCTCTAAAAATAGTTATACCTTCTGTTATGACGTAAACCGTTTTCGTTGATGAGCGGCAGAGCGCAAGTAGGATTCTTAAGGGCGCACTGGAATGCTTTACAAGTGTCACCAGATTCTTCCCTCTCTCCTATTTCATTCCGCCGTACAGCAACAACGAATGCTATTTGCCATCTTAGGAGCCTTCGTATCGGAACTGAATATTAGTTTTTCGTGATTTCGGAATCTCTTGAGTAATTGAGACCTAAGTTTAAATGTATTAGTCTAACTTTGTTTGAACTTTACATGTTTCGTTTTTATAATGGATCTGTGGCTCAAACTGGGCACAATGAAAGATAGTTAGCAACGGATAGGGGTAAAAATAACAGCACGACTAAAGCTTCTTCAAGCAATAACAACGTTGTGGTCTACAAAAGGGTGCATTAATATTTTCGGAAGTATCAATATTTAGCGATCGGGTTTATAGTTGCAAAGATGGCGAGGAGAAACAGCAATACGTTGTTTGGAGTGAAGTTCCGCTAAACGGATACGTGAAGCCTATATATAAAACTGCGAAAACACCTCAAACTAAACAGCGATACAATTACCAAACTATGAGAATTTTTCAAACATAAACTTTTATTGCTCACAGAATAAAAATAAGTTTTCGGTTTCTCTCAATGAATAGGGTGTGTTGACTGCCAACCACATGTCTTTACTGTGGAAAAAAAAGGAGCCAACCTCACACAATGGACTTTATTCACCTCGCGTTACATCCAAGGACTTTAGAATAAGATATCTGGAGATGCCCTTGTTATAGGAGTAGTACCACCTTGCGTGAAGCCTATAACCGCGGGCGATGGCAGTTAAAGTTTCAGGAAGCTGGTGGCTTTCAAGGTCATTGCAATTCCTCTTGTGTTGACTGAATCGCATTATTTCGCCAGAAATTTAACCAATTTTGCATCGTAACTTATTGTCGATGTGTAGGAAAACGCTGGATTCGTAAAATTTTAAATTATTTTGAGGTTCCTTCCCATTTTTATTTTAAGTTGAAATATGTGAACGTTAGTGCGAATTCAAAACTTAACGTTAAAACTGAAAATGTCACTCGTGTATGAAGTGTAATTCATTCCTGTTAGAAATTAACAGGATTTTTGCAACCAAAATCCACACAATTCAAAACTGCACATAGCCGAAAGTGCATGGGTATCATGTAAACAAATCCAAATTCTCTCACTTTGCGGTTCCACGGTTAAGACATCAAGGTATCTCCAGTATTATACTACTATTCTAACAGTATTGCTTATGAGCAATATGTTAATGAGTAAGCACCCATTTAAAGTATATATTATATGTGTCTTTTGCTTGTAGCGAGTTTTATTCCACTTTTATTATATATGTAATTTTTTTTTCAGAAAACACACCGTGGCTTTTTGTAAAATGTTCTGGAATTAAAAAAGTCCAAGTGTTCTTATATAGTTCCTGATCATAAAGTTGTAAATAATAAGTTTAGAAGTTAATACCAGTTTATTTAGGTACTACTAACTTAACACTTTGATGTCGTTTAACATAATATAATCGCAAATTTGAAATGCTAAGTTATTTCCATTTTGCAAAATTATGTTTAATTTGTCCAACCTCTCATCCAGGTGGTTATAAATCTCCTCCCGATAGAAAACATATATTAACTTAGATGGAATTATCTGATTAATGATGAAATTAAGGGAGGGCAATCATTTCAGTGGGGATTCTTCGTATGGGAAATGCGGAACATGGTGTATGATAGTCTAGTTTTACACACAACTTTTCCAAAAAAGTTTTCTGTTAATTCCAATTTTCACTAGAGTGCGCTACCAACACGTTCGCCGAATAGTCGACGCAATCTATGCTTCTTTAAGGGAAAAAGGGGCAAAAATATTCGTTTTTTGAGACCGTCCTTTTGCTTGGAATTAAAAACAGAAATGTGAACGCTTCATAAATACGTTCTTTTGTTAATACCGCAGGGAAATCTAGCGATTTAACCTCTTAAGTTGCATGCCTGCAAACATTCCGGGACTAGCTCTACTGCCCACACCGTTCTATCCCGAAAGATTTCCGTGGTCTGTTTAGTGCTTAATGCGGTGACGCATGAAACATTTCCGGGCCCATTTTACTAATTTGGAATTAGTTCCTATGTTGGCCGAATGAAGGGTTTAATGGAACGGTTAATTTAAAGATTCAACCTTTCCATTAACCACTGAAGGGGTTTAACTTGGGAAGAGTGTGTGCTAAAAAATTAGGGGAAAGGTTTGGATTTGGAAAGTTGAAAATATTATAGTGAAATACAGTAAATTAGCCTCTATACTAGAATTAAAAATTGGAAAATTTTAAGGAAATCGGAGTGCTACTGACTTTTTGATAGTTTAAGTTGATTAAAACCAGGAGTATTTTTTCAAAAACTGCACATGATATTTTTGTTTTTGTGCTGTTTTAATTTTTTATCTCTCATGTCTAAATGCTTCCTTAACAAGACAAAAGCAACTAACTAAGAGGGTTGTACCGAAAGTAATGCAAAAGTGGACATAACGTTTTTATTAGTTGACAGAGGTCGTTGAAATTGCTCATGTTGGTAAAGTAACTCTTTCTCTTAAGATCCATCATGAGCGATGCATTTTGAGGCATCGTTGAACAGAACGCTCGAATCTTCTTTGAAAATATTCAGTTGTGGACTGTTGTACCCACTTCATCCCAGCAACTTTCATCTGCTCTGTCGAATCGTTGTCCCCGGAGATTTTCCTTCATTGGACCGAACAGGTGGAAGTCGGAGGGCGTCAGATCTTGGGCTGTACGGTGGACGGGGGATCACCGACCAAACTAATTTTCTGATCGCCTGATTTGTTGCGAAAATTGTGTGTGGTCTCGCATTGTCATGGCGAACGTGAATCCTTTTCAGATTCTTGTTCGATCTCTTCCTCCTTATCGCTTCTCTAAGTTTTTTGTGTGTCCCGATGTACTGCTTGCTAGCCATGGTATGGACACGTTACAGAAAATCAAGGAGAAGGGCATCCCAGAAAACAGTCACCATGACTTTCTGTGCCGATTGCGGGCTCTTGAACTTCTTAGACCTTGGTGAAGAGATGTGGCGATATTCTGTTGATTGATTTTTCGTTTCCAGATCGTTAAGATGCTCCCACGTTTGATCGCCTGTCACGAGATAGGAAAAACGAGTCTTCATTGGCTCCAAACTCTGCCTGCGTATCAGAGCAGACTTCCAACCTCCTCTGCTTCAAATTGGGTGTCAACTGTCGAGATACCTACTTTGCACGTACTTTCCTATACCCTAAGTCTTCTACCGCAGCCTGTATGGCATTGCAATCACAGTCCAGTCGTGCAACAAGTTCACGGATTGTTACTAGTCTCTTCGGGCGAATCAGTCCATCCACTCACTGACGATTCGTGTCAGTGGTCTCAGATGATGGTCTCCGACTGCGTGGGTTGTCTTCAAAGCTTGTTTTCCCTTCTTTCATCTTCTTCATCCATCTGTGCACATTGCTCTTGCCAGTGGTGTCCCCTCCGTAAATATTCTGAAGCCTTCTGTGGATTCCGGACAGCCTGCACCCTTCCTTCGTCAAGAACTCAATGTCGGCACGTTGTTCCTGCTTGGAATCTATTATTTACCTGAAATCAAGAAGAAAGGTTACTATAGAGGAAGAGTTACTCTACGTCAAGAACTCAATGTCGGCACGTTGTTCCTGCTTGGAATCTGTTATTTACCTGCAATGAAGAAGAAAGGTCACTATAGAGGAAGAGTTACTCTACGAACATGTGCAATTTGAACGACCTGTGTTAGTTAATAAAAGAGTTATGCCCACTTTTGTATTACTTTCGGTACAACCTTCGCGTAACACGGGTTGTTGAAACTAGAAATATTGTTATTTTTGCAAATCTTGTGAACTAACGAATGAAGACATTGAATTACTTGATGCGGCCAATTTTGAAAGCATTGTGTTTCTGAATTATTTTTTTAGTGCCTGTGCATTGCTACTTAATTGTAATCGGCAGTGCCGAAGCTTAACAGGGAGATCGTAGTGTTACTTTGTTCTTGCATCTGATTCCTCGTCACAAGAATTTCTGGTGTGCACGGAATTTTTTATGTACACTTTCAGTACAGCTTTTGTAAATAATGTTTTACCAACAAGCAATTCAACGCTCATTTGATAATTTAAAAAAATTGGGTGAATTCGTAAGATATATAGCACAATATAATTTATTTTTAATTTTTGTTTTTTTCTTCGGTTAATGGTCGAATATCGGAGTATTCAGCAATTTCATTATCTAAGGCACTGCCAGCTACGTGAAGCGATCTTTCGGTCATTTATTATTAAAAAATGCCACAAAATTCGCCCTTCCAACGCCGTATGAACTGCTTGTGTTTTGAGAAATCATAATGTATGCCCATTGCCTGCCTACCCAAAGCGCCACCACCTACTTCCTGCTAAGTGTCACAGAGCCTTCAGATGATTGCACTTCAGTAGCAACGCTATGATTTCAAAATTTATTGCTCAGCGTGCTCACTTTTTTGTTTTCATTCGTTAGCTTGAATCTCTCCTTATACATAAAAGTAATTTTAACTCGTGAAGAATCGCGCAAAACCGTGTTTTTTTTTTTTTAATTTCGAGACAAACATTCACAATGCATGCGATTCAGAAACAAAGGAATGTAGATAAGT
Organism: Macrothele yani; assembly: GCA_039090855.1. Lineage (NCBI taxonomy): Eukaryota > Metazoa > Arthropoda > Arachnida > Araneae > Macrothelidae > Macrothele > Macrothele yani. The sequence continues at coordinate 11,442,596 of CM077016.1, forward strand.
CTGTCATTTTACCAGCTAAGGGAACGAGGACTGTGCCAGTAACCAGCTGATTTATCACAAAAAATCACTGAAGAATGTGGTCTTTTGAATTTCTGGAATTTCAAAGCAGAGAAATACTCCCGTTTTCACCCCCCCAGTCCTTATGTCCATCAAAAGCTGCGTAATTTAAAACGTTTGTATCTATTGTTCTATATCAAATAAAAATTGAAGCTTTAGGGATTTCCTATACTGAGGGTACCTGCTGGAAAAATGCAACAGTTGGTTATGGAGTGGTAGAAAGGTAATACCTTTTTTACTGATTTGATTATTTTGATTTTTTTGTTCTTCTTTTTTATTTTGTAAAATTGCATTAAGTATCATTTTCAAATATTTTCTTTTTCTTTCCCTCTCTCCCAGATATATAGTCCATGCAGTCAATAATACATTTTTCATAAGAGCAAATTAAATGAAACCTCAATCTAACATTGCCCTGCACCCAAGGGGTTTAGAATAGGATATCTAATGCTCTTTTTAATGGAGTAGTACCACTTTGCGTGATGCATATAACCGCGAGCGACGGCCGTTAAAGTGCGAAAAAGACGGTAGTTTTCAAGGCTATTACAAGACCGAATCGCATTCTTTCAGAACGAATGTTTCTAATTTTGCATTGTAACGTGTTGCCGGTGTGTGAGAAAACGCTGGATTTATAAAATTCCTAATGATTTTAAGGCTGCTTCCGATTTTTATTTTAAATTGATGTACATGAATATTAGCGCGAATTCAGAACAAAACATAACGTTAAAATTGAAACTTCACTGGATATAATTCTTTCCGGTTTGATATTTACACGATTTCTGCAATCAAAAAATACACAATTTCAAAGTACATGCACCTGAAACTTCATGGGTATCATGTAAACAACAAAAAATTCCTACACTTTGCAACTAACGGTTAGGAGATTCAGAGCGTCTCCAGAAGTATTATTCTAACCTCCTTTGTTACATCATGGGAAGAAAGTTCGATGGTTGCTGACCCACAACAGTTTGTTTACGTCCTTTGTTACCGTTGCTTAACAAGGAGTTAAGGGTTACAAATTTTCGTATATTTGCTAACGAAATGTCAAATTTGTAATCACAACGTGCGATTGTGCAAAAATACGCAAATTAATCAGTAAACATAGGAATAAACGGCAGTCCTTGTAGTTTTAGTTGTGAAAGGGAAATGCTGTACCAAGAACAGTAATGAAGTAATAGGCAGATTGATTTGAACTTTCAATATTTTCTTTTATAAATTTATTTACATTATAAAGTGATCCCCCAAATTCCTTCAAATGTAAGAAAAGCTCAAAGCATTCCCAATGGCGCACCATTCGTCTTATAGCACTGGCACTCCCTCTTCCCTGGATTCAAAGACCTTAAATTAGGGACGGGCGACTGCTTATAGCCCATTGAGTTGCTCACCGAATCGTCAAACCTTTAATCAAAAGAAAAAAAAAAGAAAAAAGAAAGAAAAGGAATGGCAAAGCGTAACTGGCAGAGACTAAGGATGAATGAAGAAAGTGAAGATACCGTTTCCGTTCCGGATTAGGCACTTGTAGTGAGCTTGTCTTAGGACACTAGCTCTCTCCCCTCACAGGAACGATTGGAACGAAGGACTGTGATAGCCTCTCGATCTGCTCACGATGGTCGTCAACCTCTCCCTCCCCCAAAGAAGAGAAAAAGATTTAGTACCAGAGGGAACCACAAAACAAATGAACTTGCGAAAAAAATGTCCTTCTTTCAAGTTCACCTTCAAGCATTTAAAAATTAGGATGAAATAAAATGGAAGTTTAGTCATGGTTAAGATAATTTTGAAAGAAAGAGATTTCGGGATGGAATAGACACTGATGTAGAAATGGCTGTTTGAAAGAGATTCCAGGAGGTAAGAACAAGAACATTCCAATAAGTGGGCCTTTACTGCAGGAGAAAGCTTCCGATTCTGTAAAGCTTTTTTCTTCGGGAAAACGAATTTCAGCCAACCAATGGATGGTCGTTGTGTTTTAAAGAGCCACATGGGACAGAATTCAACTCTATGTGTGATCAAAGTTATTCCATAGACGTTGTTAGTTTCCGAAATCAGTTTAAATCTAGCAAAAGACCGACTTTACAATGACAGCACAGTGATGTCTGAAATGCCAACGAGACAGGGTCTATTTTGCCAGTTAGTAGCGGAAAGAGTGTTTTATCTATGAACGCAGAAAAATGCAGCTGAGAGAAAAATTTCAATTAACCATGATGATCTGCGCCAGTACGGTTGGTTTTGACAAAAAGAAAGTTGCCCGTTATCGAAAAATTAAAAAAAATGTTACCAGTTAATATCACGGCTAACTAAAAATCTTAAATGACGCTAAAACTACACTCAGTAGACAAAACATTAGAGATAGGGGTGATGGGCAGTTTACTTTGACATCCCCAGCGCATAGAGTGGAATGGACCAAAACGTGTTTTATCTATGAACGCAGAAAAATGCAGCGGAGAGAAAAATTTCAATGAACCTTGATGATCTGTGCCAGTACGGTTGGTTTTGACAAAGAGAAATTTGCTCGTTGTCGAAAAGTTAAAAAAATGTTACCAGTTAATTTCACGGCTAACTAAAAATCTTAAATGACGCTAAATCTACACTCAGTGGACAAAACATTAGATATAGGGGTGATGGGCATTTTACTTTGGCATCCCCAGCGCATAGAGTGGAATGGACCCAAACAGAATACAGGCGGCAGGGCTTCCCAACAATGTATTGCAATAGACGAACATGGGTAAACGTATGAAGTGAAGTATTCATTCGTGCTGAGCATCAGTTAAAAGGAGATACAATCCGTCTTCACACGATTAAAAAGCATATCACAGTTGGCTTTGTGACAAGTTAACATATTTAATACACTTAAAAGCAGAGGATTAGAACCATGAGATCTTTCCATTCCCGCACCGAGAATCATCATTACTGATGACGATTCCCGATACGGGAATCGAAATATCTCATGGTTTTAGTCTTCTGCTTTTAAGTGTATCAAATTATTTTAACTTGTCACAATGCCAAGTGTGATATGTTTTTTAATCGTGTGAAGACGGATTATGTCTCATTTTAAAAAATGGGTAAACGTGGTGATTTGAGCAACTTTAATCGCGGACGCACTGTCGGAGCAAGACGGATGAGTCATTCTATCGGGCAGGTGGTAAGAACCCTAAGGTTCCCGAGGGCAACCGTATTAAGAGTGTACCGGGAATATGCCATTGACGGACGTACGAGTGCCCAGAGAGCAAGCGGTAGCCCACCACACGGCACTGACGACCGGGATCAACGTAGCCTATACAATCTCGTACACATCTACCGCTTGGTAATGGCGTCTCAAATCATACATAGGTAAAATGTCAGAGAACCAAGCAGCGTCAGCGAGCAAACGGTGCCGCGTACATTGCATACCATGGGCTACAGGAACTGATGCCCTATTCGTGAGCCATTGTTGACGGCTCGTCATTGGACATTACTCCTTGCCTGGCGCCGGAAACATCAAAACTGGTCATCTCGAGAGTGACGCCGCATCGTGTGGTCAAATTAATCCCGTTTTCAGCTGCACTAGAGAGGATGCGTGTGTGTTGTCGATAGCCTGAGCCCCTGGCCCCGCCGTGCCAAGTCGGCTCTGTTCAAGTCGGTGGTGGCTGTGTGAATGTTGTGTGTGCCTTATCATGGGACACATTAGGTCCCTTAGTGTGTCTGGAAAAGTCCTTCACTTCAGCCCGCTACCAACATGTGCTCGATGATCACCTACATGCTTTCATGGCCTTCGCCCATCCTGCGGAAGAGGGTCTGTTCCATCAGGGCAATGAACCGCTCCACCGAGCTGCAAACACCCAGGCATGGCTCGTGGAACACTCACATGAGTTTGAAACCACCCACATGTGTTTGAAACCACCCACGGACCCCATGAGCCATGATTTGAATCCTATGGAAGCTCTTTGGGTTTCCGTGGTGCGGAAATTAATAATATCCATGGATCCCGGATAGACGTCTCGGGCGGAGTTTGGACAATGCTGCAACAGACATGGTTGGCATTACTTCCGGCATCTGGTAGAGTCTATGCTTTCGCTTGTGCAGGCTGTTATTTGTGATAGAGCAGGACCAACACGCTATTTGGTAAGTATATCTAAGGTTCAGTCCATTGAGTGTATTTACGGAATAGATTAAAGCATTCTACGATGAAATTGAAAAAGTTATTAAAATAAACAGCTGTAACCCACATTCAACGGATGTGGTTTCAAAATCATCCACTTTGCCCTTTTGAAGCACAGGAAGCTACGAAAAACGAACCATTTGAGAGTCGTCCCTGTCGCCCAGTGGTCTGAAACTTAGGTTTCTGCCAAGACACCAAGCTGGTGTCGTTGTTCTAACACGCTGGCTCTTTCTTTTCCCTGAAACTATTTTTTTTTGTTTGGGGGTCAATCCACCACAGTAAGCCCCTCGATGGGCTAAGAGGATACGTCCGTATATAATTAGTGATGACTGTTTCCAGGGAAGGGAACAAGCCAGTGCGAAAAGATAGACATGCCATCTATGCCCACTTACGATTCGAACCCGGACCCATCTCGGACACATGTTCCGAAACCTTGTTCCAAGGAGATTACCCAGGAACTATTGGACCCAGATTAGAGTAGGACTATTACCGTAGCCGTTAGAGTTACTCGCAGTGGCTGTTAACCCGCGAAACAACAACTAAAAAGAAGCAGTTGATAATAAAAGTTTGAATTTTTTATCGAAGATAAAACTTCAGTGTTCTGATTAGCTTGGAAAGTGAACGATTAATAAAATCTTTTGACGTGAGAATGGCATGCAATAAGCTAATCTGTGCTTGCAGTAATGAAAAAATAATCTAGAACTTCTGAAAGCATGTTGGTTTTAGAGGCAGTATTGAGACTAATGATAGCGGTACGTCTGGTAATAAGATCGGAGATGAGGGATAAATTACTGACACGGATGACTAATTTATGTTTCTGCTATTTTTCTATCTCTGACTTAGCTTGAAGCTCTCAAAAATCTTAAAGTAATTTAACTTCTATAGCATACAAATAAAATATTTTTTTAAATTTTCATTAAAAATATGTACCAGTACAAAGAAGAAAGGTAGTGATCGATTTTAGGGTTATGAAAATACTTTCGCAGCGAGAATCCCAAGAGCGAATTAGATTCATCTTACAATAAAAGAGATACTTTGAGTATCATTACTTTCGGTTTTCCGAAGGTTAAAAAGTGCACACTTTAGCTGGACTTCACCTCTGATTTAGATAAATCAGGTAAACTGTTCAATAACGAGGAGCTGTGAAACAACTATACCTAAAATCGAAGTATTACACCGAATTGTGTTATACTTCCTTGAAAATGTCATCCGGTTGATGTGCGAAAGCTTGGAAACTTTGAATTCTATTTTGAGCCAATAAATTCAGATTACTAATATAGTTTTACTATTTTAGGTAAACTATAATAAACTTCGAATGGAGGCAGAGCCAAAGCACAGATTGGGTAATTTTTTTATTTTCCATATTTTGGAACTTTTTTAGCACGTCTTTTGCAAAAAAAGATCGTGCTTAAGTTATCGGTTTGTCCGTCTGTCCGTCTTTACCCACGATATCTCTGGAACTATTAGACCGATTTGAAAAATTCTTTTTGCATTGGGAAGCGTGAAATATGAAAATGGTGATCCTTTATTTCGTTTTTTTTTACGATGTACAATTTTGCCGCTAGGTGGCGTAAATGCAGATAATGTTGAATTCAAAAATACGTTTTATTCCACAGTTTTGCTTCTAAACATCCGATTGAAAAAATTACTTTACCTTTCGATTCCATTTATGTCGAAGAGTATTTTAGATATAGTTACTTTTTCAAATTACACATAGATTTTCCGCCAGGGGGCGTAAAAGTAAATTACATTTCTCCCGATAACTCTTCTTCTAAAACTCCGATTTGAAATTTTTTTCTTCAGCGGATACATCTCCTGATTGAAAATCTTTTGCATATATTTTCAAATTTTTGGTAAAGAATACTTTAGCCACGAGGGCGCGTAAGTGATAATTTTTGATACTGATGTATTTGCCATAAAATCTGAACTTCTAAAATATCACTCACATCGATAAACCTTTCCGGAATATTTTCTTTTTTAAATATTCCACAGTTTATCCGCCAGGGAACGTAGACGTACAACTTATTTTTGTCAATAACTCTACTACTAGGAGTCCGATTTGAAAAATTTCTTCTTTGTTGGATAGTGTTTTCAGTGTGACATGTTTTTTATATAATTTCAAAATTTTCAAGTAATTCATAGACTTTCCGCTATGGGGCGTAGAGGTGAATTGCGTCCCCCCCCTATATCTCTGCTTCTAAATCTCCGATTTGAAAAATTCTTTCTGCACAGGCTACAGCTCCTGATGGGAAATCGTTTGCACATAATTTCTATTTTTGTAAAAAAGTGGTTTGGCCACCAGGGGACGTAAATCTTATTTCCGCTTCTGATGCATTTGCAGCAAAATATTAGCGTCTAAATTCTCGATTGAAAAAAATGTCGTTTGTAGACCGATAGTACTCATGTCGACAAACCTTTTAAAAACACTTTCTTCTTAAAATAATGCATGGTTTCTACGCCAGGGGGCGTAGATGTGTATCTTATTTTTGTCAATATCTCTACTTCTAGGAGTCCGATTTGAAAAATTCCTTCTTCGTTGGATAAGAGTTTCCAGTGTGACATGTTTTTCCTATAAATTCAAAATTTTCAAGTAAATCATAGACTTTCCGCTAGGGGCACAAAGGTAAATTGCGTTTTCGGCGTTATTTCTGCTCCTGAAACTCCAATTTGAAAAATTATTCCTGTATCGCATACAGGATCTGATGGAAAATATTTTTCACATAATTTCTAATGTTTGGTAAAGAATAGTTTGGCCACCAGGGGGCATAAGCGATAATATCTGCTTCTGATGTATCTGTAGCAAAATCTGGGATCCTGAAAAGTCGACAATTTTTTTCTTGGACCTATACAGCTCATACGGATAAAACTTTTGAGAATACTTTCTTCCTAAAATAATTCATGGTTTTCCCACCAGGGGACGTAAAGTCACGTCTGATTTTTGTCTATATCTCTGTTTCCAAGTGTCCGATTTGAAACATTATTTCTGTGCTGGGGAGCGTTTCCGGTGCGAAATGTTTCCCATATAAATTCATGTTTTTCATAATGCACAAGTCTGCAACCAGAGGGCGTAAGATCACGATTCCGTTTGCAGCAATATCTGAGGGATTAAAAACCCGATTGAAAAACTTCTTTCTTCCGTCAGATACTATTGTTTTCCATACGGGTTCCATTGACTTTGAATAGCTTTGATAAATTTAATTTGCGTCAGAACGGATTCAAAAGACGTGCTTATTACATCCGAAAATTCGGTGTCATCTTTCTTGTTGAAAATATTTTCGACAACTCGGTGACTTGAGTTTGCACCTGCGTCTCCGGTTTCCGAAAATGTCATTAAGAAACACGTTTTGTACCATATGACAATCGTTACTTTTAAAGATCGTGAACGTTATGTTTTTTAGATAAGCAAATATTTTCTCGCAAGGGGGCTTGTATGAAAAAAATATCTTATAGGTATGTGGTGGTAAAACACTTTTCGCTTCTACCGATCATATCTGAAAATCTTTTACCATCGAGCAGTTTTGATACAAAGAATGATTTGAGCATATTTCCCACTTTCCGTAATTTAGAATTATGTTGCAAGGGGGAGTCAGGCTGTACTATTGTTCAGCAGAGTATCTCCGCTTACGAAAATTTCTTCGAAACTTTCTTTCTGCTAGGATACTTTTCATTACAAAAACATTTCTCATATACTTTATGTATTTCTTTTGCGAGATGGCGTAAGAAGCGATTTCTATTTCTGATGTCTTACTGACTAGAAAATAGGTAGCATTTTTTAACTGGTTTAGTTCACTATGGTCAGATGAGGTCCATTTCGATGCGCAGTAGTGAGGGCATTTCCGGGCGACTCACAAATGACGTATATATAAAGTTATCAACATTTAATAGGTCAAACAGATACCAATCGCAAAAATTCTTCCCTTTAAAGTTCATAATTTGGTAATTTTGTAGCTGCTTAGATTTTCCTTTAAAGGAAGTAAGAGCTGCGAATCCCATCCATACTTCTTTGGATCAGTGTTTTTCAAAGCGGTTTCATTTCGAGGGGCAGTAGTGAGGGCAATTTCGGGCGACTCGAGAATTACGTAGCTGTGCAGGGAAATTGTTTACTTCGATGGTTTGTTTACATTCATTCACTATTACTTTTGCATTTTCTTAGAGGTATTTGATTGGTTTTTATGATGGATAATTTCGGATTTTGATTGCGCTCGGAAAAAGATAACTCTTATGTTAACGAAAAGGTAAGCGTTGTGCTGTAAAAAAATGGCAACTCTTGTTAAAACTTACATCGTTCAGGTAACTTTAGACATCGTTTTATATCTGTGTGGGTTTGCTGGCAAGCTCCACAACCCCGCCACTCTGTGCTGTTATTTCGTATGAACGATGACAATTTGTGCTTTTGCTTTGTACCCAACTGAGAATAAGAAAACGAAATGAACTGGGATTATTTATCACGCATTCCCAAAGGATCAAATGTTGCAAAAAAGCTTTGCTACTGAAATGTAAACAAAAAGATGCTATCAATGTGAAACATGCCGGAATTTGATCTGAACATCTTATTGAAGGTTACTATGAACGTGATTTGTAATCAGAATTACTCTGCCTTTCATCGAGTAAGCAGAAAAGGCTGAATTTATATGCTATTCCTTCTATGAATCTCCTCTATAGTAGCAACATTCGGCTCGACTTCCGAATCAAATGCTTTCAAGTAGTTCCTGATTTCGGATGTATCGTTCCGCTTTATTCATATAGAACCTGATCACCGCCAACATGAAAGAAACTAGTTCACTATAAATTTTATGTAGATTTTTATTGCTATTTTCATCGAAATAAATCTTATCGTTATGTATGGCATCCTTAAACTGGCACCTCTTCTACGAGAAATACTTTCACCATGCTTTCCTTCAGAATAAATCTTATAACACCTAAAGAGACAGAATTGTGCTCAATACATACAATACACGCCTTCATCTCGTGCCGTTGTGAAAATAATTTCTTTTTCAGAAAAATGCTATTTTCATCAGACCACTCAATAGCTGTATCCGTATCTTTGGCTGCGTCCCGCAACATTTGCGAGACCAATTAACCCCACACCGAATAAATACTACAAAGGTAAGGCGTCAATCTTAGCAACTTTGACTTTCCTAACAAAAGCGGGAAATAGTTTTGTATAAAGAATACGCCAGCACCGTATAAAAAAAACGTATCACTATTATTCGACATATTTCCGTCATAAAATATATTTACAAACGAAAATAGTCATTAAGGCGTCTATTATAGCAAAATTCTAAAAAAATCTACAAAATATTTATCGTGAACTACTTTTTTTACGTTGGGCGTGATCAAGTTCTATGTAAACAAAGCGGAATGATACACTTGAAATCAGGAACTAGCTTTCTGATTAGGAACTAGCTCAGCACTCTTGCTGCAGCTGTACATGTTAGTTGAAACACCTCATATGATGCCCCGCACGGGGATAACTGGTTTTCCAGTTATTTGGGGAGCGGCGCCCCCACGGCCCGAGCTGACCTTGTGACGGATCAATTTTCATTTCGTCTTGAACGATTATATAACCAAAGGGACAGCTGTTCATCCAGCTGCTGGGGGATGGCGTCCCCACGGCCCGAGCCGAAACGTGCTATATGTGATGATATTCACATTTTTATGGGGTTTTTTTTGTTTTTTCACTTGACACGTTCCCGCCTCAGTTGTAGGTTGCTGAGGTTGTGATTATGCGCCAGCTCTGGATTTGAGTTTATCTTTTTCTTTCCTGTCTTCTCCATTTTATGTTCCTTTTGTTTTTCCGAGCTGGTTAGCTAGACCTACCTGCACGTTTGCCGTGTGCGGTGACCCGTAAGGTGGAAAAGGGGATGCTGGAGCCTGAGGTTTCTGGTGGCCTAGGTGTTGTTGTCGCCAGCGGCCAACACTCCTCTTTGCCCCCTGCTTCACCCTAAACGGGCGGCTAGGAACTAACCCACTCCTAGTCAATGAGTTCTGTGGCCGAGTGGAGCCCGGACCTCTAACGGCTTGTCGTTTCGCACGACAGGGTGAGTCTGGGGATAGGGTGGGCATGCTAAAGGGGTCTTCCCCAGGCATGGGAAAGTCTGGGTGCACGCCGAGCGCATGTCTGCCCTATCAACTTGCTATATCCGCTTGCTATCCCTAGAGCCGTGTCCTGCGTCCACTTGGGCTTGCGGACCTCCGGCTCTCCCTCGTTGGGCTCGATTGTGGGTGGGGAAGTCGGCGGACGAATTATTAATTTATTCCATGTATGAAAATAAAGTTTCCCACGAACCAAAAAGCAAAAGAGGTAATGAGGAAGGCTCATCCCCTTCCGCCAAAAAGCATGTGCCTGATTCCTGCAACGCTCGTTTCTTTTTCTTCATTCATTAGACCCTTCATAGCCTTTGAGTGCCAAAAGTCCATTTTGGATTAATAAAGCACTTCAATCCATCGCAAGCTCTCCTAAGAGCGTAAAGAAGCTCCAATCTGGAGATCTTCTTGTAGAAATGTCCACTGTGGCCTACAGCTCTACACTTCTTAACACCACCACGCTGCTTGAGACTCCGGTCAAAATAACACCTCATGGATACCTAAATTCATCTCGAGGTGTTGTCTCCTCTCAGGACCTCGTTGAGTGTACTGAGGAAGAACTACTAGAAGAACTGAGGAGTCAACACGTTACGGGTGTGCGGCGTATACTCTTTAGGCGGGATGGGCAGTCTGTCCCATCCCACAACATCGTTTTAACGTTTGATAGCCCTTCGCTGCCTACGTCCATCAAGGCAGGGTATTTTCACCTAGAGGTACGCCCGTACATCCCTAACCCTTTGAGATGTTTTAGGTGCCAGTCTTATGGCCATTCTCAGCAGTCGTGTAGGAGCAATCCTGGGTGTGCACGCTGTGGTGCCACAGAACATCTTTTACAGGAATGTGTGGCCAGGGCCAAGTTTTGCGTGAACTGTAAGGGCTCACACGCGGCATCAGCCATAGATTGTCCCAAGTGGAAGGAGGAGAAGGAAATCCAAAGGATCAAAACGGTGGAAAATATTTCCTATCCTGAGGCCCGAAGAAGAGTGGTTCCTGTTACATCTGATCGGCGATCATACGCTTCAGTGGTGGTTGCCAAATCTACGGTTGCCATTCAGACCGTCATTCAGATCCCCCCTAAATGTCCATACAATGTAAACGACATCATCGCAGCCGGACTGGAAGCACTCCAGTCTCGAGCTAGGGGTCTGAAAGCGCCACTTACCACTTCGCCGAAGCAGACTCATCCCACCACCAACAAGAGAACTCAGGCCACTTCTTCTAACAAAAAGACCAAAGCCCAGGATAAGAAAAGCATTTCTTCTCCTCCAAAATCTCAGGAAACGACTCAACGTCGTGCGCCTCCCGTTAAGACACTTGGGACAAAGCATGCTCCCATCTTAGCCCCTGGTCACACGCCTCCATATCTGGGGGAACCCCCATCAGAGGCGATGTAGCCTGACTTCGTTTGATCATTTTCATTTTCATTTCACTTATAACCATGGCTTCAATCATTCAGTGGACCAGTCGAGGTTTTCGGACGAGTTTTGATGAAGTGAAACATCTGCTTTCATTTTACTCTCCGGTGTGCCTTTGTCTACAGGACACGAAGCTTAAACCATCAGACCTGCTTTCAGTTCGAGGCTACAGTGCATTTCGGACAGATAACTCGTCTGGAAATATAGCCTGTGGGGGAGTCGCTATTCTCGTCCCTCACAGGGTTCCGGTATCTTTCGTCGCGGTTTCCACAACTGTGCAGGCCGTGGCGGTTCGTATTTCTATCCCTGTACCTCTTACTGTCTTCAGTGTCTATCTGCCGCCGGACGAGAACGTGAGCGTCTCTGTACTGGAGAGATTGGTTGATCAGCTGCCTTCACCCTTTCTTCTACTAGGTGACTTCAATACCCATCATCATTTGTGGGGTAGTGTCAGCATCAGCACGAGAGGTCGTCGCATAGAGTCTCTTCTGTCCTCGGCCTCTTTGTGCATTTTTAACACCGGTGCTTACACGTACTTCCATAAACCGACACGATCCTTCAGTGCGATCGATTTGACCTTGGGATCACCCTCAATTATTGCTGACTGGTCGTGGACGGTGTGTAACGACCTCCACGGGAGCGACCACTTTCCAATTGTCCTCTCGCATCATGCAAACATGCCATCTTCTGCCTCCCACCCTCCTCGTTGGAGGATGGAGCTTTGATCTCTTCTGCAATGGTGACCCAAGAGTCAATCGACGCAGCGGTTCTTGAAGTCACAAATTAAATTCTTCAGGCAGCTGATCTTTCTATACCAAAAACATCTACGACACTCTCCACAAGTCCGAAGCTTTGGTGGACCCCTGAATGCGCAGCGACTAGGAGAGCTCAACATAAGGCCTGGTCTACGTTTCGGCGTTATCCGACCGATGCTAATCTCGTTACATTCAAACAAGCAAAACCTTATGCTCGGTTGGTGCGTCGACGTAGCAAGAGGGAGTCTTGGATCCAGTATGTTTCATCTCTCACTTCACGTGCCAGTTCGAAAAGTGTGTGGGACAAGATTCGTAAGATCCGGGGTAACTACAGCTCTCACCAGATCTCCATTCTCGAGAGTAACGGCTGCACATATGCTGAAGTCGGGGAGATTGCTGATTGTTTGGGGGAGGCGTTTGCCTCCGTGTCGAGTGACCTGGCGTATCCTACTTCCTTTCAAAGATTAAAATCCACTGCGGAACGCCAGAGAATCTCCTTTGCGCCTTTTCTCGACACTGGATATAACTCCCCCTTCAGCATGGTTGAACTCAAGGTGGCTCTGCATCGGTCCGGCGCTACATCTGTCGGTCCCGATGGAATCCACTATGACATGCTCCGTCATCTATCGCAGTCGTCTCTCGAGAATATCCTAATCTTGTACAATCGTATTTGGTCGGAGCACAGTTTCCCGGAATCTTGGCGAAAAGCTTTTGTTCTGCCTTTTCCCAAACCTGGCAAGGATCCCGAGTCTCCCTCTAGTTATCGTCCAATTGCTCTCACTAGCTGTCTGTGTAAAGTTCTTGAACACATGGTTAATTCCCGGTTAGTTCATTTTTTAGAATATCATCAAATACTTTCACCATCACAAAGTGGCTTTCGCCGTCATCGTTCACCTCACGATCATCTCCTGCACCTTGAGACATCTGTGAGCGAGGAGTTCGTGCGTAGGCAGCACCTGGTTTCTGTTTTTTTCGATATTGAAAAAGCCTATGATCGAGCTTGGCGGCACGAAATTATCCGTCACCTCCACGCATGCGGATTGCGAGGAAATCTTCCGACATTTTTTTTAAATTTTCTTTGCAATCGGGTGTTCCAGGTGCGCCTGGGTACGGCGCTATCGGCAATATTCCATCAAGAACAAGGTGTTCCTCAAGGTTGCATTTTATCTGTCACATGGTTCATCCTGCGCATTAATTGTCTCCTCACAAATCTTCCTCCTGCGGTTTCGGCTACTGTCTATGCTAATGACTTGCACATTTTCTGCTCGTCATCAAGCATGCATTTTATTGAAAGGCAGTTGCAGTCTGCAAATAATCATATCTTTAAAGCGGCGAGTAGAAATGGTTTCGTTCTTTCTCCCAACAAGACAGCTTGTGTCCATTTCTGCCGGAGGCGTGGCCTCCATCCTGACCCAGAGCTGTATTTAGACCGTGCAGCCATACCAGTCTTGCCGGAGACCAAGTTCCTGGGTCTGACCGTCGACCGTGCGCTTACGTTCCGTGAGCACGTTCGGCGGCTCAAGATTTCCTGTCTGCGGGCTCTATCCATTCTTAAGATCCTTTCGAGAGTCTCGTGGGGCGCAGACAGGATGTCTTTAATCCGCATTTACCATTCCTTAATACGGCCGAAACTGGATTATGGTTGTATCGTGTATGGCTCTGCTCGTCGTTCCGTTCTCCGGCCTTTGGACACTATTCACCATCAAGCACTGCGTCTTTGTTCGGGAGCATTTCGAACATCTCCAATTCCCAGCCTTTACGCTGACGCGAACGAACCATCGCTTGAATTACGCCGTCTGCCGCTGTCTGTTCAATTCTATCTGAAACTTAGATCTCTTCCCGACCATCCTTTATTCGATGCAGTTTTTCATCCCCACCATGCTCGTTTATTCGGGAACCGGCCCTCGTGCATTTCAACTTTCGGTCTTCGTATGGCGGCCGCAGCCCGTGATGTAGGGCTCGACTTGTCACTTGTTGGAGAGACCAGGGGCTTTGGGGATCCTCCATGGCACCCACTTGGTGTCATGGTTGATACCACCTTTACATCTTTCGAGAAATCCTCAACCCCTGCGTCAGGGTACCAGCAGCTCTTCGCTGAGCACCGTGCCTTCAATTCTGAATACACTCCCATTTTCAGCGATGGCTCCAAGATGCACGGAGTCGTTGGATCCGCGGCGGTTTGTATTGATGACGTCTCTGTCGCGCGGATCCCAGCTGAGGCCACGGTGTTTTCGGCGGAGATGCATGCTGTGTATCTTGCACTACTTCATGTTCAGTCGGGCTCTCATCAACGGGCTGCGGTGTACACTGATTCTTTGAGTGTTGTTCAGTCATTGTCATCGTTGGACTGCTGTGACCACCCTTTTCTTATCACCGTACGAAGGCTTCTTTGTTCTTTGCTAGAGGCCGGTGTCCAGATACAATTTTGTTGGATTCCCGGGCATGTTGGAATCTCGGGTAACGAGTGTGCTGATGCGGCTGCTAGATCTGCTTCCTCTTTGGTCGTCACACCCTTGCCACTGTTTCACCTTGATTTCCGCTTTCTGGTTTGCGACCATATTAAACGAACGTGGCAAGGTCTGTGGGACTAGGAGGTGGAAAATAAACTGCATCGTATTAAACCTAATCTTGAAGTCTGGAAATCCTCATATCGTCGGAACCGTAGGGAGGAAGTGGTGCTTTCGCGTCTCCGCATTGGGCATTGTCGTTTCACTCACCGCTTTTTGCTGTGTGGCGACACTGTGCCGATGTGTGAGACGTGCAATTGCCGACTCACCGTCACTCATCTGCTGTGTAGCTGTGTTCGTTTTCGTGATGTACGTTTTCATTTCTTTCATTCTCATTTGTTGACCGAGGACGCCGCTACACTGCAGCGGCTCCTCAATGACCACTGTGATACTGTTGCCGTGATTTCATTTTTTAAAGAAATTGACTATTTTAAACGAATCTAGATTTTAGCCCTATCATCATCCTCATTTCTCAGTTTTACTGAATCAGCTAGATTTTAATCACTGTATCATGTTTTTAATACTGTTTGTTCCATTATCTTTTTTAGCCCTTCCATCGTTCTCATTTTTCAGTTTTACATGATCAGTCAGATTTTAAGCTTTTTACCACATTTTTAATACTGTTTGTTTGTCTTGTGTCTGGCGCTCTTTGGCCAACCATGGCCCTTGCGCCATAAAAATCAAACAACCAACCAACCAACCAACCTCATATGATGCCAGTAATAACATGGGAAGTTCAGATGTCGGAAATCTCTTCTATAACAAGTCTATTCAACTAAACAGATGCAATGCCCGTGTAATCCGTAAGACCCAACAGGAACGTACAGATAAATTTTTCGTGGGACGGGGAGGCGACGACATAAAAATAGAAGTTTTTGAAATCCACCAAAACAAAATGAAAGTTAATGAAAAATAGAAGAAAAAATTAAATGATCGTTTTCTAATGTAAGTTAAAGTATTTTTATTATATTAAAGCATTTTTTTTCTAATGTAAGTAGCATTTTAACCAAAAACAGAAAAATGAAACACTTTCTGGGGAAGGGACATTGGGCTCCCTCTAAATACGCCCCTGTTCACTAAGCAAGAGGAAAATGGGAAACAACTACAAGCTGAAAAGCGAAAGACTTCTTGTGCTAAATTAAAATCTCAAAATAAAATCTGAACAGCATTCTATAAGCAAAGCGAAGACAATTGCTTGTGAATGCAAAAAAATCCAAGGCTTTTTATATCGATGGTCAAGTCTTTGTGCGTGGCATAGCGTAAAAGTAGTACACTACTACATAGCGTAAAATTGGTATTAACCAGCCTATTAAAACTGTGCGAATTAGAAAATATCAAAAAGTTTTTCGTCGATACAGATTATTTATTTGTTTCGGTAAAAATCTCAGGTTTCACGCAGTGTTGTTTCAGAAACACAGATGACAAACGGCGAACACGCTTTTTTTATATTAGTTGAGAATTCAGACTTGTACTTAACTGTACATTTTTTTGCTTTAGTAATGGCGTGACTAAGTAAAAAAAATTAATTGAGAAACGTTTTAACTTCTGTTTACATACGTTTTCTCTGTGCCTTAAGTTACGTATGAACACTGGGTTTTGCATTTGCTCTGTTTCTCTAGAGTGACATCAAATGAAAGCGCCAATGAGAGCATAGATCGCTAATGTTACCTAACTAAAAAGATATCTAAGGTCCTTGCGCTCTGGCAAACACTGCTCGCGTTGCATATTTTTAAAAATGCAACGTTTTCCCAGCAACGGGCCAGGACCGTAGCACCGTGGGTGCCAGGTGGGGGCTCAACCAGCTGTGACAGGATTTGAAACCCCTAGCTGGCGATTGAAGGCGTGAAAATCTAATGTTTCGTGCAGGCGTGTTAGTGGTTTTCCGAGTTGTAGTAAACATGCAGACAAAGAGCGTTAACCTCACCGCAAGTATCACGCTGCCTCCTGAATGTTGTTCTCGAGGCTTACAATTGTTACCTATCGACTGTTCACGTCAGTGCCCGTGTGCTAAATTAGAAGGTGAAAACATCGACGGCTTTTTCTACCGCTCAACAAACGAAAGGAACTCGCATGTGTAAGTAGGGAACGATGAGTAAATTTCTAATTAGAACTGTGCGGGGAGATGATGATCGGGCAAATAGTACGAAACTCTTGCAACAAATTCTTCATTGTAATCAGACCAAAATACCCACACCAAAACATCAGACCAAATAACTAGGAATTTTTTATGCGTTGACGAGCCTTCATGGGGAATTATATTTCACATACTGTGTGCAATTTCCACAACGTACAGCTTTGCAACGAACAGAAACAAGTGCATATTTCTATTTACAGCGTATTTGCAGCAGTATCTGAGCTTCTAAAATGCGGAATGAAAACAATTGTTCTTAGTCCGATAGCTCTTACTACTGGATAGGTTACGCACATATTTTCTGCTCAAAATAATGCAAAGCTTTCTGCTACGGGTCGTAGATATGTTGTTTATTTTCTATTTGAAAAATTCTCTTAACATCAGATGAGTTGACATTCAGTGAGTAAAATAACTTGCATTTTTTTAATGCGCCTTCCGGTCGCTAGGTGGATAAAATTCGCATTTCTGCATCTCGATTTCAAAACGTCCGATTAAAAAAATTATGTTTTCCTTCGATAACTAACTTTTGCCACGGAGACCACCGCGTACAGTTGATACTTCAAAAGTTTCAAAGTTTTCGCGCTGTGTGGCGTAAATGTATTTTTCTCGAATGCTCAGCTGCTCAAAGCTCTATCAGAGAAATCATCTTTACGTCGACGTACTTTTATGGTGAATAATATTTTACACATCATATCACATTTTTCATTAACTACAACTTCCCATTTGGGGCATAAGTTCATATTTCTACTTGCAATATATTCGCTGCGTTATCTCAAGACCGTCTAGAATTGTCTGGCCTTCCAAAAACGCGACCGTACAAAATTATGTTTTTGGTTTATAACCTTTTTCTATGAAGCTTTTTAAGCACACATCCTGCTCAAAATAACACAGTGTTTTCCAGCAAGTGATCGTAAAGTTGTGTTTCATTTTTCTCCGTGTCCCATCTCTTGGACATCTAATTCGAAACATTCTTTTTACATCGGCAACACACACTGCAGAAAATATTTCACTGATATTTCTTTTTTCACAATGCAACGTTTTGCCACTTAGTGTCATATCTGCTTGCAACAACATCTGCACTACTAAAAATCCGACTGAAGAAAATTATTTTTCTATTGTACGCACTTGCTATGCTCAAAACTATGAACATTATCCACTTCAAATCATGAACAGTGTTCCAGTTAGAGGCATGTACGTACAAACTAGTTTCACGCTAACTGTGCAGTAAAGTTCGTATTTAAAACGTTTCTCTCTCTCATACCTCCCTTGATGGAGGACATTTTACGCGGACATCTAGTTTTTTATAATACGCAGCTGTGCAGCTAGGAGGTGTTAGCGCATATTTATATTTATAAGTGGATTTCCCATTATGGAAATTCGACTAAACATTTGTTATTTGTAGCACCCCTTTGGCTATGAAAAATGTTTTGTGTCCATTTACCTTTTTCAAATAACGCAAGTTTTGCCACTAGAAGGCATAAAGCTACATTTCGAGTCTTCAGTATCCGTGTTTCTAATTACCGCATTTGAAAAATTCCTGTTGCTTTGGATATCTACATGTATATAAAACGTTTTGCTGATGCATTGTTGGTAGCAAAAATGTTTTCCTCTAGTGGGCGTAAGCAATTCTTTTGACTTGACAGTTTTTTTCCTATTCTAACTTGCCTGTTGGAACATTTTTTTTAAACTGGTTCCATGGATTATGAAAACAATACACAATTTGTGAATTTTAAATAATACAAACTCTGCTCACTAGGGTGATTAAATGTGTCATCTCTGTTCTCTGATTTTCTTGCGTATTGTAAAATAGGCTGTGAAAACGGCTTCATGTGCCTAGAAGAATTCAAAAGTAATGATTGTTACACAAATAATTTGTTTTAATCTTTTTTTAAAAACAATATCTCATTTAAAGGAAATGTAATCATGAGTTCTTAGGTTTATTCACGGTTTTCGCAGTCAGAATGGCTTTCTTCTGGTAGCAAGTTGTATTATAACTGAAATATGAGTACTTAACACAGATGAAAATAATACTTTATTTTCAAATGATGGTTTTTAATAAATCATAAGTTAAATTTTTATATGCCGTCCCGGTGGCGCAGTTGTCTAAGCGCTGGCATTATGACCATTCGTCCGCGATGGGTTCGAGTTCGAATCCTGGTGAGGCATGGATCTGGTGTTTGCCTTAAGCCACTTGCTCACTCCCTTCTCTATAACTAGATGCCCTAAATTAGGGACGGGCGACTGCTTATAGTGCATTTAGTGGCTCATGGTGGTCGTTAACTCCCAATAAACAAACAAACAAACAAATTTTTATATAACGAAATGAGGTGAAACCTCTCTAACTAGAAATAATGTAAAAAACAGACTTTTCAGCTTTACAACCGATTGTTTTTCGTCGTGTTACTGTATTTTATTATCTTAAAATGTTCTGGTTTAGCTAGTGTTAAAATTTTCCATGTCATTCTTACAAAAAACACTGTGCACTTGTGAATTTCATCGGGTAACTCTGAGGATTTTAATCATCAACAATCCACCTAATCGTATGTCTGAAATGCTTCTAATGCTGCTTACATGCAGTTTTACTTTGAAGATCCACCCTAAAGTAAAACATTCAGCAATTAATCTGAATATCTTTATACCGTAATGTTGAAATTGCTTCTGAAACAGAATATCATCATATTTGATTCCCCGAAAGTGTGAGAAACTGTATGTATTTCCCACATTATGCAGCCACACTGTATAAAAGGTGTAATAAAGTTTGGTGTAAAGTTTGTACTCTTGTAAAAGATAAAAAATATTTTGCGTATACGATGAAAAAGCTTTAGAACCGCTTGACTTTTTTTGCAGTTTGCTGTCAATATTTAACGACATGGCCACCGTTTGATTATTAAAAAATAAAATATAAATATGTAAATATCAAGGTATAAGTTCAGGTTGATGACTTGTGTTGTGAATTGAATATATCTTGTTGACGGACCAAGTGCTTCGTCGAAATACAAAACTTCTTAGCCGGTTTATGGATTTATGAACATGAGATACAGGTATTTCACTTTTTTTGCGGCCCCACGGTTTTATGTGTTTCTCTATGTGGTCTGTCTTTACCGTATTTAATATTGGGGGATTTTGCACTTAGCGGAGCGTGTTGATAACGATATTTCTCATTCCTTTCAAGTTTTACAGTGCAGTAGCTTCAAGCAATTGTTCTGCACATTTTCAAACTTTTTTCATGTATTTCACTTTCTAATCTCTGGTACAGGTTCGCAATACGGTGTGAGTATTTTCCACTGCGTATAGTTGAGCTTAACGTCGTCAAGTAGGCAACGGTGTCTCATTAAAGTGGATAATCACCGATGTCCAGAAGTTACTATTTACTGAGTTATTATAGGAAACAGAGTAACAGAAATGTTTCGCAGTATTTGTACTACGATGTAGTCCGAAGCTTCGGTGCAACTCCGTCATTTTATCACTGGCACAGAAAAACATGGGTTAACATTCTACACTTGCGTCGATACAGTGACAGCCGGCGCAGTGGTCTAAGCGATGGCCTCTGATCATTCGTCCGAACGGGGTCCGGGTTCGAATCCCGGTGAGACATGGATGTTGTGTTTGTCTTACGGCACTGGCTCTCTCCCTTCCCTGGAACCAGTGACCCTAAATTAGGGACGGGCGACTGCTTATAGCCCATTGAGTTGCTCACGGTGGTCGTTAAACCTCCAATCAAAAAAAAAAAAATACAGTGACACGACGTTTAGACCGTGACGTCAGGAGGAGTGCGAAATGAAGAATCACTAATTTTTAAGGATTAGCGTTCCATCTTCGCCACCTCCTAACAGCGATTCTGGACAGATTCGATATCACGTCCTATGTTCGTGGCGTTTTCTCAATTAGATTGCTCGCAACAAAGGTCAAGACGGAAATCTGATTAGGCGCTTCGCCAGGTGAATTTCCACTTCACGTGAAATTTACTAATAAAAAAATAAACCGTTAAATATTTTGTTGGTACTGCTAAAATTAATCCCTTTTTTACGCTTTGCAACCGTAGCTTGACGAAACGCATATACTTCAGCTTTCTCCGTCCGCACGATAACTCGCGCAAAAATTGTTCGATTTCGATGAAATTTTAGTATGTGGTAGGGAGCCATCTGAGGACAAACCCTATTGAAAATGGACGAAATGGGGTCAAAGGTCAGGACATTGGACTGCGATCCATTTCATTGCCCTTATGGGCCATAATTTGTGTAAAAATGGTTCGATTTCGACGAAATTTTAATATGTGGGGACGAACGCTATTGAAAATGGTGGAAATGGAGTCAAAGGTCAGGACATAGCAGCGGGATACATTCCATTGCCTTTGTGCGTCATAACGTACGTAAAAAGGCTTCGATTGCGACAAAACATTAGTATGTTGATCCGGAGGTAAACTAAACCGGTTCTGTTAAAAACATCGAGTAACAAATAATATTTTTTAAAACGAAAACGTTGTGTTTTTTCGATGAACCGCATCCCATGCCATTGGGGAACAGATTTCCGTCTTCGCCAACAAATCATCGATCACAACATTCAATACAAAGATATTTCCTTCCACTTTACGAGAATGCAACAAGCAGAAATTTATTTAATTTTCGTAGAAAATATTCTTTACCAGTTTCAAAGATCGGTAATTAAACCTCGATGTTTTTTCGATGTATCGGCTTCTGCAACACCAAGGTTAAAACAACGACTATCCCTGGGTAAACATCGATGCTAAAAAATATCGAAGTAATCTACCCATCCCTAATTTACCGTCTATTCGATGAAGGTACGGCTTGAGATTCGGCGCTATCACTTACTTCTTCCTTGCTAACAAATGTAGGATGTATGTATACGCTTTCGCGGTTAAAGTGCGACGCCTGTACTGAAATTAATGAGCAACGATGTTTACAAATTTGCGAGTTGTAATGACTGAAGAAATAAGTTCGACCCCTTAATCTACATACCCGAACCTATTTTTTTACAAATTTCCCGTTCCTGTGGATACAGTTCAGCAGCATTCTGGTAGTTTAAAGATACCTTTGCGGAAAAACTCCGTTACAGATTCGCGAAGGCACTGACGCATGGCCGGCTAGTCAGATGATGCAGGTGAGGCGCCGTCTCACCAGAAATGTTTCGCCCACGGAGAAATATTTACATATGTAAGATATAATACACCTTTAACTGAACATATTAAATAAAATTCTGAAATTCATATTGTAATTCGTAAATTTTGTTAAAAGAGGCTTCAACTACACTGCTGGCCACCCAAAATGCAACACCAAGACGGAAGCATCCGATTGGCCTGAAATTCGCAGCATGCGTTGCCCACGAGAGGACATGCAAACGATTAGCATTGCAGGCCATATGCAAATCATGTGCGCCCGGCACGCCATCAAGAAGCACTATAAGAAGGGTGCACAGAAGGCGGGGTGAAAGTAGTGGAAATGTGTTGTGCTGCCGGACCTGTGCTTGGGAAGCTTCCTGATGCCTCGTCGCAGAATACGGCAGTCATTCCAGCACCTTTCGGAGTTCGACAGAGGAAGAATAGTGGCTTATCGCGACAGCGGCTTATTGTGCCAAGACATCGGCGCCAGTGTGGGACGACATCCAGCCACAGTCAGGCAAGTATGGATTCGGTGGGTGCAGGAGGGACGGACGGACCGACGTGAGTGATTGCCGCAGACGCGGCACGCCACCGAACGAGAGGACCGGCATGTTGTGCGGCGGGCATAGACGGCTCGCACGCAACAACCTGTGTCAGAACGTACCGTTCGACGTCGTCTGCAGTATCAGGGACTTGTCGCACGGCGGCCATTGCTCCGATTACCATTGACATTACACTACCGCTGAGTGCGGCGGCAGTAGGCCGTTGAACGCCTCACCTGGACTGCGGAATGGCACGACATTGTATTCTCCTACGAATACCGCTTCTGCCTGCAACACCACGATGGTCGGATCCGTGTGTGGCGGCACCGCGGCAAGAGACTGTATGACGCCTGCATTATGCAACGCCATACCGGTCCGTCGCCTGGCGTTGTGGTTTAGGGCGCAATTGGATATGACACCCGCACCTCTCTGGTACGCATCGCCAGTACACTAAACATCCGCCGCTACACCTCCTACGTTTTGGAGCCTGTAGTCCTCCCTCACCTGCAGAACCTGCCAGCGGCCACGTTTCAACAGGACAATGCTCGCCCACACGTGGCAGTCATCGTGCAACAATTCTTCACGGACCTTCAGGTGTCACTGCGGCCGTGGCCCGCCTGTCCTCCCGATATGTTGCCCATCGAACAAGTCTGGTAGCTGATCGACAACCGAGTGGCCCGGCAAACATCACCCGCGGCTACGCCTGATGAACTGTTGAAACGTGTGGAAGCAGCCTGGACCGACATACCCGAAGCCCACATCCAAAGCCTCTTTCGTTCGATGCCGCGGCGTGCACAGGCCGTTATTGCCAGCCATGGGGGCCACACGAACTATTGATGTCTGCGTGTTCCGCAAGTAGCACGGGCCTGTAAGCTCAATCTTTTCATGTTTGTATCAGTTGTTATGTGCCCAGTAAATCTGGCTTTGCTATCTCGTGTCCTTCTTGGTATTGCACTTTGGGTGGCCAGTAGTGTAGGTAATGAATCTTAAATTCATCTGCATGAAATTTATAAATTTTAAATGATATTTGTTAAGAGTTTGAAACAAGCCTCTCTTCAGCGCCTGGAGAAGCGATCCCCTAAGATGGCTCTTACAACAAAAAGCAGATGTACAAGATGTGCAAAAACCAGTTCCTCAGATCACTTCCTATAAGGATTTTGAGGCGAACCTTACCGGCGCTTAAAAGACTACCTACAATTTACAGTCTCGTGAGTAATGGTGAGACAAAAGAAAAGAAAATGGTGTTTCATATTTTTAAACTCACGTTCTCCTTGTCATGTTTTTAGAACTCTCGAAACAAGGTTTGTCTATAAATTCCCCACGTTCGCGACAGCTTAGTGCAGGTGTATTCTCACATGCGTTTCAAAAAGCTGCGCTTAGCTTCGTCCTGCTGGTGGCCACCACACAGAGGTCTCTTGTGTATTGTTTTTATGGGTGATAGTATCTATGCCGGACAAACGTCACCATTTTGATAGGTGACCGCGGAATCCAGGTGAACGCTAACAGAGGTTTCACTGTAACTGATTTTATTAAAATTACCACTTTATGGTGGGGGAAATAATAATACAAGTAGACAGGCGTTAAATAATATCTGAACTCTGGGATCGTGAGAATATTTATGAATAAAAAATCATAATGCTTGTGTGATAGTTTTAATTATGAACATTTTAAAATCGTCTGAAATATGTCTGTTGTCGCCCATTATCTCTCAAGCAAGTTTTTTTTTTTTTTAATTTCGTGTGGCACATTTTATGTATAGCTTAAACATTTATTTTATTTATTTTTGTGGTATACGAAGAGCGTAAGTTTTACTCATGCATACACAGACCACATTACTCCATTGCCTCTTTGAAATTTTATGGCTTGGAGGTATACCTGTTACGTTTCATAGTAGTTGAACGAATTTTGGAAGGTTAATTATTTTCAGTTTATCATCTATAAAATTATAAACATTAACAAAACCAGTTCCCAAATTTTCAGGATTCAGATGATTTGATTTTCTTTCATTCGCTTTTCACTAGGCTTTTTGAATGAAGCCTTAGAGAATGCTTTGGTACAAATGAAGGATTTGGCGTCGTAGAAGTGTTCCGCTCACTTTATAGACTTTGTTTCACCCTTTCTGATTTACATAAGTTGTTTCACATGTCCCTGGAAATTAGCAGAAATTTTATATGTGTACTGGTTTCGTAAACATACTAATACGTCTGATTGTGCAAGAAGTTGTCATTTTAATGCAAGCTTTTAAGGTAAAGGGGAGTTATCTTCATCTTCAAATGGGAGCAGTTAATTTTGTAATATTTGGGCAATTTTTTAGGCTTTCGTTCCAGAGGAAACAATGCTTCTGGATAATAAAAAATATTATTCCGTTAAGTGCTAGATGGCCGCAGAATTTTCTTATGCTCTCTTAAGAATTTTACAAAAAAAAAAAATTGGTTCTGTGAAAATATCCATACGCAAGTGAATGGTGGAAGAAACACTTAAGACGAGATCCATAATATGCAGATCTTTTGAAAAGAACCTAGTAAACTTAGGAGAGAATGCTGTTTTAGTTCTGTTACTTTTATTCAGAGTTAATTATCGGCAAATAATACTTTGGATTAGAAATTTGCATAACGGATCCACGGTTTTACCTAGCAATATACATTCACAACCATAGCAGGAAAATCCTGAACCCTAAGATAAAACAATGTTTTTTTTAATTTCTGCATCAGTCTGGTTTGTTCCATTGTGCCACAAAGCCGTTCGCGTTTCTTTCCATTTGTTTCTGTGTTCTGCGGCTACTTTCTTCCCTCTATTTAAAATATGGATTTCAATGAATCCATTTATGTCTCATTCGTGTTTTCTGTTAATAACTCATATCTAATGTCCCATTCAGTTTAGCTAATCTTAAATTTCTGTTACATTCAGGGGATCAGCATTTCCACAGCTGCCTTCTATAAGAATTTTTCATTTACCTTTTAAAGTTATATATAGCTGTGTGTGTGTGTGACGAAATGACTCACTACTTCCTTTGAGTAATTATAATAAAATATGAGGATTGTAAAGCAGCTTCTGCAAATGACTCGAAAAATTGCGTTGTGCTTCTCTGTGACCTATATTCTGAATCAACAGTTCGTTCTCTTTTAGTTGCTGTCTCTTGTGTAAATTTGAGTTCGTTCTCTTTCAGCGTTTCAACCTTAACGTTATTTCTTCGTTCTTGCGGCATGACGTTGCCAACACTTCTCACATAAAAGAGCGTAGCGTATGCATATGACAGACAAGAACTAGAGATATAATGTTAAAGCAACAGCTAAACGTGTGGTACGGGGATGGGATGTAATAATTGTGGAAGCTGCGTTACTCTGAAGTTTGATTTACTTGAAGGCAGCGAGCTAAGCTGCAATGCTATGTATTTAAAGTTTGAGTCAAATTTTCCTGCCTACTAACGTTTGTTAATTAGTTTTGAAGTATACTACCATTGTGACTAATTCAAGTATGTTGGAATGTTAACGTTCTGCATTAACAATATTTATGAGGTGTTGACAGAATAAAGGGGAAGAAATGTAAGCAACTATTTCTTGGACTTTATTTGGGTGACTCCGGCTTCACTTTAAATGAGTGGATAAGAAGAACTGATTGTCGTAGCGTTCAATAATTTATACACAGTCGAGTCACATTATTGTGACAACCTATTACTTTTAACGTCAACAGCCCCTAGCCAATGAAAGAAGGCGCTTGTCGTGAGCTGGCTGGGATGGTATATAAGGTGTGGTGTAGGAATTTTGAAAACATATCACTCGTTGCTGTCATGGATACAAAGAGCGGCTTATCAGATTTGCAAAAACGGACGATTATCGGCTTTCAGGACAAAGGTGGTAGTATTTCTGAAACAGCGCAGTTTGTGAACTGTTCGCGTGCTGCTGTGGTTAAAGTATATCGTGATTGGAGAGATGGCACCACTGAGAATAAGTGACGTGGAAACTGCAGAGTACCACGTGCCATTGTTGCGAGAGGTGAACGTCGGCTTCGAAGGTGCATGAGGACCGATCGACACGCAACTGTGGGACAACTCATTGGCCGAATGAACCAGGGGCTAGTGGAAATGTGTCTAAAACGACAGTTCAGCGAACCCTAATGCCTGCAGGGCTCCGATACAGAGGGATGGCCGCTGCACCTATGCTAACAAAGTTGCATCAGCAGAAAACGATTACATTTGCATGGAAGTATCAGAATTGGACCTCTGCTGATTGGCAAAGATTGTTTTCGCCGATGAGTCACGTTTTCTGCTTCATCGAACGGATGGACGTCGGCGTATAAGACTATATTCTTAAGAGAACAAACACTCTTCAGCTATTGCTGGAAGAACACAAGCTGTTGGGGGCAGTGTATGGTCTGGGGAATGATTTCGTGGCATTCTCTGGGTCCACTCACACCTGTGGAAGGCACTATCGACCAAATTTATTATGAATCCATCCTTGCGGACCCCGTACACCGATACGTGCCGATTGTATTTCTGGGGTGGATGGGTTCTTCCAGAACGACAATGCGACGTGTCACACAGCTAGAAATGACCGAGAGCTGTTGGAAGAGCAAGATGATGACTTCAAAGTACTTCCCTGGCCGCCAAATTCCCCAGACGTATACACAATTGAGCATATGTGGAACCATTATGTTGCTCTCTCTATGGATCCTATACCACGCACCCTCCAGCAACTGTCAGATGCACTGCGGTCAGCATGGCTCCACATGCCTGTCAATACCTTCCAGGACCTTACTGAGTGTCTCCCAGCCCGTCTAGCTGCTGTCCGCGCTGCACACGGCGGTTACCCTGGATATTAGATGTTGGTCACAATAATGTGACTCGACCGTGTATTTTCTCCTTTGAAAATGGAGCTGGCTTTATAAATTTGCAAAAAGAGTGGAATTTTTATATGATATGATTTAAATAGTGTTTGTTGCTTTCCTGAAGTTCTTATGGTCGTGTTTCTGTTTTAGATAAAAGGTCAAAATTGGAAATATGGTTTTTGTAAGACGTGTTTCCGTTGTATTTACTTCAAATTTTTAAATTTGGGTAGATTGTGTTAGCATTGTGATTTTTCTCAAAAAAAAAAGAAAAGAAAAGAAAAGTAAATGAAAAAAAGAAAGATAAATATTCTAGAGGAATGTTCAAAGAAAAAATTATCTTTCACCAGCATAATTTAATCTACAAATAAATCGGAAAGCTCTTGTTATGCTGCTGAGCTAATTGATCGTCGGCGCCCATTCTCTGGCTTTGTTAAAGAAACAATTATTCTCAGTAAATGTAGCCCCATAACATCTTCTTTGTATCCCACCAAACAGCTTCTTAACTGTACAGACATAAACAAAAAAAAAGGGCCACCCCCGTTAACTTTCGAACCATTGGCCGCAGATAAACAAGTAAGGTACCGTTGGAAAGCACTCGAAGGGAACTATCATATGATGTGAAGACAAATGCTAATTAAGCTAATTAACATGTTAGATAGCTCACTATCTCCGAATTCTTTCATATAAGGGGTATGTTATTTTATGTGCATTCTATTTAGCACAATGAAAAACCCCTAAATTTTAAATATCGTCCAAATCGGTTGATTAATAGCGAAGATATTTGCAAATAAAACTAGAGGGGCATCCATATATCTACATCTGGGAAACACACCTTAAATGTTTCCTTTCCTGCAAGATGAGTGACAATGCAGGAAAGTCTTCATCTTGAACCGAACTTTCGACAGATTGAAAGCAGAAGACCACGGGCATCTACGATAACTTCAGCCATCCAGGAACGGAGTTCATTTACTCTTGCCGTTTTCTTTATAACAACTCCATTTATTCGTGCTAAAGACTTTAATTAGTGTTAGAATAAACAGTGTGTATTTTTCTAATAATGGAAAACCAGAATCTGTGCAAGCTGAAATTTATTTTTAATATCATTACAAATTTCCCGATCATTACACTTTCTCAGGGCAGTGAGTATTCGAGTATCATTAACAGATTGTTTCACAATAGAAAATTGAAGCAGAACCACGAAATCCGATTTTTTAGAACGTCTTTTGTAAAAAAAGATCGTATTTGTCTTATCGGTTTGTCCGTACGTCCGTCTGTGAACACTATATCTCTGCAACTATTAGTCCGATTTCAAAAATTATTTTTGCATTGGGAAGCTTGAAATGTGCCAATGATGATCATTCATTGCGTTTTTTATTTTTTATTTTTTTTACGATGTTCAATTTTGCCGCTAGAGGGCATAAACGCAGATGATATCGAGTTCAAAACACATTCTATGACATACATTTGTTTCTAAACATCCGATTGCAAAAATTATTTTATTTTCAATTCCATTTATGTCAAAAAACATTTCATGTAGAGCCACGTTTTCAAGTTATACATAGATTTTGCGCTAGGGGCGTTAAAGTAAATTGCGTTTTCCCCGATATCTGTATTTCTAAAACTCCGATTTGAGAAATTCTTTCTTCGGTCGATACAGCCCCTGATGGGAAATATCTTGCATGTAATTTCTAATTTCTCTTAAAGAACGGTTTGACGACCACGGGGCGTAAGCGTTAATTTCTGCTTCCGATGTATTTGCAGCAAAAACTGAGCTTTTAAAATTTGGATTGAAAAAGTTTTTTTGACCGAAACCACTCGCGTCGATAATTTTTCTGGGGGAGAATTTTTTCTTCTTATAATAATGTATGGTTCCTCCGCCAGGGAGCGTAGATGTATATCATATGTTTGTTAATATCTCTGCTTCTAAGAGTCCGAGTTGAAAAAATTATTTTTTGTTGCATATAGTTTGTGATGCGAAATGTTTTTCATATAATTCCAAAATTTTCAAGTAATTCATAGACTTTCCGCTAGGGGGCGTAAAGGTAAAATGTGTTTTCGCAGATATCTCTACTTCTAAAACTCCGATTTGAAAATTTTTCCTGTGTCAGATACAGCTACTGATGGGAAATGTTTTGTTTATAATTTCTTATATTTGGTAAATAATAGTTTGACCATCAGTGGGCATAAGGGTTATTTCTGCTTCTGATGCATTTGCATTTAAATCTGAGATCCTGAAAACTCGAATGGAAAAATTATTTTGTAGACCCCTTTTGCTCTCTTTGGGAAACATTTTCAGAATACCCTTTTCTTACAATAATGTATAGTTTTTCTGCAAGGAAGCGTAGATGCATATCTTATTTTTGTCAATAGCTCTGCTCCTAAGTGTTCGATCTTCAAAATTATTCCTTTGTTCGAGAGCATATCCGCTGCGAAATGATGTAATTTAAAATTTTTCTTAACAAAGGAGTCGTCCACGTATCCGTTTACAGCAATATCTGAGGGACTAATACCCCGATTGAAAAACTTCTTTCTTTGGTCAGATACTACTAAATGTGCAAACTCTGTGAACGTTTTTTCTTACCAAAACAATGCAAAATTTCGCCGGTAGGGTACGCCAACGTTTTTATTAATATATTTGCTTTTAAATATGAGATTAAAAAATTCGTTCAATATTGGATTCCATTTACCTTGTGGAACACTTTAGGTTAGTATTTGAAGAGTTCCATAGTTCACAGTTTTGTTGCTAGGTGGTACTTGTGTTTTTCTGTTTGCAGCTGTATCATTACTTCTAAAAACCCCAATGAGAAATTGTTTTTTTGCCCTGTATGCTATTCGCGACAATAGAGATCTCGAACATTATCCTCTTTAAATAATGCAAAAATTTCCCGCCAGGATGTGTAAGAGGCAATGCTTTTTTTTTCGCTACCTTTGCGGGAGACGTATTTGAAAATTTGAAAAATTATTTTTCTTTAGCATAGCTTTTTCCACGAAGAACATTCCAAGCCTACTTT